>CAJGYO010000006.1:89658827-90258827 GCA_904845875.1 Miscanthus lutarioriparius
TCTCTCACTCTTCTTGCATACCCCATTGTAAGAACATCAGAGCATTCAACCGAGGAACACGCACTCTAACTATCTCTAAGATTGGACTTAGGGCTTTGACCTGAACTAGTATAATTCCTTGTGTGTTCGGATGCAACCATCGTCTTCCTAGAGTAGCGCGACACACGTATAAATTCACTCATCGGGTGACAAAACACCGACAGATGGTCAAAAAGGTTCTACTGAGGCGACTACATTCGTCTCTGCCTGTTACAACAGGCATCTCTAATAATCTCAAAAGCATAGGCAGGCAAGACTATTAAAAATATATTAAAAAACAGCTCTTCATTGTTGCGGGGCCTGATACCCAGCCTATTGTAGCCTGCTCTCTCGAGCCCACTATCAAGCCCATCATGGAGATCCAACCCGCCATGTGGCCCGATGCTGCGGAGCCGAGCGCCGTCACCTTCCCTCCGAGCCCTCCTCCTTTGGTACTAGTAGATTTGGGTTCCTCCATGCTAGATCGGGCCTCCTTGCTAGGTTTAGGGCCTGTTTGGAACGCAGGAATTTCACGTGAATTAGTTTATTTTCATAGGAAAAACGCAGGAACAGGAAAATTTTCCCATGTTCCAAACAAGGCCTCAGAGACAAATTATTAACATCCGATGGTGACAAATATATGTTACTTTTAGTTTGTATAGTAACATGAACGAGCGAATGCCAACACAGGAAAAAGAGTGATGTCAGGTACGTTTACCATATCTAAAGTGCGGTTGTGGTAGCTTGTGTGGTGAACTGGTGATAGATACATTGATTGCTTCGTCTAGTAGGGACATGTGATTGTCAATTGTTTATATTTAGTATAACAATTTTACCATAAACAACTCGTCGTTATTATCAATGGAGTCATATATCAACATAACTCCATAATTTCCATTTAGCAATGGATGGAGAGTGTTAACGTGACGAGGGTTAAAGTGTCTTACGTTACATAGCACCATAATCTACCAACTGGAGTCCCATGCCAATAATAATGTGACGAGGGTTAAAGTGCCTTACGTTACAGTTTTGGCCTGGTTCAATTTGCGTGCTCATCGGTGTGGATTGTCATGACACTTTGGATGTATTAACAAAATATATATATCCTATTATATTTTTATTAATTGTGGGACAATCTTAAAGCACCGGTGGAACCATAGTCCAATAGATTGGTGGAACTAGTCACGACTCTGGCTTGTCTTCTTTGCTTCTCAACGAAGCCAAGCCACTGTCGCAAAAAAAAAAAATGAAGCCAAGCCACAAGTACGTGCAGCTGTGCCGTAGTTATGGCTAGATGCAACGTCTACCACACTACACCTTTAGCTAGTTGTGGTAGCAATATACAATACGATGCAACTGAGCAAGGTGCAGGACATCAAAAAATCTCACATCTCTGTTAATCCGGAAAGCAAAGGCAGGAGATCCAAACAGCGCCGTGAGACCTGATACCGGGCCCAATGCCATCAAACCCTCCCTCTGAGCCATGCATGACCATATCCTCCTGAATTGGGCGATCCAGGTTCATCCACAACGGATCGGTCCTCCTCGCCGGGTTTAGAGACATATATAGATTAACTTCTATCCTATGATGACAAATATATACATGCTACTTTTATAGTTTTTACTAACATAAAATTACACCCTGATGATGAGACGAGTTTGCCAGAAATAGGAATATGAGTGATGTCGGGTATATTTCCTGATACCATATCTAAAGTGCGGTTGCGGTGGCTTGTGTGGTGAACTGGTGATGATAGATACTTGGGTCAATTCCTTCCGATTGGGGCACACCCATAAGATGACTGCAGAGGATTAGCCCCATTAATTCAAGCTAAGCAATTGATAAGCATGTACATTCATGTATACCACACCTGGAGCTTCTCTTGGATGAGATGGCACCGTACCCATGGACAAGTGCACGTTGCTGCCACTTTTCTAGGGAAAGCGTTAGCATGCCATGCCATTTCACCCGGCCTGGATGGCACGTAGGCATGGACTCTAGCCATATGTATGCATGCACAATGTGTGATGAATAGATATGGATAAGAACGCAGCTTTACTAAATTAATTCCATTAAAAGTAAGGAATTGAAAAGGAAAATATCCTCTACATGCATCCGTAAATCATGTGGTCGCCGCGGCCTATCCCTGGGCTGGCTCAGTAATAGGCTAAACGATCATGCTTTCCAGGCCTGGTGCGCTCGCATGCACACTTGCCAGTTGGGCACCGATCTATGCGCGGTTTCTGCGTGACAACGGGCAAAGGCTAGACACATCATATCGTCCAGTAGATAGATACATCAGGTTGTCTACATACATATACACAGCCACAGATAGCACACTGCATCGGCACAACGCCGCACGCGCACACGTTTTCTCTGCACCTAAAACTGATCGAGTAGTAAACAACACGACGCTCCAGTGCCGCAATGCCCGGCATTGGATCACGACGTCCCGTCATTGGCTTGCTTTGTCCTAGATGGATGCCTACAGCTACAACATCCCTTGCACTGCATGCGAGGCAACGTGGACCCTGCGCGTCGGCTAGCCTGTCCGTAGCTTTCTATCACAAAGGCTTGCAGCAGCCCCCGACCGCTGATGCACGCGCATCTCGACGCGGGCGGCCGCCAGATGCAGTAGCCGTTTTCTTTATGTAGACAAGGCAGCGATGGCTAGATTAGGCCTGCATGCATGAGTGGCGCGCGGACGCATATGTCCACAGGAATCGCAGGCCAGGGTAGGCAAACCAGAGGGAGGTCACAGCAAGCTGCACGTCACACGCAGGTAGAGACATTCGAGAACCTGGTCACCTGTCGCCAGCAACGACCGAGGCCCCTGATATGAACCCGCAAGGGTTTGTGGTCGATCTTTCGATGAGAGGCGTGAGATAACTCGATTGGTGGATGGAGATGACGTTCACGGCCCGACTACAGCCTTCCAAGACCGCGCCTTAGCGACCGATACACCACTTCCCAAGGCCGTCACGATCTTGTGGAGCACGACAACCAGCCCCTAGGGCTTCCGTCCTGCAAGCAATCGAAGAACTAGCAAGAACGAGGAAACAAGCACTGAAATTGTAAGATAAAATTGAAGGTTTCACACTGAATCTTATTATGAGTGGGGTTTCAAGACAAGGAGACGGGCGATCGGATCAAGCACGCGCGCCTACAAGCAAGTAGCGATGGCTAAACTTGATCTAAACAAAACCCAAGTGTTCTGGTGGCGGCTAAGGGGTATATGACGTGTGGAGGACAACCACAAGAGAGTTTGGGTCGTGCTCCAACCCTAGGATGCGTCCCTCACTGGACTCTAAACGATACAAGCCCATTGGGCTAATTTAAGGTGGCGCAAAGCACCTGGACAAAATAGACCTCTCGGTGATTTTTGGACTGTTGACGCCGCTTCGAGCAGGTATGAGTACGAGGTCAGATCCGTATGAAAGTAGACTTTATTAGCTTTCCAACAAGTCCAGAATCACCCCAATCCGACTCAGAGTATGTAACGTGGCGAATCTAGCCTATGCGAGTCTTTTTTTTCCTTTCGGTCTTCTCCTTGATTCCTAATCAAAACAAGAGTGCACGTGTCTCCAAGATCTAAACAGGATGTACAAGAGCTCAAGAAGGAACTCACTTGATGATTAAGTTTTGAGCACGAGCACGAGTAATAGGACCAAAGCAGGTGTCGGCGTGGATGTATGATCGGTGTTGATGTCCTCATCATCCTCCCTTTCTTGAATTTTTGTCGTCCTCGACTCAAGCTCATCTTCCTCACCCAAATAAGGCTTCAAATCAGTAATGTTAAATGTGGGACTAACCCCAAAATCTACTGGAAGATCAAGCTTATATGCATTCTCATTTATTCGTTGCATCACTTTAAAAGGACCATCCGCTCTAGGCATCAATTTAGATTTTCTTAATTCAGAAACCTATCCTTTATAAATACAACCAAACCAAATCTCCAGGTTCAAGAATCAATTCCCTTCTACCTTTATCTCCAAAGCAAATTTGTACTTAGCATTCATGCGCTCTATGTTTTCTTTAGTGGTTTCATATAGTTTTAGCATCAATTCAAAGACGTTGTTTAGCATCAAAATTCAACTTTGAAGAACTTGGCAATGGCATTAAATCAATAGGAGCACGTGGTAACAAGCCATAAACAATCTCAAAGGGACACATCTTCGTAGTAGAATGCATGAACGATTATAAGAAAACTCAATATGAGGCAAACAATCTTCCCACATCTTAATATTCTTCTTTAAAACAGTCCTTAACATAGTAGACAAAATTCTATTCACAACTTCAGTTTGACCATCAGTTTGGGGGTGACAAGTGGTGGAAAATAAAAGCTTAGTCCCCAATTTGGCCCATAAAGTTCTCCAAAATGACTAAGAAATTTAGCATCACGATCAGAAACAATTGTATTTGGCACACCATGCAAGTTTAACAACTTCTCGAAAGAACAAATCAGCAATATTTGTAGCATCATCGGCTTTTATGACATGGTATGAAATGTGCCATTTTAGAGAATCGATCCACAACCACAAAAACACTATCTCGCCCTTTCCTAGTCCGTGGCAATCCCAACACAAAATTCATAGAAATATCCTCTCAAGGAGCACTAGGAACAGGAAGAGGCATATACAAACCGTGTGGATTTAACGGGACTTAGCCTTTTGACATGTTGTGCAGCGAGCAACAAATCTCTCCACGTCTTGTCGCATCTTTGGCCAAAAGAAATGACTAGCAAGAATGTCCTCCGTCTTCTTCGCTCCAAAATACCCCATCAAGCCACCTCCATGCGCTTCCTGCAAGCAACAACAAGTTTAACGGAGCTAGCTGGAATGCATAGCTTGTTAGCTCTAAACACAAACCCATCATTGACGATGAATTTGTTCCACGTTTTCTCATCTTTACAATGCAGCAAAGACTTCTTTAAAATCAGCATCATGAGCATATCGGTCTTTAATTGTTTCTAACCCAAAGATCTTGTAATCAAGTTAATTCAAGCAAAGTATATCTCCTAGACAATGCATCGCAATGATATTATCCTTCCCTTTCTTGTGTTTGATAACATAAGGAAAAGATTCAATAAATTCAACCCATTTTGCATGTCTACAATTCAGTTTTCCTTGACTACTTAATATGCTTCAAAGATTCATGATCGTAATGTATAACAAATTCTTTTAGGCCACAAATAATGCTGCCATGTTTCTAATGTCCGCACTAGAGCATATAATTCCTTATCATATGTAGAATAATTAAGAATAGGCCCGCTCAATTTCTCACTAAAGTATGCAACAGTTTGCCTTCTTGTAATAAAACACCACCCAATCCAATTCCACTCGCATCACATTCAAGCTCGAAAGTCTTATTAAAATCGGGGAGTTGGAGTAGAGGTGCATGTGTTAACTTATCTTTCAAGCACATGGAAGGCGTGCTCTTATGCTTTGCCCCAAGAAAAGGGCACTCCCTTCTTTGTAAGCTCATTCAATGGTGCAGCAATGGTGCTGAAGTCCTTCACAAAACGGCGATAGAAACCAAAGCAAGTCCTAGGAAACTCCGCACTTGTGTGACCGTCGTAGGTACAGCCATCCTTGTATAGCTTCCACCTTGGCTTTATCAACCTCAATTCCCCTGTTGAGTGACAACATAGCCAAGAAACGATACTCGATCGGTGCAGAAAGTGCACTTCTCAAGGTTACCAAACAAACGTGCATCACGTAGAGCATTGAAAACAACACGTAAGTGATCAAGGTGTTCATCCATGGATTTGCTATAAATCAGTATATCATCAAAATAGACGACAACAAATTTCCTAATGAAAGCACGCAAAACCTCGTTCATTAATCTCATGAAAGTACTAGGTGCATTAGTTAACCCAAAAGGCATGACTAACCACTCATATAGACCAAACTTAGTTTTGAAAGCAGTTTTCCATTCATCTCCCAATTTAATACGAAACGGTGGTACCCACTACGCAAATCAACCTTTGAAAACACAACAACACCACTCAATTCATCAAGCATATCATCTAATCGTGGAATAGGGTGTCGATATCGAATGGTGATATTATTAATAGCCTTACAATCAACACACATGCGCCATGTTTCATCTTTCTTAGGCACTAAAATCTTTGGAACAAAGACAAGGACTAAGAGACTCACGCACATAATCTTTGTCTAGTAGTTCTTGCACTTGTCGCTGAATTTCCTTCGTTTCTTCCGGATTGGTCTGTATGGCGCTTACGGTTGGGCAAAGATGCTCCAGGATAAGATCAATTTGGTGCTCAATCCTGCCAGACATTGGTGGCAGCCCCATTTGGTATCTCAATGGGAAACACATCGAATACTCCCGCAAAATGTTAGCAACAGAGAGGGGCAAAGAACGTTGCATATCCTCAAATGAAATCAAAGCATCCTTGTATACCAAAGCATAAGCAACAGAGGTGGATGCATTGAACTCATTAATATCAGATTTTGTAGCAAGCATACAACGTCCTTTCAATTTTATCTCATCTTTGTCATCAACAACAGATTTGTCATTTTATTGCTCTCGCTCTTTGCTTTTGCAAAACCTTAGTAACATCAGATTGCATAATAGCTTCAGGAGACATAGGATGCAACACAATTTTTCGATCATGGTATAGAAACGAATATTGATTTGATCTACCATGATGCATCGAATCTCTATCAAATTGCCATGGTCTACCTAGCGAGAATATTGCAAGCTTGCATAGGCACAACATCACATTCAACAATATCTTTGTATGATCCGATGGCAAAATCGATTCGCACAAGTCTCGTTACCATTTTGCCTTACCAACGTTGTTCAGCCATTGGATGTAGTAGGGATGGGGGGTGTGGTTTGGTGGTGAGGGCGAGCTTCGTACCATGTCGCTACTTGCCAAGTTGTTGCAGCTACCTCCATCAATGATCATGCGGCACGAACGCTCCTTGATGACACACTTTGTTTGGAATAAAGTGTGTCGCTGATTTTGCTCCGCCTTCTCCATTTGTGCACTAAGCACTCATTTGTACAATCAAGCTCTCATAGTGCTCCGCACACCTGCATTAATGTGTTCTTCTATGTGTTCCTCACTACCGCATAGTCACCGCAAGCAATGCAAGTGTATCTTCATCAAAATCACTAGCAGATGAACACTCACCATCATCTTTGACAATCATAACACGCTTGTTTGGGCGATCACGCATCATATGGCCATATCCCTTGCACCGATGACATTGTATGTTGCTTGTTCTAATTGTCGATGCCACGGATGAAGTACTCGCATGACCCGGCTTTTTGCGCCTGTCTTCGCATTGAATTGGTGGGGCAGCTCGAGTCTTGTCACTAGATGATGGCGTAGGAGTACATGTATACGGAGTTGTAGACGCGTTGCTGCCATGAACTAGCTTTCCCTGCAGAAACATTAGTCCTTGCGCTAGCACGCCGTCCCCAGCACTTTCCGTTCAGCTTTACAAGCAAGATGAAACAGTTTGGTTACGTTATTGTATTCTTTGTAGCGAGGATATCCTGAATTTTCCGATTTAACCCACCTAAAAATCTAGCCATAGTGGGTTCCTCATCCTCCTCTAATTTACAACGCAACATACCCGTTTGTAATTCACGATAGTATTCTTCTATACTTTTAGAACCTTGTCTCAATTGTTTGCAACTTATTTATCATATCACGGGCATAGTAAGATGGAACAAATCTAGCTCTCATGGCTCGTTTCAGCGCATCCCAAGTTTTAGGTATGTTATTAGGATTTTTCTTGCCATATTCGATCCACCAAATGAAGCAAAAATCTGTGAACTCACTAGTAGCAGCCCTAACACATGTGTTCTCGGAAATTCATGGCATGCAAACTTTTGATCAACAAAGCAATCTCCCAAGTAATGTATGCATCGAGGTCATATTTACCATCAAAAGGAGGTATTTTAAATTTAATCTTCTTTGAAAGCATCATCATTATTGTGTACTCTCGCGTCGTGGCGGCCACCCATACCTCTACGGTTGTGACGTAGGCGACGTCGATCACGAAAGTGTCTCGATCATCATGTTGAAGATCACTGTGTATTCTTCATCATAACTACCATCCTCTCGATCTTCCTCCTTCTTTTCTTCTTTATGCTTGTCTTTATCATTGTTGTGGAGGTCATCAAAATGCCTCAAAGAGAGCAAAGCAAGGCTTTTGTCCACACTAGCAATGGACTTCTCCAAACCCGCAAGCTTGTTGTTTGCGGCAATCTGCGTAGCCTCCAACCGCCCCCAAGTTTGTCATTTGTCACCCGCAAGTCATTATCAAGTCCCTCCGTGTGCAGCTTCACTTTCCTTTCAAAATGTTGTATGACGCCCTTTATGCGAGGCGAATGTGGAATTTGGTTATCTTCGTTTGGACCACTGGCATGGTTCAAAGACAAAGACAACAAGAAGACAAGTGAAGAAATAAAAGCCCTACAACTACTAGGATGTAGCTACTGACAAGTCGCTCACTCTCCACTGTTACACAAGTTCTTACCAGTTCTTACCTTGCTCGACAGAGGGGTCGTCTACCAACAAGTCTGCTGAGCAATGGATGAAGTGTATCGGTGCCGCAAAGACGAGACTGTCAAGTCTGTAGAATATGTGGAGCTATAGGTGGGCTGAAACAAGGAACGAACTAGCACCACGTTAGTTACAAAAAGCAAGCTGAATAATCGTTCAACCGAGTAATGTGTCTTTGGTCCTAGTCTAGACCGTGCTAGAGACGCGAGCCTGGACACAAAGGAGAGCACAACACACCACCCAAAGTGAACGAAAAATCTCTAAGATCAGCCCCTTTATCTTCTTTTCTTTTGCTTCTTTTTTTTTTTTTCTCTTTTTTTGAAATATATATATATATATATTTTTAGGGGCACTTTAAAACTGATTATATGAACAAGAACACTCCCAAAGAGTAACTCAGCACACACACTTTTTCCGAAGGGCAGGGGTATTCGGTAAAAAAGATACTCTCTCTCTCTCTCTCTAGAGTAAGCCACTCGTTTAGATATGAATACTTGCTGCGTGGTTAGTTTGATATTTGTAGCATTGTAGGAATCGATTCCTCGTCGATTGGAACTTCCAATTCTACTCGGACTTGGCCAACGGCGAGGAATAACCGATTCCTTGATCCGACTCAAACTTGAAAACCTACTTGGATTCGCCAACAGAGAGAGAACAGCCGATTCCTTATCCGATTCAAACTTCAAACCCTACTTGGATTCGGCCAACAGAGAGACTATATGATAGTGCGTGTTGTGATAGGAAAGTGACAAGAACTCGAAATTCTAAGGGAATAAACTAGGACCAGCAATCCGACACACCCGATGCAACCGAATATTCAACAAGCCCTAACTAGGTAGCACTAGCCATGGCTCAAAGGTCTATAGGATTGCAGGAAACTAATCTACTATTTTTTTGGCTTTTCCGGACTATAGGAAAAATAAAACAGTTGAAGGATTGGAAGTCTCTCACCGATAAACCTTGCTCGATTACTAATTGATATGAACCCGCAAGGGTTTGTGGTCGATCTTTCGATGAGAGGCGTGAGATAACTCGATTGGTGGATGGAGATGACGTTCACGGCCCGACTACAGCCTTCCAAGACCGCGCCTTAGCGACCGATACACCACTTCCCAAGGCCGTCACGATCTTGTGGAGCACGACAACCAGCCCCTAGGGCTCCCGTCCTGCAAGCAATCAAAGAACTAGCAAGAACGAGGAAATAAGCACTGAAATTGTAAGATAAAATTGAAGGTTTCACACTGAATCTTATTATGAGTGGGGTTCCGAAGACAAGGAGACGGGCGACTGGATCAGCACGCGCGCCTACAAGCAAGTAGCGATGGCTAAATTTGATCTAAACAAAACCCAAGTGTTCCTGGTGGCGGCTAAGGGGTATATGACGTGTGGAGGACAACCACAAGAGAGTTTGGGTCGTGCTCCAACCCTAGGATGCGTCCCTACTGGACTCTAAACGATACAAGCCCATTGGGCTAACTTAAGGTGGCGCAGCACCCTGGACAAAATAGATCTCTCGGTGATTTTTAGACTGTTGACGCCGCTTCTGAGCAGGTATGAGTAAGAGGTCAGATCTGTATGAAAGTAGACTTTATTAGCTTTCCAACAAGTCCAGAATCACCCCAATCCGACTCCGTATGTAACCGTGGCGAATCCAGCCTACGCGAGTCCTTTTTCCTTTCGGTCTTCTCCTTGATTCCTAATCAAAACAAGAGTGCACGTGTCTCCAAGATCTAAACAGGATGGACAAGAGCTCAAGAAGGAACTCACTTGATGATTAAGTTTTCGAGCACGAGCACGAGTAATAGGACCAGCAGGTGTCGACGTGGACGGCGTGGATGTATGATCGGTGTTGATGTCCTCCTAAGCCCCGGCGTGAAAGCAAGCCTGGGTGCGTGAGGACAAGCACGACACAGTTGGAAAGAACAAGAGTCCAATACCGAGTAGAAACAGCCACCACCGGAAAAGACGGGAGACGGGTAGAGACAGGAAGCATCAGTGGAAAGTGGCTTGTGCGAACATGCCTCCTGCCTATTTAAGCCACGCTGCAGTGCTCGGCTCAGTGCACCAGAGTCCAGAGCAACTCATCCTGCATCCATCTTGGTGAGCGAGCGAGAGATGTAGACTGATCGACAGGTCAAGAAGAGTTTGTGCATGTATATATGCTTTGTTTTTTTTCAGTACTGTTTGGAGATTGTTCCTTGTTGCTTGATATAGTTGTTGGTGCTTCCTAGATCTGATCTTAGTTGAGGAGCAAGAGAGCCATGGCAGACCAGCAGCAGCCCCAGCAGCAGGAGATGAACGTGGTCCGTGCCGGTGGCCTCGACCTGCCTCTAGGGTTCCGCTTCCACCCAAGTGACGTTGAGATTGTCAGTGACTACCTGATGAACAAGGTACGCAACACGGACTTCACCTGCATCGCCATCGGAGAGGCTGACATAAACAAGACTGAGCCATGGGACCTTCGGGGTATGTAGCAAAGCATCCTTGATCTATACATCAATATACGCCTAGTTCTTGTTTGAACTGTGTAGTGGATATGCATGCTGTTATGCTAGTGATCGACTAATATATGGCGCTTGATTCACATGTTGTAGATAAAGCAAAATGGGGCAAGAAAGAGTGGTACTTCTTCTACCAGAAGGACCGCAAGTACCCGACGGGGCTGAGGGCGAACCGGGCCACAGTGGGTGGTTATTGGAAAGCCACAGGCAAAGACAAGGAGGTCTACAAAACCACAGAAGGGGTGGCGTTGTTGGTCGGTATGAAGAAGACACTTGTCTTCTACAAGGGCAGGGCTCCCAAGGGCGATAAAACCAACTGGGTGATGCATGAGTACAGGCTCGAAGGCATCGGCAGGCTCCTCGACCCCACATCCGCATCTAGCTCAGCCGCCAACGCCGCTACAACCATGAAAGCTTCAACTTCTGCTTTCAAGGTGCATGGTAGTGATAACAAGTTAACAACACCGATATGATGCATGCATCCATCTGCTATTTGCTTTATTTGTTTACCCGGCCTAATCCGATTTTGCTCTCAGTTTACAAATGAAATTCGTGCAGGATGAGTGGGTGGTCTGTCGCGTGTTTGAAAAGACCACTGGGATCAAGAAGACGACTACACCAGCATACCAGGTCAACATGGCCAGTGCTGAGATTGATCAAAATCAGAACAACATCCCAGCCATCCCCGTCCCCATGCCGCTGCAGCTACCGCTGTCTGTGCCGATGCCCATGCAATTTCCCATCCTACCAGACTTCGGCATGGACCCAGTGGCTCCCTACTACCCTAATGCTGGTGCGGGGATGCCGGCAGTGATGCCGCCTATGGCAGGTATCGGTGGCGCCGGCGGGCTCCAGATCAACGATGCCATGTTCGGCAATCCGATAGCCGCGCCGCCGCAGATGAACATCTACCACCAGATGGGCATGGAGGCTGTAGCTGGCCAGATGGACATGGGGTTGCAGCAGAACAGATGGGCATGGGGGCAGCAGCTGGCCAAATGGGCATGGGAGCAGCAGTTGCCCAGATGGACATGGGAGCAGCCGGCGCTGGCGGCTCTGATGTTGCTGCACCGGAGAGTCGGCCGTCCTCGATGGTGTCGCAGAAGGATGAGCATGCTAATGCCGCTGAGATCTCGTCGATGATGTCCGTGACCGGCCCAGGGTCCGCAACCACCACCATAGAGATGGATGGCATATGGAAGTACAAATACTGAAGAAGTGAACATGGAGGGTGGAGGCAAAGACAAGACTTAACATAAATATGCATGTTATATCTATATCTGCATTGCATTTGCGTGCTTTGTATATTTCCGTAATAAACTAGTCGGTAAGCTATGTGTGTATGCATGTACTAGTATATGCATCGTACCATTGCATGTGTGGTATATGTGTGTCATTTGGTCTTACTAATCTAGGGCATGATGGTAACCATACCTGGATATATGACATCATGCTGATGGTTGTATTGTAAGAAGTAGATTGGAGTTTGGTACAATATTATCATGAACCTATATATTATAGACATGTCAATTACAGTATGTTGTTTAATTATATGAACTTGATTGCCAAATTAAATGTTAAACTGTATGCATTCTTTTTGTTAAGGCTACTTACCCAATATGCATGTGATAGCTGTCACGCCTGCACACCTCTGCAGTTGTCGCATAGGAACAAAACAAATCTTGTGACGCTGGATCAACCTTATATTCGTTTCCTATCAATAACAGCTTGCAACACGGTTTTCTCGCTCCCCCCCCCCCCAATAATCCCCACCTCTTATCCGTGCACTCCAGATCCAAACCATGGGCGCCTCATGAGGTAGGTTGTCCTCCTCCATATTTAAGCATGGCGATACTAGGGTTCTCATGGTTATGGACTGCATATAAATTTAATTTCAGGAAGGCCAGTTCACCAGTAGTTGAAGAGGCGGTGTGAGGGGGTGACATTTGAAGTAGTTTGTATTGGCGTCAAAAGAGGCAAGCGATGGTTTGCCTCTAGAGCTGTGCAGGATCGGGTGTGGTGGATAGCGGTGAGCGGCCTCCTTGGTTAGTGGATTGGAGGGCGGTCTGAAGGGCCTATGGAGGGCGGTGGCGGAGGCCGCCGGTAATAGGGAATGCCAAAAAAATTAATATTATTTCTATCCTAATCATTTCTTTTTTGTTTATAAGGTGTGCGGTTGTGCGTTATAGATACATCCTTCGAGGAAAGACCAATTGTTGGCGGATGAGCCGTTTCATTTGTTTGTCCTCCTCTGTTTCTCTTTTGTTTCCACTCGAAGGGATGCTGCGGCCAGTGACCATGAAGCTGCAGGCACCGACAATGACCCTGACCACTGGAATCGCCACCCAGGAAATCCATAAGGTGCGTCCCATCGCCCTCCCTTTCTTCCATGCAATTCTTGATAGCATAATTTAACACGTATCAGAGAAGGTACTATGCTAATGGAAATTGGCGCAAATGGGAATGTCATCAACACCAAGGCATTTTGATGCTGTGAAATTGCACATGAAGATGAGATATTTCAGAGTCATTTAAAAAATATTTGATTGAATATCTACAATTGAAATATTTGCAGGTGACATAATTTTCTATCTTTTAGAACTATCATATAATGTTTTTACCTCTTCGAAACACAATGCCCTATGTGACCATGTCCATAATTGAAGAATTCCATGCGATAGTGATAAAAACAAAAGGGTCACAAGAAGTCAGGCCTCTTTAATTTTGTTATCTAAACTCATGAACTTAGAGAAATTACCACCAATGATGGTAAGTACACATGGAATAATAATCAAACTTATCCTATACTCTTGAAAAGTTGGATAGAGTTCTAATAACCAGGGAATGGGAGGATCTGTTTCCTTTGGCAAGAGCTATCAAGATTGTTAGGCAGATATCTGATCACAACCCTATTATTATAGACAGTGCAACAACAAAAGCATCTAGAATTCAGATTTGAGCTATTCTGGCTTAAGGATCCTAAATTCTTTAAACATGTAAGATTAATTTGGGATAAGTGTGTCTATCAGAGCTAAGATAACTCTTGATGGAATCCAATCCAAGCTTAAGGCTTTCAATTTTTATTTCAAATGCTGGGGTTTTAATAGATTGGGTAATAATAAAAGGAAAAAAGGAAGGAATATCAATCTAAACTAGAGCTTCCAGAACACTTGAAAGAAATTGTTGATCTAGTTCAGGAATAACTTACTAGAAAGGCAGAGATTCAATCAAAGGTTTTTAAGTTGTTGGATTATGAAGAACTCTATTGTCTCAGAAGATCACATGAAACCTGACTTTCTCAAAGGTGATATGAATTCTGAATTTTTTCACGAAGTAGTCAATGTAGAGAAAGAAAGAACTATATCCCATTTTTCCAGGAAGGTGAAAATAAAATTGAGGGGCCATTTGAATCCCTTCATTTTGGAGGAATTGAAATTTACATAATGGTTAATACTATTTGGCTTAGAATTTGACATTCCATAACATTACCAAACTCACAAATAAGCCTATCTCAAATTCATAGGGTGGAAGATAGAAATGAATTCTATAGATCACTATGCTATAATTCTAATCTTCAACTTATAGCACACTCCTCAACTCACTTCCCTACGATAGAAATACAACATATAAGTATGTCCTTTGTATGCCTAACAATAAATATACAAATATATTCCATATATAACTATATTATGCCTAGCTAAATCATAATTATTTGAATGAATTGAATTCCAAGGATCCAAATGGCCCTGAGGGAAAAGAGAACTTCTTCATTGCTCACGCCACTGAATACTGTAAAAACTTACTTGAGCCAGCACCTGGAAACATGATTTCATTAAATAATCATTTTGGGAGACAAATGAGGTGGTAAATTCTCAGGACAACGAGGATTTATGTAAATCTTTCACTAAAGTGGAAGTAAAAGATGCTCTGTTAGAAATGGAAACCAACAAAGCTGCTGGACCTAATGCTATTCCTATAAAGTTTTATCAGTCTTGTTGGGATATAGTTAAAGGTAAATGTCAGTAGAATTAACTATAGGATCATTACCCTGCTTCCTAAAACAAAAGATGCTTGTAAGCTTCAGCAGTTCAGGCCTATATGTTTGTTGAATTGCTTATACAAGTTGGTTACAAAAACTCTGACACTTCGAATAGAGAAGGTAGCTGACAAGCTTTTTCATAGAACTCAGTTTACGTTTATGAAAAACAGAAATATCATCAATGAAATCCTCGCTTTACATGAAACTAGGATAAGTAACTCTCCTGAGCTCATTTTTAAGCTAGACATTGAAAAAACATATGATAAGGGCATTTGGGCCTTTCTTGTTGAGGTCCCTTACGATGAGGGTATTCTCTAATAGATGGTGTTCTTGATGAACAGGTGGTAAAGCATGACACTATTCGTGTTAAAATAAACAATAAGATGGGCCCTTACTTCACTACTAGCTCCAAAAGTGGTGAGTCAAGGAGACCCTTTGTCACCACCAAATTGTTCAATTTTGTTGTGTACGTGCTTACCAGGACGATTATTAATGCTCAAAACCAAGGGAGCGACGATGGCGTATTCTTGTCTGGCAGCTCGGCTACGGCACGAGAGCGCGCGAGGGGTCGGTAGAACTGTGGTGTTGGAGAGGAATTCTGTGGAGCGGAACGGAACAGTGGTGACGAGATGTATGCGACTTGCTGCTCTTTATTGGGCTCTTGTGGAGGAGTGGGGTGTGACTCTGTGAGCTCAGGTTGGCGTCCATGGACCATGGCTGTTAGGCGAACAGGCGAGGTGTCGTTAACTGGAGTTACTGGACGAGATGGAGAGGAACAACGGGCAAACACACATGTTGATGGGCTGGTTTGACGACGGGCCATAATTCGGCCTTGCAAACACCCACGTCGGAGAGAGAGAGAGAGAGAGAGTAGCTGCTGCCTGCTGTGTTCTTGATGACGTATTGACGAAAGATTTTTATGCTGGTTTAGAAGACTGCGATGGAACATAAAAAATAAATAGATGGGTCAGAAAAAAGAAAAGAAAAAAGAGAATTAGGCATGTTTTACTAGTACTACTAGTAGAACGTGTGATGGCCTGGCTGTTTCCTAGCTAGTTGAAGTGATCTCACGTGTAAAGGATTCCCTCCGGAAGGTTTTATGAAGATGAACGTGGACGCTGCGATGGCGAAGGGAAGTAATAGATGAGCAGTCTGTCATTTGTAGAGATCAACAAGGAGTTTATCAGGGCTTTTCTGCTATCCTCATCAGTGAAATTTCAGACCCAAGCCACTTTATTTGGAAGCTATAGCGTGCTGTGAAGCTATCTTTGTCACTGGAAGCAGATCTGGATTTGAAGAGAGTTCGCATTGCTTTAGATGCTTTAGGCCCTGTTTGTTTTCAGCTTCATGAAAGCTTTGACCTTAGCTTTTGGACCTTTCAAAAGCCAAAAGCTCTGAGAAGCCTTCCGGGAGCCTTTTGGCTTTTGGAAGGTCCCAAAGCCGAAGTTCCAAAGCTCCCATGAAGGTAGAAACAAACAGGGCCTCATCGTGAAAGGAGATCAGGCTTGTGCCATTACAACACAATTTTGAAGGAAAACTCAAATAGAAGAAGACAGTTTCAACAGGCTATTTTTGTGCACGAAAGGAGGTCATCTAACACTGAAGCTTAGCTCACAGTTTAGCTAGATGTTCCTTATCCCTAGATGTAAGCCGACATATATGGCTCCTTGAGCCCGTTGATAATTATATTGTACCCTTAATCATCAATCAATAAAGTCGGTCTTGACGATGGCTATTCCATCCACCTAATATTAAGGTCAAAAGGGTATTCTTCGTACACCCTTTTTTCACCATAATGCCCTCATCCACCTCTCTGACTTATATCATTATATGTGATATAGACACATGATCCATGCTCAAACGAGTAAGAACAATGCACGTTTAACCATGATACATGTTCAATTTCAAGCTATATAAGTAACTGCTTATGTAAGTTCAAAGTGTCCATAGACTGATGTGTTTCTTTACTATGCTGTACAGAAAAATAATAAACAATCAATATATCATTTACCTCTTTTATGAATAGATCCGCTATGAATCTCAAGCTCGATAGGATGGCTCCGAGTTGTGTTTGTTTTGGCTTTGGGAATCGATTGATGTGGTAGCATTGGTGAGGCCAGGTCGGGCGACACTGGTGGGGTCAGGCGACCGCACCTGGCGGGCCCTGGCTAGCCTCCTTTGCTCCACTTGCTTCTAGTGATCATAACTTGGTAAATTTACATGTTTACACCTGCATAAGCTAAAATAAGGAATTACAAGTGGAACCACATTATTTCAAAACAAAATGTTGCTATGGTGTTGATTATACCTTCACTTTGGTGCTATGTTGATGAAAAAATTGATATTTAGTGACAATCAAGAATCATAGTACATCGTTCTCGAGCGATTTCGCAGTAGCATAAGTAGTTTGGCCTAGCTAATCGTGGCTATCAACCTGACTTTGCTACAACTGGTGGAGTTTGAATGGGTTTGGAATGTGAAGCCGACATAGTGAGCATAGCCGTTATCCATGGAGCTGGACAGTTTTTTGGGCTGTGAAAGCATCTAGGCCCCTAGTTGGGTTTCGGTGATTAATGACGACACGTGATTACTGTGACTAATGTGTGTTTTGCAGAGGCAACTTGAGTTAGGTCATGTTAATGATGATTGTTTGGGCAATTATGGTTTTCATGCCCCTATCGATGGAAATCATTTCGGTTTTTAAAGGTTGGATGACAATGTTAAGGATGGACTAGTTCTAAGTGTCGTTTGACGTTGGAGAGACACTTAGAGTAGTTTAGGGCTTTATTTTTTATTTGGCCGTACTATTAAGGGGGTATGAACTAGTAGCTTGACCTAGGTGAGTCTAATGGGTTAGGTGTGATGCACACTTATCAAACTTAGCACTAGGTAACTGAGGAATAGCCCAAAGATAAATTGAAGTCAACCTCATTCACAAAGGATTTTGAATTGGAAGTGAATGGTGGGTCAAATGCTGACCGGACGCTGTTTTAGTGATGACGGGACTCACAGGTGCTGCGTCAGGTCAGTGATCAGCGCGCATAGCAGAAGTTGAGGAGCAACCGGACGTTGCACAGTGATTGGAACCGAACGCGCCTCTAGTCGTATCTGTAGTAGTAGGGCCTCACTGTCAGGGATGACCGGACGCTAAACAGTAAACGACCAGACACCGAGTTTGCAGCGTTAGGTCAACATAAGAGAGGGTCCAGAGACCAAAATTCCTGACCGGACGCGTCCGGTGGATGTTGACCGGACGCTGTCCAGCGTTAGGTCACTCCAACAGCCTTCCCTGACCGGCTGACGCCACGTAGCCATTGGCTACTGACCGAACACGTCCGGTCACTTCGACCAGTGCGTCCGGTCACCCCGAAAACTACTGAGTTGGACAATAACGGTTATGTTGTAAAGTAGGAAGTATATATACTTCTCCTACTTATCCAACTTAGCTCTCTTGCCCATTTATTCAGCTGAGAAACACCTTTGGAGTGCAAGGGAGAGCAAGAGCCTAGTGGGGTGATTGAGATTTGATAATCCAAGATTAAGGACCTCATTTGTGCATAGGGAGTAGCAAGTGTGCATCCACCTTTCTCATTAGGCTTGTCTTGGTCAAGTGAGAGTTTGTGCTTATTACTCTTGGTGATCGCCATCACCTAGATGGCTCGGTGGTGATTGGAAGCTTGGTGATCATCTGGGAGCTTGTGGATGACCCAAATCATGGTGTGAGTGGTATTGGATGATTCACCGCGATTTGAGTGTCAAAGAATTAGCTCAGAGAGCACTTGATCCTTGCACGGATCAAGGGGGAGCTACACCCTTGCGTGGGTGCTCCAACGAGGACTAGTGGGGAGTGGCGACTCTCCGATACATCAGAAAACATCACCGCATTCCTCTCATTCTCTTTACTTTGAGCATTTACATTTGAGCAATTCAATTTATGTCTTTCCATTCTTGGAATTGCCATACTAGAGTAGGATTGGAACCTAGGGTGCAAAACTTTTGTGCGGTAGAACAATAGAAATACTTCTGGGCATAAAGGGGTGAAATGGGCTAAGTGTAGGGCTTAATTATTGAAAGAAATTTAGAATTAGCCCAATTCACCCCCCCTCTTGGGCATCTTGATCCTTTCAATTCGTATGATAGCCTCATGCTCCTTAAATTAGGCTCAACCGCCTAGAGCAAGATGTCCCACGGGGATAGACCCCCTCCCGTCTTTGAGGGAGATGATTTTCCTTATTAGAAAATTCACATGGAGGCGTACCTAAAGGCTTTAGATATTGGAGTGCTTAGAGCTGCCTCACAAGGTTTCCCAACACCTAGAGATCCCGCTAACCTTCAAGGTGATGAGGTTCACTACGAGAAGTGGAATGCAAAGGCTAGAAACACTCTTTTTAGAGGCCTTTGCAAGGATGTCTTTAACCGTGTGCGGAACTACAAAGACGACCATTCACTATGGTCAGACATTTATGCGCTCCATGAGGGAATTAAGAGTGAGTGTGAGGAACGCTATCACCTTGTTATGAAGAAGCTTAATTCATTTGAAATGATTCCTAGTGAAAGTGCTAATGAAATATATTCACGCTTGAATGTTCTTGTAGAGGAGGTCAATGCCCTTGGACTCACTCAAATGCAACCATCCGATGTTGTGAGAAAGATCTTGAGTGTCCTCCCCATTGGCAAGTATGGGCATATTGTGAAGGTGCTTCATCAAGGTGATCTTTCCACCGCTACGCCAACTCAAATATTGGGAAAGATCAATGCACATGAGATGTACATGCACATCACTCCACAAGATGGCTCTTCTTCCACCAAGAAGAAAGATTTGGCATTCAAGGCTAGCCAAGAGAAGAGAGGCAAAGCAAAAGTTGATCATGATAGCTCAAGTGATGATGAGATTAATGATGCAAGCCTGCTCTCATGGTGAGAAGAACCACCAAGATGCTCAAGAAGCTAAACAAGAATGGTATCAAGTTTGATGGCAAGAAGAATATATTCTTCACTAGTAGTAGAAGGAAGCCCATCTTAGAAATGGATTGCTACAATTGTGGAAATCTTGGTCATCTAGCCCATCAATGCCCCAAACCCAAGAAAGACAAGTACAAGAAAAAGTACAAGGGCAAAAAAGATGACTCAAGTGATGATGATGATTAGAAGAAGAAGAACAAGCCATACAAGAAGAAAGATGGCAAGAAGAAGGAATTTCATAAGAAGAAGAAGAATGGCAAGGCCTATATTGTTGGTGATTGGCTCATGGACATTGAATCATCAAGTGGCTCATCTAATGATGAAAGTGAAAATAAAAAGGAGAAGGTGGCCGCTCTTATGATTGGCTCTTCACTATCTTCACCGACACCGCTGTCATCATCCTCTACACATCTATGCCTCATGGCCAAGGGTGAATGAAAGGTACAAAATAATGATGATAGTAATGGTGATGACAATGCTAGTGATGATGAAAATGGTAGTGATAGTGATGAAGGATTTAAATCACCTTCTTATGATGATCTTGTCAAATTGTTAAACCAATACACTAAAATCATTAGAAAGATAAGAGCAAAAAAATGAGAAGCTAGAACTTAAGAGTGACTCACTCTTAGCAAAGTATGACATAGCCAAAAAAGCTAGTGATGAGCTTAGAGAAGAAAATAAAATTATGTCATCCAAACTCAAGGAGCTCAAAACTTCAAAAAGGGAGCTTAGAGAAAAACATGATAAACTTGAGGAGATACACAATGAGCTCACCACTAGTTACAATTTGCTAAAACAAGAGTACACCAATCTCAACATTAACCACGACAATCTTGTTCTTTCTCATGAGTTATTATCAAATGAGCCGCATGATGCTACTAACAATGTTGCTAAGATTGATATAGCTACATCATGTGATGACTTGATTGTTGAGAGCATTGAGCAAGGCTCTAGTAGCAAAGGCAAGAAGGTGGTTGAGTTCAACAATCATGATGATTATGTCAAGCTCAAGAATGAAAATGAAAAGCTCAAGAAGGATCTTGAAAAACTATCAACCACAACACAATAGTGATAGAGAATCTTGAGAATCATTATGATATGGCTCTTGAGAATGAGATACTTAGAGAAGAGAACAAGAGACTCAAGATGGAGAAGAATCATGATGAACTTAGAGAAGAAAACATGAAACTCAAGTTGGAGAAAGAACATCTCAAGACCGGTTTGAGCAAGTTCACAAGAGGCCAATATCTCCAAAGTGAGCTACTTATGAACACCGTGATGAAGATGGATAGAAGTGGTATTGGGTTCTTAGCAAATCAAGAGAAGAAAGCTCAAGCTCAACATCAACAACAATACAAGTTAAAGCCTAAGCCAAAGAGATGCTTTGAGTGTGGACAAGAAGGTCACTTTGCTCATTAGTGTGAAACTCCACCACCACAACCCTTGCCCAAGCATGCTAGACCCTTTGCGTTCAATGCTCACTACATGCTTAGAAAAGATTCTAGTGGAAAGATGAAAGTCATGTTCTTAGGTCCACCCAACAAGAATAGGCCTAAATAAATTTGGGTTGCTAAGTCTCTAGTTGAGAAAGTGAAGGGTCCTCATCAAGTTTGGGTCTCTAAACAACAAGCTTGATCTCTTTTGTGTGTAGGTGAACTATAAGACCGGTGGAAGTCATTGGGTTATTGATAGTGGTTGCACTCAACATATGACCGATGATCCTTGCATGTTCATCTCACTAGATGAAGAAGTAGATGGTCAAGAAAGGATTACTTTTGGTGACAATTAAAAGGGCAAAGTACAAGGGTTGGACAAAGTTGCAATATCAAATGATCACTCAATATCAAATATGCTATATATTGCTTCATTGAGTTTCAACTTGCTATCCGTTGGTCAATTATGTGATCTTGGCTTTCAATATTTGTTCACTGAGAAGGAAGTGATTGTTTCAAAGAAAAATAATGATCAAGTTATATTCAAGGGCTTTAGATACAACAACCTATATCTAGTGGACTTCACCTCCGAAGATGTAAATTTGAAGACATGCTTATTCACCAAAACATCACTTGGGTGGCTTTGGCATAGAAGACTTACACATGTTGGGATGAGTTCACTCAAGAAGTTAATGAAAACTGAATTGGTGAGAGGTTTGAAGGATGTGAAATTTGAGAAGGACAAGCTTTATAATGCATGTCAAGCCAGCAAGCAAGTTACAAATACTCATCCAACCAAAGCTTACATGTCAACAACAAGAGTGCTAGAGCTTCTCCACATGGATCTATTTGGGCCAACAACTTTCAAGAGTTTGGGAGGCAACCTCTATTGTCTTGTGATAGTTGATAACTACTCTAGATACACTTAGGTGTTCTTCCTTCATGACAAGACCGAAGTGGTTGCATGTTTCAAGAAGTTTGCTAAGAGAGCACAAAATGAATTTGAAGTGAAGCTCAAAAAGATAAGAATCCTTAAGCACACACCAAGCATTGGTCTTTGGTATCCCAAATGAGCTAGATTCCAACTAGTTGTCTATTTCAATTTGGATTATGCCGGTTGCAAAATTGATAGAAAAAACACATCCAGAGGGTGCCATTTGCTTGGTAGATCACTAGTGTCTTGGACCTCTAAGAAGCAAAATAGTGTGGCCTTGTCCACCGCCGAGCCAGAGTACATTACCGCGGGTGCTTGTTGTGCACAAATCCTTTACATGAAGTAAACTCTTCTAGGCTATGGTGTAGTTCTAGAAAAGGTACCTCTTTTGTGTGACAATGAGAGCGCGGTAAAATTTGCTAATAACCTGGTTCAACACTCTCGCACCAAGCACATAGATATCCGTCATCACTTTCTTAGAGATCATGTTGCTAAAAATGATATATCACTAGAAGGTGTGAGGACCGAGGATCAATTGATGGATATCTTCACAAAACCACTAGATGAGGCTACTTTTTGTCGGTTGAGGAATGAGCTCAATGTGCTTGACCTAAGTAACTTCACTAAAAATGAGCTTGTGTTGTCCCTTGCATTGCATTGTAATATAAAACATGTTTGATTTTTAGTAATGCACTTAGTGCTTGTCTAACAAGGTTAAGATAACCGCCGAAAAGCATGTGAAAAAGCTTAACCTTGGATCAAACCTGACAAGCAACAAGATTTTCTTTCAAGTATTGCATCGCATATGCGTGTGTCTTGCTTTGTCGTTTCTTTTCGGTTATTTTTTGAGCATCCGCCGTGTTTGTCAACAAATAGGGATAGCATTTGAGGCTCCTATTGGTTATAAACCCTATTGAGTTGCCACATGTTGATCCTCAACTCTCTTGTTTCCTATTTTTCTAGAAAGAACTATAGCCGAAGGTAAATTATTTTGAAAATTTTGAGGGTTTGAGAGAGGTCTTTCATATCAGTCCCAATTGGTGTTTATTTAGGTCTTATTGAAGTTGGAACTTGGTTGGGAGAAAGCGTCGCAAGGAAAGGAGGAGTAAACACAGCTGAAGAGGGACTAGACGCAAGGACTGGACACATCCATTGCAGCGTTCAGTCAGTACATCAGGAGTAGATACAGTAACTGAAGAGAGACCAAATGATCAACAGTGTTTCACGCGCATCCGGTGACAAGTTGAAATTCACATCTAGTCAACGCGAGATGGAACACAGTATTGACCGGACTCAGCTCTACGTCCGGTCACAGTGCCACAGCCGCGTCCGATCGATGTCTGTGGCGTTCTAGAGCTCTCTCTTTGTGATCGAACACTGGAGGAGCAGCATCAGGTCTTTTGCGTCTGTGCGTTCGGTCGCAACTGTGTTTGCAAGCTCTGTTTCAAAATTCGACTTACGCGTGGGGGCCACCGTCTTCATTTTCTCTTAACCGCACCCATCCTTTTCTCTCCATACATCGCGCTGCCGCCGCCTTAACCCTAACCGCCACCGCCGTTGCGCCTCTCCAGCCACCACGCTGTCTCCAGCCGCCACGCCTCCCTCACCGCGGCCGTACTCGCCATGCCCGCGGCCACGCTACTCTGGTCACCACGCCAACCATTGCCGCTTATGCAATCCTAGCCACCACGCTTGCCACTCTGGCCACCGCGCACCATCACCAGCTCCGGCCACCTCATCCGCGCGCCCGCACGCAGCACCGTCACCCTAGCCGACTGTTCACCCCGCGCTCATGCCACCCTTGCACCCATGTTCTGTTGTGCCCCTGCTTACCGCGACGATGGCAATCGCCACCGCCTCTAGGATCCACTACCACCGTCGACCACGGTAACTCAGTGCTCATGTTCCTGACATCCGGAGCTCAGTGTCCGGCGTTTCCTCGGTTCACTGCCGATTTTTCTAGGATCCCTTGCCATGATTGTGTGGTGCCCCGAGGTTCTCAGTTCTCACCTTTTCATAGGTCCCGACTATTATCTAAGGTAGTGAGTCATCTCCTCTTTTCTTTTCTAATTGCTTGCTTCTTCTAAGGACCATCGCTTCTCTAGAATATATAATGCTTATATACATCCTTCCATTCTATCTTATGCATCGAGTTAGGCAGTGAGGCAGTGGAAGTTGAGCAGTGACAGATAAACTCAGGGCCACGCCCGCGAGTAAGGATTGAGGCCAAGCCTCAGCAAGTGTCAGTTGGGAAGTGTTTTTAGTGCAAGGGAGAGTCAGTGACAGTTGTCCTTTGTCAGTGGTAGTGGTCCTTTGCTCGTTAGTTGTGTTCATTGTAGTGTTAGTTATGGCTCATTGCAAGAATGTCGAGGGTGGCCCTAGCGATGATGAGAGGCGTCCGCCTAGCCTGACAGAGCAGGAAAAGGGAAAGGGGCCAAAGAAGACCACTACAAAGAAGAAGCGCAAGAGAGGTGACCTAGAGGCAGAGAGAGCAGCAGTAATGGCCACCACCGTAGAGCGTGCTGAGAGAGGTGGTAGAGGTAGTGTTATTCGTATTGGCGATCAATTGTCACCAACTCAGAGGACCGCAGTCGAGCAGCTTGAGGCCAGTCTTGGTAGTCCACATGGTACTATCATGCTTGGAGATCGGAGTGTATCTCTAGAGGCTACACCAGAGGGCGCTTGAGTGGAGGAGATTGCACCCAGTGCATGTAGAGTAGATAGAGCAGGCAGAGTAGCCATGGCTTTGATGTTCCAGTCGTACTCGCATCCATGTGTTACCGAGGCCTGAGACACAAAGATGTGGTTCTCGTCCACCTCCCAGACCACAGGGTCCGCCTATAGTGGTACACTTGGACTTACGGGCAGCCATAGCTAGACAGGTGCAACAGCTCCGTTTTATGGAGTTTGAGCAGTGGTTTCCACCGAGGCGGATGAGCGTGCTTCAGAGCAGTTCTACACAGTGCTGCAGGAGAACTTCTACAATGCCTACCTCAACAGTGGTGTGGCATTCAGATCTTAGAGAGTATGCTCCTTAGAGGCTATAGTTGTAGTTGCTGGAGAGCAGATCCATCTCCACCTTAGCTACCTGCCAGGTCTGGCAGTTCTCCTAGGACGGACTAGTCGGTACATTCCATCATGGGTCAGAGAGTTCTATGCTTCTTTGTGGATTGACCCGAGGCATAGGTACATTCACTTTTCCTTCATAGGCCATGACTATAGGCTACAGAGGTCGAGGGCTAGAGAGATATTGAGGATTCTAGAGTCTCCTATTCGGATTTACAAGATCTGTTATGGAGAGACAGAGCCACCGAGATGCCCTCACGACGAACTAGTACCACCCACAGACTTGGTCAGAGCTTGCTTGACTGAGCCGTTTGGACAGGGATCAAGCCTCACACCGCGTGACCTTACACCTACAGCTCATATCCTTGATGCAATCATGAGGTGGTCTTTGCTCCCGAGGAGTGGCTATCATGAGGGGTTGACACGTATTTAGCTTTGGCTAGTCCACCACTTGATCTCTTAGACTATGTTTGATATTTAGGATGTGATGCTCTCAGAGATGGAGGACACCTTAGTAGAGGGTTTTAGAGGCCATCGTCAGTTGCCATATGCTCACTGGATCACATTTCTTATCTTACAGGTAGTTTCACAGATGTCCCTAGAGATAGTGGCTGAGTGGAGTGGTGCTACTACAGAGTTCCCACAGTATGACATGGGCCAGCTATTACGTCACCGTCATGGGAGGACTCTAAGCTAGCTGAGCCATAGACCAGAGGTGCCAGAGACTGCAGTTGAGTAGGAGGAGGCCATCAGGGCCATTGCTGAGACCGAGTTAGAGCATCTAGAGGCACATCAGGATGACATGGTCGAGAGCGACCCGACTAATAACTCAGATGATGACTACTAGCCCATCCCGCATATGCCACCACTTGCACACGACAGAGAGGCTGGTGGCGCCAGCTTAGCTCCACCACAGCCACAGTCGCCATAGACATACCTTGCCTTGCTAGCTATACTTGAGCGCATGCGACATGACCAGGCTTGTTAGGCATAGGAGACAGCAGCTGCCATTGCTCAGGTGTAGGCATGTCAGGATCAGTTCTAGCAGCAGCAGCAGGCCATGCGGTAGCAGCAGCTAGTCATTCAGCAACAGCTTCTTGGATTCATGCAGCATGTCTTTTCGGCTACAGGGATTGCTCCTCACCAGCCCATGTTGCAGCTTGGTCAGCCTGCTACTACTACCCTAGTGACTCCAGCTATACAACCCAATGGTTTTTAGAGTCAGGGATAGCTAGCTGCATAGTTTGCCTCACCTACTGAGCTGATGTCTCAATGGTTTGCTTCACCAGGGATAGAACAGGCTCAACACTTCACCCCTATAGTCACAGGCTTCACTCCTACTCAGTCCACGTCAGTGCTAGTGACGACACCCCTGTCTCCCAAAGTCTGGGTGCTACTTTCAGTGAACTCATAGGACAGCCTACACCACCTGAGTTATGAGTCCTTCCTCCTACCACAGCCACTCTGGTCATAGGGACTACTGAGATGATCCTGTCCTCTATTGCTTCGTCTGAGCCACCTCTAACAGTCACTCCCACCCTTGAGGTTTTAGCAACAGCGACAGCGGCAGTTGTGGCTCCACTTCCTCTAGTGACATCTTCTGAGCCACAGGGTCAGGCTACTACCACAGCTTCAGTGTTACCACAGGCTGACCCGGCTATCGAGTCCACCGAGCAGACCCAGACCGCTTCACCTCCACTTCTAGTGATAGAGGGTCCAACCGCTTAGAGTTCAGGGTCCGAGGATGATGCAGCTCATTTTTAGATCTCTCACTACCCCTCAACGCCCGACTCGTCCGCTTCTACCCCGCCATCCAACCCTTAGGTTTTGGTGCTTGATGCCAAAGGGGGAGAGGGAGCGGGTATGTTAGATTTAGGGGGAGCTTGTGAGATGGACTCGATCTTTTGTGTGTGATACTTCATGCATTCACGTTTACTTTCATGTATTGTGTTATATGTGATATTTGTGTGATTGTGAAACTTATGTGACATGGGTGCTCTCTACTTTGATATATATGTCATGTCACTTTGTTATGCTCATTTGCTTTGCTTCCGCATTTTACTCCAATACAAATGAGTTTTACTTTGTGTACTCATACGTATTTCATATCTTGTGAGTACATTGCGTTGGCTTGGATCATATAAGCATGCCCAACCCTTTTTGTTCTTATTGTCAATTGTTTATATGAACAAAGCATGTTGAAAACCTCACTCATCTCTTATACATACTCGAGGTTGTGTTGTCATCAATCACCAAAAAGGAGGAGATTGAAAGCATCTAGGCCCCTAGTTGGGTTTCAGTGATTAATGATGACACGAGATTACTGTGACTAACATGTGTTTTGCAGAGGCAATTTGTGTTAGGTCATGATAATGATGATTGTTTGGGCAATTATGGTTTTCATGCCCCTATCGATGGAAATCATTTCGGTTTTCAAAGGTTGGACGACAAGGTTAAGGAAGGACTAGTTCTAAGTGTCGTTTGGAGTTGGAGAGACACTTAGAGTAGTTTAGGACTTTGTTTTTCATTTGGCCATACTATTAAGGGGGTATGAACTAGTAGCTTAACCTAGATGAGTCTAATGGGTTAGGTGTGGTGCACACTTATCAAACTTAGCACTAGGTACTCAAGAATAGCCCAAAGATAAATTGGAGTCAACCTCATTCACAAAGGATTTTGAATTGGAAGTGAATGGAGGGTCAAATGTTGACCCGACACTGTTTTAGTGATGACCGGACTGATAGGTGCTGCGTTCAGTCAGTGATCAGCATGCACAACAGAAGCCGAGGACCAACCGGACGCTGCACAATGATTGGAACCGAACGCGCCTCTAGTCGTATCTGTAGCAGTAGGGCTTCACTGTCAGGGAGGATCGGACGCTAAACAGTAAATGACTGGACACCGAGTTTGCAGCGTCAGGTTAACATCAGAGGGTCCAGAGACCAAAATTCCTAACTGGACCCGTCCGATGGATGTTGACCCGACGTTGGTCAGCGTCTAGTCACTCCAACAACCTTCCCTGGTAGGCTGATACCACGTAGCCGTTGGCTACTATCCGGACGCTTCCGGTCACTTTGACAAGTGCGTCCGGTCACCCCGAAAACTGCTGAGTTGGAAAATAACGGTTATGTTGTAATGTGGGAAGTATATATACTTCTCCTACTCATCCAACTTAGCTCTCTTGCCCATTTGTTTAGTTGAGAAACACCTTTAGAGTGCAAGGGAGAGCAAGAGCCTATTGGGGTGATTGAGATATGATAATCCAAGATTAAGGACCTAATTAGTACATAGAGAGTAGGAAGTGTGTATCCACCTTTCTCATTAGGCTTGTCTTGGTCAAGTGAGAGTTTGTGCTTGTTACTCTTGATTATCGCCATTACATAGACGGCTCGGTGGTGATTGAAAGCTTGGTGATCATCCGACGGAGCTTGTGGATGACCCAAGTCATGGTGTGAGCGGTTGTGGGTGATTCACCGCGACGGAGTGTCAAAGAATCAGCCCGTAGAGAGCACTTAATCGTTGCGCAGATCAAGGGGAGCTATACCCTTGCGCTTGTGCTTCAACGAGAACTAGTGGAGAGTGATGACTCTCCGATACCTTAGAAAAACATTGTTGCTTTCCTCTCTTTCTCTTTACTATGATCATTTACATTTAAGCAATTCAATTCATGTCTTTACATTCTTAGAATTGCCATGCTAGAGTAGGATTGGAACCTAAGGTGCAAAAGTTTTGTGCAGTAGAACAATAGAAATACTTCTAGGTACAAGGAGGTGAAATGGGCTAAGTGTAGGACTTAATTATTAAAAGAAATTTAGAATTAGCCCAATTCATCTCTCTCTTAGGCATCTTGATCCTTTCAAGGTGTGATAGATTTGTTCGTGGACGTGAAACATGGGGCCCACCGCATAGGAGGGAAGAGACCTGAATAGGAAAGTTGGTTCAATTACAGTTCACTTTGCCTTCCTTTGGTCATGCATTAGTGTTCTTGTTTTTAAGCATTACTTCAGCAGTACTTTTCAGTGAAGGAACACTATTTTCCTCTCACAACAAATCAGCATCAGCAACAGCCAAATTTCAGCGACGAACAGGGCCAATATAGGCTACAATCTCAGCTTACCAGCATACCAAGTTTGCAATCCTTGAGACATAGCTCGCCTCATGTCACTCAATCATTTTTTATGCTGCTATGTGAAAATCTTCTGCAAGTAGCATACCACGTTACTCAATCCCGTGGAGTTAGGAATTTTGTGACTATGTGTACTCACTTACTCAGGAAAAAATGATGCAAAGTAGAAAGCAGTTTCAAGACTTTTCTGAAGAGATACCATATTTCATTATGCATGACATCGAGTAGTGGTGAACACATAAGGATTCCACGAGGAGAACAAAATGATTTGATTTGCCCCTTGCATTAATCTGCTCCGCTGACGGGCAATCATTAGGAGATGGAGTTGCTTGCTTTAGGAAATGGAGTAGGGCCAGGTGGATCATGCAAGGAGGCTGGATCCGCGTGTGATCTGTATTCTACGCTTTTATTTGTCAGCTCTTGTAATGCAATTTCTAGACAATTACCGCTAATTTCTAATGCATTCCTAGATCGTAATGTAATCCTTAATATAGTAGCTTCAATTACCAGTAAATAAAAGATGCTCTTTTTTTATCGGCAGCACTAGCGACCGGATATTAGGACAGCAGCGGCTGCTCCGCCCCGTCCGCTCGGATTCGCGCGTCGCCTGCGCCAACTCCGTTTCCTGCGCTCGCATCCGAACCGCCCGCTTTAGATCCACTGCCCACGCTGCTCAGATGACTCGCCCCTGCCTCTTCCACACCGGCGCGACGTCCGTCTCTTCCAGGCCGCCCGGAAGACTCGCCCCCGCCTCTTCCACAACAGCACAGCGCGGTCTGTGCCTCCTCCCCACACCGCCGGTGGTGGCCTGCGCCTCCTCCACACGTCGGTGGCCGTGGCTTGGCCCAGCCCACCCTCATGGCACCAACACCGGTAGTCTGCACTTGCAACATGAAACACTCGAATGCAACATACATTTAAAACAGATGAAATATTTGGGACATACGCTTGCAATCAACATGTGTGTGAAACATATGCAACATACAGATAAAACAATTGCAAAATGAAAAAAACACTTACTGCAACATAAGACTGAAATAGCTAAAACATTTTGAACATATGTGTAAAAACATATGCAACATCTAGATAAAAACAATTGCAACCTACGTCTAGAAACAGATGAAATATTTTGAACAAACGCTTGCAACATGCTTGAAACGACTGAAACACCGGAAACATACATTTACAAGTTACAACATAGGGGATGAGAAGACTAGGCCAGTCGATTCCAGCCGTCGGGGTCGGAGCCGGCGGCGATCGGCGACGCACGAGCACCAGCGCCACCAGCGCCACCAGTACTAGGCTTGGCTCGGGGACGACGGTGGGGGATGGGGCAAGGAGCGCCGCCATGGCCGCCGGGGTAGGGGGAGCTCGGTAGTCGGGGTGAGAAAGGGCACCGCCGGGGAGGGGAGGGCGCCGCGCCGGGGTGGAAGAGAGCCGCCCACTCCCCTAAACACCATCACACCACCTCTATGGATCTCGCTCTTACTCCATGAATCTCGCTAGGGTGTGGGAGAGGGCCGCCGGATCTACGGGCGTTGGGGTCTCCCGGTGGGGAAGGACGTCGGGCATTGGTGCGCTACGGAAGGGGATGAGGAACGCGGAAGGGGTAAGGTTAGGAGCAGAGCGGAGCAAGAATTGCAGAAGTTGGCGCATGCGGCAGCGAGTGGAGCGAGACGTGTAGCCTTCCGAACATCTTAATGGTAGCATTACCGCTTGTTTTATTCATGCCATTAGAAGATGTTACTCTCTCTCTCTCTCTCGATAAAAAATGAAAATATCTTTTCTCAAGAAGTAAAAAATCTTAAATTTAATTAGGTTTGTAGAAAATAGTATCAATATTTATATTATCAAATATATTATTATATGATTAATCTAAAAATACTTATTATATTAAAGAAATATATTTCCATTATTTCTCGGGCGGACGGATGGAGTACCAAAAAGTTACAGTATCTTAGGATTGCTTTTCGTATCTAGACATGGATCCCGCGACTACCAATCGATCATTTTTCATGTCGTATTATTTTATTGTAAGTTTAAAAAATCATTTTTGGCCAGCAATTTCAAAAAAGAGACCATACAATACCACAACATGTAAATTATATATTATGGAAGTAATTACCATATAGTGAAACTAAAACATAAATCTTTTGTTGTTAATATACAGATAGCTTTTAAAATTGATGATTAAAGTTAGAAATGTTTGATTTAATATAAAGCTAAGGGTGTGTTTGGTACAACTTTTTCTGCAGTTTTATAAATTATAAAATGGTTTTTGGCTTCTCCTGCCAAATAGGTTCGGATGAAGCAGGAGAAGTTATTTTTCAACTCCTCTCACATGCACAGTTCTCTAGGTGAAGCTAGGTAAAGCTGAAAATATTAGTTTCTCCTAGCTTTTTCTCTGCTATCTTCCTAAAAAGCTGTTTTACCAAATGTTTACGAAAACAACTTTAGCTTCACAAGTAAAGCTGCTTTATGGAACCGAAGCAAAAAAAAAACAAATATTTCACTAATAAAATCGAGCTGTACCAAAGAAGCTAATAAGAGACAGCAAATGTGAGCCGGAGCGTACTGTGGTGAGGGAAATGCCATGGATCGCTTGCACACAAGGGAACAAACCGTCCAACGTGCATGTATGCGTGCTGAGATACCGTCGAGACTCGCCGGAGTGTCGGCTGAAGCAAGAAACCATGGCAAAGGACACCCGTGCCCCTGCTGAATTTCTGATCCAGAACGGCACACAACCGATTTTAGGATATAAGATTTTTTAATTTTCAGAGACGCTAATTTTCCATCTGTTTCTTAAATTATTGTAGGAGATGTTTAGAAAAATATTTACCTCTGAAGATAGATATTCAAGGGCGAATATCTTAAACCCGCCTTTACAAATAGCTATTTATAGAGACGGTGCATCTAATATGTCCATGTCTGAAAAATCATTTTCAGAGCGAGCTCTTGTATGGACCTCCTATAAAAATTTCTACCCCCAGCAAGTAACCCTAGCATAGCTCTAGCATCTCCCTCGACCCACCCTGACTGCTCTATGTTTATCTCCCTCAACTCACCCCGTTTCTCTCTCAACCGCCGCCATCAACCTACCCTGACCGTCACTGCCCCCCTCCCATGCCACCCCTGTGGCCCTAGATCTCGCGTCTGGAAGATCCGGGCCTTATCTTGGCATATCCGTGGAGGAGGAGGCGCACCGGCCACTTTTGAGTGGGCAAGGCCATTGTCACTACATCCAGCTAGCTTTGGGCAGCAACCCCACCCCCACCCTGCTCCATGGCACCACAGTGGATGGCCTCATCGAGTACATCGCGAACGGCGAGGCAGAACAAGCCGAAGAAGCCTGCCTCTGTGTGCTCGAGGTCAGGGCAATCCCGCAGATATCCCCGCCCACCACTCGTCTGGTGTGGTACATCTTCATCTCGATAGCACAGGCCGATGAGTATGTCTTCATCAGCTTCCCTTGGCTTGCTCTCCTCTGTCCTAGCTACATTGATGCTCCTTTGCAGGAAGTGGAGGAGGTGGAGGGCACGACAAAGGAGGGGCGCACGGGTCTGTGTCATTGATTTGCGCAGGAGGTGTGCTTTCCCATCGTGTGCATCAGAGGGGGGTTCGACGACTAGCTGACTGGGTCGAAGGCAAGGCTCGGTGGGCTCAACGCCGGAGATTGGCTTGGTGGTGAGCTCATTTTTCTCAAGAAATTTTCAGAGGCGAACATTGTCTTAAGCACCCTACCTCTAGAAATATGAATTACATAGGTGGCAGAAGAACTTGCCTCAGTTATTTTCCCATTTTCACATCATATAAGTTGATGGTGGAAAAGCACATCATATAAGGCAAGCTCTGAAATCTACCTCCAGAAATCTGAATAACATAGGAGGCAGAGGAGCCCGCCTCCGAAAACTAGATTTGTTAGCTTCAGAAAAGCACTCCCGTTATAGCGAAAGATTCTAACCTACCATGCACTATTGTCATTAAGACAGTTTTAGTCAAATATAATAAAAAAATACAAACGCCAACATGAACAGCATGGGCGTGCTAAAGACTTAGTGGCGGCCTGCTCCATGAGCTATGAAAGTTTATAGTAGGATATGACTAAAGCTTTTTTTATTTTGTGGTTTTATAGTGAACATTAAAATTCTTAATTAATTATGCACGCCATGTGTTAAATCAATCAACATACTCATGACTATAATCAACATTCATATTCATTCAAAATTAAACAAACAACTATTCAATAGTTATTCAATTGTTCATGTTATCATTTATTAAGCAAAGAACACAATAGATAGGCACACGCTATAGTCATAGGGTAAGAAATAAATATTTGTCTCAGTCAGGATTAATGGTGCTAAAAATATTTTACGGCTAAATCAAATAATAACATTTACCAGAGCTATAACGTTATTAGCGGCAATAGGGGAACTATTGATAATATTATAGTGCTTGACCCTATGAAAAAGCTTTAGTGAGACTATATCAACCTATTTAAAATCATGCATTATTTTAGTTCAAAAGCATGCATATAAGTTATGTGTGTCAATTTGTCATTCAAATTATTTCTAGTTGTTATAGATCGTGTTAGACGATATGGATAGCTCTAGTTAGTTATTGGGTTGTTCTACATCCTTCCTTCTCTAAGTCTAGGTTCATTGTATCTTATAAGTGGTTCCTAGATTGTAGCTCACAAGCTTGTAATCTGTTGTACACTTACCCATTGTACAAGCCACCGCCAGAGGGCTGTTCCCCGAGCTATTTAACACGCAACCGAGAGCCAGGGAGAGGCATCTCGTTCCACCAATTTCCACATGGTATCAGAGCCTCATTCCTCATGGAATTGAAGAATGGCGCTCCCCTCATCCTCTGTAGTTTTTGCTGCTCTTTCCCTTGGGTTCTTGCCCGTCACCGAGAAACTTACTTAGAACAATCACCAGATGTGGAAAGCCCAAGTGCTCTCCACGCTGAAGGGCACCCAGATGGTCAGCTACATCAATCCAGTGGCGCAGCCACCGTCGGAGTTCCTGCCTCCGAAGGACAACAAGAAGAAGGAGGATGAGCCACCCGTTAAGAAACCCTGACTACGCAACATGGGTGGCGAAGGATCAGCAAGTTCTGAGCTACTTGCTGACTTCCCTCTCCTGCGAGATCGGATCTCAGGTCTCAGGTGCAACCACTGTGTCGGCGACGTGGACCACCACCGAAGGGATGTTCGTGTCCCAGTCACAAGCCCGCGTCATCAGCACCAGAATGGCGCTGGCTACGGCATCCAAAGGTTAATCCTCCTTTAGTGAGTACTTTGCTAAGATGAAAGGTCTAGCTGATGATATGGCGTCTGCCGGTAGAAAGATTGGTGATGAAGAACTTGTTTCCTATATCTTGGCGGGTTTAGATCTAGAATTCAATCTCATAGTTTCTACTGTTGCTGCTCATGTTGAACCCATTTCGGTGGGAGATTTGTACACAAAACTTGTGAGTTTTGAGCAACACATGGAGATCCACGGCGGAGGAAATCAGTCCTCTGTGAACGCGGCAACAAGGGGTGGCCGTGGCAACAATTCTCGTGGCAGGGGCCACGGTGGTGGTCGTGGCGGCTTTGGCCGTGGCTAGAAAGGAGGACGTGGTGGCGGTGGTGGCTGCTCTCAGGGAGGCGCACCCTCGGGTGTTATCTGCTAGCTCTGTGGCAGAGAAGGCCACACCGTGGTGCAATGCTTCAAGAGGTTTGATGCCTCTTTTATCGGTCCTCCATAGAAGACAGCGTCCTCGGCCATGACCTCGTATGGGGTTGATACAAACTGGTATATGGACTCCGGCACAACGGATCACATCACCGGTGAGCTTGAGAAGCTCACCGTTCGTGACAAGTACACTGGTGGCGACCAGGTCCATGCGGCCAATGGAACAAGTATGGAGATAGATTATGTTGGTCATAGCACTTTGCATTCCCCAACCAGTACCATCCATTTAAACAATATTCTCCATGTTCCTAAGGCTAGCAAAAGTCTCATTTATGTAAACCAATGCATTCCTTGAATTGCGTCCAAGTCATTTTTTCATCAAGGAACATGGGACGAAGAAAACCCTCCATAGAGGCAGGTGTGAAGGAGGGCTCTACCCTTTCAAGCCATCTTCGAATAAACAAGTGCTTGGTGTCATCAAGACGTCTAGGTCCTTGTGGCATCATAGGCTAGGCCATGCATCCACTCATGTAGTTCAACAGGTCCTTAGTCGCCACAAGCTTCCATTTATTAGAGATTCGAATAATAATGTTTGTGACACTTGTCAACAAGGCAAAAGTCATCAATTGCCTTATCCTAGGCCTAGTAGTGTGTCAACTAGTCCTATGGAACTCATTTTTTTAGATGTGCGGGGGCCTGCTCCAACCTCTGTTGGGCGACATGCTTATTATGTCAGATTCATTGATGATTATAGTAAGTTTGTGTGGATCTACCTTTTGCGTCACAAACATGAAGTTTTTCAATGTTTCCGAGACTTTCAAAACCTTGTTGAAAGACAATTCAATTGTAAAATTCGTGCCATTCAAATAGATTGGGGAGGAGAGTATCAAGCCTTGAACTCCTTTTTCAAACACATAGGTGTAGCCCATAGTTTCCTATCCACATGCTCACCAACAGAATGGGTTGGCCGAGTGTAAGCATCGGCACATTGTTGAGATGGGGCTTATACTTCTTGCGCATGCATCTGTTCCTTTAAAATTCTGGGATGGAGCTTTTCTTACTGCTGTGTTTCTCATCAATGGCCGCCCCTCAAAACTCATTGACAACCAAACCCCTTTTGAAGGTCTTCTTGGGAAGGTACTAGACTATAGTTTGTTGTGTGCGTTTGGGTGTGCAGTGTGGCCCAACCTTAGACCATACAACTCAAAAAAAAACTCCAATTTTGGTCCAAGAGATGTGTTTTTCTTGGCTATAGCCATATGCATAAAGGGTTCAAATGCTTGGATCCCACTGAAGGGCGTGTTTATATCTCACACGATGTCGTGTTTGATGAGTGTGTTTTTCCTTTTGCCTCTCTTCATCCTAACGCCGGAGCTCGATTGAGATCCGAGATCGCTCTTCTACCCGAGTCATTACTAAATGCTAATGCTAGTTTTGGGGATGTGATTTTGCATGATCAACATTTATCTTCTCCTGTATCTACTAATGTTGTGCCCAGTCCTGTTCATGATCTAGAAGATGCAGGAGAAAATTCGACAGAAAACTACGTTGTTTTGGCTTCATCCGATTGTTATTTCATGCGGCCACTACAAGACAACGGCGGCGCAGGGTGCGAGGTGGATTTGCCTGCAGCTGATCCTCCTCGTCCTGACATATCCACCTCGGTGTCAGGGGTGGATCACCTCTCCCCGTCGTGCAGCTCCGCTACGCTACGGTTTGTCGCCCCAGGTCCCGACGCACCGACCGGGGGCGGTGGATCTTCTGCACCAGTCATCACCGTGCCTCCCTCTGCGGATGGGGCATATGCGCCGCAGCCATATCCCATCCAGGAGGAGTCGTCGTCTGCTGGTGTTGGACAGGAGATCTTGTCTCCTGGATTGTTTGTAGCTACTGATCCTATGCCTCCATCTCCTCAGCGCCCTACTACATGCCTTTAGAAAGGTATAAGCAAGCCCAAGGTCTATACTGACGGCACTGTTCATTGGCGCAATCTTGCTACGTCCTCTGCAGATGAACCATCTACAGTTGGTGAAGCTCTCAGTGACAAGAATTGGGTTGTAGCCATGAACAGTGAGTACTAGGCTCTCCTCCGCAACAACACTTGACGCTTGGTACCGAAACCCAAAGGCAAAAATATCATTGGGTGCAAATGGGTGTACAAGATCAAGAATAAAGTTGATGGTACTATTGACAGATACAAAGCTCGACTCGTTGCCAAAGGTTTTAAGCAGCGCTATGGTATTGACTATGAGGACACCTTAGTCCAATAGTTAAGGCTTCCACTATCAAACTCATTCTGTCTATTGCAGTTTCAAAGGGCTGGTCTCTTCGGCAACTTGACGTGCAAAATGCTTTCCTTCATGGTGTATTGGAGGAAGAAGTGTACATGCATCAGCCACTGGGATATATTGATGGTTCTCATCCTACTTATGTGTGTAAATTGGACAAGGCTCTTTATGGGTTAAAACAAGCTCCGCAAGCATGGTATGCTCGCCTTTGCAACAAATTGGCAAAGCTTGGTTTCATACCTTCCAAAGCAGACACCTCACTATTTTATTATAATAAGAGGGGCACACATTGTTTGTTTTGGTGTATGTTGATGATATCATTGTCGCTAGCTCCTCCCAGGCTGCTACAGATGCATTACTCAAGGACTTACAACATGAGTTTGCTCTCAAGGACCTTGGTGATCTCCATTATTTTCTGGGCATTGAAGTCAAGAAGACACAAGAAGGGCTAGTGCTGTCCCAACAGAAGTATGTGTCTGATTTTCTGGTAAGGGCAGGCATGAATAATTGTAAGCCTATTGATACACCACTGCCCACTTAAGATAAACTCAGTATTGCTGGTGGTGATTAGCTTGGTCCAGAGGACTCAATGCAGTATCGAAGTATGGTAGGAGCATTATAGTATCTTACCCTTACACGTTCGGACATTTGTTTTGCTGTGAATAAGGTTTGTCAATTTCTGCATGCTCCTACAACGGTTCATTGGAGCACCGTGAAAAGGATCCTGCGCTATATACGAGGTTCATGGAACACTGGTCTCAAGATTTGTAAGTCTCACTCTATGATAGTGAGTGCTTTCTCAGATGCCGATTGGGCTGGTTGTGTGGATGATAGGAGATCTACTGGTGGTTTTGCTGTGTTCTTGGGTGCAAACTTGATTTCTTGGAGTGCCCGGAAACAGCCTACTGTCTCCTGTTCCTCTACTAAAGCTGAGTATAAAGCACTTGCTAATGCCACCGTTGAGATGATGTGGGTACAGAAGCTCTTGCAAGAACTTGGTGTTCCTCATTCACCGGTAGCTCGGTTATGGTGTGATAATTTAGGCGCCAAATATCTTTCAGCTAACCCAGTGTTTCATGCACGAACAAAACACATCGAAATTGATTTTCATTTTGTCAGAGAGCGTGTTGCTCAGAAGCTGCTGGATGTTCGGTTTATCTCCACAGGTGATTAACTTGCTGATGGTTTCACTAAGCCGGTTGCAGCTGCTAAGATGAAGAGTTTTCGGTCTAATTCAACCTTGTATGTGGTTGAGATTGAGGGGGGGTTGTTAGACGATATGGATAGCTCTAGTTAGTTACCTGGTTGTTCTACATCCTTCCTTCTGTAAGTCTAGGTTCATTGTATCTTGTAAGTGATTCCTAGATTGTAGCTCAAGCTTGTAATCTGTTGTACACTTACCCATTGTACAAGCCACCGTCGGGGGGCTGTTCCCCGAGCTATTTAACACGCAACCGAGAACCAGGGAGAGGCATCTCGTTCCACCAATTTCCACAGATTGCACAATGAATCCAGCTCGCAATACTCACAAGTTAGCTCCATACAGTGTTTTGGTCCATTGAAAGCCCACGACCAATTAAGACCCTGAACCTAACTCGACACTAAATATTAGCCTGATATGTGACGGCTTCCCTCGCCTTATATGATATGCTCTCCTACTATCAACTTCAAATGTAGGACTAAACCTAATAGTAATGGAACATATTCTTTGCTCTAGAAGAAAAACGGTTCCAGGAAAGAGCTAGAGTCGGAGCTATTTTAGAAGAGCTAGAATATGACCTGTTTAGATCTTATGGTCTAAGCTTTAGTTGGCTAAAATTAAGGTCTAAACTTTAAACCGGTTTAGCTTGCCCGTGTGGTCTAATGAACTAATAACCTTTTTATGAGCTTGGCAAAACATAAGACTACACTTTATACTCATCTGTTTGGAGCCTCAAAAACTAAAACAGTTTATTAAACTTTAGACTAAACAGTGTCTAAAACTAATTGCATTCTTTCGGACCAAGTACAAATAAAGGTCGAGTGGCTGGTTTCAGTTTATTAGTTTGGTCGGTGCCCAGAATACGAGGTGCTGAAAATCGTTCAGATAGCATGGACAGACTTGGGAATAACTTGCACTCTTTATCTTTAATATAAATAAATGCACGCTTTGGCTGTTTCAGACCTAGCTAGTGCTGAAAGTGGAAGGAAGCTCCAGCAGTCACCGCTCGATCAGACCTGCTGAGAGACTTTTAATTTGTTCGAAAGCAGGTTCCTATTGTCATTTAGGAACAAGGTTCCAACGCGAAAAGTCTCCATGCATGCATCATTCAAAGAACGAAACCTCAATCTCCTTCCCGGCACCCGGCAGGTTGTTGTAGCCTGTAGACAGTAAGAGAGGGCTGGAGCCGGCAGATTTTGATACAAGCATCGGGAAAAGCTGGGATAGCACAAGCGTTCGCCACAGCCTTTGACTCTCTACCTGTACGAGCTCCACCTCCACCTCCACGAGAAGGCTGCAGCCTCGTGAGCAGAAAAGAAAAAGCTCGACGATCACTGGGAACGATCGATCGAACATAGCTAGGCCGGCCGGCAGCAGATTCGATTCCACGGTGCAATCAGTCTGTCAGCCAGTCCATGGAAGATCTCTGTTTTGATCACCATGGATCTAGCTCCATGTGGACATGATCAGACTGAAAATGAGACGGATATCTATCTATCTATCTATCTATCTATCTATCTATCTATCTATCTATCTATCTATCTATCTATCGAGTCTCTAAGCTAGCTCTCTAGCAGCTGCTACTAGCCGACGATTTTGCTTTGACTTTGATTGCATTCTAAGAGTAACGCTAATACTTTTAATAGACCGGGTAGGGGCTCACCGGATCGGATAGATTGTTGTGGTCAGCCGAATCATGCAAAAGCAAATGATGCAAAGACACGAGGAGCCAGCAAGAAGGCAATGGAAATGGGAGAATTTGGTACTGCTAGTACCAGCTTGGGAGTATTTTCTATCTCATCACTTGCAAGGCTGCATCCATGCACTTCGTTTGGCAAGGCTGCATCCATGCACTAACAGCCTGTTCGTTTGGCTGTGGCTTGTCGTAAATGATCGTAAATTTTTAGCTAGGATAGTATTTTTCTCTCACACAAACCAACCAGCAGTACTTCTTTCACGAACCAGCAACGAAACGAACCAGCCAACCGAACAGGCTATAAACCTTTTCTTGATCCAGAAATGAAAACAATCCTTCCGTTTTTAATAATTTGGGTGTTGTGAAATATCAGCAGCTTTGTCTTTCTCACCAAATACCACTACTACAGAATAGCACTTCACTATCGGTTCAAAATACTCCATCACTATCGGATTTTGAACCGGCACAACCGTACCGGCAGTGACGAGGGTTAGCTATCACCGTCGGTTCCTACAAACCGGCAGTGTTCTTAAACTTCACTGTCGGTCCTTTACACAACCCGGCAGAGTTCAGTTCCATCAACACTGCCGGTTCATGAGACCACCTGGCAGTGTAACCTCAAACATCACTGTCGGTTTGTGTTTTTAGTTGGCAGTGGTGTCATAACCAGCACTGCCGGTTTGTGACAAGACCCGACAGTGATGGCTAAACCAACGCTGCCGGTTTGCGACTCAAGCCGACAGTGCTATCTTGGCCATCACTGTTGGTTTGTTGCTACTGGCAGTGATTGCCCGCTCGCATTATATTGTTTTATAATTTATTTTAATTTATATTTTACGTGGAATCATGTTTCGCTTTATATACGCTACGTAGACGACAGGTCCATCAATATTAAACATTACAAATGTTACGGTTATAGTTCAAATGTTCTTATCAAGATCTCGATCCCTCAAAATAAAAAAGAAATTATTCGATAAGATGAAGCATGCTTCTCGGTCTTCTTACAATAATCTAGCGAGCCGCTCTGGGCCATACTAGTCCTTGAACTTCATGGATTGTGCAATGGAAAATACTCCATATTTTCCAATACCTCGGCTAAGATGCGCTGAGGTCCAGCGTCCGGTCAATATAACCGGAGCGTCTGGTCGGCCCGTGTTCAGTGCAGTGAGGAGCCCAACGGCTCTATTTCGTGGGGGCTTCTATTTAAGCCCCATGGCCGACTCAAGCTCACTCTCTTGACTAATTGCATTGACATAGCAACCTTGTGAGCTTAGCCAAAGCCCTCCCACTCATTTCCATCATTGATTCATCATCTTTGTGAGATTGGGAGAGAATCAAAGTGCATTGCTTGAGTGATTGCATTTAGAGGCACTTGGTATTCGTATTTTGCTGCGGGATTCGCTTGTTGCTCTTGATGGTTGCCACAACCTAGATGGCTTAGTGCAGCGGAGGGGATTGGTACGAGTTGGTGATTGTTCGTGGCCATCTCCGATCATTGTGAGGGGATTTGTACCTTTTTCGGCGGAGCGTCGAAAGGTAACTCTAGTGGATTGCTCGTGTCATTGAGTTACCTCACTTGTGGGTAGGTTCTTGCGGTGTCCAATCATGTGGACGAGGTTTGTGCAACACCTCTTAGCCGCTGAACCACCAAATGTTGGTTGACACAACGGGGACGTAGCGTGTTGGCAAGCACGTGAACCTCGGGAGAAAATCGGTTGTCTCTTACCATTTAGTATTCTCCCGGTGATTGATTTCATATTTATCTTGTGATTGGTTCATCCCTCTACACGGCGGTATAATCACCTTACTCACTCTTTTATATTCTTGCAAACTAGTTGTGTCAAGCTCTTTAGTGTAATTAGAATTGAGAGCTTGATTTGTTATTTAAGTTCATCTAGTGGAGCTCTTTAGTGTAGCAAGATTGAGAGCTCTTAGTGAGTAGTATCATAGCAAGTTGTGTGTCTAGTAATCATTGCAACTAGAATTATTGGATAGGTGGCTTACAACCCTCGTAGAGCTAGAGCAAGTTGGTATTTCGCTATTTGTCTTACTAATCAAATTACTCTAGTTGATTTATAGAATTTTAAATAGGCTATTCACCCTCCCCTCTAGCCATATTAGGACCTTTCAGCAGCTGAGAAATGCCATCGTTATTATCCTCGGTGTCATCAGCTAGCATGTTCCTAAACACATTATTAACTATGGCCATCGGTTCCGTGTTGACACCGGGTTCCTCGTCAGTATCGTGGATGGCTACGTCAGGCATGTCCACATCATCATCGTTTTCCTATGGAACATTCACACCAACCTCGTCATGCATAGTCCATATCGTATAGTTTGGCATGAACCCCCTGATAATCAAGTGCGATCTTATAGACTCAATTTGACGAAAGTTCATTTGATTCTTACAATCTTTGCATGGGCAGAAGACAAGGTTCCCATTCCTAGCATGAGATTTGGCATCGGTGATAAACTGGCTGACGCCATGCATATACCGCTTGTCCGTTCAGGACAGATGCATCCACTCTCAATCCATCTCTGCACAAAAAATATTGAGACAGTAATTACAAAGAATTAATAAGAAATCGAGCTTCATGAACAACAATTGTAGCTTGAAAGTACCATTTTTGGAAAATATTATTGTACACTAGTTATTGAAAAATTAAAATTGGTAGCACCGACCTTATAAATTGAAAATCGTAGTAAAAAATAATTATTGCACAATAATAAAGAACAACTATTCTACTCCATGCCACATAAAAATAGAAATACTTATTTTAAAAAAGACTAAAAATAGAGACATGATCATGAACAACAATGTAGCTCCAAACAATGCCCATATAAATTGAAAAACGTAGCCCCATAAAAAAATTATTGCACAATAATGAAGAACAATTATTCTACTCCATGCCACATAAAAATGGAGACACTAATTTTAAAAATAAGTCTAAAATTGGAGACATGATTATGAACAACAATGTAGCTCCAAACAATGTGTTGTTATATGACACATAGATTAATTTTCTCAACAAATTATAAAAGAATCTACTCTACTTCTAAGAACTAATTATAGCATCACATACTAACAATGATGATCTTGACCACCATGGAATAATTAGCTAGGAATTTAAATATGTTCATAGATACCAACCTTTTGGATGATGGATTCACCATAATTTGAGCCTTCCACAAATGTCCAATTAGAAAAGTGCTCTCTAGAAAAGAGAAAGAACTAGAATGAGAATCAAGCAATGTAGCTATCAAAACAAAGCTAATTAAGCAATAAAATCAAAGGAGTAGATGTTTGTTACTAACCTTAAAGTAAAAAGATCAAGCCATTTTTCAAAATCCAAGTGCTAGCTTCATGGTGAAGAGCAGCAGCAATAATGGAGGGAAGGGCCCAAACGCGTGCCTCTGTTCTCGGGATGAAAGAGAGGAGGAAGGAGAGGACGGCTGCAACCTTTTGTGTTGTAGGCTTATCACCGTCGGTTCATGGATATAACCGACCGTGATAGAGTCCAATCACTGTCGGCTCTTGGCTTGAACCGGCAGTGATATGTGGCCATCAAGCCACTGCCGGTTAGAGACACAAACCGACAGTGATAGTTGTCATCACTGTCGGTTCGGTCACATCCCAAATCAATTTTTGGTTTTCAGAGCAAATAACCGGTAGTGAATGGTCAACACTGCCGGTTCTCCTAATTCCGACAGTGATGTGACCAGTAGTGAAGTGCTATTCTGTAGTAGTGTACGTTCTTTAATTTCATATGAATAGGATAGGATATATGTATGATCGGCCGAATATTACATGTGTTCTGTTATCAGCAAAGCGAAGTATCGGTTGATGCTGAGTGCCCAGCTCATACCTCACTATCTCAGTGAGAACGAAAGGGATGTGACCAGCTCATACCTCAGTATCTCTATCTGCGGCCTGTCAGTGGCAGCTCAACAACTCGAGCCACTTCGCCCGCAAGATGATTTCCACTCATCATTTCGCCATATGATTTTCTGACGTTTTTTTCTCCTCCTTCTTAAATAATATAAACGACCATGATTCTCTAGCTTCATTACTAGTACATGTTGTTTATTAGAGAGACAGAGACAAAAAATATGCACAATGAGCAGCTAATTGATGACAACACAAAAAGGAGCTCATCACCCATTGATTGACATTACTACTGTATCCGATCGGAGCGCACATACAGGCATGATTATGATCATCAGCAGATGATGTTTCATTCAACTCTATTGACCCGAGTAATTAGTACTCATGACTCATTTTCTGATATAGCGTGCAGAATGCATGGTGAGCTGAGCTTTGCGTCCACGTCTGTGTCCTTGAGGAATTCGAGGCAGCAGTGCTGGAATTTGTCGGCGGCGGACTGCGGGACGGAGAGGAGCACGGTGACGCCTTGCGGGTCGCCCATTACAGGGAGGAAGACGCAGTAGATCTCGCTGGTGAGCGGGCCCATGTGCGCGGCCTTCCCGGCGCCGAAGTCGAGGTCCTCCAGCCCCTGGCGCGTCCACGCCGAGATGACCAGGCTCGCCGCCAGGTCCGGCAGGGCGCCGCGCCGCTCCTCCAGGAGGTCCACCATGGAGCGCACGTAGTCGTCGTCCACGCACTCCTTGGCGTCCTGCACCAGCCGCACCCCGTAGCGCGCGGCGGCCGAGGAGGACGACGGGGAGGTGAGCTGCGCCGCCGTGGACTCGGCGCACCCGAGCACGAAGCCGTTGCCGTAGTAGCCCCGGGGCAGCTCGGGCTTGAGGCGCCGCCGCACGTTCACGGAGAAGAGCAGTTTGACGCGGAGCGCGCCCGGCGGGTCCAGGGCGCGCACCCACGCGCGCCACACGTGCGCGGCGAGCGCCTCGAAGGAGGTGCACTTGAGCGACGGCGCGCACTGCCGCTTGAGCCGGAGGAGGTGCGCCGCCGTGAAGGTCAGCGACACGGGCGCCAGCGGCTGCCCCAGCAGGCTCGGCGGCGCCTCGTTCGCGTTGCCGTTGCCGTTTGAGACGGCGCTGACGCCGCGGCTGTTGTACTCCGGGTGCGTGAAGGCGACGCGCGGCGGGCAGCGCGGGCGCAGGGCGCGGCGGTCGTGGAACGGCGGCGGCGCCGGCAGGACAGGGTCGTCGGTGTCGGCGCCGGCGTCCGGTGCGCCGTGGCCGCCGCCACCGCCGCGCACGGCGCGCGCCCAGGCGTGGAGGAACTGCGCGGTGCCGATGCCGTCGCAGAGGCAGTGGTTGATGGCGGTGCAGAGGACCATGCCACCGCAGCCGAGCCAAGTGACCTGAGAACGAGTGAACGTGCCATGTCATGCCGTCATCAGCATTTTGATTTGTTTTTAGGTAATCACCAACACTTGATTAATAATTGAATTGAATAAATGCGCGTGCTCGTGCCACTTTGATCAACCATCATTGAGATTAATCCTAGCTTAGTTACGTAACCTCCCAACATGCGAGAGGGAAGGAATCATGCAAGCGAGAAACAGTGATGAACATCGTTACGCTACAGCACTAGCAGCACACACACATGCATCGATCATGAGGCATTGTTTAGTTCCTCCTCTAAGTTTACTCCTGTCGTATCGGATGTTTGACACGTACGTGAAGTATTAAATATAGACTGATAAATAATTAATTACACAGATTGAGACTAATTTACGAGATGATGTTTTTAAACCTAATTAGCCCATGATTTGACAACGTGGTGCTACAATAACATGTGCTAATAACGGATTAATTAGGCTTAATAAATTCGTCTAGCAGATTACTGAGAACTTCTATAATTTATTTTATTATTACTATCTGAACACTCCGTTGTGACACTTCTAAACTTTACTCCCTGAATTTAAACACCACCTTGGCCAATCGTTTTCCTGGAAGCTACAGGTGCAGGGAGCAGCATTACATCATGCCATTGCCATCCCACATGCATGCATCGCCAAGTGTAAAGATCACTAAAGAAAAAGCAGGCAACCAGCAAGGACTATGAATTCTGAATTGAATTTGGATTTGGGGTAGGGTCACTCGGTCAGGGATAGTATCAGAGTACTCTGATCCTGCTGAATTACAGCAGGACTATACGTGACCTGCACTGCTGCAGTCTACAGTATTTGCGTTCATGACCCCTCTGGTACCAACCATCACTGTAGACTGTGCTATGTACTGAAGTTGGAGATCAGTACGTATGTATGACAAGGACAGGGCATGGTAGTAAGAAACAATGGCATTTTGAAGGGCACTGGGGGAAGATCATAATATTTTCATCTGATCTGATTTTCCTAATAGGCCCGTTCGTTTGGCTGGAATTAGTTGAAAACACTGTTACAGCTAAATTGTTGTAAGAGAAAAATACTGTTCCGGCTGAAAAGAAAGAAGTTGAATAAGCTGGAATATAAGATAAGCCGAACGAGGCCTAGAGCATAACTTTGGGGGATCGGAGAAGATTATGCATGCATGCACGGTATCAGGACCGATATAAATCTTCACTCAAGTGGACAAGGAGATTTTGGATTGTCAAAGATACAGCCTAGCCATATGCTTGACTGCCTAAAAAGGCCTTTTGAGAAAGGGTGGAAGCAAGGGTTGGACTCTCCTAACCCTATCCCATCCTTTTGCTATCTTTAAGAATTGCCATCACTTGGCCAAAGCTGTGGCACTGCAGGGGACAAAAGCTTGATCCTAGCGCACAAGCATGGAGTGCATGATGACATAAACTAGATCGACATGATTATTTATGTTTAACCATGAGAAGATTAAGCAAGTGATCAAGAAAAAAGTGACATAGCTAGTTGCATGCCATGTTGCTTCTAACTGTGTGACCTTTTACATCGTCTCTACTGGAACCATCTCAAGCACACCAAACCAAAGTGACCACAAATCTTTTAGACTTCAAACAAGGTGGTAATTTTGCTTAAGTGATGGCAACTGGCAAATGACGATTAGTTGTTTCTGAATCCAGAACTTGTTTAATTGGTAATAAATAAAATAATTGTGCATGATTAACCAAGAGAAGAATTTAGAACAACCAAACAAATTAAGAGACAATAATTAATTATTGGCACTAAGTAAAAGAGAGAGAGCCCCCACTCACCTGGACGACGAGAGGTGGCACGGCGACGAAGCTCTGCGCCTCCACCCTGTAGTGCAGCTTCCTCCAGGACTTGTGCGGCCTGGCGCCGCCGCGGCCGCGGAGGAAGTCGGCGGCGGTGAGCCCCGGGAGGCGCCCCTCGGCGAAGAGCGCCCCCTCGGCATTGCAGTCCACGACGAGCTTCCCCTCCTCGTCGTCGCTCGGCCGGAGCCGGCCCGCGAGCGGGTAGTAGTCGACGAGCACCCGGCCCAGCGCCGCCCGCAGCGAGTCGGCGGACACAGCGGCGTGCGCCGCGAAGACGTAGAGGTACTTGATGGAGAAACGGAGGAACCGCTGGTCGTCGAGGTTGGAGAGGTGCAGGGTGTGGCGCGGCGTCGGCTGGCTCGGCCGCACCACCACGGGGTCCCCGTCGTACTGGCACTCGCCGGGGATCTCAAGCTCCGCCTCCGCCGCCGCCTCCTTCTCCATGGCTGCTGCCCTGCCGCCGCGTTAATCGCATGGGCCGGCCTGCCAGCGCCCAGCGGTTATGTATATAGGTAGCTGCTACCGATAGCTGGAGGTCTTTTAATTTTCCTGTATAGCCTTATTTTACACAAGGATGGTCGGTTTATAGATGGTGTTGATTGCTTGCTAGTACTTGATTGCCTGCCATAATACTACTAGCGAACTGTTTAGGAAACGGAGCCTTCGTTCGCCCCAAATCTTATTCAGCGCGCGTGCGCCGCGTGAGCTCACGACGCACGGTTCCCTTTTGCGGTGTCCTTCCATTCCTGTCATTTTTGTCGCGCTCTGTCCTAACTCGGAAACATTGGGCCACGATGGGCCATTAAAAAAAATCAAAACAGTGCGCTGTTCCTTTTCCCCCTTCTCCCTGCTCGGCGCATTCGATTCATCTTCTTCAAGGCGAAGGTGAAAGCTCCGTCGTCGTGGCCCGGCCTCGATTTGGGGTGGCACCCGCTGACCTCCCCCGTCGACATGGAGGCAGAAGCATCGTCGACGCCGGTGCAGCCCCTGTCGACGTGGAGGTGAAGGTATGTCGTAGTCAGCACGGCCTCGATTTAGGGCGAATTCATCAGTGCTGCCTCGATTCGAGGCGGATTCAAGCTGGTTGAGGGCTGAGAAGCGAGGGGCCCCGACGAATCCACCGCTTGTCGAGATCCGGCGGCTACAGACAAGACCGGGAGGAAGGATCCAAACCCTACTACGACGCCATTGCCGATTGCGCCGGTGCAGGATGTCGACGTTGTCACCGACGATGGCCTCCGATGACTCTAGCTCCTCTAGGTATGCGCCGCCTCGTCCGCTTGCCCTTCCCCACTCTTCGCCCCTCTGCTCACGCTGGCCTGCGTGCGAGCCGTACTGCATCCATTGGTGACCACCATTGCACTGCGAGAGGAGGGAGACGATGGGAGGCCCTGGCTTTGGCATCCCGGCGTGCCTCGGTGGTGGCGGGAGGAGCCAGGGGTTGTGCGGTTGGGGGCTAGGGCGTATTGCGTTTCTGACCTGCTGCTGCTGCCTCTGCTAGTCTGCTCAGGCTACGAAGTTCAGACTCAGATAGGAAAAAAATCTGATGATACTTTCCTGAGAGAATTCCTTATTTGACACTGAAAAAATAAGTTGTTTCTTTCTTGACCCTGAAATTTTCTTCGTTACTTATTTGACATTCACTTGAACTTTCATCCCTAATATGACACCGCAGTCAAATCCATCAGCTAATGGTGTTAAGTGGCTGTTAAAAAGACATTTTGCCCCAGGTCTTTGGGCGCATGCATGCAAGTGGCGCGTTAGCACATGCTTTGAGGCGCTTGGGACGCAAGCATGCAACAGATGTCGGCCTCTGGCTCCTCTCTTTTTTTTGTCAACATGATACAGCAGTGTCACAGATATAATATAGCATGATTTCTAACAACTATTTTTTCAACATTTACATAGCATGATGATGACACATGGGCCCCATTCGTTGGTCTGAAACTTGGCTAAAAAATACTGTTTCGGCTGAATTGTTGTGAGAGAAAAATACTGTTCCGACTGAAAAAGAAGCCGAACAAGCCGAATATGGGGTAAGCCGAACAGGGCCATGATATAGCAAGTTTACATACCAGCACCACATTAACTTCAAACACAAAATGGTTCACATATACATGCAAGTTCACAGGAGTCTAAATTCACATGCAAGTTCGCACACAAAGGTTCACGGATACATGCAAGTTCACACACAAAGCGGAGTCCAAATTCACAGATACATGAGTATCACAGGCTGAGCCTTCTTTTTTTTTGCTTCTTGTGCTCATTGTAGGGCTAGCAGGATCCATCCTTTTGCTTCTTGTGCCCATTGCAGGGCTGTCAAGTGGCAGCATAGGAATGGTGGTTTTCTTTTTAGTAGGATCCTTTTTCTTTTTGCTCTTTGCCTTGACTGGAGCATCAATAGGCGCAGGTTCATTTGAATCTGATATTGACTTGTGTACAACAGAACTAGATTTGAACAAGAGACAACAAAGTAATAGTAGCAACAAAATAGCAATAGCAGTGTGACCTTTTTTAATCTGTGTATTACCTTTTTGATGCTCCAGAACTAGAGTTGCCCTTATTTGCCTTTTTCTTGCATGTAATCTCCGCGCTTTTTGATGCTCCAATACTAGAAATGACTTGGTTATCCTTACTCTTCATACTTGTCTCCAAATTTTGGTTAACATGGCAAAAGTAAAGCGCTTCAAAACTTGCAGGTTGTTGTGGGAAAAAGTGAGACAAAATCATGAGCCAACCTTGTTGGAAAAAACATAGAAGTTGCTGGTGCTTCATTGTCCAAAGGCACAATGGGTGACTCTGCTGTTTTGGTTTTCTTTGCCTTCTTCTTAGGTGGTCCTCTACATGATAAAGAAGAAAGTAGTTACAATCTATATTATGCCAAAAGGAAAATGCAATCAACAATAAAGTAGTTAGCATGTATAGTACCTCATAGCCATCATAGCAGCAATGTCCTCTGGATTACCCTTCTTGCAATTGTGCCAATCATGTCCATAGCTTGTACAAATAGGGCATTGGTGCTGGCCTTTTTTCCACTTATTCTCACTACAACCTTTGTACCTCTTAGTTTTTGGACTACCATCAGTTGCTTTCAATAGAGGTGGATGCATGAAAAATCCATGTGTAGATTTAGGCCACTGGCGTTTGTCAGACATAGCAGGGATTAAGTGTTTATATGCTGCTCTAAACTTGTCAATAGAGTAATACATGTCTACATACTTCTCTAGAGGAGCATTGTGAAGTGATGTGATAAATGCTACTGCATGTTTGCAAGGAATGCTAGAAACTTGCCACTGTCTACATGAACATGTCTTATCTTGCAAGTTGACAACAAACCTAAAGCCAGTACCCTCCAATGCTGTAACTTCAGCAACTTCTAAGCATTCAAGCACCTCCAAGTTTAATTCTCTACTCATTTCTTTCAGTTTCTTAATTATACGGGGCAGAATCAAGCCATCTAACTTCATTGCTATTTTTCTCCTTTGGTTCCACTTGATCATAAGCATTTGCCTTAATTTGTCCATTAAGTCATCCAAGTTCAAGGACTTGTGGTGCTTAATCCAATTGTTGAAGGACTCAGCCAAGTTGTTGGTTACATAATCAACCTTGGAAATGGTTGAGAACTGACTCCTTGTCCACAGCCTAGTGTGCCACTTCCTAAGGTAATTAGTAGCACTTGGCTTTGCTGCCTCCATTGCAGCCCAATGTTTCTCAAACAAATATGGGTTCCATGAGTATGCTGCTGCCCAAAGGTGGTCATAAAAAATGTTGCCATGAATTTTTTTTCTTAAAATTGGACACCAAGTGAAACATACATTCCCTATGTTCTGCCTCTAGGAACACATCACCTACCCCTAACATCACTACTTGGCCAGCATCAGTGCATATGGTTAAACCCCTTAGTGATCCTATATTAACACCCTTGGTGTTACATTGTATGGTTTTTTGTTTAAACATTGCATGAGCATCATACTTATGTGCAATTGTGTGTAACATAAAGTATAAATCTATGTACGGTACTTGAAACGTTTATCCGAAACAAGAGACAAACATTATGTTTCATGTCGCTTGATATCGTTTAGTATTCTAATCAAATTTTTATCGAATACAAATGATGTAGAACATTTTTACGAACTTTAATAAAGTTGTAGTACGTACTTCGTAGGCGACGATGAAATATGTCCGGTCAAGGACGAGGATAGCTAGCTAGTACATCCAGTAGGTCGGAATTGGAATTCGACGTGAAACCGTTCGGAGTTACGTCATTTCACGTAAGTTTGAAAACGAGTCGACGGAGCCACTTTTGGCAATTTTTGTAGAGAGACCGGGTTAAGAAGTGGCGAGATGTTTTGGCACGACTGGCTAGCCTTAGGTACCCTTTTCAGTGTAGAACGACTGGTTTGGCGGATGTAGCATTCGGGTTTGAGTTTTGACCCACTTTAAAAACCATGCACGTCACCTAATTCGAACAAAGCCTGCGCTGACCATGGTCACCACTACTGCTCGGATTTGCACCGCTGTTGGCTTGCCCAGCGCGCGTCGAAGCGCTGGCCGTGTCCTCACTACCGTCCTTTGCTAGCCCATCGCGCGCTTGGACCTAGTGCTGCTGCCTCGGCTGTTGGCTGCCACGCGCTAGCGCGCAGTTCACATCGCCACGACTGACGCGCTTGTTCGAACGCCGCCCGTGCCCTACCCTGCTCTGGCCGGGAGTGCACTAGGTCCCGCGTTATAGCTCGGGTGGTCGTATCTGCTAGCACTCACCGCACGCGCACGCAGGCGCACTGCGCCCGGGGTCTTGGTAGCTCTGCCCTACCGTCACGTCGCACGATACCCGGCCGTGCTACCCGTCGCCCGTTGCCATGCCCGGCACTGGTGCCATTGACTTGCCGCGGCTGCACGCGCATGGGACGACCGCCTGCTCCACCATCGCTTCGGCGTCATGTTGCGCTAGTGTTTCCTTTGTCCGGCGTCGTCCGCTGTGCCGCATCATCGAGCTTCATCGGCTTGCGGGTTCGGCCGTGCGGACAGCCGCCTGGAGCACGCTTGCTGTTCCCGTCATTATGTGCACGAGTACGTTGCGTTGACGACCACGGCTGTGCCGAGCCATGCCGTGCTAGAACCTCCCCTATCTTCGCTGTCGCCATGGCCGGTGGGACCCCCTTCCTTCAATTTGTCGTGATCGCAGCGCTATAATCAAATTCGTCGCATCCTTGGCTCCGCTGGGTAGCTGGCCACGCAACCGTCCCCACCTCGTTGCGCATACTGCCACATAGAGCCTCAATTTGAAATCGCTGCTCCGCCGGGTCCATAAGACCGGGGTGGCCTGCGCCGTCGACAAGCCACGTAACCAAGGCATACCGTTTCAATTCATTGCACAACTAGCCTCTCCTCCAGCTGCTTATCACCCTGCTCACCACGGTCGAGGCTCTACCACCGTAGAGCATTCCCTGACGTGACCGTGCCGTTACCGTGCGTCGCCGCACCTCCCGGGCGCACGTGGCCAGTTTGGTTCGGGCCATCTCCGGACGAACCACCGCATCGTAGGGTTCCTCAGTGAGTCACTGGAGCTCACTAGCTACCTATTTTGCCCTAGCCTTGCTGACGTTCACCGGAACAGCACCGCTGCAACTGTAGGACCTCCGCCGCCGTGGTCGGACCACGCTACTGTAGCTCGGCTCGCGCTTTCTTCGCCCGACACTCCTCGTTCGCTCCTAGGTAAGGGTCGGCTCGCTTATTTGGAGGGGAAGGCCTGCTGTGGCCGGCGTATGCCGCCGGTGCCAGCGCCGCCGCGCCGGAGCACGCGCGCGGGTGTCGGGGATGTCACTGATGTAAAGATAGATATTCCGAGGGCATAGCTATAAAACCGTAGACTATAGGAATAGTGCCTTAGAGCTTGCAGGGAATACAGAGTAGTCCGGGGGTGTTTCTGCGATTTTGCTATCGCACGCGGATCCTTCCCTCCATGGGCCGTCGTTCGGCTGGGCTACGCTTGATGCATGGGCATGTTACACAGACCTGCTTGCTGCTGTCGCTCCGCTAGGGCCGAGCAGCCATGAGTGGCCATGAGTTAGGAATCGGTTTCGTCAATTTCTAGTAAAGTAGAAATGCTTATTTAATTTAGTTATGAGTTAAACTTTGATAAATTGTGTAGTTGTCCAAAAATAGTGAGACTAATTTTGTTAGGTTCACAAAAATACCGTCTACTTGTTAGTATAGTTAGATTGCAGTTAGCTGTGGCAAGTATTGGGTCATAAATTCCAAACTAGTGGGCTAATATTATGTAGATTAATATTTGTAGGAATATTTGTGGACAATTGGTGATAGCTATAGACATAAAAAATGTAGAGTAGGTTCACTAGGTTATTAGGTACTTGCTGTAAATTTTGTAGCCTTAGAATGAGTTGCTAAATAATGTAGCTATTACCCTTGCTTTATCATATTTAGTGTAAATCAACATTAGGAGTAAGAATACCTGTAGTTGTTATAATAATAATGAATGTCATACTTCAAACTTGTTATCGGTAACAATAGATAGCTCATCACCATGGTCGGTAGCAATAGTTTAGTAGTTAAATAGATGTACTTTTATTTTAAGAGTTGCTGTTGTCATATCATTAAGCATGGCATCATCATTTCATGTAGATCGCGAGCTGGTAGAATTCGTGCCTATCGATGAATAGGAGTACGATGAAGCGATTGAGGAGTACGAGGAGGAGATCCATGTCCAGGAGGGAGCCTCGGAGCCTATTGGTGCTGACCTTACTGACCCGTCGTCTGCCCAAGGCAAGCCCCGGTGCATAACCCCTATTTTTTATGATCACTGAATATATATATGTGACGTGCATTTACGTTATAGGCATTTTATGGAAACCACATGCATAAATATATCTACCTATGAGTCCTACTAGTATAGGTCAAGTAGCTGCTATGCTCAGGATATCGGTAGCGTGAGTAACCTGCCGTTAATCGCAAGTAGGTGATAAACATGATCACTCATGATAAAATGGTCAAGGTAAATGGTGACCGGGCAGGGATATAGTTTGGGTATTGGTGGGTGTAAGGGGCTATGTCCTGCGGCCAACAGGGCATAGCTCGGTTACACTTTTTCCATGTCTGTGTCGATTAAGGATCGGTCATTGCATATGACTCTAGGCAAGTTATAGATTTATTGTCCCAAGCGCATACTTGGGTATGGGCGCAGGGAAGATTTGTTGCTCTCTTGTCGTGGAACCGGCTCTTTTTGGACCGACTGATTGGAGGCGGAGATGGTGGAGGTCCTTGCACCACACTGAGTTCGGGACTCAGGAGTGGGGGCTTGGAGTCCAAGTTTGGACGGGGACCTGGACACCGGGGACAGGAGAGTAATGTGTTAGTCCTGCTTGTGCCTGGGGTACAAGCGGGGCATGTGTTTTCAGGGCACCTAGCTGGGCACATTGATTCGCAAATCGCTAGGCGATCTAGTACGGCTTGTCTGCGGTTTAGCACCGTAGTAAGAACTGAAAGTTGAAAGGAGAAGAAATGGAACTGATTGCTCAACTCTTGCTTGAAAGTAGAACATGTGCTTATATAGACTGGCTAGATGATAACTTAATACGGCTAATAATAAGACATAAATAAGGACTCACTATTAGTGTTGCTTTCTGCTAAAGAAAACTAGCAAACCATAAAGCCTATCATATTCCTTAGAGTCAGGAAATTATTCCCACTAGTCGGATAAGTCTTGCGAGTACATTGTGTACTCAGGGTTTATTTACCCCTGTTGCAGGTGAAGCTTGAGGAGTACCTTTGTGTGGAGGATTCTTCTGGTGGGCTCAGACGGATTCTCGTCCCTTATCGCTAGATGTTATTTTTAAAATTCCACTGTTTATCATTCCGCACTCTGGTATTTGGTATTGTAATAATGTACTTTTTAAGAAACTCTGATGTATGAAATGGACTGGTATTGTAACTTGTTCTTATTATTTGATCCTTGGGAAAAATGTGGATCTTTTGAGTTCTCCCTTGGGGTGTGCCCGACGGATACTGCCGCTGTAGCTTGCTTTCGGGGTGCTTAGTGTCTCGTGGAAGACGAGCGCCTCCGTAAGTGTGCTATTTCGGGCGGTTCTGCCACAGTTGGTACCAGAGCCAGGTTGGTCATGAGTTTCTTCACTCTTTTTCAAAGCTAAAAATTTGACCAACAAAAGCTTTGCGAAAAGTAGGATGCGATTAAGTTAAGTTAAATAAGTATAAGCCCTAGCAATATGGTCTATCTAGGATAGCGGCACTGGTTTTATCTAATCAATTTTCTGCAGGTACACTGACTTATGTTGCGTAAGAAATCACTTAGTATACGGAAAGTGAGTGTGCGATGTGCCAAAAAGTTTTATAAATTCCGCTATATTCCGGCTTGAGTGAACGTATAGGTCGAAGCATGCATCATGATAATAGCATCTTACTTCAACTGAAATCCCCCTTCACGTATAATTAAATTAGTAAATTGATAGGACTAACTAACGGAATGCTTTAATAAATGTGTTGTCATTTCTCTAATCCCTTGATTCTGATTGGGAGGGTGTTTTAATGGATGGTTCATATCTCTTACAGATGAATCTAAGGTCCGAATGTGGGAGCACCAGTGCTGGGGTGGCTCACGGTCTTGGCGAGGGCCACGGCAAGAGTGGCCGGGCCCATGAGCCCAACGGGGAGAGCCATGGGGCTCCACTTTTGGCTCCTCCTCCGCCACCGCCGTCTCCGATGACCCACGCCGAGATGATGGCGGAGCTGTTGGCTGCTCGCCGAGAGTCAGCTCGTGCCATGGACATAATGGCGCAAGTTGTCATGGGCCTCGCCCGCGGAGGCCCCGGGGGCAATGGTGGGAACGGGGGTGGTGCCCGTTGTCCTGAGGGACCGTCCTCTTACCAAGACTTCATCAAGACTCACCCACCCACCTTCACCCCTTCTGAGGAGCCTCTAGATGCAGAGCACTAGCTTCGCATTATGGAGCAGAAGTTTCTGTTGCTCGACGTGGCCGACAAGCAGAGGGTGCGCTTTGTAGTGCAATAGCTTTTGGGTTCCACAAGCGCATGGTGGGACACCTTCCATGCCATGGAGCAGCCTAACCATCCGGCAACCTAGCAGGAGTTCACCACTGTATTCTGAGAGTTCTTTATCCTTGCCGGTGTCATCAACCGAAAGGTGACTAAGTTCCTAGAGCTGCGCCAGGGGAGCATGACCATGATGGGTTATGTGAATAAGTTCAATCACTTGGCTTAGTATGCTGGCATCCATGTGGACTCTGATGACAAGAAGAAGGACCGCTTCTTTCGCGGTCTCGCTCCCATCCTTCAATAGAAGCTGTATACGGCGAACTATCAGACCTTTGGGGCACTGATGAATGCCGCCATTGCCATGGAGGGTTTTCAGCGGGAGTCCTAGGCCGAGTGGAAGAGGAAGTGGGTGGCAGCTGGATCCTCTAGCCACCCTCACACACAGAAGATACAGGTTGTTCGGTGGGGTCCTATCAATCATCCGGTGGGCCTTCGTTCCAGCAGCCCCAACAGACTTTACAAACTTCCTCCACAGTACCGTGCACCCCCACAGTAGGTGCAGCCCTAGCAGTCTCAAGGATAGTAGGTCCCACCTCATCAGGGGTTTGGGAACAAGCCAGGTGCTTGCTTCAAGTGTGGCAAAGATGGCCACTATGCCCGAGCTTGTCCCCAGAACCAGCCAGCTTAGTCTACTCAACCATTAGCGAACTCTAGGCTTGTTAGGAGGACCATAATCAAGAGGAAAGTGCCCAGCAGATCCGGCCAGGTTCATTTCATAGATGTTGAGAAGATTTTGTAGCAGGAGCCGGTGATGGCTGGTATGTTTACCATCGATTCCCATCCAGCTTTGGTGTTGTTCGATTCTGGTGCATCACATTCCTTTATGAGCATGGGGTTTGTAGAGCGGCACAACTTACCACTTATGGCTATACCATATGCCTATAAGATCCATACTATGGGTTCACAATTGTTCATCAATACCCGCACGAATACAGTAAGTTTGGTATTAGCCACCCACACTTACCGCCTATAGTTCATGGTCATGCCTGGGCAAGGCATTGATGCTATTCTGGGAATGAACTGGTTGCGGGTGTATGGGATAGTATTGGATATGAAGAGGAAAAGTGTGGAGTTATGGCTTCCTTCTTTTGAGGATAGGATGTCTCTTATTGTACCCTCAGATCCAGTCTTGCCTGTTGCTGCCCATGCTGAAGCCTCTCCTGATCTTACCTCCATCCCGGTAGTATGTGAGTTTCCGGATGTTTTCCCTGAAGATCTTCCTGGGTTGCCATTGGACAGAGAGGTAGAATTCTCCATTGAGCTTGAGCCTGGTACTACCCCTATCTCTAGACACCCATACTGCATGGCTCTAAGGGAACTAGCTGAAATGAAGAAACAGCTGGAAGAGTTGATGGACAAAGGTTTCATCCATCCAAGTTCTTCACCATGGGGATGCCCGACTATTTTCATGAAGAAGAAGGATGGTACTCTACGGATGTGTGTAGATTACCGCCCTCTTAATACGGTAACAGTTAAGAACAAGTATCCTCTGCCCCACATAGATACTTTGTTCGACCAATTAGCTGGTGCCAAGATGTTCTTGAAGATAGATCTCCGATCAGTCTATCATCAGATCAAGATCAGGCCACATGATATACCAAAGATAGCTTTCTCTACTAGGTATGGGTTGTATGAGTACCTAGTGATGTCTTTTGGTCTCACCAATGCTCCTGCCTTCTTCATGTACCTGATGAATTCAGTTTTGATGATGGAGCTGGATAAGTTTGTGGTAGTTTTCATTGATGATATACTGATTTATTCCAAGAATGATGAAGAGCATGCCCAACACATTCGGATAGTACTGGCTCGACTAAGGGAGCACAAGTTGTATGCTAAGTTCAGTAAGTGTGAATTTTTGTTAGATCGAGTATAGTTTTTGGGGCATGTGTTGACACCTGAAGGCGTTTCTGTAGATCCCAGTAAGGTGCAAGATGTATTAGATTGGAAGTATCCCAAGTCTATGCATCAGATTCGTCAGTTTCTTGGTCTCGCCGGGTACTATCGGTGTTTCATTCCTGATTTCTCCAAGATAGCCCAGCCAATGACCAAGCTGCTCCAAAAAGAAGCTAAGTTTGATTGGAGCCTAGCTTGTGAAGAAGCTTTCTAAACTCTGAAGACATTTCTAACCACTGCTCCTGTGTTGGCCCAACCGGATATTGATAGGCCCTTTGATGTATATTGTGATGCCTCGAAGACAAGGTTGCGGTGTGTGCTTATGCAAGATGGGCGTGTGATAGCTTATGCTTCGCGCCAACTGAAAAAGCACGAGGTGAATTACCCCACCCATGACTTAGAGCTAGCTGCTGTAGTCCACTCCCTAAAGATTTGGAGGCACTATCTATTGGGCAACAAAGTGCATATCTTTACATATCACAAGAGCCTCAAGTATATTTTCACCCAGTCTAAGCTGAACATGAGGCAACAGAGATGGCTAGAGTTGATAAAGGATTACAACTTGGAAGTCCATTATCATCCAGGAAAGGCTAATGTAGTGGCTGATGCTTTGAGCCACAAGGCACACTAGGTTGAAGAAACACCTTTGTCTCTCAACCACGCAGAGGTGTTGGCTCATATTGCATTGACCTCAGAATTGCTGGAACAGATTGTTCGAGAGCAAAAGAAAGACCCCGAAGAAATTCCCCACATCAGAAAATTGATGGCCGAAGGGCATGGCCCTCACTTTAGCATTGATGAGCATGGAGTAGTGAGATACAAGGATAGATTGGTGGTTCCATCCAATGAAGAGCTAAAAAGGAAGATTTTGAATGAAGCCCACCATTCAAAGTTTTGTATTCATCCTGGCAGCAACAAGATGTATCATGACCTGCGTCACTTGTACTGGTGGTCTAACATGAAGCAGGACATCACCCGGCACATCGCGGAGTGCGACACTTGTGGCTAGGTTAAAGCAGATCATATGCGTACCCCAGGATATTTGCAGCTCTTGCCCATTCCTATTTGGAAATGGGAGGATATTTCCATGGATTTCATTATGGGTTTACCCTGCACATCCACGGGCTTTGATTCTATTTGGGTCATTGTGGACCGTCTCACCAAGTCTGCCCATTTTGTTCCGGTGGACACTAGATACACTGCCAGGAAGTATGTGGAGATATATTTTGATCAGATTGTGACCTTACATGGAGTTCCTCTTACTATCATCTATGCTAGAGGGTCAATTTTTGTCTCTCGTTTCTGGGAGCAACTCCAGGAATGTCTAGGTACTCATCTTCTTAGATGCTCAGCATACCACCCACAGACCGATGGTCAAACTAAAAGGGTGAACTAGGTGCTCGAGGATATATTGAGGGCTTGTGCCATCTCTTTTCCTGACAAGTGGGATAAATGCTTGAAGTTAGCTGAATTTTTTTACAATAATAGCTACCAAGAGAGCATCCGCATGGCACCATTTGAGGCTCTATACGGGCAGAAGTGTAGAACGCCACTAAACTAGGTCAAAGTGGGAGACCGTGGGTACTTTGGGCCTGATTTCATAAAAGAGGCTCAAGAGAAAGTAAACATTATTCGAAGCCACTTGAAGGCAACTCAAAGCCGACAAAAGGCTTACGCAGACAAGCGAAGGAGGCCTTTGGAGTTTGCAGCTGGGGATTATGTGTATCTCAAGGTGTCTCCTATGAGAGGGGTGCATCGGTTTGGTGTCCATGGCAAGCTAGACCCTCAGTATGTGGACCTGTATCATGTGTTGCAATAATGTGGCCCCGTTGCTTATCGTCTCTAGCTTCCTGATATTTTATCTGCGGTACATAATGTGTTTCATGTATCGCAATTGAAGAAATGTCTGCGTGCTCCTGTTGAAGCCATGGAAATTGAAGGGCTTCCCCTCTAGCTAGATTTGACTTATGTGGAGCACCCCATCAAAATCTTGGATGAGAAGGAGAGAGTGACCAGGAACAGAGTGGTAAAGTTCTACAAGGTGCAGTGGCAAAACCATTCAGAGGATGAAGCCACCTAGGAATAAGGGAGCTACCTATTGCAGCGTTACCCCCACCTTCTCGCCGGCTCTAATAGTTAGTTGCTGCGCCAAAAATGTATTCCCTATCTCTTTCTCACACTAGGCACAAGAAATCTTGGGTTGAGATTTTATTTTAGGGGGGTAGATTTATAACACCCTCGGTGTTACATTGTACGGTTTTTTGTTTAAACACTGCATGAGCATCATACTTATGTGCAATTGTGTGTAACATAAAGTATAAATCAATGTATGGTACTTGAAACGTTTATTTGAAACAAGAGACAAACGTTATGTTTCATGTCGCTTGATATCGTTTAGTATTCTAATTGAATTTTTATTGAATAAAAATTATGTAGAACGTTTATACGAACTTTAATAAAGTTGTAGTACGTACTTCGTAGGCGATGATGAAATATGTGCGGTCGAGGACGAGGATAGCAAGCTAGTACATCCAGTAGGTCAAAATTGGAATTCGACGTGAAACCGTTCGGAGTTACGTCATTTCGCGTAAGTTTGAAAACGAGTCGACGGAGCCACTTTTGGCAATTTTTGTAGAGAGACCGGGTTAAGAAGTGGTGAGATGTTTTGGCATGATTAGCTAGCCTTAGGTACCCTTTTTAGTGTAGAATGTATGGTTTGGCGGTTGTCTCATTTGGGTTTGAGTTTTGAGCCGCTTTAAAAACCGTGCACGTCACCTAATTCGAACAAAGCCCGCGCTGCGTGTGGTCACCACCGCTGCTCGACTTGGCGCCACTGCTGGCTCACCCAGCGTGTGCCGATGCACCGGCCGCGTCCTCACTACCGTCCTTTGCTAGCCCATCGCGCGCTTGGACCGGGCGCTACTGCCTTGGCTGCCGGCTGCCACGCGCTAGCGCGCGGTTCACATCGCCGCGGCTGACGCGCTTGTCCGAACGCCACCCGCGCCTTGCCCTACTCTGGCCAGGAGTACACCGGGTCCCATGTCATAGCTCGAGCGGTTGTATCTACTGGCACTCACCGCACACGCACGTAGGCGCACTGCGCCCGGGGTCCTGGCAGCTCTGCCCCGTCGTCGCGTCGCACGGTACCCGGCCATGCTACCCGCCACCCGTTGCCATGCCCGGCACTGGTGCCATTGACTCGCCATGGCTGCACGCGCATGGGACAACCGCCTGCTCCACCATCGCTTTGGCGTCATGTTGCGCTAGTGTTTCCTTTGTCCTGCGTCGTCCGCTGTGCCGCATCACCGAGCTTCGTTGGCTTGCGGGTTCGGCCGTGCGGACAGCCGGAGCATGCCGAGCATGCCTTGTTGTTCCCGTTGTTATGTGCATGAGTATGTTGCATTGACGACCACGGCTATGCTGAGCCATGCCGCACCAGAACCCCCTGTCTTCGTTGTCGCCATGGCCGGTGGGACCCCCTTCCTTCAATTCACCATGACCGCAGCACTATAATCAATTTCGTCGCATCCTCGGCTCCATTGGGTAGCTAGCCATGCAACCGTCCCCACCTCGTTGCGCATACCACCACATAGAGCCTCAATTTGAAATCGTCGCTCTGCCGGGTCCACAAGACCGGGGTGGCCTACGCCGTCGGCAAGCCATGTAACCAAGGCATACCGTTTCAATTCATTGTACTACTAGCCTCTCCTCCAGCTTCTTATCACCCTGCTCACCATGGTCAAGGCTCTACTTCCATAGAGCATTCCCTGACACGGCCGTGCCATTGCCGTGTGTCGCCACACCTCTCGGGCGCACGTGGCTAGTTTGGTTTGGGCCATCTCCAGACGAACCACCGCATCGTAGGGTTCCTCGGTGAGTCACTAGAGCTCACTAGCTACCTATTTTGCCCTGGCCTTGCTGACGTTCACTGGAACGGCACCGCCGCAACCGCAGGACCTCCACCGCCAAGGTCGGACCGCGCTACTGCGGCTCGGTTCGTGTTTTCTTCGCCCGACACTCCACGTTCGCTCCTAGGTAAGGGTCGGCTCGGTTGTTTGGGAGGGGACTAATTTTGTTAGGTTCGCAAAAATACCGTCTACTTGTTAGTACAGTTAGATTGCAGTTAGCTGTGGCAAGTATTGGGTCATAAATTCCAAACTAGTGGGCTAATATTATGTAGATTAATATTTGTAGGAATATTTGTGGACAATTGGTGATAGCTATAGACATAAAAAAATGTACAGTAGGTTCACTAGGTTATCATGTACTTGCTATAAATTTTGTAGCCTTAGAATGAGTTGCTAAATAACGTAGCTATTACCCTTGCTTTATCGTATTTAGCATAAATCAGCATTAGGAGTAAGAATACCTGTAGTTGTTATAATAATAATGAATGTGATACTTCAAACTTGTTATCGGTAACAATAGATATCTTATCACCGTGGTCGGTAGCAATAGCTTAGTAGTTAAACATATGTACTTTTATTTTAAAAGTTGTTGTTGTCATATCATTAAGCAAGGCATCATCATTTCATGTAGATCGCGAGCTGGTAGAATTTGTGCCGATCGACGAACAGGAGTACGACAAGGTGATTGAGGAGTACGAGGAGGAGATCCTTGTGTAGGAGGGAGCCCCGGAGCCTGTTGGTGCTGACCTTACTGACCCATCGCCTGCCCAAGGCAAGCCCTGGTGCATAACCCCTATTTTTATGATCACTGAATATATATATGTGATGTGCATTTATGTTACATGCATTTTATGGAAACAACATGCATAAATATATCTACCTATGAGTCCTACTAGTACAGGTCAAGTAGCGGCTATGCTCAAGATATCGGTAGCATGAGTAACCTGCCGTTAATCGCAAGTAGGTGATAAATATGATCACTCATGATAAAATGGTAAAGGTAAATGGTGACCGGGCAGGGATATGGTTTGGGTATTGGTGGGTGTAAGGGGTTGTGTCCTGCGGCCAACAGGGCATAGCTCGGTTACACTTTTTCCCTGTTTGTGTCAATTAAGTACTAGTCGTTGCATATGACTCTAGGCAAGTCACAGATTTATTGTCCCGAGCGCATACTTGGGTATGGGCGTAGGGAAGACTTATTGCTCTCTTGTCGCAGATCCAACTCTTTCCAGACCGACTGATTGGAGGCGGAGATGGTGGAGGTCCTTGCACCACACTGAGTCCGGGACTCAGGAGTGGGGGCTTGGAGTCCAAGTTTAGATGGGGACCTAGACACCCGGGATAGGAGAGTAATGGGTTAGTCCTGCTTGTGCCTGGGGTACAAGCGGGGCTTGTGTTTTCAGGGCACCCAGCTGGGCGATCTGGTATGGCTTGTCTGCGGTTTAGCACCGTAGTAGGAACTGAAAGTTGAAAGGAGAAGAAATGGAACTAATTGCTCAACTCTTGCTTGAAAGTAGAACAGGTGCTTATATAGACTAGCTAGATGATAACTTAATACGGCTAATAATAAGACATAAATAAGGACTCACTATTAGTGTTGCTTTCTGCTAAAGAAAACCAACAAACCATAAAGGCTATCATATTCCTTGGAGTCGGGAAATTATTCCCACTAGTCGGATAAGTCTTGCGAGTATATTGTGTACTCAGGGTTTATTTACCCCTGTTGTGGGTGATGCTTGAGGAGTACCTTTGTGTGGAGGATTGTTCTAGTGGGATCAGACGGATCCTCGCCCCTTATCGCTAGATGTTATTTTTAATATTCCGTTGGTTATCATTCCAAACTCTGGTATTTGGTATTGTAATAATGTACTTTTTAAGAAACTCTGATGTATGAAATGGACTGGTATTGTAACTTGTTCTTATTATTGGATCCTTGGGAAAAATGTGGATCTTTCGGGTTCTCCCTTGGGGTGTGCCCGACGGATACCGCCGTTGTAGCTTGCTTTCGGAGTGCTTAGTGTCTGGTGGAAGACGAGCGCCTCGTAAGTGTGCTATTTAAGGCGGTTTTGCCACACCTATGGCCTCTCTAACTCTCTCCATGAACCATTTCCAATTATCATTTGTTTCAGAATCAAAAACTCCAAAGCAAATAGGAAATAACCAATTGTGGCCATCAACAGCTGAAGCACTAGCTAACTGCCCCTTAAACTTGCTTGTCAGGAAAGTGCTATCTATTGCTAAGTATGGCCTACAACCACTTATGAACCCATCAATGCTTGGTTTCAAGGCAAAGAAAAAACTTTTAAATCTGATCTTCCCATTTATTGTGTGATGATCTATCACTACTACGCTACTAGGGCAAGTGCTCTCAACTTGTGCCTTAAACCTATACAAATTGTCAAAGCTGTTGTCCCAGTCACCATAAATATGCCTCAATGCTAGCTCTTTACCCATCCACACCCTCTTGTAGTGGACACTCACCTTGTAGTGTTCTTTAAGCTTCTTTTTCAACTGCATTGCACCAAGTGATCCATCCTCAATGAGCCAGTCCTTAACTTTAGCACATACCCAATGCTTGGTGGCATTCTTGACCTTCTTCTTCCTCCTTGTACTAGAGCACTGATGAGCATATGGGTTCTTCTTCACCTACAAAAGATTAACATCCCTATTTAGCTACACCAACATAACAGAATAAATATTTAGAAAAAAATAGAAATTACTTATGTTGAATAATTACCACTACAGTGCACATATCATCTGTTGTAGAAGCATGTAGTCTCCATGGGCAATTATCTTCCTCCCACCTTGAACACTAGGCCCTGAACCTATATGGTGCACTCTTCTCTGTGTTATACTCAAATTCATGTTTGATTGCATGCTGAGATAATGCAATCTTAAACTCTACCATGCTAGGATATGTTGAGCCAACTACCATTGGAGGGTCTTCTTTATTATATTCCCTGTTTGGAATATGTTCTGCCTCATGTCCTACCAACTCTTGGTCATCCTCTAATTCAGTCCCTGACTCAATCTCCAATTCATCCTCATCCTCATCCTCACTCTCAACCTTTTCTTTGTCCTGATCCTTATGCACCATCATAGCCATATTTGTATCTTCACAAGGTGTCTTCTCTAAGTACATGACCTCATCATCAACACCTACATGCTCATTCTCTGGTACTGGGTTGCAAAGGTACCTGTCCTCATCTTCTGCAACATTCTTGGCTGCAGCCTGCTTTTGCACATCACTATGCCACTCTTTGATGGGCTCAAATGGTTCAGAGGGATCACAGTAAGAAATGAACATGTCGACAACCTTTGTCTTTGAATTTTTCTCAAACATAGACAACAAATCTTGGTCAGAATGAACTTCAGGGAATTCTTTCATATCATGGTCATAGTACTGAAGATGAGCTACTTCCAAATAACCTGGCGGGTACTTGTCTACAATCTCTTCAAGTAAATCCTTATAGTTTGTCAAATCTGAATCAATAGTCATATCAAAACAGAAACACCTAAAATCCTTTCTAACTCTCTTTTTGTTGCCAAATAGTCTAATTTCTAGTGAATATGTTGAATTTGGATCCATCCTGCAAATGAAAAGAACAATATAAGGAATCAACACTGCTACTTGCACATCACTTTTGCACTGCTTAGATGAATCGAAGGCTAGCACTCACCCTCCAAGGAGCCAGTCTGGCTTTGTGCCAGCATTATCAGACCCTCCATTTTTGTTTGCGTTACCTGCTGTAGAACCAAACAACACACAAGATCAAAGCTAGCATTCCAACGGTAACCAAACAACTACCGAAAAAAGACTTTGCAGCCTCTCCAAAAGAAAACGTCCGTCATCAAGCAGACAAGCAGCATTCGTGATACTTCACCAATCACCAGATAATTGTATTGGAGAATGATACCACGCCATGTGGTAAACTGGGAATTTACCAACTATAGTCCTTGCAAGTGAAATTATATGTTGTCCTAACCCTTTTTATACTCGTCAAGTACAAAACAAAGGAACTTTGTAAAAATGAGAAGAGGAAGAATATATAAGCACGTACCACCAGGGGGGCTCGCCGCCGCATTTGTAACTAGGCCAGGGGAGCTCGTGGCCGGCGCTGCCTGCGCAACCCGCCGGTGGGGTGCTCGCCGCTGGGGGGGCTCGCCGCAGCCGCCTGCGCAACCCGCCGGGGGGACCTCGCGGCCGGCGCTGCCTACGCAACCCGCTGGGGGGCTCGCCGCGCCGCCGCCTACGGCGCTGCTGGAGGGGGGGTTCACCGCAGCCGCCTGCGCGCGCCGCCCGGGGGAGCTCGCTGCTAGTGCTGCCTGCGCAACCCACCGAGGGGGTGCTCGCGGCCACCGCCTGCGCGCGCTGCCGGGGGGGCTCGCCTCAGCCGCCTGCGCGCGCCGCCTGAGGGAGCACGCCGCCACTGCCAAGCCTCGCCCGAGGGAGCCGTCGGCCGGATCCACATCCTCCCCCGCCGGATCTCCTTCCATCTCATCGCCGACGAATAGCCACCGCCAGGAATCTCGCCGCCCGCCGCCGGATCGAGCCTGGGACAGACGCACGGGAGAGTGGACAGGAGACACACGCATGGGAGAGAGTCGACGGAGACTAATTTTGACCCGATCAAAATATCTGACCGCGTGTCCCAGGGTCTCTAACGGAAGAAGCTAACAGAACGGACGATAGTGTCATATTAGGGATGAAAATTGAAGTGAGTGTCAAATAAGTAACGAAGAAAATTTCAGGACCAAAAAAGGAACGGCTCATTTTCCCAGTGTCAAATAAGAAATTCTCTCTACTTTCCTTGGTTCTATCCCTATATTAGTACTGCTAGCTAGATAGGGCTTGACTCAGGGGTAAGGAGATTATCTTTTGACGAGATGATGACCCACTAAAGCGTTAACGACAGAGTTGCCGTAAGCAAAAGAAAGAAAGAAAGAGAAGGGATGCAAGGGTATCGTGATTAATCGAACTATCCGCCCTTGTCCGCTTAGTGGAAATCAAAATGCTGATCGCTGGTTAACTTGACTTCGGAACTTTCTTTTGGGGGGTGGTGACGTCTGAATAGGACTTCGCTAATGCGTCGATCTTGTCATCGGAGGAAAGGAGAGAAAGGTCACTGTAAGGGCTTGGTAAAAAGACAGGCGACGGCTCACCTAGACCCCTTCACTAATGGGTCTGCTCATCGAGCTTTCATCCTAATCCTAAAAAAGGAACCGGTTAAGAAGCAACCTTGGGAACTGGAGATCGAGAGAAAGGGTTGCTACAAGCTCCCTGTCCCACGCATCTAACCAACGCTCGTGCTAGTTCTAAGTTGAACCGGGGTGAGGAGTTTAGACGTCAATAGAGTAGTAGGCCTCGTTGTAGAGTTACATACGTATGGTCTTCACTAAAGGATTGAGCTCTGCTAGAATTCTAATAAAGAATACCCGGCAAAGTCATTCAATCTCCAATTCTTCCTCACCTAGATGAAGCCCAAGGCGATAAATACAAGCTTCTTTCCTCTTGGCATAACCGGTCTTAGCTTTTCCTATTCATGACTCCGATCTTCTTTTATCCGCTGTTCTTGCTAATGTCTTCACTTTAAAGGGAGAGAAGGAACCCGAGCCAACAAGTCGTTCAGTTAAAAAGCGCTAGCGGTCTTACTTAGCTTAGGAAAGATGCCATTTCATTGCTTAGGAAAGATGCCATTTCATTTCTCTTGTTTAGCCAATAATTCATAGCTCAAGCTGAATCAGCTAGTAGTCTTTCCTTGGCTTCTAGTTTCAGTGAGATTGGCATTGGCTTGGTCTAAAGTAGCTCCAAATTCTCGGTCTTATGGAAAGGGGGCGAAGTCACTAACTAGAGGAGGGGCAATTAGAATAGAAGGTAGGGGTGAACACCCAGCAAGCCTAGTTGATAGGCAAGAGCTCACCTGAAAATGAAATGAATATGATTATGTCCATCTTCCTGGGGGGAAGAGAAGCTCTTTCGTAATAGAATACCGATCGACGCTAGTGAGGAGAGTGGAATCACCCGTTGGCCTTCTGATAACATAAAAAAGTAGATTTTGTTGAGAAGATGTCATGGTTGTCGAGGATCCTAAGTAGTTTATCTTTCTCACCAGCAAAGCATGGAATATGGACTGATATGGTGTATCACCTCCTCTAGAAGAAGGGACAATAATAAATCACTTAATCTGCTGCCCATGTTGAATGCACCTTGAATAGAGAGGTGCTTATAAGAAAATGAACGCGCCATCTATAAGGCTGGAAGTAATTTAGTCAAGCACCTATCCTAGACCAATTAGATGTGAAGAAAGTAGTTACCCGCTGCCAACCAGAAATGAGTATTGTCATAAAATGAAGATCGTATCTCAAGCATTTCATGCCAATTCTTGGAACAACCTGGTTTATGTCTAGCAGCAACAAAAGAGAGATTGTCAGAGTACTTGGCCTGCAGGAATCTTGCCCAAAGTCCCTCGGAATCACTACCGGAAACAGTAGGTTTGCCGAATGCAAACATGTTTGCCGAGTGCATTATATCAGGCACTTGGCAAACAAGCTTTTTACCGAGTGCTGCAAAAAACACACTCGGCAAAATAGTGGCACTCAGCAAACAAACTCTTTGCCGAGTGCTGAAAAAAACACTCGGCAAACTAAGAAAAAACACTCGGCAAAACAGAGACACTCGGCAAAAAACTGCCACGTGGATATCCATCAGTTAGCGTGTCGGTTGTTAGGAGTTTGTCGAGTGTCTGTTAGTTGCACTCAGCAAAGAAATAAGTTTGCCAAGTGTTTTTTTTTCACTCGGCAAATAAATAAGTTTGCCGAGTGTTTTTTTGCACTCAACAAATAAATAAGTTTTTTTCACTTCTGGCCTTGAAACTTTTTCTACTCTCTACGTATAACATGTCGTACTCCATGTTAAGATTTGGTATATTTCTAGATCTGTTTGCTATATTTAATTAATTTATTATATTTCAAGGAATTTTTTGGTATAAATCAAATTTGAACTACAAGTGATTCAAATAATAGAATAAAGTGAGTAGAAAAATGATATTGATGTTATTGAGTCTGGTGTGAGGCCTTATCCGGGAAACGAAAAGAAATTTCGAAGACTTGTTCAGGAAACACGACCACGAACATGTGGCCGAATAGTTTTTAAATTCTAAAAAAAGCAAACGATGTTTGAAAATCATGAGATTTGTCAAGATCTCATGATATCATACGTGGAGGCTATGGTAAAAAATTGAGAAGGTTTCGCATAATCTGTCATGTACGATGTTTATAAACCGAAGTATCTCAGAAGAACAATCGTAGCGCTAAGAAGGATTCGCTAAGATTTGGAGTTAAAGTGATGGTCGAATTAGGGTTTGACTTCAAAACTTTTTGTATAAGCAATAGAGAACATAGATTATTTTATGTGAAATTTTGGTAATTTTTTGGATCCGTTTGATAATTTTAATTTATTAAGTGCAATTATACAATTTTAATTGATATAAATTGAATTTGAGCTATAACTGCATAAAATAATAAGTTTTTTTCACTTCTGTCCTTGAAACTTTTTCTACTCTCCACATACAACATGTGATACTCCATGTTAGGATTTGCTATATTTCTGGATCTGTTTGCTATATTTATTTAATTTATTGCATTTTAAGGATTTTTTTGGTATAAGTCAAATTTGAACCGCAAGTGATTCAAATAAAAGAATAAAATGAGTAGAAAAATTATATTCATGTTATTGAGTCCGGTGTGAGGCCTTATCCGGGAAATGAAAAGAAATTTTGAAGACTTGTTCAGGAAACACGACCACGAACGTGTGGCTGAATAGTTTTTAAATTCTAAAAATAGCAAACGAAGTCTGAAAATCATGAGATTTGTCAAGATCTCATGATATCATACATAGAGGATGTGGTAAAAAATTGAATAGGTTTCGCACAATCTGTCATGTATGATGTTTATAAACCGAAGTATCTCAGCAGAAGAATCGTAGCGTTGAGAAGAATTCGGTAAGATTTGGAATCAAATTGACGGTCGAATTGGGGTTTGACTTCAAAACTTTTTGTATAGGCAATAGATAACATAGATTGTTTCATGTGAAAATTTTGGTAATTTTTTGGATATGTTTGATAATTTTAATTTATTAAGTGCAATTATCGAATTTTAATTGATATAAATTGAATTTGAGCTATAGCTGCATAAAATAATAAGTTTTTTTCACTTATGGCCTTGAAACTTTTTCTACTCTCCACATACAACATGTGGTACTCCATGTTAGGATTTGGTATACTTCTGGATCTCTTTGTTATATTTAATTAATTTATTGTATGTTAAGGAATTTTTTTGGTATAAGTCAAATTTGAACTGTAAGTGATTCAAATAATATAATAAAATGAGTAGAAAAATAATATTCATGTTATTGAGTCCGGTGTGAGGCCTTATCCGGGAAATGAAAAAAAAATTCGAAGACTTGTTTAGGAAACACGACCACGAACGTGTGGCCAAATGGTTTTTCAATTCTAAAAAAAGCAAACGAAGTCAGAAAAAGATCTCATGATATCATACGTGGAGGCTATGGTAAATAATTGAGAAGGTTTCGTATAATCTATCATGTACGATATTTACAAACCGAAGTATCTCAGAAGAAGAATCATAGTGTTGAGAAGGATTCAGTAAGATTTGGAGTCAAAGTGACGGTCGAATTGGGGTTTGACTTCAAAACTTTTTCTATAGGCAATAGAGAACATAGATTGTTTCATGTGAAATTTTGGTAATTTTTTGGATCCGTTTGATATTTTTAATTTATTAAGTGCAATTATAGAATTTTAATTGATATAAATTGAATTTGAGCTATAACCGCATAAAATAATGGAATAATATTCATAGAAAAATCAAATATATATTGTTGAGTGAATTTTACAAGGTATTTTCAAAGTACATCGGAACAAATTTAGAAAAATATGTTATGAAAAAGAAGAAAAATAAAAAAAAACTAAGTTTGCCGAGTGCCCGAGTGTCGGATCTATGGCACTCGGCAACCCCCCCCCGGCCTGACACACGCACAGTGACAAATTGAAAAAAATGGGTTTGTCGAGTGCCCCTGATTGGCACTCGGCAAATCTGGTGTTTGCCGAGTGTCTTATCAGGGGCACTCGGCAAACCCCCCTTATATGCACCCCACGGCCGGCCGCACGCACACACACAGCCACTAGCACACCCACCCCGCGCCCACGCCCGTCGTCCTCCCGCGTCGTGCTCCATGTCGTGCTCTCGCCGTCGGCAAGTGACCCCCGTTGCCAAGCGCCCCACCCCCGACGGCCGGCCTCCCGGCCCCACCTCACGCCTCCAGCTCCTCTGCCCTCGGCCCCACCGTGCCCTCCACCAGCCCCCACCGTGCCCTCCACCAGCCCCCACCGCCGCAGGCCACGCGCTCCCTGCGCTGGCCCAACCTCACGTCGCCGTCCCCACGCCCCCTCCGCCGCCGCCCACACCCGTCGCCAGGTACGCCACGCTCTCTCCCATCCCTTTCCTCGCGTAGCCACTGGGTGTCCTCGTGGTGGCTGTGTCCGCCGACCCCCTCGACGCCGCTGGTGCCTGGCCTCCAGATCGGGCTTCACAAGGCTTCCCCATGCCGTGAGGTGGCATGTGCTTGGAAAAAATGAATTTTTGCTCAGGATTCGTGGCCCGAGTAATTTGAGTTAGCTGTGTATGTCAGACCGAGTAGGCCGTTTGTTAAACCCTAGGGTGCTCAGTTACCTGAAATTACGTTTTGTTCTTAGGGTCTTCACTGCAGAATTTAGGAATTGGATGGGAATGAGCATAGTATGTGCACTGTAGCATGCTAGTGTTGCTATGTCCATGGTCATGTTGAATAAATAAACCTTTTATTTCCCTTTTTTCCCATGGAAGTATATACTATCCATTTTTTGAGCTAATGGGGTCAAGGCTATTGTTGCAAAGATACATAAGGTCTTTCAACATCTAATCTGTTATAAACTAATATGGAATCATACGCTATGCTGTCTTATGTTTAATCTATTGCAAAGACACTCTAATTGATGGCCAAGCAGGCATTCAACCTGTAAAAACTGTAATCAATTTCCTAGCCTAAGCACACAAAAAAATTATTCATTACTTACTGTTTCGCCAAAGAATATAACAGAAGCACTATTACAATAAAAATAAATGCTCAAGCAAAGCTACATAGGAAGACCACCCCAGCTACTTGTTAATTAACCATATAACAGAAGCACTATTATAACAGAGCAACACTTGAGCTTTTGCTCGACACAAGTTGCAACCTGTTATATCACTGAACTGGCAACTGAACTGGACATTGCAAACATAAATACGAACAGAGATGGAGAGGCACTTACTAATGGTGTTGTCCACCTGTCGAAGTACTGTAACTTTTTTTTTGCTGAAAATTAAGGGTGTCTTGATTGTACATATATCTAATTAATTTAAAAATCTACTACTACCTCTGTTTCTAATTAGAAGACGTATTAACTTTTCTAGATATATATATATTGGTTTTACTATATATCTGGACATAGTGTATATCTAAGTTCATAACAAAAATTACATTGAAAAAAATGCAGATTCACAGGTTACGTGGCCGCCGCTCCCTGCCCCGCCCTGCCATCGCCGTCCGCCGCTCCATGCCTCGCCCTCCTGCTGCCCCCCCACCTTCTCCCTGCCATGGTTTTCTAAGGTATAAGTTGTGCATGTGGTTGTCGGCCATCGTGCCATTGGTTTGCTGTGTATGTGGTTGTCGGTCATCGTGCCATTGGTTTGTTGCAGGTTGTGGTTATCTCACCATGCAGGGGAGGTGCTGCCGAAATTTATAATTGACACTATTATGTTCCTTTGTTGCAGGAGAGGCCATTGCAAAGATCGTTCCCCACCATCCTCGACTCGTCACTTTGCCCTACAGCAAGGTGAGGCATCCTACATCCCTCTTTCTATATGATGTGAAACATAGGATGTTTGTATATCACGTAACCTAGCTAGGCGTCTCCCGTTCGAAAGAGATACGGTTGAAAATATGCAGATCTTTGCATATCTATAACCGTATTTGTTTCGAATTGTCCACATTTTTTGGATAGCACGAGGATGTGTAGATAGGGTTAGTTTCCATGCTCTACTCTGATCTGAGACAGAGTTTCGGTAGCATCTCCTTGTTGTTCTCCGGATACACAATCTCCATGCCAGGACATGTATTTGGAGAATAGCGGGGAGGTGCTACCAAAATTCTGTCTCGGATAGGAGTAGACCATGAAAACTAACCCCATCTACACATCCTCAGGTGGGATTAGGACCTATCTTCACCTATTAGACAGTATAGGAACATGTAGATGCAATTGATTTTTATATTACTTGCTGATATGTTAGAGGATGGATGACGATGAGTGGATGTACACGGGCCGCTCTAGTCAGGGTTCGTTCACCGATGAATGGATTGAGAAGACCGATGCTTTCTTGGAACTAGCATTTGCAAGGGTTAAAGGAGCGCGTGCCACTTGGTGTCCCTGCAGCATTTGTGCAAACACGCATCGACAAACAAAGGTGGTCATGGGTAAACATCTTTGCAAGAATGGATTTACGGCAGACTATACCTTGTGGATCTATCATGGTGAATCCGATCGTGTGAGAGACAAGGTCGTGAGACAATGCATCGAGGATTATGATGCTGATGTTGGGGTAGGAGACATGTTAAATGACTATCATGAAGCACACTTCAATGAAGGATGTAGGGAGGAGGAGCCAGAGCCAACCACAAAGGTGTATTATGATATGTTGTCTATGGCACAGCAACCCCTTCATGGGCATGCCAAGGTTTCTCAATTGGATGCCATTGCACGTCTAATGACCGTAAAGTCCCAATTTAGGTTGAGTCGAGAAGCCTTCGATGTTATGCTGACAGTTGTTGGTAGCCTGCTCCCAGATGGTCACATCCTACCAAAGAGCATGTATGAGGCATAGAAACTCCTTCGTGCACTTAAGATGCCATATGAGCAGATACATGCTTATCCGAAGGGATGCATCTTATTTAGGAAAGAACATGCGGAAGCAAAGTACTGTGTGAAGTGTAAATCATCTAGGTTCCTAGAGGTACACTCTGGTGATGGTCAGAAGAGGTAGCTCACCGTCCCTGTGAAGATCCTACGGTACCTTCCATTCATACTGAGGATCCAACGCTTTATATAACCGAGGAATCAGTGAAACAGAAGACATGGCACAAATACGGACGTCGATACAATCCTGAGAAGCTAGTGCATCCATCCAATGGTGAAGCATGGACAAGGTTTGATATGATTCATCGTGAGAAAGCTCTAGAGGCTCATAATGTACGTGTTGCCTTGGCAACAGATGGGTTCAATCCTTATGGAATGGCGATTGCCTCATACACTTGTTGGCCCATGTTCGTTATCCCTCTCAATCTCCCCCCTGGCGTCCTCTTTCAACGATAGAACATATTCTTGTTGTTGATAATTCCTGAACGCCCGGGGAATAATATGAGTGTGTACATGGAGCCTCTGATTGATGATTTGGTCCATGCTTGGGAGGAAGCGGTATGGACATACGATCGAGCTATAAAGACAAACTTTAAAATACATGTTTGGTACTAGTACTCCCTGCATGACTTTTCGGCGTATGGGATATTCTGCGGCTGGTGTGTTCACGGGAAGTTCTCATACCTAGTATGCAAGGCGTCTCTGATGTTCATTTGGTTGACGAAGGGTGGCAAGTATTCTTCGTTCGACAAACATCGATAATTCCTCCCTCTTGACCATCTATTCAGATGAGACATCAAGAACTTTATGAAAGATGTAGTAGTTGAAGGCCCTGCACCCCAGATGATGATTGGTGCCATGGTTCATGCTCAGTTAGACGCTCTCGAGGTCAATGACCAAGGAGATCATTTTCTAGGATATGGTGAGCAACATGCATGGACTCACAAGTCGTGCTTGTGGAACCTCCCCTATTTTGATGACCTTCTACTTCCACATAACATTGATGTAATGCACACTAAAAAGAATGTCGCCGAGGCAACTTTTGGTACAATCATGGACATTCCTGATAAGACAAAGGATAATGTTAAGTCTAGAGTGGATCAAGCGAGGTTATGCAATAGACCAAAGCTAGACATGGCGCCTCCCAGAGGCGGGAAGTCATGGAGAAAGCCTAAGGCCGATTTCGTTCTGACGAGGGCCCAAAGGAGGGAAGTACTAGAATGGTTCCAAATGTTAATGTTACCTGATGGGTATGCAGCGAATCTAAAGAGAGGAGTGAAGTTAGCTACTTTGCGAATCAACGGGCTCAAGAGTCATGACTACCACATATGGCTTGAGCGGCTACTGCCGGTGATGGTTCGAGGCTATATCCCTAAGCATGTCTGGATAGTGCTGGCAGAGTTGAGCAATTTCTTCCACCAGCTTTGGGCTATGGAGTTATCTCATACTGTGGTTGCAGACATGGAAAGAATGGCGCATGTGTTGCTCTACAGGTTGGAGAAGATCTTTCCACCTGGCTTGTTCAATCTGATGCAACATTTGATTTTGTGGCCTATGCAGGGCCGTTGGTGCTATTCAAAAGGTTCTTCGAACTAAATGTAAAAATAAATGCAAAATTGAAGCATCCATAGCAGGGGCATACATTTTGGAGGAGGTGTCAAACTTCACAACAAAATACTATGCTGATAACCTTCCTAGCATGCATAATCCACCCCCTCATTACAATGCTGGCGAAGATGAATCGAATCTTAGCATTTTCCGAGGGCAACTAGGAAGTGCAAGTGGTGCGACTAACAAGACCTTGAAACATGAAGACTCTCGCACTATTATGCTATATGTGTTGACCAACCAATCTAAAGTGGAGCCGTACATGCTGTAAGTTCTCAATAAACTTTTTCTCAAGTAGTCATAATTTTGTGTCCAACTCCTTTGTTTCTCGTTGGTATAGGGAATTTCATGAACAATTCTAGCGTGAATCAAGGGAACTTACCCTGTAGGAAACTTCGACCCTTCTTAGAGAGGGTGCAGGAAATGGAATGCCCGATTTCATTTCTTGGTTCAAATAGAAGGTACTATCCAATTTGGCTCATACTTAGTTTGACATTACAAGTTGCTCGTACGTGCGACTAATATAACGAACTACCCTGCTTGAACTTGTAGGGACAAACCGATGCATCTATGAGTGCCGAGTTGAGACAGGTTGTCGATGGTTGTGCCTATAGGGTCAGGTCATTTACCTGTTATGACGTGAATGGATATTGTTTTCACACAACAAGCCACGAGCAGAGTCGGCCCAATCCAAGAACCACAAATACCAGAGTTTTTACGCAAGTCTTAGATGGGGTTGAGTATTACGGAAGAATTGAAGAAATATACGAACTCATGTTTCATGGTTGCAAACCTCTTAATCATGTTATATTCAAATGCCATTGGTTTGATCCTGAAGTAGTGAGGTGGACCCCTAATGTTGGGCTAGTCAAAATTCGATAATCATCCGTCTTACCAGGAGACGATGTCTACATTATGGCTCAACAGGCCATGCAAGTTTATTATCTCTCATACCCGTGCCAAACTATAGACCGTCTTAAGGGTTGGGATGCTGTGTACAAGGTATCGCCACACGGTAAACTACCTATCCCAAACAACCAAGATTACAACATAGACCCCAACACATATGATGGAGAGTTCTTTCAAGAAGATGGGCTCGAAGGGAGTTTTGAGATAGACTTAACCGAAGCTTAGGGTATGGATGTAGACAATGAAAGTGGTGCTAACGAGGACGCCGAAGACAAGGTTCAGAATGTGAAGGACTTAGAATTACTTCAGCGATTACATCTAAGCAATGACGGTGATGACAACATTCCTCCTTCGGAGCACGAGGATGATTATATTGACATGCGTGATAGTGATGATGAGACTTATGATCCAACTAATCTCGATCATGATGATTATTTCTAATACATGTATGATCCATGCTAATTAATTTATTATTTGGCATACCATGTTATTTTCTAAGTATATTTTGTTTATTTTGCATCTATTTTGATGTATTATCTGTGCTAATTGGTTTACTCTTTTTAATTGTAGGTGATTGAACAATGGTGGGTGGTATGAGGAGGATAACGCCACTTTACTCAAAAGCGACAGTGATGCGTAAAGGGTCTGATGCAGCTGAGGGGTCTGGGAAGAGACCTCAGGGTAGACCTAAGGGTTGAGGGAAGGGTGGAGGCAAGACGAGGCCACCGTCGCCTATACCTTCGTCGCCGTCTAAGTTACCTTCCAGTCACTCATCCTCTGAGGAGGAAGAGGTACAGGAGGAGGAGGAGGTAGGGGTGGAGGAGGAGGTAGGGGTGGAGGAGGAGATAGGGGGTACCTCTTCCTCTACTTCGTCGTGTGTGTGGTTGCGAGGTCCCTCGACCCTCCTACGATGATCGATACCTCTTGAGAGACGCTCGCTGATTCGACCCGATGGAGACAAGTAAGTAACTTTAGATGTTATCACTAATTTTTCATTTGATATGTTCAAAATTATAATAGAAACTAATAATTTATCTTAATCACTTGGGCAAGGGTTGGAGGAAGGTCGGTGGGGGTGATCACGCATGCCATGTGAACGACATCCGTGGTCTTTTGATCAAGGAAAAGTTCCCTGGCCTGGTGCAGTTCGGCGGAACTATCGAGCCGGCCTACACGTGGTCCCACTATGCCGCCATCCCCAACACCCCTGATTGGGATGGCAGTGTATTCACCGACAAGGCACAGCATGTTAAGGCTGAGCTTTGGGTAAGTCTTTTCTCACACTACATTGCTCAATACATCGCATTGATTGGACATTCTTGAAATAATGACTGGATACATCATGTCTATATACAGGATTTCTTTAGATGCAAGGAGGGATACGAGGCTAAGGCAGATGTTGTGGCTGATAAAGCCGCCGAGAAACTCGTTAAGGACATGCACTACGAGGCGCGCATCTAGGCCGTGATCCAATACCATGTGGAAATTCTTAGAGTGAGGCTACCTAAAAGTGAGGCAAGAACCATTAGCCTGACCCCAGAACAATACGTGAAGGTAAATATAGAACATTAATACTTATTTTTTCTGAGATTAATTATGCTTAATTTCATCTTCTTATATGTCATATACTTGATGACGTAGGTGCATCCATGGTGGTGCGCCTATGATTTCTGCAGTGCTAGGCCTAGATGGTGGACAGGTGGTGCGACCCCGCATGGGAGGAGAATCACAACGCTTGCCGGGAGCGGCGTTTGCTGATGCTGGGTGCACCACACCATCACTGCAACCTCAACCTCTCAGAATATGTGGCTAGATGGGTATGCGAATTCATTTCTTTATTATAATGCTCAACTCTGTATAATTTCTAATCATATTACTTTTTTTGTAGTCGGCGACACATGGTGGCGAGCCTTGCTCCCAGTTCATGGGATATGCTTTGGCCCACAAGGGCAAGGCGACGACCGACGTCGCCTACAACCCAGAGGACCCACCCTCGGTGTACAACAACGAGTCCATCCACAGCCGCCTTGATGGATACACATCAATGGCAAGGGCGGTCCATGGCCCAGAGTATGATCTGAGCGCCCATGACCTTGATGGAGAAGTGGTGATGAGGGCGAGAGGAGGCAAAAAGCATGGCCGGTTCTAGATTGGCGACGACACAATCGACCTGGCTAGTACTCCCACTCTCTCCTAGATTCGAGCATGGAGCACTCGTTCTAGCCCGACGATACGCCCACGGCCGGAGTCTACACGATTCCAGATGAACGCACTCCATGTTATTTCTGTTTTATTCATCATTCATTGATTTTTACATACTTTTGCATTGCATTGTAACATTGGGTTGAAATATTATAGGCTCAGCTGGATCAAGAAATGAGGCACCGGAAGGAGCTAGAGGCGAAGATGGAGGTAGAGCAACAGAGGGCGGAGGCAGAGCGGTAGAGGATGGAGGCAGAGCGGCTGCAGATGTTTAAATATATGAGGGATGTTTATGCTGCAATCGGTCAACCTCCACCACCGATGCTAGTCCCTCCTCCTCAACCTGCTCCAAATACTGTTTCAGGCACTGTGAGTCACTTTACAACCTTATAATCACTGTTTCTAGTTTATGCAGAATCAATCTTACAAAGATGCCCAGACACTAGAAACTTAGTGACTAATGCTATATGTTTGTTACCAACTAGTACTTAAGCAATCATACTAGAGCACAATGCAACTGAGAAGATATTGCTGATAGTTGTAAGGGTTATACTAGTTAGGCATTAGAGAGACCATACGTGTTGTTCAATCATGTCGTACACATGCAATCTCTTCTCCTTTGTGCAGAATCAATCAGCGTCATCGAATGAGCCTCATGACCCAGCATGGTCGTAGTGGAACTCATGGCCTAAGTGACTACTTGTGATTTTATTTGCATTTGCATTTGCATTTGTGGATTACCTGTGACTACTTGTGACTATTTGTGGTTGTGAATGAACCTACTAGCTAGTGATTCTAAAGTTTATTTGCATTTATGTGTTGTCGATATATATATATATGAACTACCTATGATGCTTATTGTGAACTATGTGTGATGCCTATAATGTTTATTTGAGTGGGGTACGTTATACATGACCGAACAATAAAAATAGGGAATATATGGTCGCTTTGCCGAGTGTTACACTTGGCAAAGAGGCCTTTTGCCGAGTGCCAGGGTAAAAACACTTGGCACAGCGGATGTGTGGCAATTTTCTGTGCATTCTAGGACTAAAATGGCTTCTTTGCCGAGTGTCTGCGCTGTGACACTTGGCAAAGATGCCAACATTTGTACATTCTAGGCCAGTCTTTGCCGAGTGTCCAGTATTTGACACTCGACAAAGAAGGCAGGTTTGCCGAGTGCCTAGGATTTGACACTCGGCAAACCAGCCAGGTTTGCCAAGTGTCTAGGACTTGACACTCAACAATGAGGCAGGTTTGCCGAGTGTTAGGTTTGGAACACTCGGCAAATGCGCCATGACCGACTCGGTGCCGTCATGTTATTTTTTTCACCGAGCGTCGGTTTCAGCTCTCGGCAAAGTATTTGACGAGTGCGTGATAGAAAACACTCGGCAAAGAGACATTTGCTGGCACTATAGATGTCATGTGCTGTTTGCCGAGTGTTGCACTCGGTAAATCCTTTGCCGAGTGTTTTTTGGTCTTTGCTGAGTGCCTGTGGCACACGACAAAGCCACTATTTCTGGTAGTGAATGGTACAATGACCAGAAAAGTTGAAGCTTTAGTGCCTTGTAGATAAAATTAGAATCGCAACATCAATCTACTATTCTTATCAGAAACTTAGTCTAAACCGAGAAACAAGTTTTTCGCATCGCTAATAATCCGACGAAGGGAGGATTCTTCAGAGCGGGATCAATGGACAATGGAGATTTCATAGCTATCCGGGTGGTTAAGATGTCCTATCTTGAGAGATTTAGAAGGGAATGCATGTGCCTACCCTCAAACTTTTTGTTTTGTTTTGTTAGATGGATACGGGATTGTGAGAGCTGATGTTCCCTTTATAAGGGATAGAAATCCAGTGTCGAACAAGTAAGTGTAACTTTGAACTTATCAGGTGGTGAACTCGATAGAAAAGGGTTCTTTCTTATTCATTAGAGGAGGGTTGTTCTTATGAACGAACAATTTCCAATGTTTGGCCCAAGCCAAGACAAGATGGTTGTGCAATATTGTTATTTTTTTACTATAACTGCTACAACTACAAGATGAGAAAAAGATGAAAAAATCATGTCTATCACTGTAAGAAGATTGGAATGCGCCCCAAGAGGTGATCGAAATAAAGAGGATAAATGTCTTTCAAAATTACCCCCACGTAAAGGAAAAAGCCCTTTCTTATTCTTGGTCGTCTTGCCGAACTCCTTCCCCTACTAAAAGATTTCCGTTTCAAACCAAGTTGTTCTTTCGCTTCTATGGTCATCATTACCTTTTCGTGCTTTCTTGTACCAGTATAGAAAGTTCTAGCCAATTCTAATAGCTTGATAGAGTAAATGGTGCTATTACCCTGGAATTTCAGTTCGGACTTTCAGAAAGCTCTATAGTATCGTATTCCGCTTGTATGCTCTCGTTATGTAATAGAATACCTTTGACCATTGATCAAGTGAATGTAGACCTTTCATAGTCTATGCCCCTTTATTCTTAAGTGGGGGAATCCTCTGAAACCCGGTGATGGAGTGAGTAAGTCCACCAGGAAGTTAGTTCTTTAGGGCTTAAATGAAAGCTTATTGGCTATGAAAAGTATACCTTTCCTTTCCCACCAGTTTTTCGGTGCCTTCTTTATGCTCGAGACTAAGGAAGCAAGAGGAAGAGTGAGGGTTGACAGGCAAAGAATGGCTTTAGTGAAAGCTGGAGTGGTACAAGACAGATTGAAAGCAAAGGGAATAGCTCATATGGACAGATAAATATATAGTAAATGGAAACCAATTTGAAAGTAATAAGCGATATTCTAAAAGATTCTGAATGAATGAAGACTTTCTAATGACATAGGGTTCCCGTGTAGCCAATGGGATTGGGGGAGTAGTTCATAGTTCCCCTCTAGCCAATCCTAAAAGTTCTTCTGCCTTCGATCCAGTGGTAACCCTTTTATAACACCCTAAAATTTGCATCAATTTAAAATAGGTAAATTTGATTTATTTATGTATTTTGTGAGCATTTAAATTAAAAAAAATTCGTTAAAAAATCAAATATAAGGTCTAGCCACATGTTTATGCATTCATGTTGATGCATACTTAATTTTGTGATGCTTGGGTTTGATCAAAATTTGTAAAAGAATTTGAATTTGGTTTTAATTTGAATTTGAAAATGAAATTGAAAAAAAGAGAGAATTCTTCCTCTCCTTCTTCTGGCCCGCCCTAGCCTTTTTTCTCCACCGCGGCCAAGTAGCTACCTCTTCCCTTCACCCGTGGCCCAGTGCGCCATCATGGCCTAGCTCCGCGCGAACGCGCCCCGCCTCCTCACCGCGCACAGTCGCTGACTGGTGGGACCCACCTGTCGGTTGTCTCCTACCTCACGCCGTCCTCTACCTCACGTAACCGAAGCGGACTCTGCCACTGCAGGACTCCGCCTTCGCCCCATGGCACCGGTTGTTGTGTTTCCCATGTCGCTTCCCCGGTCATAAATAGTGTCCGCTCTGTGCCGTTTTATCCCACATAAACCTAGAGCAGCCGCCTCGCTCGCCTAGCTACAGCGCCGCCACCGAGCTCGAAGCCCTAGCCGTTGTCGCCGTCAAGCACCGCGCCGCCTTCGTCCTCTCCATGCCGCCGAGGATTGCCGTGGTGAGTTTGCCTTGTTTTCCTCTTTGTCCCTGTGCTCTTGGTTCACTTCGCCATGGCCGTAGGTCCTTCCCCAAGTTCGCCGATGAGGTCCTCTGCTATCCGGCCATGGCACCGCCATCGGCTCCCTGTGCGCCTGTGACCCCATCCCTCCCTTTGATTCCAACCGTCAGATCCGTAATCCACGAATTAGATTAGAACGTACCCTTTCATCGCTTTTTTGCTAAAGAGACCCCTGACTTTTACTAAATCAACCCACGGTCCGCTCATCTCCCTCCCTCTTCTAATCCTCACCGTCCAATCTCGATCCGACGGCTCAAATCCAACCATACCCCTTCGCTGTGATTTTTGCAAAAGAGACCCTTGGCTTTTGAATAATCTAACCCACAGTCTATGGCGCACTTCCAGAATACGTTTTCATATTCTAAAAGCATAGTTTCTTAATAGTAGATTCAAAATACGCTTCCATCTATTTATAGTTTTGCCACTAGTTTTCTTTAGGCCATAAGATCCACATTTTAACTACAATTTGATCCGTTCAAGTTGCGTTAGATTTGTAATTATATAATCTACATGTTTATCTTACTGTTAAATATAATTTCAACTTTTGAAATTCAAGGTTAGATTTAATCTATTATTTTAGAGAAAATCTTGTTTAATTCATTACTTTTTCGTTATAGCTCTGATTAGAGTGCTTTTCGCGTCTGTGTGTTCGTTGCAACATGTAGAACGTCTTTAAAACCTTTTTACTTGCTGTTTATGCTATTTGGCATACTATTCTAATTTAGTTCTACTATTTGCTTCGTGTATGATTGCATAGATGCTTGTGTGGTGCTTTATGATCATGTCCTATCGGTGAGCTTTACGTGTTGATCAAGAAGGAGTTCCTTTGAAGTTTTGGACTTGAAGAATGATCAGAGTTTAAGGAAAGTATAGCATGGCATCTTCCTTATTATCCTATACGCCTTTAATCATGTAATTCATGCTGCATGTGTCTACCTTGACTACCACTAAGGATTTCCTAGTACTTTGTTACCTTGTACCTTGATTCCTATGGGTTATTGCATTGGGTAGTATGATGCTAGTGCTCAAACTAAAGCCATGATCTTGTAACTTGACTAATAGATTATGCAATAAACACTAAAAGATGCTTTTTTAGCAACATGAAACAAGGGGGCTAGAGCATTGGGCTGTTTTTATGGTGCTCTAGATTCCTCTCCCTAAGGACTTATCTGTAAGTGATCATCCAGGACTTACAGTACAACTGTGATGGCTACATGGCTCTGGCTTTATCTCAGTATGAGGACCTTTTATAGCTTGTTAGTGGTTACCTTTATTGGCATAAGAATGGCTTACCGAATCAGGTATAGTGCGGCCTCTGTCCCCTTATCTATAGGCTGCGCGTCATTGTGTCATCAGGAAGGTGGGCTCTATATCTGTTTACCGAGTGAATCTAATGGCCCTAACTTGTTAGACGAACCTTTGAAAGGTTTCATAGTGAACCCTGCCGACCTTCTTTGGAAGTGGGTCAAGAGATTAGCTACCTCGGGCGAAAGGGTAAATCACGACTCACAGTAAAAGTATACAACCTTTACAGAGTGTAAAACTGGTATATCAGCCGTACTCACGGTCACGAGCAGCCTTAGACCCTTACAGAATAGATGATGAACACTAATGATAAAGATGCTCACTAATGATTACTGTTTATGCTATTCATTATTCATGTTTACCTGATCATGTGTTTATATGGGCTTGTGAATAAACTTGTTGCCACCCAATTGCTAAAAGATGACTCATTAAAAGCTAATCGTCGTTAAACCAGTGTCAGCCTTTTGAGCCTCATGAACCCCATGTTATATTGGTTGAGTACGACATGTACTTACGCTTGCTTTACTTTTTAAATCTTTGGAAAAATTTTGGATGGGTACCAGATTGCTAGAGTTTGGAGGAATTAGGCTTGTGATCAACCAGTTAGTTGTTCCTATGGAATTGGAGTCTTCACCCAAAGATTGGAGTTATCTTTTAGCTGTTTGCTATCTAAGGTTATATTCTTTATACTAAGTACGTTATATATTGAGCATTGTCTATTGATATTACCCTTATTTATAGCTATATGTGAGATTTGACTTCCTGGGCTCACATATGGCGCGTATCTGGTTTTGTTCTTAAAACCGGATGCTACACCTTTCAAGTTTCCAGCCAGTAGACAAGAAATTCTGTAAGTAAGAGACTAGGGATAGCCATTAGAAAAGGGGAAGCCTGTCTCAATCAGTACTTCTTTTTTTGGAAAGCGAGGTTTTTTTATATGAAACTCAGGCAAGAAGACGAAAAGACGTTCATGTTACCAATTCCGTCTCGACTGATCTTTTATTGGTTTTGTTTTTTCTCTTGTGCCCTTTTGGGTGGTACAAAGAGCTGATGTAGGGGTTGCCGCTCCTTAGTTCATCTCTCGGTATAACAAGGCACCTATGCGGTGGGTTCGACTCCCACAGGAGCGCACATTTCCAATCCATTTGGTACTTTTCTTGATTCAGAGTTCTTGCTGTCCATCAGGTAGTAGATCGGCAAGGGAATGGATGTCTCGGTATTTGTTCTTGAATCAGTGACTGAGAGTAAGGGCTAGTGATTCATCTAATTAGACTAGTGGGGCATCTTTCTTTTCGTAGTAAGCAACTCTATTGAGAAAGCTCTTTCTTGATCGAAGTAAAGAATCATTGTAGTTCCTCTTTAGGCGGGCTACTTTGTTCCTATTCTCTGATTTTGAATAGGATCAGGTTGTAATGAACCAAAAATACTTCGCTAAGGTTCAACCATTTCACTATGGTTTTCTTCCAATTTCTTCTAAGGAATCAAATAAAAGAAAGAAAATAAAGGCCTTATAAGCGAAGGCACCTTTCTCTATATGGAAAAAGGAAGATGATGCTTGTCTCCGCCTACAACTAGATAATTTCTCGGATGACAATATAATACTACAAGCAGGAGGAGATACAAATCCTTTAGATTTCGCTAGTGCAACGCTCGTATTGACCTTTAGCTCGTGGGAATCAATCGTAGTTTTTATTTAATATCCTACGTAGTATTTCTGTGGGCCTCGCTTGTATGAAAGGAATAGGTATAGGAACAGGGCTAGCGAAGGAAGGGACCAAGGAAGGAATTTATAGCCTAGAATCTTAAGCAGGAGCTCATAACTACTATGAATGGAAAGATTTCAGCTATTGAAGCTTAAAAGAACAGAAGAAAAATATAGAGAGGTTCAAGTTGATGGAATCCAAATCTTATGTCGATTCCAGTGATGATGACATATTTGCACATATATCATATTCCACTTGATCGATATACCAATTCCCGAAAAAAGAAGAAGATAGTGTTGTGTTAACTAGTTGGAATGAAAGCACTTACTTCCGAGGCAGCCTGTCCTCGGCTATTTTAGTATCAAAAGGAAGTATTGGCAAGGCTATAACATTACATGCAGGTCCTAGCCTACATTCATTGGTGGTTTACTACTAGGAAAGGGAAGAATAGCAACAGTGAGGAAGCATACCACCGAAAGCAAGAGGTGAACAAATATTCAGCTGAGCTAACAAAGCTTTAGAGTCCAGATCATACCAGCCAGAACCTGAGGTGAAGACGTTGATACCAGTCTACCTTAAATGCCTTTTTACATATTTTTTATTACCACAAATCAGGTGATTGTAGCTTACCTTCTCCGTGGCTTCAAGATTATGTATGCTATCTCTTTTGTTTTTTTCTAGATAATTGAATCTACATTCACTCGCTTATTCCCAAGTAAAGGAATGAACAAGGAGGGGTGCCCGCATCAGGACCAGAGAATCACCATCTAGTACCTCCGTACTCGCTCCTACTTTCTTAATTAGGAAGTGTTCCCTATTCAAAGTACAGTGCCTTTGGTACATTGGTGCATTAGGGATTTCCAGGTAGCAGGTCGGTTGAGTGAGGTCTCCATCCATAACTGATATAGCTAGCGCATAGGATATCCCTTCTATGAACAAAAGGACAAAAGAGCCGGGTTGGGCGTTGATTCACTGTTGCTATCAGTCGGTCTACTCGTGCCTGCTGCTTACTTTCTCGATCGATGGAATCGGTGATTCCAAAAACCTAACATACGTAAGGAGTCTCAATCGTAGCTCACTCGTTGCCTTACTCTCCCACAAGATCACACTAAATACAATAGGTGCATGATCTACTAGATTCTTATATAATCAATTTCTCACCTTAGTTGATAGACAGGAACCACCATCCCATAACAAAAAAGGGGGGCGAAGGTGATTTTTTTACCAATGAAGATGGATTTCTCTCTCGAGCTGCTCAAATATCTTTAAGTGGGTTACGAGGTAGACTTGATCATGATCCATATCCAACCTTCTCCCATTTGCTTCTGTCTCTAAATATTAGAGTCATCGACGCGATTCAAGTCCAGTGCTGATAAAATCCTGCTGTCCAGTTCGGGAAAGCAAGTGATTGATTAGTTCCATTGGTCTATTGGCTTCAGCTTCCAATCTACCTCATTTCTATCAAAATGATCTAGTGTCTTTAGTGCGTACTACCAGTTAAGGAGCCATATCTAAGGCTCTATCAGCTGTTATACCCTCCTAGACAAGCGTATTATTGAGGGCTCTTTATCCCCTAAAATCATTTTTACACTAAAGGGATAGGGTGAAGAGCGAGTGATCCCTCGATAGGGAGCACAAGCGATACAAGCCAATGGGATGAAGCCCTTATCAGGTCCATCTTTGATGAGAGGGACATAAAGAAAAGAGGTTCTCGAGCTGTCGCACATAGCCTAGCTTTTGATCGGCTCTCTCGCTATATCCACCCGGATATCGTTTCGTTCACCTACTCTAAGCGGGGTATTTTCTAGTCAGGGATTTCTCCCCATTCCAGGTAAGAGCAATTCACTCTCGTCTATTTGCCAAAAATGCGGGGTCTAATTTGTTGATTCTCGGATACGAAGATATCAAATGGGATACATCAAACTGGCATGTCCAGTGACTCGTGTGGTATTTGAAAGGTCTTCCTAGTTATATAGCGAATCTTTTAAATAAACCCCTTAAGAAATTGGAGGGCCTAGTATACGGCGATTTCTCTTTTGCTAGGCCTAGCGCTAAAAAATCTACTTTCTTATGATTATGGGGTTTATTCGAAGATGAAATTTCATCTTCACAGCATTTCTCCTTTTTTTTCTACCCCAGGCTTTGCAACCTTTTGAAATCGGGAAATTGCGACAGGAGCGGGTGCTATTAGAGAACAATTAGCAGATTTGGATTTGTGAATTATTATAGAGAATTCCATGCTAGAATGGAAGGAATTAGAAGACGAGGGGTATAGTGGAGATGAATGGGAAGGGATGGCATGAACAAGGTAGGGCTTCGGCTCTTCTTTATCGGTAGTCTTTCTTGCTATAGGTAATGTCTTGACTTCGTTGATGGTTGCAGGAACTGCTTTAGTTTCATAGGCCCCTTTCAGAACGATATGTAGTAGCTCATCCTAATTGAAGTATTTCATTCAGGCGAGTGTTCCTTTCATTGGAAATCTTATGATTGAGTGAGTGTCTTTCCTTGTTTTTAAAGATGGGTTTTCATATGCCGTCTGCACTTGGCTTCGGCTGTAGAAAGAAGTCCCTTTCTCTCAGGCAAGTGGAGTCTTATCCAGGATTCGCTCTAGCCACTTGACTTATCTGCTTTTGGCTCTAAGGGTATCACTCTGTCTTTTTTCTATCTTTTCAAACTATTAAGATTATGCTTTTCTAGAGGACTCTAACTACAAGGTATTGCTTCGAACGGCCCCGTATAAATAGATTTTAGAAGGAATTGACTGTCATTATTGTTTCTATATCTAGCACTGCTCAATCCTCTATGGAAACAATGGTACTTCTGTTCCTTTCATATCCTGCCTTGCCAAAGAAAGCGCTATTGAATTCCAAACATGCGCTCGATGACTTGATCATGAATGATACAACCCTTATCTTATCAATAGTTCAGCATTCAAGTTAAGCATGAAAGAGAACAAGGGTAGGTCAAGCTAAATCAGAACAATCCGCGCTAGTAGCTCAAAGCAAGAAAACGTATGCTAGTGACTAAGGTGCAATCCAGCTGCTCTGTAAAGGCTCTACTTGTGCTATTGCCCCTTACAAAAGTCTAGGAAAGGATGGATAAGAGGATGAGTTAGGGAATCCTATGTAGGTACAAAATGAAATCCACTCCTAAACTTAGTTGTATTGGTATTGGCCTGCCACCTAGCTAGAATAGAAGGAAGAATCTCGTAAATCTAGATATTCAAGTTGAAGCTGATTTAGAAGGATCAAGTAAGATGAAATTTCAATGACCCTGGCTAAAAGGAAGGTGTGTTTGCTTAAGGATGGGGAGCCGGTGAACTACGCAATGTCTACAGCATCGAGGCTGAAGACAGGTCTTTACGACGACTACCACGGATAAATAGGTCTATCAAACCCAGAACCAGAGCAGGGAAGTTATAGATTTCTCTGTCCATCCTCGACAGGAAGAATGTACAAGAATTCTGAACTAGCTAGGGTGAAACAAATACATTCCTAAGTAGGTGCATGAAAGTCAGATAGGGAAGAGTCAAGGAATCCATCCTCGTAACCGCCTAGTCTATAGAAGGAAGGCTTTCTTTGAGGAAGTAGTTGGGAATTAGTCAGATCTAAGCTAAGGAACTGAACTACTATCCTCAACATCTCTATCGCCACCACCGAACACTTCGGCACCGAAGTACCACGCGAAAGGACCGGGAGAGGCCAACAACCGGCTACACCCCCATCGACCAACTGCTCTTGCTTGCTGATCTACTTTAGATTTATTAATACTTTCATTGCGGGACCTATCCCCAAACAACCATTGCTTTTCTTCTGTGGTTTCTTTAGTTTCTTCTTGATTTGATTGAAGTTTAGGGAATTGGATGGACTGGTGGCTTTTGTAACACCTCAGGTGTTAGCTACTTGCTAAGCAGTGGGTTTGAGCTCAAACATGACAGATCAAGAGGTAATCAGGAGCTTTAGTTCCTTCTCTCTGAAATGGTGATGAAGGTGTTGAGGTCAAATCTATGAAAATGAGCCCAACTTAAATTTGGACAACACACCATTGCTTACATGTGGACCCTTGTTAAGATTATGCATGAGTAATGTTAGAACATGCTTATTTCATGTACATTACATCAACATGCATCTATAGTGAACTTTGGAAAAGTTTTATGAAGTTTGGAATCAAGAAGTCACATGAAATGATAAGTTATAATATTTCTTGAATTGCTTCATCAGGTGAATAGGAACATGGGATGTCGACCAAACCTTGCCACCATACCCAAATGACTCTAACTGAACTCTACAACAAAAGTCATGAAGGGTTCATGTTGAGCAAATGCCAAGAAAATGCCTCAATCGGTCTAAAACTCTAATTTAGGGTTTATCATGATGCTACTTTGACCAAGGTCAAATAACAGTGTGAAAATAAGTTATGAAGTTTGACCTTAAATAAAAGTTGTAGCTTGAGTTGTGTACAACAAACTTTGTCTAAGGGTAAAGAACTAGTTTGGTCCCTAACTTAGTCAAGCTGAGGCCTCAAAACTGAACCCAGTGCTGTTTTGGATCTCGAAATTTTGGCGGTATGAGATTACAATGTTGATGATGGTTGGCATTTCGCGTTCTAGGATTTTTGTTAAGGAACTCAAGTTTAGCCAAATATAAAAGTTGGAGTTTACATCTAGGAGATGAGCATGTAAAAAGTTGTACTTAGTTTGACCAAGTTTGACCTCCCAAAGCTAACGAAAACCGGACAAAGCTTAATCACTATCAAGTCATTGACAGTGCCTTTTTGGAGCTAATTAACTGCTAATCTACTCCCCTAATGACCATGGACCCTAAAAATGTATTGTAGAGCAGTTCGTGGGCTTCAACTTTGCTTTTGGGCCCAAGGTCAAATTCAGCCCATAACTGGCCCAAAAACGCGTCCCATGCCAGCCACTCCATCGCTCGTCACGAGTTCGATGAATTGACGACGTGGCCGCCATGCACAACGCCGCACGCCCCCTCCTCTACCACGCACCCTTGCCTCTCCATTTCCGATGGGGAGAGCATTATCGAGCACTCCACCCCCCCTCTGGCTCTCCCTGGCGTCCTCTCTCGCCCTTGGCTCCCTCTCCCTCGTTCTGCTCAGTGCTGGAGTGCGCGCTCGCCATGGCTAGCCAAGCTGTGCTCTCTCTTTATCCCAACCAAGTGCATCATCACCATCTCCAGCTTGGGGCGCCCCTCCTGCGCATCTTTCTTGGCCATCGTGGTCGCCGGAGTGCCTGGCCACCGTGGTCGCCGAAGCGCCCCGCTAGAGGTGCTGCGGGCATGGCCACCGATGCACGTGGCCGGGCCACCTCAAGCCGTCTCAAGCCAAGCCATGGGCACTGGTGGGTGCGACCTAGTGATGGGGATGCTCCCCCGCATCTTCCCCGCCGCTAGCGAGCCTTGCCCGACCGACATCGAGCCTCCCCGTGCCTTTCCTCTGTTCAAATTCGCTTCAGGGATGTCGCGCTAAAATTCGGAAAAAGGAGAGGGCCTAACTACAAAGCTATTGACTCATGTGAACAATGCCTAGAACGACCTTTTCACTGGAATTTGTTTTTTGTGGAAGTTCAGGGTCACGGATGCAAATGTGTTTCTCCTTTATTGCTTTTAATTTAGCTAAAACTTTGGAAAATCATAATAAATCATAGAAAAATCGTAAAATAGCAAATGAAGACTTTTTGGAATACTTGAGAGTAGATATATGGAGTAGAGTCATCTTAAGACATGTGTTAGTAGAAGGTTTTTTCTATTTTTATTTATCTATGTTAATTAGGGTTTTCTAGAAATAAATTCATATCTAAAGTTGTGGTGCTCCAATTGCTATGAAATTTTTATGGTAGTCTACTGATGCTATATGTGTGCTTTGATAAAACTTTCATGCTCATTGGATACAGCAAGGTTGAGTTATTGATTTAACTTGTTTAGTACTTGATAAATAATTTTAAATGAGTTAAAAAAATTATGAAGGTGTAAAAATGGAAAATGTTGTTCCATTACCTTGGTAGGAGGTTGTTGTGTCATGTTGATACATCATATGGCCATGTGTTTGCAGAAAATCGTTTGTTTTAGATTTATCTTGCTCTCACATGTTTTCTTCTAATAGCAATTTGTCTTTTTTGTAATAATTAATCTATAAAGCCTGAGCATGTTAGATTTGTACAGTAATCATGTTTTGTCATCATCTATCTCTAATAAAAATTTGAGATCCAAATGAGATATTTGCAACATCACCTATAATTAATATATAGATTTTTATATATAGAAAAGCTAATGAAAGTTTGTTAGTAGATGCTTATGTTTATGCCATGTAATACTTCTAATAATTGGTGCTAGGTAATGTGATTGCTTGGTTATAGTTAGGAGTTGCATGGAGCTGCATATATATCAATAAAATGTTAGTTGTTAATAGCATAAATAGTTAATGCATATAGTTGTATCTTTGCTGTTATCGCTGCATGTACAGTTTTTGTGGTGGTGATATTTTTATTGTCCAAATGATTTTTTCTATAGATATGTGGAATACAAAATTTGTAGATAATTTCAGTATCTTGCTTTTCCAAAAATTTCATGATTTTAGGCCTGCTGGTGTAGGAGTTATAGATTTTACAAGTTTGCTATCAGCTTTTTTGCATGTCCTTTAGATAGATCTGAATGATTGTATTGTTTGGCTTATTTAAACATGGAATCATGTATTGGTGATAATAGGAGAGTTGTAGTGCTTTTCCTAAGCTTTCTAAAATGTATAAGATCACTACTTTTGGTGGTCCAGAACTCTAGTTATTGCTGTTCAAAGTAGAATGGTAGGTTTTGTTCAAATCTGGACAGAGATGTCTTCATTGGGTTGTTTAATCTTATTAGCTGTAGAATCATCTTAATATGATAATAATAAAGTTATAAGTAACTTAATAAGATTTCTATAAAGTTAAGTATCATGTTTGTTGGATGTTTAAAACTCCAGTTATGCATTTCTGAAGTTCATGTCAGTTTTCTATCCTAGTTTGAGCAGATCGGCTTGTTAGTGTTTTTCACCTTTGTTAACATTTGAATCAGCTCTAGGTGTAAATAATAAAGTTGTAGACAATTTCCTAAACTTTCTAGAAAGTCTAGGATCACCTTTGTTTGATTCCTATAACTCCAGTTATGGTTGAAACAAGTGACTATTGTGCTGCTGCCCAGAATCTGAGTATGTACCTAAAATTATTTGCTTCACTTCGCATTGCTTTGTATGCTTGTTAGTGTTAGATCATGACACTACTAGAGTTAAATTGATCTACCTGAGGTATCTTATAAATATGTTATATAATGTTGGTCAAGCACGTAACTAATAAATGATCATAATGCATGTTTTGCTAGAGCTTTAATTATGTTGGTGTCATTCACCGCAACCCTAGTTCTTATGTGATGCTAGGCTTAATTAGTTTTTGATGGTTAAATGCTTGTAATAGTTTGACTTGAGTTAGCTGGTGTGCCATGCTTGTTATGCTTGCTATACCTATGCTAGACTTGAGTGATAGTTAGTTAAATGACTTGCTCTCTAAGTGCATATGTCTTGAGGTGTAACCTTATACTTGTCTTGAATGCTTTTATATGATGCATCTCATGTTACCATTCTTCATATTCATGCACTTGCATTGTTGCATCTCATCTAGGTATGCTAGATGCACAACGCGTGGACATGAAGCACGTGATGATGGAGTCAAACCAGAAGACGATGTTGGTGGACCTATCCCGAAGATGGAAGGACCCCTGGAGTGCATGCCTAGAGTGAAAGATGTTCCCCAAGATAGTGCAAGCAAACTGAACTGACTTTGTGTTGGATCACAGGCAAGCCCCAGAGCCTTCTAAACCTCCTATGTTTTACAAATATCAATTTGAGTCCTTTTATGTTTGATGCATTAGGTTATAGGAGTTGATTGGAAACTCTTGATGCATATAATTTTCTTGTCCAAACATATACCTTGAACTCTATGTAGGTCTAGGATCGAATATATGCTTAGACCGATAGAAGTCGGGTGATTTCCTATCACCTGCGAGATATAGGTGGATACCGAAGCACGAATGGCTATATTTGCTATCATGGAAAAAACCATGGGATGTAATCTAAGTGGAGACCGAGCAGGATTTCTTATGCAATGGTGTTGGGTTGGCTATGTTGATCCTGTCTGTGTCGATTAAGGACCGTACCATTCCTAGCACTTCTGCCAAGATTGAACGCATGCCTCTCACTTAGCTGGCCGAATAACTCGTTCCGACCACGAAGCCGAGTAGCTCAACTCAAGTTGGGCCTAGTTCTGTCAAAGTGCGCACTCTAGATGGTAGTAAGGATGTCCGGGGAGCCAGGCGTGAGCCCAAGGGTAGGGTACTCCTGATCTTCCTAGTAGCTGGTTGTCCCTGGTTGTGCCGCACTGATCGAACCCGTGAAATATGTACCTGAGTTGTACCAAAGATGACCTAAGACTACCTTGGCACAGGTATATCTGGGTTTGTGTTAGGAATAACTGCCCAACTGGTTGCAACCAATTCGAATCGCCGTCTCTCCCGCATAGTGAGAAACTCGACTAGCTCCAGTATCGTAGTAATTGGATTATGGAATATGATGGTTCTGATGAATATAAAAATCTTACACCGGCTATGGTTACTATTGTTATGCTACTAAATGATATACCACATGTTTGGCACAGGTTAGTTGCTAATCTAGAGATGAATAGCTATAATTAACTTGATGACCGAATTATAAAATGTATAGCTGAATTATTGGCTTTTTATGCAAAATGTTGTCTAGCTAGCTCCACTGATAAAGCCTTGCATAATTCTTGGTGTCACTTTATTTTTGGTTTATGACAGGTAAATCTAGCTGAGTACATTCGAGTACTCAGGGTTTATCCCACCATGTTGCAGGTGAAGTTCTTGGCCTGCTGAAGATGGTGGCTAACCGCCGGTGGGCTCGACGACTCTATATAGTGTTCTTATCTATATGCTTTTGTCAGAGGATGTCATGTATGCTAGCAATGTATTTGGAACTTATATTATTGTAATCATTTGAAAGCTATGTTGTTTTCACTAATCGGTTTTGAAACCCAAACTTGTATTATTATTTGTGAACTCATTGTAAATATTATTTCCACTACAACTCCATGTATATGATGTGTATTTGTTTAATCGTGCGATATTGGTTGTGATGTTGATTTATCGAGGTCCTTCGTGACACTCAACGGACTACCGGGTTTATATAAGTGAAAGTATGTGCGCATTAACGTGTTAAATGGGGGCAGCCATACTTGCGCTTGTATGAATTGGGTGGTTCTATCACAGCTTTAGATATTATCCGTCCGACTTATGATCTTCCAATTGAACACACTAGTATTTTATGGATTCTTTCCCCGGTAGTGTAGTCATCTCCAAAAGGGATGATACATATTTCTCTGTCCAAGGATGTGCCATTTGTGATAAGCTTATCCGCTTCCTTTCGCTGGTAGTGTGAATCTTCTCGAAAGCGCATAGCACAGTCCAGTCAGTGTAGCCAGGGCATCATGAACGGATTCCTCAAGAGGAAGGTAGGGCCATATGTATCCAAGAAGAAAGACCAGGTAAACAATTATGCTACTTGACCAATGGATAAAGTATAGATCTAATGCCTAGCTACTATTCAACCCTGGCATTGGGGATCAGGAACAGGGTCAAGTCCGAACTTTGGCTAAGGATGAGGATCAGGAATTTCAAAATTCTACTCTTTATCATAGCCATCCCTTAGATTATATATAATGAAGAAGAAAGGAGTGATTCCTTGAGTAGATTTATGTTTTTGCTGAATGAATAATTATGATATGAGATGGAGGGTCACACTTACGATGGCACACACCACACTTCGAGAGGAAGGGGTCTTCGATTCGCATTCTTTTCATCGTCAACAATGGTTCCTAGCGCTAGTTTGTGAAAAATCCCTTGCTTCTTTAGTTCAAATAGGAGGAGAGGAGTATGCATCCTGTGCCAACTACATAATGCCTGATGGCCAAACAAGGCTTCTAACTACGAAAGACACCACCCCAGTAGGGAAAGGCGTGAAGCGTAAAAACCAGCTAATCTAGAAGTCTAGTAGTAATCGAAGTAATCCGTCAAGGCGAGCCAAAGAAGGGTCTCAGGAACCGATAAATCTGAGAATTGGTAATCCAGAAGTGGGTGTCAGAAAAGAAGAGACAAGACTTTCCCTCATTCATTCCTTCGATTAGGACGGGGAAGCTTCCTAGAGAGTAGTTAACTCGGGTTAGCTTTGATGGACTACTTACTGGCGCACGGTATTCATACGAGAAAAGGTTGTTTGTGGATAACAATTGTACTTCATTACTTGACCCGTACTTCCTTCCCTTAACCTAATCTAGCTAGTCTTTCCTAAGAGATAGGAAGTCGAGAAACTAAGCAGGGGATAGCTATCTTATCGAAAGACAAGCACCAAAAGTATAGAACCCTGGAGCGAGGGGAAGGTCACATCCTTGACCGAGAGGAGGCCATTCTGAGTTTGTAAGAGGTTGCTCAATCTATGGCTTGTGATACTAAAGAAACCAAGCAAGAAAACAGATGCTATGCTAGTTAGCGCTATGAGCAATCAAACGGATATGCTCAAAGGAAAGAACGAACATTTCTATGAGTGAACTCGCTAAAGCTAAAGATCCACCATTCAATTTAGGCATTGGGCAGAACTCTCTCAATCCAAGAACTAGCTCCTATCTCGATGATTCCATTTGTCTTTTTTAGAGTTAGCTTCTTTCCTATGGTCAAGAGTACTCTTATTTCCTAGTCGAGGGATAATCAAGTCATTTTGAAAGGGGGTTTATCCGTTCCCCTAGCCATCGAGCAACTGCGAGAAACACCACGCTCGTGCCCCCATCGCTCGCCGAAGCAGCAGTGTGTGGCGTACCAATTTATTATCTGGTGGATCTTGTCTGTTCTTTTGAAAGTGTCTCTACAATCGAGTGAGGTAAACGCATCTCGGTCGAATAATTCGTATCTTTAGACCATTCAGAGCCGTTTGCATTAAGTGTTGGGATTTTGTTTGTTGTCATTACCCTCAACTTAATTGTCGTCCACCTCTTGCCATGTTATTGGCTAGAGAAAGACGATCGATTGTACTACTACAGTGTTGAGTACCCTAGTTGCTCCGTGGGTGATTATGCCCTAAATTCTCAGGAGTGGTGGAAAAATATGGTTGTGTATATTTCCCGACAAACCGGTCATAATATGTAACACCCCAGGTGTTTGGCTTCCACAATTGCACTTGCATTTCATAAACATGAGCATCATTCATCCAATTATGAGTTCATATTGCATGAAACATGCTCTTGAAACATTGTAACATATGGTCATATATCATGTATGTTTGTTATGAAATGAATAGGGTGCAACACTCAAGTGCAACATATACAACACACTTTAGTGAAACATGACTATGAAGCAGTTGTAATATTTCATGTGTTTTCATTGTTTCAGTACACACCTTGCTTGATTCTTGTGTGACCAATGTATGGTGTGGCTAAATATCCTTCTAAGAACCTTAGTCATACTTAGAATGTCATTAGGAACAATGTTCATGTTGATCATTTTGCCTAATTAGGTTTCCAAGTCATGGTTGACCAATTTGGACCCCTAGAGCTCCTGTGATTGACTGTTTAAAAAGTGTAGCTAAGGATGTTTGCATGTCTGAGCAACCTAAAGCAAAGTTGTAGAGAATTATATGTGGAACAAAAGTTCTTTTATGACCATCTCATGAAAATGTGCACAACATGTTCAAAAATGGCCCACCAGTCAGGATTTAAAGTTGTTTCAACAATTGAAAAATTTTCTAAGTGTTATACTGGATTCCAGTTTCATGAAGACGACTTTGGGGCCATGTAGATTGAAATCTATGGCAAATTAACTCGAGCTCCAATTAGAAAACTTGTAGTACTCACATAGGTCTCCAACTTTGTTAATTACAACTTAACCTGGATCACCACGGATTAAGAGATCTATTGTCGACAAGTTTCGCTGTCAGTCGGTGTTTGGATCACTGAATGGCGAGCTACAGTGTTCACCGATTCAGAAATCAGCCGCCGCGTGGGTGACGTGCGTCGCCGGCCGTCTGATCGCACGGCCACGCGCCACGGACGCCCTGGCAAGTCCAGCCACGATGGACACACTCACACGTGCCTAACCGACCAGTGCACAAGCTCAATTTTTCATTTCGTCGCCCCACAGCGTGCAGCAAGCGAGCTCAGCCGCTCCGCCATTGTTGCCGCGAAGCTTCGCCGTAGCCGAGCTCGCGAACCACCGCAAAAACGCGAACTCTGTCTTCACCATAGCTCCGCTGTGTCCTCCTCTACCTTCTCCACCTCCCAGCTGCGCCATTCGTGCTTTGGTAAGGTCACAGTGACCATTTCCGCCGTCACCGCCATGGGCGTGACCTCGCCGGAGATGAGGCCACCGTGGCTGGGGTAGCTAGGAACCGTCCCGTCCCCGTTTCTTCGCCGTGTTGGCACCGTGGCAACCTCAGGTAGCTCACACCATGCTCGGTTGAGCCGGCCATGGGTTGCCGTCGCCGGTAGCTCGCACCGGAGCTCTGCTGTGCCAACATCACCGGCGGCGAGCCACCTCCGCTAGGTCGTAGGTCGCGCCACTAGCACCAATAGACTCACCGCATCACGTAGGTCACGTAGGTGTCCTCGGTGTCGCCGGAGGAGTCGCTGTCGACGAGTTCCTCCGTCGCCGCGCCGTCGAAGCCGCCTCCTCTGTTTCTGTGTCTATGACACGCGGGCCCAGCTGACCGGTGGACCCCAGTTGTCAGCGACTGAGTATTAGAAAGATAGTTCAAAAATGCAGTTTTGAATGCTGATTTGATATTTTTGTATCTCCTGTTTTGTAGATCCAAATTGGGTAGTTCCAATTTTGTTAGATTCACAGTTAGATCTAGTATTTAAGAAAAATATGTCTTGAGCACATTATGTAGAAATTTTGGATGAATTAAATAGGAACTTGAAAAGTGTTTTTGAATGCATGCAAACTTGTTTAAATCATATCTTGAGTTTCTGTGATCCAAAAATTATGAAATTTTGTGGGTAAGCTAGTCTTGTATAGTAGAAGCTCTGGTTAAAATTTTAGAGTCATTGCATGTGTAGTTTTTGAGTTATAGATTTTCCTTTTATCACTGGTAGATACTTGGGTGAATTTTTGTAAATTATCTATGGTTCCAATGACCATGAAATTTGTTGGAGAATGTCCTAGTACCTTAAGGATGCAAGGAAAAATATGAAATCTGTTGCTTGACACTTTTCACTAAGGTTTCCTAATTGTGCCATTTTAAGCCATTCTGCCTTACCATTTTTATGTAGGTTGTTATACTTACTCAAATGGTGTGAAATTTTTATGGTAGTCTACTTAGAGTATGTAGTGTCTACTGTAATTTTTGTAGAATTAATGGGGCAGTTTTCATATATGTTTACTATTTCCCCTAATTAATTAAATAAATTAAGAAAGGTATTAAAAGAAATGTTTTGGTGATGGACACCCTACTTTCTGGTGTTCTTGTGATATGTGTGATATGTCAGTAAAGTTGGTTTTGTTCAATTAAGCGTTTATATCATAAGTTAACAATTATTTGTTTGCATCATGTCCCTCTGGACAGATCTGGGAACTTTGGAAAGTTCCCCATGATAATTTAGTTTTCTGTGATTGTGATGAATACAAAAGTTGTAGATAATTTATGTATCTAGCTCCTGTCAAAATTTGAGGGCATTTGGCCTAGTAGTTTAGAAACTACAGCTGTTTAAAGTTAGGTTCTAGTTTTGCTTACTCTCTACCTTGTGAGGACAGGGTTCTGTTGATTTATGAATTAGGCTTGGTAAAGTGTCGAATCATGCTTTGAGGTCTAAAAATGAATTGTAGACAATTTTATAAGCTTTCCAGATTGTCTTTTTTCATGTCATTTGGAATTATAAATCTCCAGTTATGGCTAGTTTACTGTACCGCTACATAGTCTTCATTTTGTTGAAATACAAATGCTTGAGTGTATGTTGTTGCAATGTAATCGTTGATTGTTTAGGGGTTAGCCTAACTTGAGAATATGCTTAGGTGCAGGTGCTAGGTCATTAACTGAAGATGAGAAATTATACATTAGGTTGTATAAACTTGGTAAGTAAAGTGATTTGAATAGGGCTTAAGTTGGAATATGCAAACTACAACGAACATGTGCATTCCCCGAGCATCCCTGACATTCGTTCATGTGCATCCATGATATTTATCTTGCGCATTCATGCAATAGGTGTGCCGGAGGGAGTGACGTTGCTGGAGTTCGAGGGAGCCAACCAGGAGGAGGAACCCGAGGTGCAGGAAGCCGACGAAGCAGTCGCCGCGGAGGAATTGCCCGAGTGCCCTGACCACCAGCCTTCCTCGTTCCTAAAAGGCAAGCCCCAGAGCATATTAAGCCCCCCATGTTTTTACAAATACTTTGAGTACCTTTTATTGTTGATGATGTATTAAGTATAGGAATTGGTTGGAACCAATTGCTGCATTATATATCTTTCCTTTTCCAGATATCGCACTAGAATCCTATTTAAGTTTAGGAACGGGTTAAATGCTTAGCCATGCTTAGTGCGGTAGAAGTCAGGTGATTTCCTATCACCTGCGAGCTTTAGGATGAGGTGGATCACGGTTGGCTATATTTGCTATCGTGGAAAAGAACCATGTGATTAATGAATTAAGACCGGGCGGAGTCTTGTGTAGGTTTGAACATAGTGACTCCGTCTGAGTCGTTCAAGGACCGATACGCTATACGTCCTCATGTCATGTTGAACGCAGCCTATCACTTAGCTGGCCGGATAAGTCGTTTCGACCGTGAAGCCTAGTAGCTCGACTCAGGCCGGGGACGCGAGTAGTGGCGGCATTCTGGAGGTAGTAAGGATGTGCAGAGAGCCATTGGCATAAGTCCAAGGCGGGTTAGAGTCCCGAACAACCTTGGTAGAGTGGTTCTCTGAGAATGTCGATCTGATCGGACTCGCAACTCCTAAATCGTACCAAAGGTGACTTGTTTGCGACTCCGATGGGAGAAGCAGGGTTTGTGTTTAGGAATACCCCTCCAGCTAGATAGGAATCGATTCGAATCGCCGTCTCTCCTGGATAGTGAGAACTTGACTGAGCAGCCGCAACGTAGATTCAATTAATTTAACGATATGGTTAAATGGATGATGATGATAAGGTTGCCACAATGAATACCTGATATGGTTATTAATGTTTGCATCCTAATAAAATGATTGCTTAGTACAGGTGCTAATATAGTCGACAGGTTAATGGCTAAAAAGTCACTGCTAGTTCAGGTTAAGGGTTAATCATTATTACTTATGCTTTTCTACAAAAAGAAAGTGTCATCCAGATCCACTACAATAAGCTATGCATAATCCTTGGTGTCATTTATTTTGGTTTCTGGCGGGTAAGTCTTGCTGAGTACATTCCCGTACTCAGGGTTTATTCCCTCTTGTTGTAGATGACCTTCTATATCAGGGATTCTGTAAGTATTGTCTCCACCCGGCGGGTGATGAAGACTAGATCATGGGCATGATCTCTGTTCCCTTATCTGAATGCTTTTGTGGGCTGTGATCAGCAAACCAGTATGTGTATTTGAACTCGAGTGTGTGAGTTAAACTATTTGCTTTTGCATGTTTTACAAGACTTGTTTTGTAATAACGATGACTCTGTGATGATGTAATCTATTTGCGAACGTCTATGAAATGTTGTAACGTACGATATGTTATGTTGAATTACTGTGATCTTGGTTGTATGAAAGTTGGTTTGAAATCCTTCGAGATTTCAGTTGACTACCGGGTTTATATGGGCTCAAGTTTGAGAATTTGATCGTTTCGGCGATTGTTTTTGTACTTGTGCTCTTATAAATTGGTCGGTTCTGTGACAGCTGGTATCAGAGCTAGATTCAATATTAAACATGTCTTATGGCTATTTAAAACAAAAGCTTTTGTTGTAAAAACGATTTTCCAACTTATAGTTATATATAAGTATTCAAAAATCAAAAATTTTATGATATACTGGTGATCACATCCTTTATAGCCCACTTAAGGACTTCTAGGTGGCTTATATATAATTACTAACTTGGGGAAATTGATTGTTTCTATTTCGTTGTCCATGCGGCGTGATATTGCATGGATGTCATTCGTTTGAATGGTAATGTATGGATCAATTGCCTCTACGCTAAGGTAAGAGTGAGTTGTGAGAGCATGACCGTCCAACCGTCGGTCTAGGGGAGAGCTAGTTGTGGTTACTGGAGTATTTACATGTTGCATACATGTATATATGAAGGTACTTAATTGTGGGTACATTTGTCGGGTAGTTTGGATATCAAAGTATATATATCGGGGGATGTATATATGGAGAGTATCTTAGTTACTACTTGTGTAATTAGCATTATATCTTGTTGGGTTGGGCTGCAATGAAGTTTCTACAGGTACGCTAACAACGCACCGCGTAGATCGACTAGTTACCGTTAATTGAGAGAACGTATGTATGCCACCGTATATTCCGCTAAAGCTTAAATTTTAATAGGTTTGTGAGGACGTACGGAACGCGCATGCATCATATTCACTCATGTCATTCTTATTGCATTACCCTCCCTTATAATTGCTTATCCCAAGTTTAAAGTGCAATCTCTCAGCAAAATAATCCTCTCACGTGAATTGCATCCCTTTTTGATCTGAGATGGGGCGCTGCGTGTTTCCCTCTTGGTAGCAAAGCACCTTTCTAGACCAGTTCGGTACTCCCACTTTGCTCTGGAGGTGCTCTCGGTTCAGTTGGGTACCGGAGGCACCCAGACTACATGGAGGCAGGCGGTACCATTGGGAGAGGTACCATGGTACGTCGTGACTTCATCGTGTCATAAAACCCCACAAGATCGTTGTGGCATGGGTGGAGCATTGAGACCGATGGGCAAAGCCCATGGGAAGCCGCTTCAGAGTTCTTTGCCCTGGATGTGTTGATGGATATAGCATGAGCTTCGGGATGAGTTAGTGGGTGGACACGCTTCATCCATTCCCCAGTGTCTCCTCTCGAATTTGAGTGGACTTAGGACGTTGGTGGGGCCTTGGTTCGAGGCCGTGGTGAACGGGTGTAGAGTGACAACGCTGGAATGAGTGCTATGATGGCAGTCCCTGAAGCTTTGTCGAGTCAGCCAAAACACCCTTTCAAAGGTGCTTGATGAAGCCGGCAAGGCAATGGAAGCTCAAAGACAAGTTTAGGTTGCGTGTCTGTAAGTATTGTCGTAAGGCAAATGCACGGTGGGAGAGCTCAATGAGAAGTTGATGAGATTCATGGGATTGCAAATTATCATCTCTGCAGCGAGTGGGGTCAAAACCGACGCTTGAGAGAGACGACGAGCTTCATGACCGGTGATGAACCTCACTATTGAGAGAGATGAGGCTGCACAAGAGTTGGATCATGTGACACGTCACCGGGATGCGACTTTAGAGTTAGCGAGAAGAAAGGCGTCGGGGTTGGATTTTGGCCAACCACAACGCCTTTCAAAGGGAGCAAGCACCGCAAGGATAGCTTGAAGAGCTTGAGGTTGAGCACCATCAAGCTGCACAACCGTCTTTCCTATTCCTCACCCCATACCAAGGTATCCAAATGTGGGTGGACCTCAAGTGATTGAGGCCAATGAGGAAGAAGAGGACGTGCAGATGGTTGACAATGCAGCTAAGCTGGAAGAAGAAGAAGAGGAAGACCCAGAAGAAGTCCAAGGTGTCTCCGATGTGGACAGCGATCACTTCGACGCGTAGTTCGTTAGCAGCAAGTCTCGCTAGTTTAAGCTTTTGCGATCATTGATGTAATGGACTTAAGGCACGACGACCGATGTGGGATGTACTCTTTTAATTGAACTCGGCATGTAATGTACTTTAATTTGCTCCCTTCAGGATGCGTATCGTAATGGTTAAGTTTAAAACTTGTCATGTTGGAATGCACTGCGTATGGCGCTAGTAATCTACTTGATGATGTGGTGATTGGAGAATGAATTATTGCCTCTGTTATTGTATGAAGTTTTCATTCTCGTCGGTAAATTCAGTTTGGCACAATTACATTGTTCCTCTCCAATGTCTTGACATCATCAATAATTCTTTGGTTGCGCATTGTCTTGAGATGTCTCGTACTGTTCACGGCAAGTGCTTGGTGATGATGATGATGATCTTCCACCGCCACCACCACCCACACCAACGGAATTGATAGCAATGCTTGCGGAAGGGAGCAAGACTATGGTCGAGGCCCTCCGCATGACGATTGCAAATCGGGATGGTCGTGGTCCACGCCAAGGACCGGAACCAAATCAATACAGTGATTTCAAGGATTTCCTTGACACAAAACCCCGATCTTCAAGGAGACCGAGGAGCCTCTACAAGGCGATGAGTGGTTGAATACTCTCGAGCGAAGTTCCATCTGCTCCGCTTGACCGAGGTCTTTGAAGATCGAGTACGCATCTCACCAACTGCATGGGTCAGCTGACATTTGGTGGAGTCATCATCGGTCCACTATGCTCGCTAATGCCCAAATCACCTGGGATCAGTTCAAGTCTGCTTTCAGGGGAAATTATATTCCTCCTGGTCTCATGGCGATCAAGCATACAGAGTTCATGAAGCTGACTCAGGGGAACAAGAGCTTGAATGAATACCTGCAGGCTTTCAATAACCTTAAAAGGTATGCTACTGTGTTTGTTGACACTGATGCCAAAAAGATCGCAAGTTTCAAGCGGGGACTTAGCCCCAAACTTATGAAGACCATGGGAAATTGCAAGTGTGCTCATTTTAATGAGTTTGTGAGTGATGCTTTATCGCAAGAGAACAATAATGCTGTGTATGCTACTTCAAAAAGTCATAAGAGAGCCTATGAGGCGGGCACCTCACAATCCAAGGCTCCCATCACACAGAGGGCTCCATTCCGTCCTCCAACGTCAGCCGCTAAGTTTCGCCCACCGTAGAAGAAGAATCCCGCCAAGACTGGGTTTCGTAAGGCATTTACAGTTGCTCTTCCCAAGGGCACTACCAGTCAGGGCAGTTCTAGGGCTCCTCCAAGCAACATGCCGTGCTGGAACTACAACAAGACAGGCCATTGGGCAAGGGAATGCCCCTACCCTAAGAAGAATAACTACCAAGGTGGTCGTCAGGGGCAGGTGAACCACACTAATATTACTGAGATTCCTTCAGGAGAGGTAGTGACTGTTGGTAAGTTTCTGATCAATCAACACCCCGCAGTTGTACTATTTGATTCAGGTGTTTCGCATTCCTTTATTAGTCCAGCATTTGCATCCAAGTTTATGCAGAAAACATATACTGTTGAGGATGAGGGTTATTGTATTAGGGCTGCCAGTGGTGTTATCCCAACCAAGCTGGTAGTTGGGGACGTACAATTTGAGATAGAGGGGCGAAGTTATCAGGTGGATCTGGTAGTGTTACCGGGGCTGGGTATCGATGTGATATTGGGAATGAATTGGATGAGCAGGCACGGGGTGCTTATTGATACATCAACTAGAGTAGTCATGCTCAGAGATCCCAGTAATCAGGAAGGTTTTCTAGTGCAACTACCCAGGGACATCAATCTTTCTTGTGCGGCTAATGCGGTGCAAGCAAAGGCTATTGCAGATATCCCTGTAGTGTGTGACTTTCCGGATGTTTTTCCCGATGATTTGCCTGGATTACCCCCAGATCGGGAAGTGGAGTTCAAGATAGAGTTGCTTTCTAGCACAGCTCCTATCTCTAGAAGGCCATATAGAATGCCTCCCAATGAACTAGCTGAACTTAAGACCCAGTTGAATGAACTTCTAAAGAAAGGCCTTATCCATCCTAGTTCATCTCCGTGGGGGTGCCCAGCTATCTTTGTGAAGAAGAAGGATCAATCCCTACGCATGTGTGTAGATTATAGACCCTTGAATGCAGTTACAATCAAGAATAAGTACCCTCTGCCACGCATAGATATCTTATTTGATCAGTTATCCAAAGCAAAAGTCTTTTCCAAGATTGATTTGAGATCTGGGTATCATCAAATCAAGATTTGGCCCGAGGATGTTCCAAAAACCGCATTCTCTACAAGATACGGTCTGTATGAGTATCTTGTTATGTCTTTTGGATTGACTAATGCCCCCGCACATTTTATGTATCTGATGAATTCAGTGTTTATGCCCGAGTTGGACAAATTTGTGGTGGTATTTATAGATGATATCCTGGTCTATTCTGAGAATGAAGAAGATCATGTTGAACATTTGCGGGTGGTTCTCACTAGATTGCGAGAACGCCAGCTGTATGCAAAGTTCAGCAAATGTGAATTTTGGCTTCGCAAGGTACCTTTTCTTGGACACGTGTTGTCCGATGGTGGAATTATGGTTGATCCCACTAAGGTGCAAGAGGTGTTGAACTGGAAGGCTCCAATCTCGGTGCATGAGGTTCGGAGTTTTCTAGGGTTGGCTGGCTATTATCGTCGCTTCATCCCGGATTTCTCTAAAATAGCCAAGCCTATGACTCGATTGCTGCAAAAAGACATGAAGTTTGTCTGGACTTCCGAGTGTGATACGGCTTTCTATACCCTGCGAACTCTTCTAACATCGGCTCCGGTTTTGGCACAACCGGATATCGAGAAACCTTTTGATGTGTTCTGCGATGCATCAGGTATTGGGCTAGGAGGTGTTCTTATGCAAGAGGGTAGAGTCATTGCTTATACCTCTCGCCAACTTCGGAAGCATGAAGTGAATTATCCAACGCATGACTTAGAACTCGCTGCCGTTGTTCATGCCTTGAAGGCCTGGAGACATTATTTACTTGGCAATGTGTGCAACATCTACACTGATCATAAAAGTCTCAAGTACATCTTCACTCAACCTGAGTTGAATATGCGTCAGAGAAGATGGCTCGAGTTGATCAAGGATTATAACCTCCAAGTGCACTATCACCCTGGCAAGGCAAATGTCGTAGCGGATGCCTTAAGCAGGAAGTCTCATTGCCACTCTTTGATGGAGAGTGATGTCCATTTGTCAAAGCTCCTTCATCCTGCAGTCCTTCACAACATCACTGTCAGTTGTACTCTACAGAGTCGAATTATCGAGCTACAGAAGACGGATGCAGGTGTGTTTCACATCAAGCGCAAGATGAAGGAGCAAGAAACCAAACATTTTCGAGTTGATGAGGAAGGCGTGTTATGGTTCAAGGATAGGTTGGTAGTTCCGAAGGATAGAGAGCTTAGAGATCAAATCATATCCGAAGCTCATTCCTCTAAATTATCTATTCATCCTGGTAGTAGCAAAATGTATCATGATTTGAAGCCTCGATTTTGGTGGACCAAAATGAAGAAAGAGATCGCCGCTTATGTGGCTAGGTGTGAAACTTGTTGTCGAGTCAAGGCTGTGCACATGAAAGCTGGATTACTTCAGCCACTCTCGATTCCAGGTTGGAAATGGGAGGAGATAAGTATAGATTTTATTGTTGGACTCCCTACTACTCAGAGGAACTTTAACTCTATTTGGGTGATTGTAGACCGTCTGACCAAATCAGCACACTTCATTCCTATCCATATAGACTTTCGTCACACCGACTATGCGGAGTTGTACTTTAACCAGATAGTCCGACTTCATGGGATCCCTCGTACTATTGTCTCGGATAGAGGATCACAGTTCACTGCTCGCTTTTGGGAGCACTTACACGGATTATTAGGAACTAAGCTAGTAAGAAGTTCTGCCTATCATCCGCAAACCAATGGGCAAACTGAACGAGTGAATCAAATCTTAGAAGATATGTTGAGAGCATGTGTCATCTCCGCTAAGGGCTCATGGGAAAAATGGTTACCCCTAGCTGAATTCTCGTACAATAACAGTTATCAAGAGAGTATAAAGATGGCACCGTTTGAAGCTTTGTATGGTCGGAAGTGTAGAACTCCGTTGAACTGGGTAGAAGCCGATGAAAGGAGATATTATGGAATTGATTTTGTTCAAGAAGCCGAAGAACAAGTCCGTATTATCCAAACTCACATGGCCGTAGCTCAAGCTAGGTAGAAAAGTTATGCTGATCGACGTAGAAAACCTATTGAGTTCGAAGTTGGAGACTTTGTTTATCTGAAAGTCTCACCTATGAAAAGTGTCCAATGCTTCGGTGTGAAGCGAAAGCTTGCGCCGAGATATGTTGGTCCGTTTGAAATCATTGGACAAAGTGGTAAGGTGGCGTATGAGATTCAATTACCTTCGGAGATGAGTGCTATCTTCAATGTCTTTCATGTATCCCAATTGAAGAAATGTATTCGCGTCCCTGAAGAGAGAGTTCCATTGGGGGATATCGAGTTAAAATCTGATTTGACCTTTGAAGAAAAGCCGGTTCGAGTGATTGACACTCGTGAGCGAGTGACTTGGAGTCGGGTGGTCAAGTTCTACAAAGTCATGTGGAGTAATCCGGATAGTGAACGCGATGCAACGTGGGAAAGGGAAGATTATTTGAGGGATGGTTATAAGGAATTCTATCAACAATGGTACGCTTTTAAAATCTCGAGACGAGATTTTTATAAGGGGGGAGGGCTGTAACACCCCAGGTGTTTGGCTTCCACAATTGCACTTGCATTTCATAAACATGAGCATCATTCATCCAATTATGAGTTCATATTGCATGAAACATGCTCTTGAAACATTGTAACATATGGTCATATATCATGTATGTTTGTTATGAAATGAATAGGGTGCAACACTCAAGTGCAACATATACAACACACTTTAGTGAAACATGACTATGAAACAGTTGTAACATTTCATGTGTTTTCATTGTTTCAGTACACACCTTGCTTGATTCTTGTGTGATCAATGTATGGTGTGGCTAAATATCCTTCTAAGAACCTTAGTCATACTTAGAATGTCATTAGGAACAATGTTCATGTTGATCATTTTGCCTAATTAGGTTTCCAAGTCATGGTTGACCAATTTGGACCCCTAGAGCTCCTGTGTTTGACTGTTTAAAAAGTGTAGCATAGGATGTTTGCATGTCTGAGCATCCTAAAGCAAAGTTGTAGAGAATTATATGTGGAACAAAAGTTCTTTTATGACCATCTCATGAAAATGTGCACAACATGTTCAAAAATGGCCCACCAGTCAGGATTTAAAGCTGTTTCAACAATTGAAAATTTTTCTAAGTGTTATACTGGATTCCAGTTTCATGAAGACGACTTTGGGGCCATGTAGATTGAAATCTATGGCAAATTAGCTCGAGCTCCAATTAGCAAACTTGTAGTACTCACGTAGGTCTCCAACTTTGTTAATTACAACTTAACCTGGATCGCCACGGATTAAGAGATCTATTGTCGACAAGTTTTGCTGTCAGTCGGTGTTTGGATCACTGAATGGCGAGCTACAGTGTTCACCGATTCAGAAATCAGCCGCCGCGTGGGTGACGCGCGTCGCCGGCCGTCTGACCGCACGGCCACGCGCCGCAGATGCCCTGGCAAGGCCAGCCATGATGAACACACTCACACGCGCCTAACCGACCAGTGCACAAGCTCAATTTTTCATTTCGTTGCCCCATAGCGTGCAGCAAGCGAGCTCAGCCGCTCCGCCATTGTTGCCACGAAGCTTCGCCGTAGCCGAGCTCACGAACCACCGCAAAAACGCGAACTCCGTCTTCACCATAGCTCTGCCGTGTCCTCCTCTACCTTCTCCACCTCCCAGCTGCGCCGTTCGTGCTTTGGTAAGGTCACAGTGACCATTTCCGCCGTCACCGCCATGGGCGTGACCTCGCCGGAGATGAGGCCGCCGTGGCCGGGGTAGCTAGGAACCGTCCTGTCCCCGTTTCTTCATCGTGTTGGCACCATGGCGACCTTAGGTAGCTCACACCATGCTCGGTTGAGCCGGCCATGGGTTGCCGTCGCCGGCAGCTCGCACCGGAGCTCTACCGTGCCGCCATCACTAGCGGCGAGCCACCTCCCCTAGGTCGTAGGTCGCGCCACTAGCACCAATAGACTCACCGCATCACGTAGGTCACGAAGGTGTCATCGGTGTCACCGGAGGAGTCGCCGTCGACGAGTTCCTCCATCGCCGCGCCGTCGAAGTCGCCTCCTCTGTTTCTGTGTCTATGACACGTGGGCCCAGCTGACCGGTGGACCCCAGTTGTCAGCGACTGAGTATTAGAAAGATGGTTCAAAAATGTAGTTTTGAATGCTGATTTGATATTTTTGTATCTCCTGTTTTGTAGATCCAAATTAGGTGGTTCCAATTTTGTTAGATTCACAGTTAGATCTAGTATTTAATAAAAATATGTCTTGAGCACATTATGTAGAAATTTTGGATGAATTAAATAGGAACTTGAAAAGTGTTTTTGAATGCATGCAAACTTGTTTAAATCATATCTTGAGTTTCTGTGATCCAAAAATTATGAAATTTTGTGGGTAAGCTAGTCTTGTATAGTAGAAGCTCTGGTTAAAATTTTAGAGTCATTGCATGTTTAGTTTTTGAGTTATAGATTTTCCTTTTATCACTGGTAGATAATTGGGTGAATTTTTGTAAATTATCCATGGTTCCAATGACCATGAAATTTGTTGGAGAATGTCCTAGTACCTTAAGGATGCAAGGAAAAATATGAAATCTGTTGCTTGACACTTTTTACTAAGGTTTCCTTATTATGCCATTTTAAGCCATTCTGCCTTACCATTTTTGTGTAGGTTGTTATACTTACTCAAATGGTGTGAAATTTTTATGGTAGTCTACTTAGAGCATGTAGTGTCCACTGTAATTTTTGTAGAATTAATGGGGCAGTTTTCATATATGTTTACTATTTCCCCTAATTAATTAAATAAATTAAGAAAGGTATTAAAAGAAATGTTTTGGTGATGGACACCCTACTTTCTGGTGTTCTTGTGATATGTGTGATATGTCAGTAAAGTTGGTTTTGTCCAATTAAGCGTTTATATCATAAGTTAACAATTATTTGTTTGCATCATGTCCCTCTGGACAGATCTGGGAACTTTGGAAAGTTCCCCATGATAATTTGGTTTTCTGTGATTGTGATGAATACAAAAGTTGTAGATAATTTATGTATCTAGCTCGTGTCAAAATTTGAGGGCATTTGGCCTAGTAGTTTAGAAACTACAGCTGTTTAAAGTTAGGTTCCAGTTTTGCTTACTCTCTGCCTTGTGAGGACAGGGTTCTGTTGATTTATGAATTCGGCTTGGTAAAGTGTCGAATCATGCTTTGAGATCTAAAAATGAATTGTATACAATTTCATAAGCTTTCCAGATTGTCTTGTTTCATGTCATTTGGAATTATAAATCTCCAGTTATGGCTAGTTTACTGTACCGCTACATAGTCTTCATTTTGCTGAAATACAAATGCTTGAGTGTATGTTGTTGCAATGTAATCGTTGATTGTTTAGGGGTTAGCCTAACTTGAGAATATGCTTAGGTGCAGGTGCTAGGTCATTAACTGAAGATAAGCAATTATACATTAGGTTGTATAAACTTGGTAAGTAAAGTGATTTGAATAGGGCTTAAGTTGGAATATGCAAACTACAGCGAACATGTGCATTCCCCGAGCATCCACGACATTCGTTCATGTGCATCCATGATATTTATCTTGTGCATTCATGCAATAGGTGTGCGGAGGGAGTGACATTGCTGGAGTTCGAGGAGCCAACCAGGAGGAGGAACCCGAGGTGCAGGAAGCCGGAAGCGATCCCCATGGAGGAATTGCCCGAGTGCCGACCACTAGCCTTCCTCATTCTCGAAAAGGCAAGCCCCGGAGCATATTAAGCCTCCCATGTTTTTACAAATACTTTGAGTACCTTTTATTGTTGATGATGCATTAAGTATAGGAATTGGTTGGAACCAATTGCTGCATTATATATCTTTCCTTGTCCAGATATCACACTAGAATCCTATTTAAGTTTAGGAGCGGGTTAAATGCTTAGCCATGCTTAGTGCGGTAGAAGTCAGGTGATTTCCTATCACCTGTGAGCTTTAGGATGAGGTGGATCACGGTTGGCTATATTTGCTATCGTGGAAAAGAACCATGTGATTAATGAATTAAGACCGGGCGGAGTCTTGTGTAGGTTTGAACATAGTGACTCCGTCTGAGTCATTTAAGGACCGATCTGTTGACGTCCTCATGTCATGTTGAACGCGACCCTAACACTTAGTCATTTGGATAAGTCGTTCGACCGTGAAGCCTAGTAGCTCGACTTCGGCCGGGGGACACGAGCAAATGGCGGCATTCGGAGGTAGTAAGGATGTGCGGAGAGCCATTGGCATAAGTCCAAGGCGGGTTAGAGTCCCGAACAACCTTGGCGAGTGGTTCTCTCGAGAATGTCGATCGATCGGACTCGCGACTCTGAATCATACCAAAGGTGACTTGTTTGCGACTCTCGACGGGAGAAGCGGGGTTTGTGTTTAGGAATACCCCTCCATTTGGATAGGAATCGATTGAATAGCCGTCTCTCCGGATAGTGAGAACTTGGTGAGCAAACCATAACGTAGATTCAATTAATTTAACGATATGGTTAAATGGATGATGATGATAAGGTTGCCACAATGAATACGATATGGTTATTAATGTTTGCATCCTAATAAAATGATTGCTTAGTACAAGGTGCTAATATAGTCGACGAGGTTAATGGCTAAAAAGTCACTTTGCTAGTTCAGGTTAAGGGTTAATCATTATTACTTATGCTTTTCTGCAAAAAGAAAGTGTCATCCAGATCCACTACAATAAGCTATGCATAATCCTTGGTGTCATTTATTTTGGTTTCTGGCGGGTAAGTCTAGCTGAGTACATTCCCGTATTCAGGGTTTATTCCTCTTGTTGCAGATGACCTTCTATATCGGGGATTACGTAAGTATTGTCTCCACCGGTGGTGATGAAGACTAGATCATGGGCATGATCTCTGTTCCCTTATCTGAATGCTTTTGCGGGTTGTGATCAGCAAACCAGTATGTGTATTTGAACTCGAGTGTATGAGTTAAACTATTTGCTTCCGCATGTTTTACAAGACTTGTTTTGTAATAACGATGACTCTGTGATGATATAATCTATTTGCGAACGTCTGTGAAATGTTGTAACGTACGATATGTTATGTTGAATTACTGTGATCTTGGTTGTATGAAAGTTGGTTTGAAATCCTTCGAGATTTCAGTTGACTACCGGGTTTATATGGGCTTAAGTTCGAGAATTTGATCGTTTCGGTGATTGTTTTTGTACTTGTGCTCTTATAAATTGGTCGGTTCTGTGACATAATAAGACCCATAGAAACACGTATGGGCTCAGGAAAGGGATCCCCCGAATATTGGGTAGCCGTTGTTAAACCAGGTCGAATACTTTATGAAATGAGCGGAGTATCCGAAACTGTAGCTAGGGCAGCTATCTCTATAGCTGCCACTAAAATGCCCATATGAAGTCAATTTCTTCGATTAGAGATATAGAACCCCAAAAAGGAGTATTGAAGATAAAAAAACCTGGTTTTTCTTTTTGGAAAGACAATATTTCTTTTATCCTTTGGCATTGAAATAACAAATGGAAGTCAAAATAATATGATTCAACCTCAGACCCTTTTAAATGTAGCAGATAACAGTCGAGCTCAAAAATTGATGTGTATTCGAGTCATAGGAGCCGCTGGTAATCAGCAATATGCTCGTATTGGTGATGTTATTATTGCTGTAATCAAAGATGCAGTGCCCCAAATACCTCTAGAAAGATCCAAAGTAATTCAGCTATAATTGTACGTACACGTAAAGAATTCAAAGACAACGACGGTATAATAATACGCTATGATGACAATGCAGCAGTTATCATTGATAAAAAAGGAAATCCAAAAGGAACTATAGTTTTTGGCGCAGTTGCCAAAGAATTAAGAGAATTGAATTTGACTAAACTAGTTTCATTAGCTCCTGAAGTATTATAAATAATAGTAGACGAGATATAGATCAAAGAAAAATTAGTAGATTGTGTCTCATGTATATGCTTTAAAATCCTAAATTTAAAGAAAAGGGAAAACATGTTGATTATAGGAAAAAATAGGGTCTTATGGGCAAGGACACTATTGCTGATTTACTAACCTCTATAAGAAACGCAGACATGAATAAAAAAAGGAACTGTTCGAGTAGTATCCACAAATATTACCAAAAACATTGTGAAAATACTTCTACAAGAGGGTTTTATTGAAAGTGTTCGAAAACATCAGGAAAGTAATAGATATTTCTTGGTTCCAACGTTACGACATCAAAGGAGAAAGACTAGAAAGGGAATATATAGAACTAGAACCTTTTTAAAGTGTATCAGCCGACCCGGCTTATGAATTTATGCCAACTATCAAGGAATTCCTAAGGTTTTGGGCGGAATGGGAATTGCTATTCTTTCTACTTCTCGAGGTATAATGACAGATCGAGAAGCTCGACTAAACAGAATTGGGGGAGAAGTTTTATGTTATATATGGTAATGGCCCCACCTATAGTACCAAATTCTATCTCGAACTTCCTATTTTGAAAATTAAAATAGAAAAATAGGACAAAAATATATGACAGAAAAAAATAGGAGAAAAAAAAACCCGAGAGAAGCAAAAGTAACTTTCGAAGGTTTAGTTATGGAAGCCCTATCCAACAGAATGTTCCACGTTCGCCTAGAGAATGACACGATCATCCTGGGCTATATTTTAGGAAAGATCTGGTCTAGCTCTACACGAATACTAATGGGGGATAGTGTCAAAATTGAAGTAAGTTGTTATGATTCCAGCAAAGGTCGTATCATTTATAGACTTCCCCATAAGGATTCAAAGCGTACCGAAGACTCAAAGGATACTGAAGATTTGAAGGATACCAAAGATTCAAAGGATTAGGTTTTTCTGGGGTAATAACTTCCAAGTTTCAAAATTTAAATGAAGAGACTTATTTTTTCCAAAAGAATAGATTCATAGTTTAAGAAAGGAATACCTATATATGAAAATAAGACCTTGTACGGTTGAGATGGCGGACTAGAGAGGGGGTGAATAGTCCTTTCTGAATTTAATCGCACCGGCTAACCGAAACAAATGCGAAATTAAAACAATCGGTCTAGCCAAGACTACACCCCTCTATCGAAGTTCACAACCACCTTATAGAGATCCTAATTAGGCAACAAAGGTGTCGGGCTAGCTAGAGCTCACCTAACCAATTCTAGAAGCAAGGTCACACAAACCTATGCCACTAGTACTTCAAGCAATGAGGGAGCTCCTACACATGCTAGTAAGCAAAAGCACAAAGCCACCTAAGCTCACTAGCATTGCTCAATAACAAGGCTACACAAGCCAAATTACAGAGCACAAATTTCTTAGCTACATAAACTAAGCAATGTGACTAACAAGGTTACTAAAACAAAATTAGTCATCCAAGGGAGCTACTTCTATGCTACACAAGCAAGAAGGTAACTAGCAAGCTACACAAGCTAACTAATTACAAGAGCAACTACACAAGCATAATGTAAATGAAGTAAATACAAGCTTGTGTAATGAGGATGCAAACCAATGGGATTACAAGGATGACAAGATGATTTTTATCCCGAGGTTCACGTGCTTGCCAACACGCTAGTACCCATTGAGACAAGTTGCAAGGTTGCCGTCAATCCTCTTGCTAGTGGTGACCCGCAAGTCACACTCTCCTACGTGGAGTGCTTACCATAAGCTCTAGCACTTGACCTGGTCAGACCACTTGTCACCCTTCGTGTCTCGCTCTACTAGAGTTGCTTTTCGCCTGTACTGTGGGGTGAGCACAATCCTCCTCACAATCACTTCTCCAGAGCACCGCACAATCTTCTTTGCATGCTTCAATGGAGACCACCACCAAGCCATCTAGGAGGTGGCAACCTCCAAGAGCAACAAGCACCACCAGCTTGCAACTCGATCACCTAGTGCCACTCGATGCAACCTCATAATGCAATCGCACTAGAATCGCTCACTCACTCAATCGGATGAACACTATCAAGCTCAAATGAGTTAGAGGGCTCCCAACCACATCTACACAAGGCACCAAGGCACAAGGGTGCTCAGCTCTCGGCCAAAGGCCAACCAACACTTCTATTTATCACCCCACGGGCTAAAATAGCCGTTACCCCTTCACTGGGTAGATTTTGGGACCACCGGACGCGCAGGTCATGTGCACCGGACTCATCCGGTCGCTGTGTCCGATCACTGCTTGACCGCCATGGGTCCCATTCAAACAAACTAGCCATTGCCACCCAATGGCCCTCTCTGACATGCTCTGACACGACGCATCGGACGCACTGCAGCGAAGTGATCAGACACAGGAGGAGCAGCGTCCGGTCGAGTCTAGAGAGCTCCCAGAGTCACTCAATTATGACCGGACACGCCCCTGCGTCCGGTCCTCTCTGGACCAACACCCGTGCCCCACGTCACCATGACCTAATGCCAAATAGTGATTGCTTAGCGTCTGGTCACTGCTATGAGCCTTGCAACATATCCAAGCCATCTTCACTATCATGGCATATATTGCTCACACACATGTACTTGTGGACTAATCACCTGTGTATCTCACAAAAACACATATTAGTCCACCTAGGTTGTCACTCAATTACCAAAAAACCAAACAAGGACCTTTCAATCTCCCCATTTTTCATAATTGATGACAACTCTACAAAGATATGGAAATTAAGCTCTTTTGGATTCATGTTGCTTGCCCAAGCAATTTTACCATGTGTAAATGATTTTGGACAAGTACCACAAACCTAAATTGGTAGTATTAGCTCCCCCTCCAAACGTGTTAGAGTATTTGGTTTGAAGCTCGCACATATGCATAGATTGGAACTGTGGGAGAGTAATTACTACCAAATGATGCTAAGGTGTATAGAGTAAACCTTTGAAGCATGATACCAATCGGAGTTGCACCTTTAAGTTCATCCTTAGCACCATGGTTAGCTAGATATCACTTGGAAATAAAAGCACTAGATACCTCATGAGATCAACATTAAAAGGAAGGTACTAGCATTACTTGAAAAGCATACCAAGTGTCTAGCTATCATCCTATGCATGCTAGTTTTCATTTCATCAGTCAAATTCTACAACTAGCATACACCACACAAGCATGCATATTGAATTTAAAAGCTTATGCAATGCAAGAAAGCACATGAATATGCACATATCAAATGTAATCAATCAAAGTTCATGAGCTTGCTCCGCCTACTTGTGTGCTTCTCTTGTCCAAGAATTTTGATCCTTTCACATCCTTCAATGTTGCTCCCCCTCTATGTTTATGTCCATGTCCAAACTCTACTTCTTTGTCTCAATCTTTCCCATAGCTTTCATATCTTTGTACAATCTCTCCCCCTTTGGCATCAATTTTCATAAAAGGTGTGCTTCTCATTGATGCAAAGGCTTGCTTTTGGGTAGATGGTTGAGGCTTGTATCTTGCATTTTTATGGACATCGCTTGATTATTGGAATGACACCACTTGTATAGCTTCTTGAGATGCCACACATAGAATCTTTGACCTTGATACCAATTGGTGGGACACCTACCCCTAAGTCATTTCATGGGTCATCCATTTGATAAACTTGAGCTTTTTGTAGTGAGGGAGGCATTCTTCATTTGATGATCTCTTAAAGTTGAGAATCACTTGTGGAACCACCTTCTTGTATGATTGATATCATGTGTAGAGATGTGATACCACGCATATGATTGATTTGTCAATAAAAATTATTTCTTGAACATTTGCTATTATCATGACTACCATGTGTAGGATATCACTTGTAAGTTGATCTAGACACCACTTGTGAATTCTTGATGGAATACTTGATTCTAGATGCCACTTGAAACAATTCAAACTAGATATCAATTTGCATTGTTGTCTTGTGCCTGTACTCTTGTCATTATCATGAGCTTCTAATTTTGACTTGACTAAATTGATTTGCCTAAGCTTCCAAGTCTGGTTTGAACCAATGACAAGCTTCTTTACACCTCTTGTAAGGGTTATCTTGCCAATGTTGCACTTGTCACTTGTTAGCAATCCAAATTAAATCAAGTACTTGGGTTCACTAGCTCATGAACAAATTCATATACTAACCACTAGATCAATTAATCATTCAAGCAATAGTGGTAGGCTATGAATTTAAAACTTTCATTTGTTATGCATGATCCTATGAAGTATGAACTATATGCACTAACCGCATACTAGTAAGGGATGAAATGATCATGCACATTACAATAATACCTTTACTATCTTGGAGTAGAGGATAGTCACTAGTTTCCAATTAAGCTCCGCTATAGTAATGTGAAGTCCAATTTATAGCTTGGTGAAGACCAATCATCATAGATAGAGTCCATTCTTCACCCATATGAAATGAGAACCACTAATGATCAAGTGCATTTTCTTGTTGTGGTTGGCTTGCTTCATCTTTTGATTAATGCTTACATGAGAGAACTATTTGGAATACCACTTGAATTGCCATGACTAACTCTCTTTTGGGTGTTGCTTGCTTTTCTTTATCAACCCTTTTGATTGCTTCAACTAAGCATCTCAAATATCCCTCGGATCACCACTTTCATGTTAGCCTTCCAAGTACCACACTTGGTTTACCTACACATAGGTGGCAAGCCCCTACACTAGGGAGAAGTGACCTCTCTCCAAAGAACCATTCTTGATACTCAGTTGAAATGACTTGATTGATTGATCCAAGTGATGAACTTAACTTGATGAGTAACCTTGATTCCTTCTTTTAAGTCCTTTTCTTTCTACTTGTTTAAGTCCTTTTCTTTCTACCAAATGATTTTCAATAGTCACTAGAACTTAAACTTCATCTTCATCTTGAGTTTGATCTTGATCTCCCAATTTGAGTACCAAATGTGTGCAAAGTACACTCCACAATCAAATGGCCTTGTACTCTTTGCTTGTTATGCTTCTAGACCATCTCAAAATCAAATTTAGATACCTCAAACACTTATAAATATATTTCCAACTTGAGAACCTTTCAATCAAAGTGACTCCAAATAAATCCAATAATTATCACTTTTCTGGTAGATTCTATACTCTTTAAAGAAAAATACATATCTCCCAAAGTACAGATCCAAATACCACAAAATTTGGTGGAGATGTTCTTCACTAAGTTATCTAGCATCTTTAAAATTTGAGCTTCATTTGACTTCTAGATTTCTACTAAATTTCAATTCTTCGACCACTACTACATACTGAAAACTGCTGCACTATAGCTAACAAGATCCACTCCAAAACCGAAGCATATCTTATCCAATTCTCATGAAATTTGTACAGCATATTATACCATAAGTCTAGAGCATGTACATATGCCTATCCAATAAGTTTTGATCACTCAAACATAGCTAAGATCACAGCTCACTCAGATTTTCAATATAGGTCATATTTCAATCACTTGAGCTATACTTCATCAAATGTGAATCAAACTTGAAATCAACTTGTTTGAATACTTTCACAAGACATAAATCCATTCAAATTACTTACTAAATGTCATCTTATGAACTTATCCAACATAAATCAATCCAAACTTGATTACTAAGCTATTTATCCATTCAAACATCTCATAGCAAGCAACATTGCATATTTATCCAATTCAATCAACTCATATGCACCCAAATGAAATGATCAACAAGAGATATACCTCGGTTAGCTCATGATCAATCAAATTGCAAGCTTCAACCAAAATTCTTGCAAGCCATCAAATATATATATCCAATAAATCATCCACAACTTGAATATGATACTTGTATGTTATAGCACTTTTGGACTTCGCTAATTCTTGGCTTGGCATTGGGATAAGATTGCATTAAGCTTCAATACTTGGCTCAACATATGATGATCAATGTGAAATCAATTGAATCAAGCCTCCAATACCGATGGTACCTATAAACAATCATCCACTTTTTGATGGTACCCAAACAAGTTTGGGTCCTCTCAAGTTAGGAGCAACATACTTAGGCATAGCCTTAGTATGAGTAGCGGGATGTTTTGCAATTGCAACCAATGAGGTACCATTGCCATCCTTTCTAAGCATATTATTATCAATAATTGAAATAGGCTTAGGAATGTTACCTAGGGGACATGAATTAGCCATGTGTTCCCTTTCCCGGTATGAGTAGCACTTTCTTTTTGATTGAGCCTTCTCTTCCTTACTTATGTGTTGCTTCTCATTGCCTTACGTCTCCAATTTTGCTTGAATCTTCTTCTCAAGCTTGGTAGGACACCTCGAGGTAAAGTGTCCCATATCTTCACATGTATAGCACTTGATGTGAGCCAAATCTCTCTTCTCTTGATCTTTGCTCATCATCTTGGCATCTTGAATAAGCATTGGATGCCTTGCTTTTCCTCCTCTTCTTGTCTTCTCCATCTTCTTCCCCATGTCACCACCATTTTCATGATTGACTTGAATTTGAACATGGGGCTTGATTTCTTGCTCAACTTGTGGCTTTGGTTGAGGCTCTTCTTATTGCTTCACCAATTGCTTGGTTGGGCACATTTAGGTGAAATGACCCCAAGTGCGGCACTTGAAGCACTTGACATGCTTGAGCCTCTCTTCCTCTTTCTTCAACTTGAGCTTTTCTATGTTGGGGCAAGCATTTGCAAGATGTCCCACTTCATGGCACCGGTAGCACATGAAATGAGATAGCTTCTCTTTTTCTTGCTTCTTCATCTCTCCTTCATATCTTTTCTTTCCCCGTCTCTTGCCTTTGATGTTGCTCTTGTTGAAACCAATGCCACTCTTGTCACCATAGCTTCTTTGATTCTTCATCATATGCTCAAAGGTAACTTTGGTGTTGTAGCACCTCTCTAACTTCTTGCTCAAATTCTTCACTTCATTTTTTGAGCTCATTGTTCTCCTTCAAAAGGTTAGTCTCACAAGACATAGAAGTAAAACAAGCATCTATTTGTGAAGAACATGGCATTTCTAACAAATCATCATAAGAGGTGGATACATGCTTCTTGCCTACATCACAAGAGTTAGCAATAATATGTGATTGATCAATTGACCCATGTGGTGAGCTCTCACTAGTTTTAGTTTTTCCATTAGAAAGCTCCTTTAGTGAGAAAAGCATGGTCTTATACCAAGTTATCATGAGCAACACTAAGTTTCTCATGAGCCAATTTTAGCTCCTCATGTGAACAAGTAGTAACATAAAGTAGATGCTTTTGTTCTTCATATGTGTTCTATAGAAAAGAGTTTTTATTTTTCAATTTCTCGGTTTTAGCCATCTCTTTTTCTAAAGCTTTGATCATGAAACCATATCTATCTAGAAGCTCCTCATATGAATCAAGATCAATCACATCTGCATTAGATACCTTAGTGTCACCTTGTGACATGAAGCAATGTGATGTTGTTGGAGAGCTTGAAGAAACATCACTCTCATAGCCCAAGCATGATCCATCAGTATCACCATCAAGTGTGCATGGAGTAGCATCATCATTGGCATCACTTATGGCATCATCATCAATCTTGTCAAGTGATCTTGTGGTATGATCATCATCATTATCACTTGACCATGAGGTGGAGCAATCTTCCATAATTACCGAATTGTGGCTATGCTCAACATCCTCATGTGCCTCCTTCTTGGGCTCATCATCATCATCATCATCGAAGATCGTCCCATACTTCTCATTGAGATAACTCCAAATCTCATGGGTGGTCTTCATGTCAATGATCTCTCCAAATATGCTATCATTCAAAGATCTATACATGATGTCAATAGCTTGGGGTCGAGATCTAGGCATTTCTCTTGTGCTTGAGTTAGATTATTTTCATCCAACACATGAGAAAAGCCTACATCTACCATCCACCACATTTGAGGGAAAATAAACTTAAAATTGCATATCATCCAATTTTTCCACCGTGCAAAGTGTGTGCCATCAAAAATATGTGGACACTCAACATCTAGCCCATAAGTCACCATCCTCTCAGGTTGGTGAAGATCACAAATGAGAGACCTAGCTCTAATACCATGTGTAGGGTCAAGATGGTGGACTAGAAAGGGGATGAATAGTCCTTTCTAAATTTAATCGCGCCGGCTAACCGAAACAAATACGGAATTAAAACAATCGGTCTAGCCAAGACTACACCCCTCTATCGAAGTTCACAAGCACCTTATAGAGATCCTAATTAGGCAACAAAGGTGTCGGGCTAGCTAGAGCTCACCTAACCAACTCTAGAAGCAAGGTCACACAAACCTATGCCACTAGTACTTCAAGCAACGAGGGAGCTCCTACACATGCTAGTAAGCAAAACCATAAAGCCACCTAAGCTCACTAGCAATGCTCAATAACAAGGCTACACAAGCCAAATTATAGAGCGCAAATTTCTTAGCTACAGAAACTAAGCAATGTGACTAACAAGGTTACTCAAACTAAATTAGTCACACAAGGGAGCTACTTCTATGCTACACAAGCAAGAAGGTAACTAGCAAGCTACACAAGCTAAGTAATTACAAGAGCAACTACACAAGCACAATGTAAATGAAGTAAATACAAGCTTGTGTAACGAGGATGCAAACTAACGGGAATACAAGGATGACACGATGATTTTTATCCTGAGGTTCACGTGCTTGCCAACACGCTAGTCCCCGTTGAGACCCGCAAGTCACACTCTCCCACGTGGGGTGCTTACCACAAGCTCTAGCACTTGACCTAGCCAGACCACTTGTCACCCTTCGCGTCTCGCTCTACTAGAGTTGCTCTTCATTGCTCCCGTAGGGTGAGCACAATCACTTCTCTAAAGCACCACACAATCTTCTTTTCATGCTTCAATGGAGACCACCACCAAGCCATCTAGGAGGTGGCAACCTCCAAGAGTAACAAGCACCACTGGCTTGTAACTCAATCACCTAGTGCCACTCGATGCAACCTCATGATGACATCGCACTAGAATTGCTCACTCACTCGATCAGATGAACGCTATCAAGCTCAAGTGAGTTAGAGGGCTCCCAAGCACACCTACACAAGCCACCAAGGCTCATGGGTGCTCAGCTCTCAGCCAAAGGCCAACCAACACTTCTATTTATTGCCCCACAGGCTAAAATAGCCATTACCCCTTCATTGGGTAGATTTCGGGACGACTGGACGCGCAGGCCGTGTGCACCAAACGCGTCCAGTCGCTGCATCCGGTCACTGCTTGACCGCCATGGGTCCCATTCAAATGAAGTAGCTCTCTAACATGCTCTAACGTGATGCATCGGACACGACGCAGCGAAGTGATCGGACGTAGGAGGGGCAGCGTCCGGTCGAGTCCAAAGAGCTCCTAGAGCCGCTCAACTGCGACCGGACGCGTCTAGTGTGGCCAACTGGACACGCCCCTGTGTTCGGTCCTCTCTAGACCAACACCCGTGCCCCATGTCACCATGACCTGACGCTAATCAGTGATTGCTTAGCGTCCGATCACTGCTATGAGCCAGAGTCCGGTCACCTTGGTAACTCTGCCCGCGCCTGGCCAGAATACCGGACGCATCTGGTATCGATATCAGATGTGTCCGGTCATGTCGGGAACACTGCCGCTAGAGTCAGATATCAGACACGTTCGGTATTCATGTCGGATGCGTCCGGTCACCCCATGACCAGCGCATTCAACTCCTATTCTTCACCAACTTCTTCTCCTTTGCAAATGTGCCAACATCACCAAGTGTACAACACCTTGTGCATGTGTGTTAGCTTTTCACAAACATTTTTCAAGGAGTTAACCACTCAACTTGCCGCACCACTCGATCCTAGCAATGATGCAAAGTTAGATCACTCAAGTGGCACTGGATGACCGATACGCAAACAAGTTTGCCCCTCTTGATAGTACGGCCATCTATCCTAAACCCGGTCAAGCACTTCTCTACACAACCTATGACCGGTGAAATGAAATGCCCTAGGTTATACCTTTGCCTTGAGTATTCCATTCCAACTCCTCCATTGTTGATGCAACACATGCACCAACCAATCACCAAATGATATGATCCACTTCATATCATCATGTGACCATATTGGTTCATCGATCTTGACCTCACTTGCTTTTCACCGTTGCTTTCATCCATCGGCGCCAAGTCTTGCTCAAGCTTCACCGCCAAATGGTCCATCGCTGCAAAGCCTCCAACTTGCCCTTCACGCTTGCAACCGGTCCATCAAGCCAAGTCTTGTCTTGATCTTCTCCACCTTAGTCACATAACTCAATGTCATGTCTCATATGCAATGAGCTCCTTCATCACATGTGTGAGCCTTGCAACATATCCAAGCCATCTTCACCGTCATGGCATATGTTGCTCACACACATATACTTATGGACTAATCACCTATGTATCTCACATAAACATATATTAGTCCACCTAGGTTGTCACTCAATTACCAAAACCAAACAAGGACCTTTCAGACCTTCAGTTCGTAAAATTTGTGCAAAATGTCGATTGATTCGTAGGTGTGGGCGAATTCGAGTCATTTGTTCCAATCCGATGCATAAACAAAGACAAGGGTAATCTTTCAAAAAAGAAGCTTTTCTTTCTAATAAAGTAAAAAAAAGTACCCACGGAAATGTCCAAATTGCAAATAAAAAAAAATGAAAGTAAAGGATATATTTTAACCTGAAACGGATATCTTTGTATCTTTTTTCTTTTTGTTATTTCTAACTCATATTTATGAGATAATAAAATATGATAAAAGCTATACCAAAAATAGGTTCACGTAAGAAAGTGCGTATTGGTTTGCGTAGGAATGCCCGTTTTAGTTTACGGAAGAGTGCACGTAGAATAACAAAAGGGGTTATTCATGTTCAAGCCAGTTTCAACAATACCATTATAACCGTTACAGACCCACAAGGTCGGGTCGTTTTCTGGTCCTCCGCAGGTACTTGTGGATTCAAAAGCTCAAGAAAAGCATCACCCTATGCTGGTCAAAGAACAGCAGTAGATGCTATTCGTACAGTGGGTTTGCAACGAGCAGAAGTTATGGTAAAAGGTGCTGGTAGCGGAAGAGATGCCGCATTACGAGCCATTGCTAAAAGTGGTGTACGGTTAAGTTGTATACGCGATGTAACACCTATGCCGCATAATGGATGTCGACCTCCTAAAAAAAGACGTCTGTAAAAAAAAATGAAACCGCTTTCAAGAGAAATAAACGATTCAATGATCAAATAATAATACTAGTCTGTTATGGTTCGAGAAGAGATAACAGGATCCACTCAAACACTAGAGTGGAAGTGTGTTGAATCAAGAGTAGATAGTAAACGTCTTTATTATGGTCGTTTCATTCTGTCTCCGCTTAGAAAAGGGCAAGCAGATACTGTCGGTATTGCCTTGCGAAGAGCTTTACTTGGAGAAATAGAAGGAACATGTATCACACGCGCCAAATTTGGGAACGTGCCACATGAATATTCCACAATAGTAGGTATTGAAGAATCCATACAAGAAATTTTACTAAATTTGAAAGAAATTGTATTGAGAAGTAATCTCTATGGAGTTAGAGACGCATCAATTTGCGTCAAAGGTCCTAGATACATAACCGCTCAAGATATAATCTTACCGCCTTCCGTAGAAATCGTTGATACGACACAACCTATAGCTAACTTGAGAGAGCCCGTTGATTTCTGTATTGAGTTACAGATCAAGAGAGATCGCGGATATCATACGGAACTCAGAAAGAACTCTCAAGATGGAAGTTATCCTATAGATGCTGTATTCATGCCTGTTCGAAATGTGAATTATAGTATTTTTTCTTGTGGGAATGGAAATGAAAAACACGAGATACTTTTTTTAGAAATATGGACGAATGGAAGTTTAACTCCTAAAGAAGCGCTTTATGAAGCTTCTCGTAATTTGATTGATTTATTTCTTCCTTTTATACACACAGAGGAAGAGGGCACTAGTTTCGAAGAAAATAAAAACAGGTTAACTCCACCCCTTTTAACCTTTCAAAAAAGATTCACTAATCTAAAGAAAAACAAAAAAGGAATTCCATTGAATTGTATTTTTATTGATCAATTAGAATTGCCTTCTAGAACGTATAATTGTCTCAAAAGGGCCAATATACATACACTATTGGACCTTTTGAGTAAGACTGAAGAAGATCTTATGCGAATTAATAGTTTTCGTATGGAAGATGGAAAACTGATATGGGACACTCTAGAGAAGCATCTCCCAATTGATTTACCTAAGAACAAGTTCTCGCTTTAAATCATTGCAATTTTTTCCTCTTCTTCTTTTTTGAGTTAGAATAAAAAGAAAAAAGAAAGCAATTTTGCATCTTTGGCACAATCTATATTTTCGCGAAATGGATCATAATAAAATAGATTTTAGGTATCTAGGGAAGATTCACTTGGAAGTAACTATTTCCTAGATACCCATGCAGGGGACTTCGCGGTGGAATGAATCAACTCGAAAAATCCCTAAACTAAAAAAGACCTAAAGTTAAGGATTTATCAATGGGTAATGTTGCTCCAATACCTAACCAAAGAGCTACTGCAGTACCGATTAAAAAAACGGTCGTAGCTACTGGGCGACGAAATGGATTTTGGAATTTATTGACATTCTCTAGAAAGGGTACTGTCAATAAGCCCGTTGGCACAGAAACCATTAAGAGAACGCCCAATAACTTATTGGGTACTGTACGGAGTATTTGAAATACGGGAAAGAAGTACCACTCGGGTAATATTTCCAAAGGAGTTGCAAACGGATCCGCTGGTTCACCAATCATTGACGGCTCTAGAACCGCTAAACCCACATTACACGCAATAGTACCTAGAATTACTACTGGAAAAATGTATAAAAGATCGTTGGGCCACGCGGGTTCCCCATAATAATTATGTCCCATCCCTTTAGCTAATTTTGCTCTTAATACAGGATCATTTAAGTCAGGTTTCTTTGTTATTGGGATAGGTGAATTCTTTAGGATCCATCCCCCAAAGGAACCGGACATGAGAATTTTTCATCATCCGGCTCGAGCAAGAATGAAAGAAATAAGACCGTGGAGGATCCACAATAGAATAGGGTATATAATGACTCAATGACTCAAGGTAAGAAAAGCTTTATCAAATTATCTTTTCCGAAGTTGCGCCTATAACTACTCATTGAAAAGAATCCTATTCTTATGCTTAAATGCTCAATATCCAAGTGGGCTTACAAATTTGATCATGATCAATTGCTTTGTGGATTGTCTCTTGATTAGTTGGTGTTTATCCCCTCGATATCGCAAGTTTCTTATGTCCAAACAAAGTATTTACTTGTTACTAATAAAAAATCAAAAAGTTTAGCCTGCGTTCTTCCTTAGATCCCTTCTTTTACTCCGATAGTATTGCGGATCAAAATCGATGCAAAGAAAATGAATGCATTTCCATACTATAATAAAAAGTAAGTGTAATAAAAATAGAATTGGATCATATCACATGACTTATTCCATTTATACTTTATAGGATCTTACGGAGCCTGTTCATGGATGACATGGTTGGGGTATGATCATAGAAAATATTCTCCTCGAGTGAACCAGCCTATCCTTCCTAGATAGGGGACTTACGTGTTGATTGGATGCGGAGACACCTTTGGTCGTGAATTCTAATGTGGCAGATCCAATTCTCTATCTGCATGGCCAAATCAATAATTCAAGTCACACACTCCCATAATCCGCCTTATTTTCTTTCGTAAAATTCACTTCAACTATTTGTATAAAAATACTTCGAAGTTGAAGAGAAGTATCCAAATGACATGTCTTATTTTACAATAACCCATGTTTGTAGCAATGAAATACCACAACCTACCCGATATGATATATGAGAATTAGAATTCTCTATGATATGCCTTCCCTATAAAGGACCCGAAATACCTTGCTTACGTATCATTGGAAAGTGCATTAACATAAATACGGCAGTAAGCAGAGGTAGTACAAAGGTATGTAAACTATAAAAACGAGTCAAAGTGGATTGGCCCACACTAGCACTTCCACGTAATAATTCCACTAAAGGGGACCCTATTACCGGAATAGCTTCGGGTACACCTGTAACAATTTTGACTGCCCAATAACCAATTTGATCCCAAGGCAAAGAATAACCAGTTACACCAAATGATGCAGTCAATACAGCCAAAACCACGCCTGTGACCCAAGTTAATTCACGGGGTTTTTTAAATCCACCTGTGAGATACACACGAAATACGTGCAGGATCATCATTAGAACCATCATACTTGCTGACCATCGATGAACCGATCGGATTAACCAACCAAAGTTGGCCTCCGTCATTATATATTGAACGGAGGAAAAAGCCTCTGTAACGGTGGGTCGGTAGTAAAAAGTCATAGCAAAACCGGTAGCGACTTGTACTAGAAAACAAGTAAGTGTAATTCCCCCTAAACAATAAAATATGTTGACATGAGGAGGAACATATTTACTAGTTATATCATCTGCAATTGCCTGAATCTCAAGACGTTCTTCAAACCAATCATATACTTTATTGAGATAGGTAACTAGCCCGACTCCCCCTCCGAGAACCGTATATGAAAATTTCATCTCGTACGGCTCAAGCAAAAATACACAAATTTTCAACGGATATTAGAAAAAAAGGTTCAAAACTCCATCAGCCACGGTATTGGATCGATTTGCCTTGAAGATATGAAATAAGCTTTCGGTCAATAAGACATACTTAACTAGAACTAGGCACGTACTATACTTGTCCTCACAGACCAATGCTCTATCTATACCCAGGTTAGACGGAGCGGGAGGAGCTGATTGAGAAGAGAGGTCCCCTATCTCTGTCGATTAGTGAAATCCAGGTGAAATTATCACACCCAATTTAAAGGATAAAATTGAATGCACTAAACTCATGTGTGCCTAGGGATCAGTCACACACACAAGTTGAAAAATTACAAAAGTATCATCATGGTGTATCTTACATCATGATTAATAACATAACATAGTCTTACACAACACAGCAGAAAATAAAAGACAGCTCTCTCGTGGAAGCTCCAACACAGGGACAGTCAACTGGTTGACCACAAGCCTAATAGTCCTCAAGAAACTCCTCATATCCGTTGACATCTGTTAACCATCCAGGATTTTTATCCAAATATTGAAAGTAAACAAGCGTAAGTACTTCCCGTACTTAACAAGACAACATGGGGTTACGAAAACTCAAAAGGATGACACTGGTTTACTGCAGTTAGCTCTTTTAGTAAGTCAAGATTTTATTATCAAGTATTATCAAGTTATGCTTAAGCTCCCTTTTAAACCCACATAATCATATACCAGAATCATTTGGCTCATATTATCATTGTATACCATCATAAATGAACAATAATAAGTAACCAATTATTCTATGAGTTTTCCAGGCCGCTCGTGACCATGAGCATGGCCGTTATAATAGTTTGTAACCCTCTGCAGAGGTTGTGCACATTCACCGCGAGTCGTGATTCCTATATGCCTGGGTTAATTACTCCCATATCACTGCCAAGGTGAGTGGGCAGGGTACACTATGAAGCCATTTCATAGGTTTCTCTAACAAGTTAGGGTCGCTAGGTTTCCTCGGTAGGCAGATGTAGGAACCCCCCTTTCCTATGGCACAAATCCTTCGCGGCTATATACATAAGAACAGGGGCAGTCCTATACCCAACATGGCAAGCCCCTTTGGCGCCATAAAGGTAACCTCTAACAAGCTAGAAAAGGTCCTATTACTGAGCTAAAGTCAGAGCCATATGACCCTCATGGTTGCACTGTCAGTCCCAGCTTTTGCCGATAGATAAGTCCTTATGGAGGGCGAGAGCATCATGATCGAAAGTTATTTTCTCCTTCGCCCTATAATTCAGTTGTTTAAAAGTTAATTTTACATTTTTGTTCCATAGAACCATTATTTCATTATGTAGATCATGTATAGTTACATTGAGCGCTAGCAAACTACCCATATGCATATAACACATAGGAGTCAAGGAACAGGATAATCAATCACTAGGATGTCCTTACGGGTATCAAAATTAGACACATGCAAATGAGTAATTAATAAAGGTGAATAGGACATCAAGGTAGATCCCATGCTATACTTGCCTTAGTTAGCAAACTCCTGCTGGTCCTGCTGGTCGTGAAAGAACTCTTGGTCTCCAACATTCTCCTCACCATCTGAACACGACCAACACGGCAACATACAACATTCCAGGAACATTCATGCAAAGCAAACAATCCTATGGTTAGAACAGTACATCAATAGTATAGAAAACAAGATAAAATGTTTATGAAAAGAATCTACATCTCACTACGATCACGTCAATGCGAAGTTCACGAAAAAGGAGCTAAAACGCTAAAGTTATGAATTAAACGGGATTTCCTATAGTGATTTATTTAACTAAATTTAACCTCAAAATTTAAATGTTGCAAACAGGGTTAACAGTGGTATTAACATGTAGAGAACTTAATTGCGAACCTAACGAAATTTGAATGGGTCAAATCGGAGCTATAACGACGATTTTATAAGCAAAACAGTGCAATGGCGTTTCTGTAAATACTGAAAACGTATTTTGGACTAAAACAGTATATTTTACGTTTTCAAAAGGAGAAAGCGTACTCAGGAAATGTGTTTTGGACTATGGGTTAGGATTTAGAAAAGCTCAGGGACTCCTTAACAAAACTGCCACGCGAAGGGGTACGGGATGATCTATGCCGTTGGATCAAGAACGATCGGCTCAGATTAGAAATGAGAGGGAGAGAGAGAGGGCGTCGGCCGGGAATGGTGCTTCCAGCGGTGGGGCACCATGGCCGGCGGCAAGGAGGTCACCAGCGCACGCGGGTTGGGGTCTACGGGCCACGGTTCAAAAAACCGAGGGCGCCGGGGAAGAGAGGGTGTGCGGGCAAACTCGCCTAGGCCAAGAGAGCGGCCGGAGGACGCGGCTGAGGCGGAGGTCGCCATGGCAGGTGGCGGGAAGGTTGACGACGCTCGCGGATTGGGCGCTAGAGGCCATGAAACGTGAAATAAATGGCATGGGGAGAAAGAGGGGAGCAAGGGGGTCTCACCGTGGGGAAAAATGGAGGCGAAGGCGGATCGGGGACGGCGAACCACGCGGAGGGGCGGACGGCGAGGTTCTGCAGAGCAACAGTGATTGCGTCTGAGCAGTAGAGGGTGAGAAACGATGAGATAAAAGCCTTGGGAGGTTCCTTACGACTCGATGAAGCTCGGCGAAGACCAAACGATAACGGCGAGACGGCAAAACAGGATCACCGCGGCGGAGCTCGAGCTCGGCGGATCCGGCGAGCGCGGCGGCGATTTCTATGGCTCGAGTGGGGCAGGAACAGATGCTAGGAGAGGAAAGGGAGCGGCGGCGGGGTCTCGGCTTCCTTTTAAAGAGGCCGGAGAGCAGGGCGACGTGCCCACGACGCCAGGAGCGGGGCGGCGGTTGCGTAGCGGCGGTTCCGCCTCGACCACGCGTGACTTGGGAGGTGGGGGGAAGAGCTGACAGGCGGGCCCAGCTGGGTAGTGAGAGAAGAGGCGGCAGCGGGCGGCGCGGTTGCCAACCAGACTGGGCCGGCCCAACAGAGGGAAACGGGAGGAGAGGAAAGGAGGGGAGGGAAAGGAATTCCTTTTTAGTTTTTTGAACCAATTTTCCAAATTCGTTTTCAAAGGGTTTTTGAATCATTTTGGCATTTGGGTCGAAACCAGACATCACAGAAATAAACATGCAACAGCATGAATGCATCAACATGTTTCTATCCTTATATTTACTTTTAATTTCATAAAAAATATTATTTCCTAAATTTGAAATGCACACATAATAACATAAATAACTCAACTTTACTATTTTAAAAGAATGCAAATTTTTTTGGGTGTTACAATTCTACCCCCCCTTAAGATGAATCTCGTCCTCGAGATTCGGATGATTGCTTACTCAAATAGTTGGGGATAAGACTTTCGCAATTCATCTTCTCTTTCCCAAGTAGCCTCATCCTCTGTATACCGATTCCACTGTACATTGCACATTTTTATAACTCGGCTCCTTGTAACTCTTTCTGCCATCTGTAAGATCTTTATCGGATACTCTTCATATGTGAGATCTTCCTTAACAGTAAGTTCTTCTAAAGGAATCTGTCTTCTGGTACTCACAAACACTTCTTTAATTGAGAAACATGAAACACATCGTGCACACCTGACAAACTCTCAAGGGTTCCAATTGATAGGCTACTTCTCCACGTCTCTCTAGGATCTTGAAAGGTCCAATATAACTCGGTGCCAACTTTCCCTTCATATTGAATCTTTTCACACTTCTCATTGGTGACACCTTCAAGTACACATAATCTCCAACTTCGAAAGTCAGCTCTCTTCTGTAAGTATCAGCATAACTCTTCTGTCAGGACTGAGCCACTCTCAAGTTGTCTCTAATCATTCTCACTTGTTCTTCTACGTCTCTAAGGACATCGGGTCCAAACACTTGAGTTTCACTAGTCTAATTCCAGAACAAAGATGTTCTACATTTACGTCCATACAGCGCCTCAAAAGGTGCCATCTTGAGACTCTTCTGGTAACTGTTGTTGTACGAGAACTCAGCATATGACAGACTCTTATCCCAACTAGTACCATACTGCAGTGCACAAGCTCTCAACATATCTTCCAAAATCTGGATTGATCCTTTCAGTCTATCCATCAATTTGTGGGTGGTAAGCAGAACTGAAATTCAACTTTGTCCCCAAAGATCTATGTACTTTCTGCCAGAATTGCGATGTAAACTGAGTGCCTCTATCAGACACAATCTTCTTGGGAACACCAAGTAAGCACACTATCCTTTCCATGTACAACTCTGCTAGCCTTGCACCTGTGTAGGTAGTCTTGACTGGTAGAAAGTGAGCAACCTTGGTGAGTCGATCCACTATTACCCATATTGAATCATAACCTCTTTGAGTGCGGGGCAAACCTACAATAAAATTCATACCAACTTCTTCCCATTTCCATTCAGGAATCTTCATTGGTTGTAGCAACCCTATAGGTCTTTGATGCTCAGCTTTCACTCTTTGACAAGTATCACACAAAGCCACATACTCTGCCACATCTCTCTTCAAACCATACCACCAATACTTCTCTTTGAGATCCAAATATATCTTGGTACTTCCGGGATGTATAGAATAAGCAGACTCATGTGCCTCTTGTAGAATTGCATCACGGATAGCCTTCACTTCAGGTACACATATCCTTTTCCTAAACCAAAGAGTATCATTCTCATCCATCCTGAATCCTGGTGCCTTTCCAAGTACTATATTCTTCGCTATCTCCTTAAGTTTTTCATCCTCCAATTGACCTTTGCGTATTTCTTGCTCCAAGGTAGGCTCTATCACCAATTCCATTGCATTAGTGACAAGACTCAAGTTGAGATACTCCATTTCAGCACACAACTCTGCTGGCATAAAATTCGTCCAAGGTCCATTGGCATAACTCTTCCTGCTAAGTGCATTAGCTACGACATTTGCTTTTCCCGGATGATAATGCACTTCCAAATCATAGTCTTTGATCAATTCTAACCAACGACGTTGTCTCAGATTTAGATCTAACTAGGTAAAGATATACTTCAAACTCTTGTGATCTGTATAGATATCACTCTTATGCCCAATTAGATAATGTCTCTAGATTTTCAAAGCATGAACCACAGCTGCCAATTCCAAGTCATGAGTAGGGTAGTTCAACTCATGCTTCCTCAATTGTCTAGATGCATATGCCACCACTCTTCCTTCTTGCATAAGAACACCTCTAAGGCCCAAACGAGATGCATCACAATATATAGAGAAATTCTTGCTTAAATCTAGCAAAATCAACACTGGAGCTGTAGTCAATCTCTTCTTTAGCTCATCAAAGTTTGTCTGGCATTTATCAGACCATACAAATTTAGCATTCTTTTCCAACAGAGCTGTCATAGGCTTAGCAAGCTTGGAAAAACCTTCAATGAACCTCCTGTAGTATCCAGTCAATCCCAAAAAGCTACAGATCTCACTTACATTGGTTGGTGGTTTCCAATTTAATACATCTTGCACTTTGCCTGGATCCACTGCTATTCCACCATTGGAGACAACATGACCCAGAAAAGAGACTTTCTTCAACAAAAACTCACACTTGCTCCGCTTAGCGTACAACTTATGTTCTCTAAGCTTTTGCAAGACCAACCTTATATGTTTAGCATATTCTTCTTCGGTCTTGGAGAATATTAGTATGTCATCAATGAATACCACCACATATTTATCAAGAAACTCCATGAATACCTTATTCAATAGATACATAAAGTATGCAGGTGCACTGGTCAATCCAAAAGATATAACGGTATACTCATACAAGCCATACCGTGTAGTGAATGTTGTCTTGGGTATGTTCAAGTTTTGAATCTTTAGCTGATGGTAACCTGAGCGGAGATCAATCTTGGAGAACACATGGGCTCCTCTCAACTGATCAAACAAATCATCAATCCTAGGCAGAGGGTATTTATTCTTGATAGTAACCTCATTAAGTGAACGGTAATCCACACACATCCGTTGGCTACCATCCTTCTTATCCACAAAGATCACAGGTGCTCCCCATGGGGAAGAACTAGGGCGTATGAAACCTTTTTCTTGCAACTCTTTTAGTTGTTTCTTAAGCTCTTCTAATTCATTAATCCCCATTCTATATGGACGTTTAGCTATTGGTGCAGTTCTAGGCAATAATTCAATAATGAATTTAATGTCACGGTCAGGTGGCATACCTAGCAAGTCATCGGGGAAAACATCCGGGAACTCCTCCACCACGCGATCTTGTTTATTGGCATCACCATCCAACTGGTTCACAGTGGTCGTTGGCTGAGCTTGCACTACCACTTCTACACATATTCTATCTCCATTGGGTGATGTCACAACAACAGATTTCTCCTGACACTGAATCACTGCCCGGTGTTGTTTCATCCAATCCATTCCCATAATAAGATCAATTCCCGTTGTTCTCAACACAATAGGTTTCACTTTGAAGTCTACCCCCCTTAAGGAAATGCTAGTTGAGGGACTCCAATAAGAAGCTGGCATACTACCTCCCGGTGAATTTACTAGTATGGGGTTTTTCATGGCACATAAAGGTATGCTATGCATTCTAACAAAAGCTTAGAAAATAAAAGAATGCGAAGCACCGTAATAAAAAAGTATTGTAGCAAAGATAGAGTTGACACTGAACGTACCCAACATGACCTCAGGCGTCTCCTGAGCTGCATCAGATGACACATAGTTCACTTTTGCAGTGTGAGGTGGTCGGGCGTTGAACTTCGGATTGCCATTCTGGTTCTGAGGAGCTTGTTGGTTCTGCTTCTTGGGACACTGATGAGCATAGTGACCTACTTCTCCATAGCGGTAGCATGTGTTGGGGTTATTGGGTGCACCACTTTTCACAGGAGCATTGTTGGGCATTCCTTGGCATGATGCCGGATTGCCGGTCTGTTGCGGGGGACGCTGATTACCAAACTGTTGCTGGTACTAAGGGCGTTGCTAGAACTAGTTATGCTGAGGATACTAACCACGGTTTCCCTGGTTAGATGGTCCTTGATTCCTCTGCTGAAAACCCTACTGGGGATAGGCACGTGGGCGGGTGTTGCTTCCAGAAGCTTGTCCTTGAAGCCTCCTCTTCTTAGCTTCCATCTCTTTGCGCTTATCGTCAATCACAATAGCACAGTTCACCAATGACTGAAAGTTAGGGTAGGTGTTGGACATCAACTGGAGCTGCAGTCCATCATAAAGTCCCTTGAGGAAACGGCATTGCTTCTCCTTGTCCTCAGCTACATCATTTGGAGCATAGCGTGATAGTTGAGCAAACTTGTCACGATACTCCGCCACAGACATGGATCCTTGCTTAAGTAACCTGAATTCCTCCTGCTTCAACTCCACTAGTCCATCGGGGATATGATATGACCGGAAATTGTCCTTGAATTCCCGCCAAGTGACAACAGGAGCATCGTTGGGACATCCATACTGGAAAGAATCCCACCAATCCTGAGCTGCTCCCTGGAGTTGACCAGAAGCATACAACACCTTCTCAAGATCATTGCATTGTGCTATGTTAAGTTCTTTTTCCACAGCACGCAACCAATTGTCTGCTTCCATGGGATCTGAGGCATGGGTGAACACAGGAGGGTGACCCTTCATGAATTCTCCACGCTTGTCTCTGGCCTGAATAGGCGGTGGTCCTCTTGTAGGTTCGTTATCCAAGCGTTGCATCATGGCTTGCATCAACTGCGCTTGCATTCCCATCAATTGCTCCATAGTCACTGGTGGCGGTGGTGGTGGATTCATGGGAGCACCATGAACATGACCATGGCCTCTGCCTCTTCCTCCTCTTGCGGCCATCTGCTTTCCAACAAATGCGCAAAATTTTAGAGATTTCTAAATTATAGAGAGCTTATAAAAGATAAGGAACAATGCTGAGAATTTTCTGGACAAGATTCAAATACAGCAGTTCAGTAAATCTGGCATAACTCAAGTTTTAGATATCCAACAGAGGCGTACCAAGAATGTTTAGAAAGCTTAGGAGATCAGCTACAACTTTTATTTAGAACACTTTTACAGATTCTGGTATATACATGGTCAAAAATAGAGCTAAACCGAATCTATCCTGGGTTCCAGTCTGTGCAGAAACATCAACTTGTGACAGCTAGATCTCACAAACCTGAACAGATATTGACATGATTCTAGAGACATTTGAAAGATACAGAAGTCTAGATATCTTCACAAAAATTTCAGAATTTTTGGCAGCCCAGATTTCGAGATACAAGATAAAGAACACAGGCTGCTCCAAAAAACAGCACAGCAGAGATATGATAAAGCAACCTATCTGCATTAAGACTTCATCTAAACTTAAGGTTCAAACCTATGAAATTTGTGGACAAGCCCAAAAACCTCCAGCAATCAAACAAACTCCAAATCATCCAAGTTCACAATTAAAAACATCAAATCACTAAAGTTCACAAGACAAGACAAGACTAGACATGACACATGAACTAACACCTATGGGGTGGTGTCAATCATGGTGAACGACCGGCGCTTCTTCTTGTAGATTGGTGGCAGCCCAAGTTGAGCACGCAGTTCGTCAACTTGCTTCTGGAGGCGCCTCTCGGCCCTCTATGATGCACGCAGCTCTCCTTTGACCTCTTCATCTACCCCCTGCATGGCATGGACATGATGCACTGTTGCTTCCAGAGTTGGGTCACTTTCTGGTGGTGCCGGGACCTGCCAGTTACCCTCATGATCATTGCGAGGAAGGAACCTAAAATGATCGTCCTTCATGGCCTCAAAACGACGATCATGGTAGTAGATGTAGGCGTCCTGCACTGCATCTTCCATGCCATCCAATGCGTGAGCCTGTCTAGCAGTGGCACGATGGACAGTCTCCACCTCATGTCCATTCTTTATGTCATTCCAAGCGGTGACAACCAGCTCTACCTTCCAAAAGGTTGCCTCCAAAGGATGCTGGTACTCTGCACAATGATAGTTAATGGAGGCGTGCAGATCAGGGTAGTAGTCATCCAGCACATGAGTAAGGAGGGTGTGGTAGTAGGCCGTCTCCGGGGCTGGCTTGAAGTAGTATTTGCACTTCCAGCCTAGGACAGCTAGGGATGGCACAGGCGTAGGTGAAGTAGCTGATGACTCCTCTAGGATAGCTACATCAGCATAGACAGGTGCAACAACTGGAGTAGGAGCAGGTGCAGGTGTCGGGGTAGCCATCCACTCCTCATCATCCCCGATCAAGGGTTCCACCTCATCATCGGAGATGATCACAATCTCCTTCTTCGCCTGTGGAGCACGGGGGGTGAACATGGCACGGTAGCCTGCAGTGCTGAGGCGGGCGGTCTTCGGGTTACGAGACATCTATAGATTTAGAGTAAGATAGAATTAGAATAAAAAAAATTATATAATAGATTAAGGTATGAATAGCATAAATACTTTAATAAAATAACAAGAATGAGACAGTAAGCAGGAAACCAGTGGAGCAAAGATGCTAAAACGATCATTTCTAACTAGGCTTGCGTCCTACAGTCAACACGACTTTGATACCAATTTGTCACACCCAATTTTAAGGATAAAATTGAATGCACTAAACTCATATGTGCCCAGGGATCAGTCACACACACAAGTTGACAAATTACAAAAGTATCATCATGGTGTATCTTACATCACGATTAATAACATAACATAGTCTTACACGACATAGCGGAAAATAAAAGACAGCTCTCTCGTGGAAGCTCCAACACAAGGACGGTCAACTGGTTGACCAAAAGCCTAATAGTCCTCAGAAAACTCCTCATATCCGTTGACATCTGTTACCCATCCAGGATTTTTATCCAAATATTGAAAGTAAACAAGCGTAAGTACTTTCCGTACTTAACAAGACAACATGGGGTTATGAAAGCTCAAAAGGATGACACTAGTTTACTGCAGTTAGCTCTTTTAGTAAGTCAAGATTTTATTATCAAGTATTATCAAGTTATGCTTAAGCTCCCTTTTAAACCCACATAATCAGATATCAGAATCATTTGGATCATATTATCATCGTATACCATCATAAATGAACAACAATAAGTAACCAATTATTTTGTGAGTTTTTTGGGCCGCTCATGACCGTGAGCACGGCTGTTATAACAGTTTGTAACCCTCTGCAGAGGTTGTGCACATTCACCGTGAGTCGTGATTCTCATATGCCCGGGTTAATTACTCCCATATCACTGCCAAGGTGAGTGGACAGGGTACACTATGAAGCCATTTCATAGGTTTCTCTAACAAGTTAGGGCCGCTAGGTTTTCTCGGCAGGCAGATGTAGGAACCCCCCTTTCCTATGGCACAAATCCTTCGTGGCTATACACATAAGAACAGGGGCAGTCCTATACCCAACGTGGCAAGCCCCTTTTGCGCCATAAAGGTAACCTCTAACAAGCTAGAAAAGGTCCTATTATTGTGCTAAAGTCAGAGCCATATGACCCTCACGGTTGCACTGTCAGTCCCAGCTTTTGCCGACAGATAAGTCCTTATAGAGGGCCGAGAGCATCATGATCGAAAGTCATTTGCTCCTTCGCCCTATAATTCAGTTGTTAAAAGTCAATTTTAGCTTTTCGTTCCATAGAACCATTATTTCATTATGTAGATCATGTATAGTTACATTGAGCGCTAGCAAACTACCCATATGCATATAACACATAGGAGTCAAGGAACAGGATAATCAATCACTAGGATGTCCTTACGGGTATCAAAATTAGACACATGCAAATGAGTAATTAATAAAGGTGAATAGGACATCAAGGTAGATCCCATGCTATACTTGCTTTGGTTAGCAAACTCCTGCTGGTCCTGCTGGTCGTCAAAGAACTCTTGGTCTCCAACATTCTCCTCACCGTCTCAACACGACCAACACGGCAACATACAACATTCCAGGAACATTCATGCAAACCAAACAATCCTATGGTTAGAACAGTACACCAACAGTATACAAAACAAGATAAAATGTTTATGAAAAGAATCTACGTCTCGCTACGATCATGTCAACGCGAAGTTCACGAAAAACGGAGCTAAAACGCTAAAGTTATGAATTAAACAGGATTTCCTATAGCAATTTATTTAACTAAATTTAACCTCAAAATTTAAATGTTGCAAATAGGGTTAATAGTGGTATTAACATGTAGAGAACTTAATTGCGAACATAACGAAATTTGAATGGGTCAAATCGGAGCTATAACGATGATTTTATAAGCAAAACAGTGCAATGGCATTTCTGTAAATACTGAAAACGTATTTTGGACTAAAACAGTATATTTTACGTTTTCAAAAGGAGAAAGCGTACTCAGGAAATGTGTTTTGGACTGCGGGTTAGGATTTAGAAAAGCTCAGGGACTCCTTAACAAAACTGCCACGCGAAGGGGTACAGGATGATCTATGCCGTTGGATCAAGAACGATCGGCTCAGATTAGAAATGAGAGGGCGAGGGCGTCGGTCGGGAATAGTGCTTCCGGCGGCGGGGCACCATGGCCGGTGGCAAGGAGGTCACCGGCGCGCACGGGTTGGGGTCTACGGGCCATGGTTCGAAGAACCGAGGGCACCGGGGAAGAGAGGGTGTGTGGGCGAACTCGCCTAGGCCGAGAGAGCGGCCGAAGGACGCGGCTGAGGCGGAGGTCGCCATGGCCGGCGGCGGGAAGGTTGACGGCGCTCGTGGATTGGGCGCTAGAGGCCATGAAACGTGAAATAAACGGCATGGGGAGAAAGAGAGGAGCAAGGGGGTCTCACCGCGGGGGAAAACGGAGGCGGAGGCGGCTCGGGGACGGCGGACCACGCGGAGGGGCGGATGGCGAGGTTCTGCAGAGCAATGGCGATGGTGTGTGAGCAGTAGAGGGCGAGAAACGATGAGATAAAAGCCTTGGGAGGTTCCTTACGACTCGGCGGAGCTCGGCGAAGACCAAACGACGACGGCGAAACGGGATCACCGCGGCAGAGCTCGAGCTCGGCGGATCGGACGAGCGCGACGGCGGCTTCTGTGGCTCGAGTGGGGCAGGAATAGACGCTAGGAGAGGAAAGGGAGCAGCGGCGTGGTCTCGGCTTCCTTTTAAAGAGGCCGGGGAGCGGGGCGACGCGCCCACGACGCCAGGAGCGAGGCGGCGGTTCCGCCTCGACCGCGCGTGACTCGGGAGGTGGAGGGAAGAGCTGACAGGCAGGCCTGGCTGGGCAGTGAGAGAAGAGGCGGCAGCGGGTGGTTGCCAGCGCAGGCGGCGCGGTTGCCAACCGGACTGGGCCGGCCCAATAGAGGGAAACGGGAGGAGAGGAAAGGAGGGGAGGGAAAGGAATTCCTTTTTATTTTTTGAACCAATTTTCCAAATTTGTTTTCAAAGGGTTTTTGAATCATTTTGGCATTTGGGTCGAAACCAGACATCACAGAAATAAACATGCAACAGCATGAATGCATCAACATGTTTCTATCCTTATATTTACTTTTAATTTCATAAAAATTATTATTTCCTAAATTTGAAATGCACACGTAATAACATAAATAACTCAAATTTACTATTTTAAAAGAATGCAAAAAAATTTTGGGTGTTACAGAAATGCAGGGCTTGGCTCTTCTTTATCGGTAGTCTTTTTTGCTATAGGTAATGTCTTGACTTCGTTGATGGTTGCAGGAATTGCTTCAGTTTCACATGCCTCTTTGAGAACGATATGTAGTAGCTCATCCTAACTGAAGTATTTCATTCTGGCGCGTTCCTTTCATTGAAAATCTTATGATTGAGTGTCTTTCCTGATTTTTAAAGACGGGTTTTCATATGCCGTCTGTGCTTGGCTTCGACTGTAGAAAGAAGTCCCTTTCTCTCAGGCAAGAGGAGCCTTATCCAGGATTCGCTCTAGCCGCTTGACTTATCTGCTTTTGGCTCTAAGGGTATTGCTTCGAATAGCCCTGTGTAAATAGATTTCAGAAGGAATTGACTGCCATTATTGTTGTTCGTTCGCCCCTGGGTACTGGGTAGTGGTAGTGCAACCAATTTTATAGCACTCCTTAAATATGGCTATGGTTACTTGGCAATTGCCAATTGGCAAGGCCAAGGCTCCTCTAGTTGCTGCAAAGAGTACGAAGGATGATGGAGCCGGCGGAGATTTGACACAAGCATCTGGAAAAGCTGGGCTAGCACAAGCGTTTGCCACAGCCTTTGACCCTGTACCACGGCCCAGGGGCCAGGGCGCGGGGATCTACAGGATGCACTTCAGCCCATCGGTATGAGGCCAGTTTTCTCACAATGGTTTCGTGTACCAGTTTTTAAGACCGTTTTGTTTCAAATAACATAGACAAATTGTATCCTCTTAAAACTCATTCCAGTGGATAAAACTTTTTTTACAACATTTAATATATAGCATTAAAGCACGGCACAACAGCGTGGGGAAAAATTTCAGAATACAAAGCACAGTAAAGTAAAAGCTACTGTAAATCTGCTTCAGTAGACATAGGTGATATTTCCGTTAGGGACGCAGGACCCACACGAAGTGGCCACAATAGAAACATCTATGGGGTCCTCGTTCTCGCAATCCGATAGCACAGCTAGCGCTCCCCACAATTATCTGATCGGCCTGTGTCTTTGAGGATATACAGTCTTGCCGTAAATAGAGTGGAGGCTTTACCGGGCTGAAGAATTTGAATCCACAGCCATCAGTGCCAAATCTAAGGACCTGCATCAACTGTCGTTGTCGGTCAACCTGAACACCAATAGCTGGTTTCCACTTCTATGTCTGCAGAACAACAGAAATACAGATTGACGGAGAAAAAGAATGCGTTGTGCATGATCAACACCCGGAGAGAAACAATGGGCCGAGAAGGAATTGAAGAGGCAGGCAGACGTAGAAGGCAGTAACCGGTGGCGGTGGCGGTGGCCACGGAGTGGAGCTGCATGCCTTCCAGCGCACAAGAGACAGGCCCACAGACCGCCCCTGGTGAGACCGCATCCTCCGGCTCGGATTCTCTGCGGCGAGCAGCGCGAGTCGATGGGGAAAGACCGCCGCCCCCATGCCATCGCCTGCGTGGTGGTTCTCGTGACCACCATGACGCCATCGCCGCCAGTCGGTGAGGAGGAGAGCTCCCGCTGGAGCCCCCATGACGAGCCGCCGCACCAACGGGAGGCACGGCAACGCCAAGCCCGTCCAAAGACCGAGACCGACGAGGATGGGGTTTCCACCGTGCCTAAGCACAGCGGGTCGAGGTCGCCGGAGACTTGTAGCGGGTAGGGGTCGCCGGAGTTGATGACGCTGTTGGTAGATATGCTACTTCCTTTGCTCGATTTGGATGGGAACGGCACCATGCAGCTCTCATAGCCATGGAGCAGATAAGGAAGAAGCACAGGATAGTAGGGGGCCTTTATTGTAGTACTCACCTCAAAACTATGGAGGGAGCTCACGCCTGTCGCCATGGCCGCCATGAGCTTGGCCACCCTCAAGAAGATGAAGGTGAGCCCATCTCGGGTGCGTTATTCCACTAAGGGACTGTACAGGGGGGGGTCGGCCCGCCCGCCCTCGTCGCCGGCGCCGGCGACCTCGCCGGAGAAGAAGGGCAGGGGGCCAGCGGCAGGGCTCTCACTCACGGTCACGGAGACTCTCAGCAGGAGGTGCTCTCGGGCCCAGTACCGGGCTGGACTTCCGTGTCGTGTCCATAAAACTTTAATCTCTTTCTTTATTCTATACTATGTCATTAATTCATTTATTAATATCATAAAACTCCCGTAAAATTCTATTGAGACCTGTCTAAGATTAAAAAAAAATCTCGATGCTTCATCTACCTCTGTCTGTGACTAACGAGTCGTGATCCCATCCGAAGCGCCACACTACCGCTTGCCTGCGCCGCTTCGCCTTCTATGCCTTACCGACGACTCGCGAGTCATGATCCCATCCAACGTCTAATAGCACGTTCGTTTCGGCTTATTCGTTCGTATCTTGCTTATAATCTATGAGTTAAACAGTGTTTTTTTTCTCACACCAAACCGGTCAGCAATACTTTCAGCCATGGCTTATAAGCCAATTCAGCCGAAACGAACAGGCTAAGTCGCCAAGCGCCACACCCGCGCCCATTGTCCTCGTCGTTTGGTCATTAATGTCGTAACTAAGCTAGCACCCACCGAAAAAGGGCCACGCCTGTAGCCTAGACGGCGTTTGATCAGGTCAACACCCCAAGTTTTACAATGCAGAGGCTAATTAGTGTTAATTAGGTCCAGGTCAGGATTTGGGTAGGAGCCCGTACTGAATCAAGTAGACCAACGAGATTTTTTATTTTTAATCCTTTTTAAAATTATTTATAAAAATAACACTATTGGTTTTTTTAACTACTACATTTGGTTGCACCAATATCACTAGCGCGGTCAAACTGTTACAACGCGCCATTCAGCCTGGTGAGGCAGAGCATGGTTGCTCACCAGCCGACATGTCAACGCTACTGCACCACCGACTCTAGCACGGCACCTGCTGCGCCAACCTTCCTAGCGTGGCAGGGTGTCATTCAGAGCCACGCGGGCTGTCTTCCTCTCTTCCTCCCTCAGTTCTGCGCAGCCGCGCGCCCATCAGCCGCCACCGCCTGCGCGGTGCTTGGTTGGGGCCGCCCCCAAGCAAGAAAAGTTATCTTTCTCTTTAATATCAGGCCTGATGACCTGGACCATGGTTGAAGAACTAGAGAAAAGGGAAGAGGAGGTCCAACGTGTCTTGTTGGGCTTGAGTAGATGGAAAACTAGCTAGGCCGCGAAGGGAATGACACCAAGACAAGAATTCAAACATAGCTTGAATTGCGATTAAACTCGATGTGGAGGAGCTCGCCACAGTCGTGCAAGCCTGACGCGGCTCCGTCCATCAGCGTGGGCAATTGGTTTGAACCAATAATTCGGTTGCGGTCTTCGGTTTACGAAAATTTCAGTTTTGGAAAAGCTTGCAACCGATCAGTTCTAAAGAAAAAGAGAAACCGATGATTTCGGTTTCGGTTTAATCGGTTCGGTTTTCGGTTTCAACTGAGATGCCAAATTAAGAACTCTCCTGCGCCATCCCCCTCTGCCGCTTGCATCTTGTCTGTCGGCGCGCCCTGCCCTCGCTTGTTGCTCGAATGCGCGGCCGCGACGCTATGCTCGCCGCTCGCTTGCGCAGCCGTGGTGCCCCAATTGTGATTCCCACGCACGGCTTCTCGGTTTGAACGGTTATTCAGCTCGGTTTTGGTGGCAAAACCAAACAACGAACTGACAAACGACAAACGAAGCTTCTAGATGTCAAAACTGAAGCCAAACCAAGAACAAAAGAGGCTGTGTTTAGTTCGCGAATTTTGGGAATTTGACTACTGTAGCACTTTCGTTTTTATTTGGCAATTAGTGTTCAATCATGGACTAATTAGGCTTAAAACGTTTATCTCGTAATTTTCAACCAAACTGTGCAATTAATTTTTTTTTCGTCTACATTTAATGCTCCATACACGTATCGCAAGATTCGATGTGATGGCTACTGCAGCACTTTTTGAAAAACTTTTTGAAACTAAACAAGCCCAGAACTGTTCGGTTCGGTTTGAATTCGATCCTTGGTTTCGGGTTAAGTGTGCCCACCCAGGTCGGTCCAGCTCCTAGTCATACATGTGAGCACCTACGCCGCTGCTCCTATGCTCCAACTCCTAGCGGTGGACCTAATAAGCACCTGCGCCGGTGTTGTTGTTCAACTCCTAGTGGCGTTGCTGCTATGCTTCAACTCCTAGCAACACTGCAGTCTGCACTTATATAAAAAAAAACACTGCAGTCTGCAGCAGGACTAGGTATAGAGAAGAATCGCAGCCGGGGCGGTGGTGAGCGAGGAGCAAAGAAAAGTTTAACGGAGTGGACCAACCTATCTCGGTAGGCACAAATAGATTAGTGAATAGTGATTCTTTTCGAGGGAACAGCTGTGGAGGCCCTACTTAAATTTTTTTATACAGGCATGTACAAGTTACTCAATCCATCCTAAATTGTAAGACGTTTGATTTTTTTGACACCAAATTTGACCACTCGTCTTATTCAAAAATTTGTATAAAATATCACTTCTTTCGTCGTGGTTTGGTTTATTAATAAAAATTCTTCAAAAATGACTTAAATTTGACTATATTTGCACAAATTTTTTAAATAAGACGAGTGGTCAAACTTGATGCCAAAAAAGTCAAACGTCTTACAATTTGGGATGGAGGGAGTACAAGGCTTGCAAAGCCCAAAAAGAAAAAAAAAGGAAATACATTAGGGGATATTCTCCCACCAAGTTTCTAAAAGCAGCTTTACACTATGCTTAGCCTTGATGCAAACTAGGCCGAGCTCATTTTTGAAATCATGCAGCCACCTATCCAGTGTAAAGCTTTCACCATCGAAGATAGCCCTGTTTCTAGCTGTCCAGATGATCCAGCATGAGGTTATGACAATTTCTGAAAATGGAGCTACCAAAAATTTCTGGCTTCAATGACCATGTCTAATGGGCGGAGGTGCAGATTCTAGTCAATAGTTAAAGCCCATTTGGCACGGCTCATTCAAAACGGCTTCATCGGTGAAGCCAAAGCCGGTGAAGCCAGAAAAACTGGGTTTTTTCAGTTTCTAGTTTATTTTAACCCCGGCTTACAAAACGGCTTCACGCTACAGTACATCAATTTACGCAAAATAGATAAAGCCAAAGCCGGCCTAAGCCGTGCCAAGTATTGCCAGCAGCTCCTGGTAAAGGAATAGTGATTCTTTCGTCGATAGGGAAGAGTAGTCTTGGATTTCCTCTCTCCTCCACGTCGGATGAAACCATGTCAGTTGAGAGGGATGCAAACGATCAGATAAAGACACAAATACAATTCTCACGTGGAGGATTGGGTGGTATTATACAAATACAATTCCTAGCCAATCTAAGCGTATATGGACGCTGTCCCAAATAATCCATAGGAATCAAAGGGTTTGAACCCGCCACCTGGGAGGGGATCAACCCAATCCCCGAACAAGACCGGATCCACCGACCTTTTTTATTGGGGGAATTTCTTACGTGCTATTAAAAAAGATCGTAATGTCCTGTGTGTCTTTGAAAAAGTTCAACGGTCTTCAGCGTCACTGCTCTAACTTTTTTGTGCCCTCCATACCACTGTCGTCAGTTTGTGCTCTAACGCCGTCAAACTGCAGGTGTGAAAAGATGAAAATACCCTTAAGTCTAAATATGTCATTAATTTTTTTGAGCATCTTAACGGCTTCAAATTAAAAAACTCAAAACTAGAAAGTTGTAGATCTCGTCGAGATCTATAATTTTCATATAAAAATTATCTTTATTTAATTCCGCAAAAAAAGATATGATTTTTCTAAGATATATTAATCATATCAAATCATATTTTTTACGGAATTAAATGAAGATAATTTTTATATGAAAATTATAAATCTCGACGACATCTACAACTTTCTAGTTTTGAGTTTTTTCATTTGAAGTCGTTAAGATGCTAAAAAAATTAATGACATATTTAGACTTAAGGGTATTTTCGTCTTTTCACACCTGCAGTTTGACGGCGTTAGAGCCCAAACTAACGGCAGTGGCATGGAAGGCACAAAAAAGTTAGAGCAGTGACGCTAAAGACCACTGAACTTTTTTCTAGAGACACACAGGACATTACGATCTTTTTTTAATGGCACACACGGAATTCCCCTGTTTTTACCGCAATCGCAGCCTGCATTGGATAACGAGAGTAGGGCTTGGGGTCTGATGGGCTAAACATTGATGTTTGGCAGCCCATACTAGTTTTTTTTCCTTCTCTTTTCCCGTGAAACCCCATGGGTTATCTTACAAATGCATGGGCCTGGGCCGTTGCAGTAACTGGGTCGGCCGCCCTTTCCAGTACTAACAGACCCTTGGAGGAGAGGACTGGGGTGGTCAAGCCTCCGTCGTCGTTAGCAGGTCACACAGTGACACAGGCATTCATGCAGGGTTTCAGTTTGACTAGTATGTAGTTTAACGCTTTAACTTTGTGATGAGGCGATCCATGGGATGGGATCCATACAAATCACTGAACTCATTGATAACTTGCGACTGTACTGACTGTATATTGTTCCGAGTACTCCCATAGATTTTATTCAGGCGTGTTCTCTGCATTCTGGACGGATGAATTTGGTGGATGCTCCAACATATATATAATATGTGCATGGCCAAGAAATTCTTGGTATGGGATATTGGGACCACTGACCGATCTCGAGTCTTTCTGCCATAACCGAACATCTGAATAATGGACACTGCAACTTGTTCTCTTCTGTAGTACTGTAGGATCGGAAGTACTAGAGACAAGACGACAAGTACTAGGGTATCGATCCATGGTCTCTAAAACAACAATTTTATCAGCAATATCCGCATAGAAATACCACTATAAATAGAAAGAATTATATAGTAGTATGTCTATAAAAGCATTTTTCATTATCAATCTTTTAACATGAACCTGAACCTTATATGTTATCAATATCTATACACTTTATTTATTTGGTGTTGATGGTCAGTGTTAAAAATATTTGACTTCGTGCAAATCTAGAAGGGCTAATGAGAGCCTAGAGAGTAAGAGGTAGTACATACGTATGGCTTCACTTCACATACGGAGTACCTACCAACCAAGGCAGATCTGAAGAGTCAAAGGGCGATCGAGGCAACTCATTAAAGATCTTCAGTTCAGTAGACAAGCAGCTTTAGAGCTTTGGTCGTCGGGTAATAATCAATTTGCGCAGCCTTTCGATGGTGCAACCCGCATCGTCTATGACGATAATGAAGGCTACTCAGACCTGACGGCGCCACAGGAAGATGTGCAGGCAAACGAAATGTCAAAAGGCAGTCGTCGCGAGCGAGCGGCGCGATCTTCAGTGTACGTCTCTAGCGGTGACTGCCGACGTCGACGGGCGCAAGCGCAAGAGCCGCCGCGGCCGCGCCCCTACCAACTTTTACATGCATGGCTAGCTGGTGGCTGCCTTGCTTTTACGGTATCTGCAATGGTTAGAGCTAGTTATCAGCTCTAAGTCAACTTATCTATTAGGACTGATTTTTTAAGTATATGGATAACTCCACGTGACATTCTAATATAATCTTAAAATATGTGCAAGAGCTTAGCTTTTACACCCTCTATTTCAAATTATAAGTCATTATAAGAATCTTAGAGAGTCAAATTGTCGGGTTCATAAACCCGGAGTCCCTCATGGACCTGCTTCCCAGCAAAACCTCGGCCCAGCAGATGACGTTGCGAACGACGCGCAACTCCTGGGCCCACCAAAAAACCTAAACGACAGGCCAGGGGCGATCCAATCTCCGACCGGAAGGCCTGGCCGAGGAGGAACGACGCTCGGTTCCGTCGCTTCCGACTCCGGCCCGTCTCTCCGACCGGAAGGCCTGGCCAAGGAGGATCGACGCTCGCTTCCGACTCCGGCCCGCCTCTCCGACTGGAAGGCCTGGCCAGCTCGCTTCCGACTCCGGCCCGCTTCTTCGATCGGAAGGCCTGGCCAAGGAGGATCGACGCTCGGTGCCGACTCCGACCCTTCTCTCCGACTGGAAGGCCTGGCCAGCTCGCCTCCGACTCCGGCGCTCCGGTCCGCCTCTCTGACTAGAAGACCAGGCCAACTCGCTTCCGACTCCGGCCCGCCTCTCCGACCAGGAATGCACCGAACCTCTGCTTACATCTCTCCTCCGAATGGCGCAGTCGGAGACGACTGGGACCAACCGACTGGGGACGCTCGCTCGGTGAGGACCCAGGAAACAGGCAGAGCAAATAAGGCAGGGCACTCAAGTCAAACCGCAATACCAAAGACCGTACCCTATACACCTGTAGGACAATATCGACATGGCATGTCAGAAGGGTGCTCTACCATCTTCTAGGCATGTCAGAACCCAAGCAGTGTTGTGGGCATCGACATTTGCCCTACAGTGTTGTGGGCGCCATCAATTCCCATACCAGACAACACACGGTAAAACCTCCCACATGTCTCTAGGCATCAACAGTGTTGTGGGCACCGTCATTTGCCATACATGGTGAATACGGTAAAACCTCCCACATGCGTCTGACATAAAATAGTGTTGTGAGCGCCTACAATCATCTTGTACCCGACGGCGTGGACAACAAGACTTAGTAGCATATGTACACTCTCCCTCTCTCACTTGTAAGGTCATCCTCTTCATCTATAAAAGGGGACGCGCTCTCTCCCAAAAAAACACGATTCGACCACTAGGACGATTCAATCAATTCACGAACGAGCCGAACGACCATCCAATGATTCCAACGAACAACAGACGTTCGAACACTTAGCGCACGTCGGAGCTCCCGTCGCTCTCGGCCCTTCGGTCCAGAGTCCGACCAGATCTCTGATACCCCCCATCTTTCTTCCTCTCGTTTGTAACCCCATAGCAAACTTCGAGCACCTGGGCTCAGGAATAAAGCCACCGACCGACTCAAACTGGACATAGGGCACATTACCTGAACCAGTATATACCCTGTGTCATCGAGTGCTAGGCCATATTCGATCACAACGTACGACAAAACTACAAATATTTACGTGTTGGTCACTTTCTGCACCGACAGTTGGTGCCGTCCGTGGGAGGACGCCGTACGTTCACGCTTTTGGTCATCGGATGGCCCACCTTTCCGCCATCTTCGCCATGGCGGGCTCAAGCGATACGACTCGCTTCGGCTCGCTGGAGTTTCCTGCACTTCCACCTGTTGGGATGTGGGTTCCACCCATCTTTGAGCCATCCCAGATCTTCCTCTTCGGAAGCCTAGACTTCATCGCCGACTGGCTCGGCGTGCTTCACCTTTGCGAGAAGGCGCCTATTCCGGCGCCCATCGGAGGGGCGCCCTCCATCGGCTCCGGGACTCCCAGCGACCTCAACGATGAGGCGCCTGAACTTCGCCCCGAGCCTACGCTGGGCTCAAACCTCACTGTGAGTAACATACATGCTGTTATTTACTCTCTATTTACTATTTTTCACCGATTCTCTGGAGGGACCCCGTTGTCCCCGCCGTGACCGTCGTGCGACCGGTTCCCCTATGGCCTCGCGTCCCCTGCAGACATGTACACATGGGGGCTCTGAAAACTACTGGTGCCTCCCCTCTCACATCCAAATTCGTGGGGATGATGGACTACGCTCCCGCCTCTTTTCATGACCTCATGGATGACGATGTTGAGAGCGACGGCTCCAGCATCGGCGACGTCGTGGCACCTAGCCACCCTCTGTCCCGTGAGTGCGCTATGGCGGACACTCCGAGACAGCCGCCAGTGGTGGTGGAGTCTCTTCAGACCCACACCCCTCTGGACCCTCGCGCGGATGCCCTCGCATGTGCCTAGGAGCACGGCGAGGAGCTATGGCAAAGGCGGCAGAACTAGCCGCCAGCGCGCTCGGCACACCACGATCTGCCCCCGTGCACATAACCCGGCGAGCAACACCCGAGGTCGCGCCTGTCAGGTTCAGTGCAACATCATCAACGGGGGGAACAATCCCCCACAGTTTGCTCGGGCTGGTCAGAACATCACCACGCAGCGATGCTTCTGCGCGGCCTTCCTGAGCCTGTCGACCCACAAGAGCAGGCGGTCCATCGAAACCTCTGAGCGCTGGTGGAGACCGCCGTCGTTCAACAGGCGAAGAGCTCCACGTCACGACACTGACTCACGGCCTCTCTCCCCACCAGGGGGGCGGGGACGCACCAGACGCACCACTCCATCCGCTCGCCGCTACAGCCGCCGAGCGTGGAACAAGAGGCCACAGCAGCGCCACGACCTGACCCGGCACCTGCTCCACACAGGCCGCCTGTGAGCGAACGCCTCGGGCCAAACCGAGACGCTCGCAGCATCATCAACAACCGGCGTCAGGCCCGGTATGCCAATGACGTCCATCAGGCGGTGGTGAGAGCAGGAAGCACGGGCTCCGACCAGACCATCGAGGGGACCAATAAGACGCACCCTAGGCGTGGTCGTCGACTCGACGACCGGAGTCCCAGCCCAGATGGCCCGGGACCATGGGCCTTTGACCGACGCATCTAGAGAGCGTCGTTCCCACAGTGCTTCCGACCGCCTACCAACATCGCCAAGTATACCGGGGAGACGAACCCCGGCATATGGCTCGAGGACTTCCGGCTCGCCTGCCGAGCCGGAGGAGTGGATGATGACCACTTCATCATTCAGTACCTCCCCATCTGCGTGGGGGAACATGTTCAAGCATGGCTCGAATTCCTCTCGCATGACAGCATCCGCAACTGAGTGGACCTCAAGAGGATATTCGTCGGAAATTTCCAGGGGACATATGTCTGCCCTGGGAACTCCTAGGACCTCAAGAGCAGCCAGCAGGAGCCCAACGAGTCCCTGCGGGATTATATCCATAGGTTATCAAAGCAGTGCAACTCCCTTCCTGATGTCGTCGACGCGGACGTCATCAGCGCGTTCCTCTCTAGGACAACCTGTGAGTCTTTGATTCACAAGCTTGGCTGCCTGAAGCCCCGGACCACCCATGACCTGCTCGATGTCGCCACGAACCATGCCTCCAGCGAGGAGGCGGTTGGAGCAGTCTTCAACGGGGGCTGGGACAAGGGCAAGGCCAAGCACGAGGATCAAGACGACAGCCCCTCCACATAGAGGGGCAAAAAGAACAAGAAGGATCGGCGTCGACTGGCCAACTTCGCGTTGGTCGCCGTGGCAGATCGTGTAGGCAAGCAGCCCCAGTAGGGCCAGCCTGACCACTTCGACAAGCTCATGGATAGCCCATGCACCATCCACACCTACCCCATTAAGCACCTCTATAAGGACTCTGAGCTCCTCAAGCGCTTCCTGTGATAGGCCAGCGGCCTGAAAGAAGGCAAGGGCAAGGAGGCAGCAGCCAAGAAAGGAGGCACGACGATCAAGGATGGGGATGACTTTCCCGACCTCGAGGAATGCATCATGATCTTCGAGGGATCTGATGCCATCTACTCTAAGCGCCAGCACAAAGTGCGCTACAGAGAGGCATGCGTCGCCGAGACGGCCGTCCCCACCTCCCTTCGCTGGTCAGAATCTCCGATCACCTTTGACCAGAGGGACCACCCTTCCCACATCGCTGGACCGGGTCACTACCCGCTCATCGTCAACCCCATCATCCGCAAGAAGTGCCTCACCAAGGTGCTGATGGATGGAGGCAGCGGCCTCAACATCCTCTACGTCGACACCCTCGACGCTATGCGCATCCCCGGTCGGAGCTCCGCCAAGCGAGCTCTCCCTTCCACGGCGTGATCCTGGGAGCACAGGCATACTCGCACGGGAAGATTGACCTACTCGTCACATTTGGCGACCGGGCCAACTTCCGCTCGGAGGTGCTTACCTTCGAGGTGGTGGACTTCCTAGGGTCTTACCACACCATCTTGGGGCAGCCATGCTTGCCAAGTTTATGGCGGTCACCAACTACACCTACCTTAAGTTGAAGATGCCAGGACCAAATGGTGTCGTCACTGTGGGTAGCACCTTCTCGCACACCTACATGTGCGACCATGAGCATTATGAGCTTGCCACTGTCGTCATCAACTCTTCTGAGCTCCCACGGCTCGGGGAGTTATCGACCCCAGCAGTCCCGGACTGCAACAAGCCGACCTTCTCGACTGCCTTCCGCCCACTCGAGGAAACTAAGGTGGTGGGGATCAACCCCACTGACCCTACCAAGATGGTGCGGATCGGGACCCAGCTCCCGCCCAAATAGGAATGCGAGCTCGCCGACTTTCTACGCGCCAATCACGATGTCTTCGCATGGAAACCTTCCAACATGTCAGGCATACCGCGGGAGGTCACCGAGCATGCACTACTTCTCATCCCAGGCACGAAGCCCACCATGCAATGCCTACATCGCTTTGACAACGAGAGGCGCAGGGCCATAGGCGAGGAGGTCGCCAAACTCCTGGCAGCCGGATTCACCATAGAGGTATACCACTCCGACTGGCTTGCCAATCCTGTTCTTATTAAAAAGAAGACCCGGAAATAGAGAATGTGTGTTGATTATACTGGCCTCAACAAGGCGTGTTCGAAGGATCACTTTCCTCTACCACGCATAGACCAGATAGTCGACTCCACCTCGGGATGCGAGATCCTCTCCTTTCTGGATGCCTACTCAGGCTATCACCAGATCATGATGAAAGAGTCTAACCAGGTGGCGACCTCGTTCATCACCCCATATGGTTCGTACTGTTATGTAACCATGCCTTTTGGTCTGAAGAACGCTGGCACCACCTACCAAAGGTGTATGTAGCAATGCTTCGCTGATCAAATCGACCCGCTCGATCAGCCTAATCAAGCCGAGCGGTCAAAACCAACAATCGTCGTCTATGTTGATGACATAGTGGTCAAAACGGCTCAAGCTTGCGACCTAATCACAAACTTGGCCGCAACGTTCACGAACCTCCGAAGGTTCAACATCAAATTGAATCCCAAAAAGTGTGTTTTCAGGGTTCCGAAGGGGAAGCTGCTTGGATACATCATATCCGAACGTGGCATCGAGGCCAACCCCAAAAAGATCGCGGCCATCTCCAACATGGGCCCTATACGCAATGTCAAGGGCATACAGAGGCTCACCTGCTGTTTGGCCACCCTGAGCCGATTCATCTCCTGGCTCGACGAACGGGGGATGCCCCTCTACAAGCTGCTCAAAAGGACAGACACATTCGTCTGGACTGAGGAAGCACTGTAGGCTTTAGAGAGCCTAAAAGTGTCACTGATGTCGGCCCTAATCCTCGTCGCTCCCGAATGGGGAGAACCCCTCCCCCTCTACGTCGCGGCAAGCAACCACATGGTGAGTGCCGCCCTAGTCGTCGAAAGGGAGGAGCTAGGACACCACCTTAAGGTCCAACGACCCATATACTTTGTCAGGGAGGTACTCACCGACCCCAAGATTTGGTACCCCTAGGTGCAAAAACTCCTATACGCCATGCTGATGGTGACCCAAAAGCTCCTGCACTACTTCATCGACCATGAAGTCTCGGTCGTCACTTCATACCCGCTCGGAGACATAATCCACAACCACGACACCGCGGGATGAATCTCCAAGTGGGCACTTGAGCTAACGGGCCATGACATCAGGTACATTTCCCGTTCTTCTATTAAATCTCAGGCTCTCACGGACTTTGTCGCTGAATGGACGGAGGTCCAGCTTCCGACCTCGGACGTCACCCACGACTACTGGACGATGTACTTCAACAGTCTGTAATGGCTCCCAGCTCGGGGGCTGGAGTGGTTCTGATCTCCCCGGACGAGAGTAGGCTCCGCTACGTAATCTGCCTCCACTTTTCGGCCTCAAACAACGCCATGGAATACGAGGCCCTCATCAACGGACTCCGCATCGCCATCGAGCTCGGCGCAACATGACTCTACGTTCGCGGCGACTCAGAGTTGGTCGTCGACCAAGTCATGAAGGAGTCCTCCTGCAAAAGTCCCCTCATGGAAGCATACTGCCAGGAGGTGTGCAAGCTCGAGGACAGATTCTAGGGGATCGAGCTACACCATGTCCCCCGAAAGGACAATGATGCCACCGATTTTCTCGCAAAATTGGCGGCCAGGCGGGTTCCGTCTCCGGACGGGGTCTTCATCAACGACCTTCACGAACCCTCTACCCGCATCCAGGAAGGTCCGATCCAGACACACCCCGATGCCAATCCGGCGCTCGGGGGCTCCAACCCCAGTGCATCCGTGACGACGTCGCCCGTCGACGTCGCCGTAGTGGCATTCGACCAAGCCGACTGGCGAGCACCGCTACTTACCTACCTCCTCGAGGAGGTTCTTCCACCCGAAAGGACTGAAGCACGATGGATCGCTCGACATGCCAAGACATTCATCGTAATCGGTAACGAACTCTACAAACAAAGTCCATTAGGAGTACTCATGAAGTGCGTCCCCGACGACTAAGGGAAACAGCTCCACCACAAGGTCCATGCCAAAATCTATGGACATCATGTGGCCCCGAGGTCGCTGGTCAGAAAAGCCTTTCACCAAGGTTTTTACTAGCCCACCACGCTACGAGATGCAGAGGAGGTCGTCCGTAGGTGTGAGGGATGCCAGTTCTATGTTTGGCAAACACACTTGCCGGCGTAGGAGCTTCAAACCATCCCCATCACCTGGCCGTTCGTGGTCTGGGGCCTCAACATGGTAGGACCCCTCAAAAAGGGCCTAGGCAGCTTCACTCACCTACTCATAGCGGTCGACAAATTCACCAAATGGATAGAGGCCAAACCCATCATCAACATCTGCTCGAAGGAGGCAGTCAAGTTCTTCCTAGACATCATCTCCCGGTTCGGTGTTCCTAACTGTATCATCACTGACCATAGAACTAACTTCATCGAAAAGAAGTTCTTAGACTTTAGTGATGGACATGGCATCAGGATCGATTGGGCCTCGGTCGGACATCCACATACTAATGGTTAGGTCGAGCGAGCCAATGGCATGGTCCTCCAAGGACTCAAGCCACGAATCTTCGACCGACTCAACCAAGTACGCCGGGCGATGGGTCGCAGAGTTCCCAGCGATCCTCTAGAGCCTAAGAACGACCCCGAACCAATCCACAGGGTTCACACCCTTCTTCCTGGCCTATGGAGCTAAAGTAGTGCTGCCCTCTGACCTCAACCACGACGCCCCAAGAGTGAAGGCATTCGACCATGACTGAGCCGCGGAGGCTCAGCAAAACATAGTCGACCTGCTCGAGGAGGCCCGTGAGACGACCGTCATTCGCTCTGCTCGCTACCGGTAGACTCTCCGCAGGTACCACGAGAGCAAATTAGAGGAAGGATCCTCAAGATCGGAGACCTCGTGCTTCGAAGGACCCAATCGACCAAGAAGAAGCACAAACTCTCTCCGCCTTGGGAAGGACCCTACATGGTGACCGAAGTGATCCGACCGAGCGCCTATCGACTGAAGGACGACAACGACAACATTCCCACCAACACTTGGAACATCGAACAGTTACGTCGTTTCTTTCCCTAAAAATTCGGTCTTGCCGCTTTCTTTCATTCAACGTTTGCTCCTATAAACCACCCCGGCCCAAACACTTTCGGCCCGGCCGGGTCACTCGGGGGCTCCACGAGGGTGCGATACCACCTCTCTTTTTTACTATCTAATGGTAAAAAAATTTCTACCCGAACGAAAGGGTAATCCGTTCCTTTAATTACCTTACGTAACTTTGCTTTTAACATTCTTACCGATCACACCCCACCACTACTTACGGTTACGAGCAGCTGAGCCTCGTGGGCCACGCCCGGGCTCTTAAGGTTGCAGCCTATGGGACGAACGGGCAGGTGCGAAAAAGAAAGAATAAAAAACAAAGCTATGCAAGGGTAAAAATAAGGAACGGATGGGACAAACTTCCCCGAACAAAGTGATTCATCACAAAACGAAATTGTTGTATTCATTAATACACAAAAGATGTTCACATAGGGGACTCCCCCATGAATTGCTTGTTCCTATTTTTATATGCTATTATGGCTGCCCGGCGGCATCGGTTGTCGGCGCGACCGGCGAAGGTAGGGGTTGCTCGTCCTCTAGTTAGACGGCGTTCGGCTCGGTCAGGGGTGAGATGACGTTCGACCCGGGCTCCGCTCCATCCACAGGCTGGACGACGTCTTCTACACGGCGAGCCTCCATCACCCATTGTGCGAAGACTTGCTCTGCCACCAACTGTGCGTGTGCCAGCAAGCTCTCCCGGAGCGCATGGATGGCGTCCGGGCTCTAGCCGTCGGCATACCCGCTGCAGATGGCGGTGAAGTCCAGGTCCGGGTGGTGCATCGCCACCGAAGTCAGCACCCCCGACATCCCATAGAACATCCCATCGGTGATGAGCGCTCGAACTTCGTTCGAGACCTCCGCCAGTCGGATGGTGGGCATACGGTACTTGGCGCCGACCCAAAGACCTCTGAGACGACGACCTGGGCGATGTTGCGCATCTGGTTAAGTTCCCCCTTGAGAGCATGTCGCTCTTCAAGGGACTTGGCCAGCGCCTCCGTGCTCCGACCAATTGTCGCCTTGGCCGTCTCCAGGTCCTGCTCCAGTGACCCAACCTTACCGCCCAGCTTTGCAAGAAGGATGACAAGCTCAGAAGCAAGTTAAGGAAAAAACCAAGACATCAACCAAAAACCGAACAGGTATGTACCAAGGCGGGTTTTCTCAAGGATGGAGAGTCCTTCCTCCTGCCGAGTCACCTGCTCATGTAGCCGAGAGTTTGCCTCCTCCATCCCAAGCACCTAGCCCTAGAGCGCAAGCACTTCCTGGTCGACCTTCGACTGGGCCTTCCGCTCTGACTCTAGGGCCTCTAGGGAACCTAGACTCTGCCTGGCGAACCTTCACCAAGTCCCTGCTCAGCGGCGGTCGATCGCTCCACCGCAAGCAGTTCTACCACCCGCGCCTCCGTCGCCTCGGCCGCCCGATCTTGAGACTCACGGCGGGTGGACTCCAGCTGGCGCTCAAACTTGGCGACCCACCATGACATCATGGCCTCCCGAGCATGCTCCTCCCGGAGGAAACAGGACTTGCGGCTTGACATCTCCTCCAAGCCCTACAAAGCAAGAGGCAGGCATGCTGAGACAACCGGTGGAAGACCAAGGAGCCAAGGACGAACATAGAAAACTTACCTCTATGACCCTGGGTAGGTCGACCATGACCGCCTGCTGGACGACCTTGACCTACTCTAGGGCCTCCTCCAGCTTCACCCTAGTTTGGGTGAGATCAGACTCCATCGCGAGCCCTCTCCCCCCAAGCACGTCCCAGAGTTGCACCTCCTGCTCATCCCAAAGGATGAATCGAACCTTCCTCGGGTCCTCGGGGTAGGGCCACACCAGGTCGATGGTCGCCCCCAGCTCGCTGGAAGGCCCAGCCGATGACCAGACCACCACCATCTCTTGCGACGGCGCCGGTGGCTCCACCCTGTCACCTGCTTCACCGTCGGAGGGGACCTCCACTACCTCGACTTCACAGCTCACTGGCAGACATTCTGCCTCTAGCCTAGCCGCATCTCCCCCCGACACCTCCAGCTCCGACCGGGAAGGCGAGCCGTGTGGCCCTCCAACCAGTGAGGCAGGGAGCCCGGTCTCCCTCCCCTCTTCCACCGTAGCCGGTGCGGGAGGGATCACGAGGGTCACCTCTGACCCAGCCTCCGCCATCGCCGAGATTGCCACCATCACCTCCCCCGCCGCCGCCGTACTTGCGACCGGCCGGGAGGGCGCAGCCCCCAGAGGGGAAGGTCACACCGCCGCCGCCCCACTCTCCCCGCCCCTCATCGTGACACGATACAAGGAGGGCCTTCACTCCTCTCACATGGGAGTCGGGGTGATGCTCAACCCCATCAATATCTGGCCCCTGTCAAACAAGTACAGGTCAGTCACGCTCAAAAAACTCAAACTATGAGATCGAAAAGAAACAAAGAATACATACCAGGACGCGAGCGGTAGGGCTCTAAAGCCCCGACCCACCGGCAATGGGCCTGCTGGATGAGGTCCCCTCACAGGTCACGAGCCATGCCCCCTCACTTCGACCGGGGGGGGGTCGATCTGGTCGGCTCCCGATCGGCCCGCGAATCACCGTGACCTCAGGCTCGAGGCGCGCCGACCGGAGTAGCTGGCGGGGCATCCCTCCATTGTGGGTCGCGCGCCGGCGTCGACCCCGATGATACGTGGGTGCGAGCCCACTCCTCCGACCGCCTAGCCTGCCTCGTCGCGCCCAGAGCAGGTGGGGACAAGGCCAGCGACGCCTCCAAAGAGCACGATGACCGCGTCCGCTTCGCCTCCCGCTCATCGACGGTGTCTGAGCGGGCGGCACGCTTCCTTGGCGTGGGAACGTTGTCGCGCCTCTCCGCACCCCGCCCGCCGCTGGCAGACATGGCCGCAGGCTCATGGCGCTCCAGCGAGGTCACGATGACCTCCCGGTCCCCCTCATCCTCGGAGGAGATCACATCATCACCCATCTCCATGGGATCCTTTGACTCGAGCTCTGCCTCAATGTCGCTCCTATTCTCCCTGGCCCGCACGCGTCGGGCGATATCCTGCTCCTTCTGGTGCCTCCTCCGAGCCTTCTCGGCTCTCTTCTTCTTTCGGCCATCCGCCGCCTCCTTCAGGGCCACCTATCGAGCCACACCGTTCGCCCACTTCAGAAGATGCGGCCGGGACTTGTAGCGTTTAAGTCCCTATGCAATGGACGACTCAAAGTCAAGATTATAGGAGAGCAGGATCAAAAGTGACACAAAATAAGGAGAGGAGAACATACCAGGTTCGACAGCTTCGAGGCGTGAAAAGGTCTGGGCTTTCCTTCGAGGGTCTCTGTGGCCCTCAGCTGCAACACCCGATCTAATCGGCTCCAGACTTCGTCCTTCGCCAACTCCTCCAGCGACGCATGGTTGGGGTCCGTAGGGCCAGTGTACATCCACATCGGTCACGTCCTCTCCACCAGCGGGGCGACCCAACGGTGGAAGAAGGTGAGGAACACCCGCAGCCTATCAAGGCCCTACTGCACAAGCTTCTGGAGCTCCGCCCCGATGAGCACCAGCTTGTTTTGTCGGTTGGCGGACCCCTACGACCAATTGTCCTGCCTCTCCGGCCTTCTACCGGTGAACGGCGGGAACGGCACCTCCGCCGGGTTCCTAATGTAGAACCACTCCCCATGCCACCCCCAGTTGGAGTCGCAGGGGGAGTACGCGGGGTAGGCGCCCGACGCGCTCGGTTTCTTCTGCAGCACGAAGCCCCCCATCGGCATGATCCTGAGCGGCTTCCCCTCCGACAATGCTTGCCAAGAGAAGATCCACCAGAAGAAGTCCACGTGTGGCTCCATCCTGAGGAAGGCAGTGACATGCAGCACCCTAGTTGGATTGAGGTGCTACAGCTCTAGGCCCCACTCATTAAGGAGCCCGCGCTGGAACCAGTGCGCAGGGTATCCTAACCTGTGCTCATGGAAGGCGAGGAAGGAGACAACCTCATCGGCCTGAGGTCGTAGGAAATCCACCACCGCAGGAGCCCTCCAGTGCGCCACCTCCTTTGGCGGTGGCACCCCCTTCTCGGTGAAGGTGGCCAGCACCGACTCTCTCACATAAGATGACCTCCAGCTCGACATTACGCTCCGGATTCATGAACGGATCTGTGAGTTTCTCCTCTACCTCGCTCTCCCCTTTTTTCCTAGGAACCATCGCGGCACATGAACGCTCTTGGCGAGAAGGAAGAAGGAGGAGAGGCAGTAGATGGGGAATAGGCCAAGGAACGGGATGGAAGCCCTCTCCCTTCCCTTATTTAAAGAGGAGGCGCAGCAGTTGGGAAAAGGCGAAGGATTTGGGCGAAAAACCCTCTCCCTTCCCCCATTCAATGTGGATGGGATGCAGCGGGACGTGTCCTGGCTGATGGGATGCGCTCTGCCCGATGAGACGGCACCTGGATAGACAGAACGTGGCCTAAGCATGGCCCACCACTACCGCACACCGGGCATGGGGAAACAAGGCGCAACTGTGCGCATGCGGCTCTAAGCCTTCCTAGGTAGGACTTCGAAGGGCCCAACAACGAGATCTCCACCTAGGAGAGACCAACGGGCTTCCTGAGTCAATTGGACAGCTCAGGTGAACGCCGAGAGACAGGTAAGGAGCAAAGGGATGCCCCATGCGGGCCACACTGACTCCGTCACGAACGACGAGCGTGGATCCCATTCGGACATCTCCGATAAAATCTCTCCAAAGCCTGTCACTCGAGTCATCAAGGTAAATCTACCAATCCCACTTCATTTTATTTTCTGAATGCATAAACATTCATTCATCCATTCTCATAAACGCATTCACACATTCATTCATCCAATACATCCGAAGCATCGCATATGCAATTGGTGCATCACAACGCTCCGTGTTGCTTCACGAAGCGGTAGTTGCCTCATTCAACATGAGCAACGATCGACCGGGGTTCGAAGGCCGGCCCACGAAGGGCTCGAGGCCGCCTCACATCAAAATAGAGCCATGGGAGAAAACACAGATGAGCCCCAGTGGTCCTCGCCCAGTCTGCTCCGAAGCAGACAGGGTCATCTCAACCTTCTCGTTAGATCCTAACCTCGAGCCATGCCCATAGAATCTCCATCGAGGGGAGGCCAGCGGGCCACCAGGGTTGGTCTCTAGAACAACCCGAGCATCTGCCGGGACATGGGTTAAGGAGCAGTGGAATGCCACATGAGGGCTATGCCGACCCCGTCACGAACAACGGACCTGGATTCCACTCGAACATACCCGTTAGCGAGCTCACTGAGCGTGTCACTCGAGCCATCGAGGCAAGCAACATTAGCTCAGCCCCTCCGGTTGCGGAAACCGTGGACGGGGTAATGCACCAAACTCAACCAAACCCTGCCGAGCCCAATGGGGCTTAGGGGCTTAGGACGCCCAACACCTCGGCACGACCTCGGTTGTGCCCAGCGCTTGACATCCGTGACTCCGACTTGCCCGATCCCTTGGCGCGCCCGACGTCTAGATCCGTGACTCTGACTCGCCCGATCCCTCGGCTGCGCCCGACGCCTGGTCCATGACTCCGACTCGCTCGATCCCTCGGCGCTCCCAACGCCTAGATCCATGACTTTGACTCGCCCGATCCCTCGACGCGCCCGATGCCTAGATCTACGACTCCGACTCACCCGATCCCTTGGCTGCACCCGATGCCTAGATCCATGAGTCTGTCTCATCCGATCCCTTGGCACGCCCGACACCCTAGTTGACGACTCCGTCTCGCCCAGTCCCTTGGCTGTGACCAAATGCCTGGGACCACGCTCCTGGAAATGATGGGTCAGAAACTGGAAAGAGGAGGCTACGCCCACCAAGGTGCACACACACACGCCCACTGACAAAACCCCCTAGGCGATTCTGCCTAAATCACCCAGGGGCTCGAGGGCTACACCCCCGGGTGCGCTCGCGTGTAGCCGCTGTCGAAACGAAAAAATCCCTCGCTGGCAACATGAAAAACCCCCCAGACGATTCTACCTGAATCGCCCGGGGGCTCGGGGGCTACACCCGCGGGTGCGCTCGCGTGCACCCGTTGTCAAGACAAAAATCACCTAGACGATTCTACCTGAATCACCCGGGGGCTCGGGGGCTCCTGTCGGGTTCATAAACCCGGGGTCCCTCATGGACCTGCTTCCCAGCAAAAGCTCGGCCCAACAGACGACATTGCGAACGACGCGTAACTCCTGGGCCGGCCCAAAAAACCTAAACGACAAGCCAGGGGTGATCCAGTCTCCGACCGGAAGGCCTGGCCGAGGAGAAACGACGCTCGCTTTCGTCGCTTCCAACTCTGGCCTACCTCTCCAGCCGGAAGGCCTCGCCAAGGAGGATCGACGCTCGCATCCGACTCCGGCCCGCCTCTCCGACAGGAAGGCCTAGCCAGCTCGCCTCCGACTCCGGCGCTCGCTTCCAACTCCGGCCCGCCTCTCCGACTGGAAGGCCTGGCCAGCTCGCTTTCGACTCCGGCCCGCCTCTCCGACCGGGGATGCATCGAACCTCTGCTTAAAGCTCTCCTCCAACTGGCGCAGTCGGAGCCGATTGGAACCAACCGACCGGGGACGCCCGCTCGGTGAGGACCCAGAAAATGGGCGAAGCAAATAAGACAAGGCACTCAAGTCAAACCGTAATATCAAAGACCGTACCCTATACACCTGCAGGACAGTACCGACAGGGCATGTCAGAAGGGTGCTCTGCCACCTTCCAGGCATGTTAGAACCCAAGCAGTGTTGTGGACGCCGACATTTGCCCTACAGTGTTGTGGGCGCCATCAATTCTCATACCAGGTGAACACGGTAAAACCCCCCACATGCCTTTAGGCATCAACAGTGTTGTTGGCGCCGTCATTTGCCATACATGGTGAATATGGTAAAACCTCCCACATGTGTCTGACATAAACAGTGTTGTGAGCGCCTACAATCATCTTATACCCGACGGCGTGGGCAACAAGACTTAGTAGCATACGTACATTCTCCCTCTCTCACTTGTAAGGCCGTCCCCTTCATATATAAAAGGGGATGCGCTCTCTCCCCAAAAAAACATGATTCAACCACCAGGACGATTCAATCGATTCACGAACGAGTCAAACGACCATCCAACGATTCCAACGAACAATAGGCGTTCAAACACTTAGCGCATGTCGGAGCTCCCGTCGCTCTCAGCCCTTCGGTCTAGAGTCCGACCGGACCTCTGATACCCCCATCTTTCTCCCTCTCGTTTGTAACCCTACAGCAAACTTTGAGCACATGGGCTCAGGAATAAAGTCACCGACCAACTCAAACTGGACGTAGGACACGTTGCCTGAATCAGTATAAACCTTGTGTCATCGAGTGCTAGGCCACATCCGGTCACAACGTACGGTAAAACTACAAATATTTACGTGTTGGTCACTTTCTGCACCAACACAAATCATCTTAAATTTGACCAAAATTATAAAGAAAAAAGATTTATGATATCAAATAGGTATATTATGAAAATATAATTAATAAAGAATCTAATGATACTTAGTTGACATCGTAAATATTATTATTTTATCATATAAATTTGGTTAAACTTGAGATGCTTTGACACCTCAAGATTCTTGGAATGACTTATAATTTGGGATGGAGAGAGTAATCAAGAACTATCTATTCTCTCTCTCTTTTATTAAAATATGAGAAAAATGCTTAGAGTTAGCCTAAAAATTGATTGCCCTGAGTATCCAGGCTGGCCTATGACTGGATTTTGAGAAAGCCTATGACAAGGTTAAGTGGAACTTTCTTTTTGAATGTCTATCAGTCAGCGGGTTTTGTGCCAAATGGTGTGGCTGGTTAAAGCAAGTTGTAACTGGTGGCACTGTTAGTGTTAAGCTTGATAACCTAACTGGCCCTCACATTAAAAGCCACAAAGGAGTTAGACAGGGTGACCCTCTTTCCCCAATTCTGTTTAATTTTGTGGCTGATGGACTTACCAGAATGGTACATAAAGCTCAATCTAATGGTCTTATCTCTGGTCTCATTGATCATATCATTCCACATGGAGTAGCTATACTCCAATACGCTGATGATACCATTATCTGTTTAAAGCATGATGTGGTAGGAGCTAGGAATCTCAAGCTGCTCCTGTATCTTTATGAGATGATGGCAGGCCTCAAAATTAATTTTCATAAAAGTGAAATTTTGACCACTAGTGATGAGGAAAATTGGGCTGCTGCCTATGCTGGCTCCATGTGAGTGATTGGATGCCACTTGTTGAGAAGAGTGCTAAGAGATTGGATGTTTGGGGGGGGGGTTCCATGTCGATAGCTGGGAGAACTACTTTGATAAACTCCAGTTTAAACAATGCACCAATTTATCACATGTCCATATATCTACTTCCTAAAACCATTATTGAAAAGCTGGACAAAATCAGAAGAAGGTTCTTCTGGCAAGGAGAGGGCACTAAAAAGCAATACCATCTTATTAAATGGGTGAAAATTTGCAAACATAATAAAAAAAGGGGTCTTCGAATCAAAGATATTAGAAAAATGAACATTAGCTTACTCTGTAAGTGGTGGTGGAAGCTGGAAAGTGAAAATGGATTATGGTAGCAAATCATCCAATATAAATACTTAAATGGTAGATCTGTTTGCACTGATACATGGTTGTATGATAAATCCCTGAACCAGCTTTTCCCTGATCTTTTCAAAATTTATGAACAACCTGATATTTCTGTATATCTTGTGAAGTCTGATCCCAGTAATGTGACCTTTACTAGATGGCTTGTTGATGATCTTAAGCTCTGTTGGCTTAATGTTTTGAGGGTGATTGAGAGTATTCGACTGGTGCATGTAGATGATTTGGTAACATGGAAATTTGGTAACAATGGGAGATTTAGTGTTAAATCCACTTATAAAGCCATGACAATCAGTGATGCTGGGCCATATCATAAAATGATTTGGAAGGGGAAAGTTCCCTCCAAAATAAAAACTTTCCTATGGCTTGTCATGAATAATGCTATTCTCACCAAAGACAACCTAATCAGAAGAAAATGGTCTGGGACACCTACTTGTTACTTCTGTAATGATAATGAGAACATTCAACATCTGTTTTTTCAGTGTTCCACAGCTAAAGCAGTGTGGGCGATTGTAGCTCATGCTATTGGTGCTAATAACATCCCTATGTCCTTTGATCAAATTTGGAAGTGGTGTGAGCGCTGGCTCCCTGATGGTAAACAATTCCATACCTTGGGTATTGCGGCTATTTGTTGGGCCATATGGAAAACTCGCAACTCTATTTGCTTTGAAGGGAAGACAGTGAATAATCCTTCTTCAATTGTGTGTTATGCCTGTTCGCTCATGGGTTACTAGGCAGGCCTCTTCTTGGAGAATGACAGAGCTCAGTTGGAAGCTGGCGTGAATGCTATGCTAGAGATTGCGGCAAAACTAGTGGCCAAGGAGAAGAAGCGTCGTCAACTCAGGCTGGAGGACGTCCAAGATGAAGATCAAGAGTAACGAAGTGCGCCCCGGGGTTGATGATAGACGGCAGTCATAATGATGGTGGCATGTGTCTGGCCTTTTCTCTTTTGTTGAAAATACTGTTTCCCTGATTTTATGGTGTCGTCTGTAGGTGCTGGGGCTGAGTGTTCCACCCGCCCTCCTATCTGTTGCTGCGTAGTTAAGATAGTTCAAGTTCTATGTTGATTCAGAGTTTGTTTTTAGGGTGTGTGCTGACTCTTTGCTATCTTTTGCTGCTCTGTAAAACTCTTAAGATACTGTATTTCCGTTATTGCAATGGAAATGGGGAGATTCCTCGCGTCAAAAAAAAAATCCTGGCCGGCCAGGCCAGCGTCGGTCAAACGCGGATCTGGTGTCGTCGTAGCTTCTCCCAGCATCAGTGTCGCCCAGCTTCTGCAGACTGCAGATGTTTTAACTCGATCGACCCAAGCACTCTTGGCCGAGTCGACAAGCTGATAAATGGCCATTGCAACTTTCTTGCAAGCAAAGGTTCGGTCCAAGCGCCGGAAAGCCAGCCAACCTGATGATCGAAGCCTGCTGGGTCTGACTCCCTCTGACGGAGGTTTGGTTGCCACAGGAAGGGCGCCGAGCACGGTCTACATTTTTTTTAGTTATCTAAACATTTTTGCGGGCTGGACCAAAGAAACCCGATTTTTTGGGCCCTGAGATTCATGCCCAGTTGCCCACTAACGGCGCGAAGAGTCGTCAGGCCAGGTGTTGCTGCATTCGGGCGGGGCTCGACCTAGGCCCCGAGCATACCCAATACTATGAAGCCAAGTTTACGAGATACCTAATTTATTTATACAAGAGATCTAAGACGGTCTCCGACAAGAAATCTAAATGGGCACCTAAACTTAAAATGAGTAGCAAGAGACTCAAAATCAGTCTCCAACAGAGTACCTATACAGGAGACCTATTTTGGGTTGCCTGAGAGGCACAACCCAAATATGAGTATCCTCTCTCCTGGAAACCCATTTGCAGAAATGATTCTCTTTTGAGTCTTGTTGTTGAAGAAGATGCCGAATATGTATTGAATATTTTGCCTGTAGCGCTACCCAAAGGACGAATGGGTCTTGTATTTTGGGTGTTGTTGTTGGAGATAGCCTAAGAATAGGAAAGACTGAGAGCATCTCCAAGAGTTTTCAAAACTCACTTCCAATCTTGATTTTTAAGCAAGACTAAAATAACTACTCTCCAACAACTCCCACTATAATTGTTACGCACTTGAAAAAATCAGCCCAATCGCGCAGTAATATACGCGCGCATATCGATCGGACAATCTAGAGATGGAAGGATGTTGGGAAGAATAAAAAGTATGATAGAGTTCCCAATGCAAATGTGCAAGAGAGAAAGAAAGTATAAAAGTGGTTAGGGTGATTTAGAAATAGTTCGGGATTCCTGATGCAAAATTGTCTTCTATATATTTTAGGAGCGAGATTTTGGAAAAACTGTCGGAGAAACTCAACAAATGTGCTCCTAACTTTTTTTAGCCACTTGGAAAACTCATTGATTTACCAATTGATTTTTTAGAAACTATTGGAGATGCTCTGATAGCGGATCCTACCCAATATATTTTAAAAAAGTTAGTAGATATATATACACCTATATAATATAGTTAACCTTTACAATTGCTATTCTCTCCAACTTATTCATCCAAACTCATAGCAAATCACATGATCATTTTACCTATCGAATCCATCCATTCCCCCATCGGCCGCACCCGATGACCCGGTATTCAGTACCATCTAGCCTTTCCCCAATCCCACATTCTCCTCCTGTCCTACCCACACCGAGCCTGTCTCTGTGTGAGAAAACGAGAGGCACCATCGACGAACTAGGAACCCTAACATCTAGCACTGTGTGACCTTGGCCACCGCCTGCCAACCCCAGCCACCACCTGCCTGGAAAATAGAGACATATTCTAGGGGCGATTTTGGTAACACCGACCATCCTTGAAAATATAGAGCATTTCTAGGGTCAGACCCGTACCTACGATTTGGAAGACCCTGAACGAAACGCGTGACGTGACCCTAAAATTATATAAGAAAATAATATAACAAAAGCATACTTTTGCTTAATTACAAAGCTTCAAATATACGTTGTTCTTACCGTACTTAGAACATATCAAATCTTAATGATAAAACAATACAAAAAGTACTTAGGCAACCAACTGACCTTATGTTCTACTAAAAAGTATCATTCTCTTAGTATTCTTTAAAATAAAGTCTTCAATTATATCTTCCATTATATTTTCATGACCAGAATCAAACCTCCTATTTCTAGAAGATATGATGCAAATCTCGAAATCTCCTCTGGAATCCCTGATTATAATGCAATTTTTTAGACTAATTTTCTTTTTAAGATACAAACGTAAACAATTGGGGATGAAAGCCGTCTGCATACCGAGCTGCCGACGTGTTGACTCTCGGCGGACGACGGCTTGGCGTCTTGGCGATGGTGGCGTAGTCGCCGCGGTGCCGAACTGCCGACGTCGGCGACTCGGCGTGCTGCAGCTCTAGCAGCGGCTGGTTTGCAGCACACCGGCACAGGAAAATAAAACGTCGCCGGCCAATCTGTACGTATGGGGAAGCTAAGGAGTCACCCAAGCAGGCTGGTGGGCTGGCATGGCGGATGGCTTTGGGCCTTACGTTGGGCCAGTGCTCCAATTAACAAATTATTGATTGCAGGCCTGGTCGCTAATTGCTACTTAGTACTTAATACTTAGTGTAATGTGTAAATTTGTAGTCCCTATAATTTTGGAGGCCCTGAACAGTCGCACACTTTGCACCTGCTAATGTACGGGCCTGCTAGGGTAGACCGATAACACCAAACACACCTACAAATTGGTTTATAGGGTTTGTTTGTCTTTGAAACTATTTTTAGAAGTGGTTTTGGATCTAACTGTTGATGAAAAACTGAGGTGCCATTAGAAATCATACATTTTTACATAGCGTTTGAAGATTATGATTTCTGTGATCCAGATTTTATGTGTTCTCCTTGCCCCATTGCCCGGTTGACGCGTTTTTTTACTTGACCTATAACAAACAATCATCAGGTTTGTACTTTGGATACCCTTATAACCATCAAAGGTCATTGAAGTGGCTAATTCCCCTAAATAGGAGGCATTGAGAACAAAGAAATTCTTGGAGCTATCGTCCTCTGGCATTAATATAATTCATTGGTGTTAAGAAAAACCTCTTGGGGGGAGGTTGGCCAGAGATTTTTTTGAAAAATACCAGCCCCCTTCGATCGAGTGTGGAAAGCTTGAATACAGAGAGGACCCTAATTATCTATTATTGATTGCATTGACCCTAGGTTATATATATTGGTACATATGAGGGAGACTTGGAGTACAAGATATAAGTTCTACTAGGCTTAATCCTATTTTAACTCTAGGATTCTATCTTTATCTCTAGAGTTACTTGTATACAATATACATCCCATTATCTCTGCTACACATGCATTAGATCTGTACTTCTAATATTTTCGATCAGTCATAGATGGAGTTTAGTGGCCAATTGCAAACTAGATTGGAGTCTTGTGTTTCCACTATCTTTTTCACTTCACCATCATTAGCTGCATCTCTGATGGATGATCCGACACCTAAGGCGGTGCCTGTGTCCTTTTTGATGCCATCCTTTCTTTCTCCTCTAGTTCCTCCCGTAGTCATAGTGAGAGTGTCATGGACGAAGCGATTGCATGGATGCTTTTTGATGATATGTTGTAGACGTGGTCCTTAGTCATTGATGTCTAGGTAGCCGACGCAGAAGCCGAGGTCGACTATCCACACGTAGCCAAAGGCACACAAAAGATACGCAGTTTGATGGATTGTATAAGGGACATTTTGATGTTAGAGGATGCCAACTAGCTAGGAATGTCTGTCATTGCATGCTGCATATGTCAGGGGATATTTTGTACATGTGAAGTATGCGTGGTTTCAGTACGTTTGCATTGTTCTACACTCCAGGTATACATCCCGTAACGTGTATATTATGCTGCATTTTGTACGCACCTTGCATTGTATTGTATAGGTCGGCGAGGACACATCCATCTGCAGATCCATCACTATACGACATACATACGTATGTGCAACAATGCAAGCCGGTGAACGAATATCAGCCTGTTCGGAAGGTCGTATCGTATCATGGATTATTTACTGCTGGCTGATTTGGTATGAGAGAAAAACATTGTTCCCGGCTGAAAATTTACGATCGTTTACGAGCACGCTAACAGGCTGATGATGTAGTAGTTGCAGCGGTTAGCATGTGCAGTACGTGGCGCAGGTTTGCTGCCAGCGGTGAACGAAACAATGATTGAGCGTAGCAGCTATAACCAGTCGCGTGCCTGCAGTATCCAGACCAGTATGGGAAGCGCAGGGTTCAGGCTTCAGCACCTAGCCTAACTACTCGATCGCACGCAAAAACAGTTCACTGTGGTATGAATGAGGCAGCGAAAAATGCAAAAGCAGGCACGTACGCACGCAGCAAAGCTATAACAGCTAGACGACGAAATGATGAGCTAGAGCTGCACCGCAGTTGCACAAAGGCAACAAACTTGAATCTCACACGATAAACACTTATATAGCTTGGAGTTGCAGAGCTAACTGCCTGATTTAGTTGCAGAGCACATCTGCTGATCCGCATGCTAAGTTTTGCTGAAATTTAATTTACGCTGATGTTTATACTAAAATATTATGAGAAAAAAACACCGATGATTCGTTGAAAAGCATTGACGAAGTAGTGTTGCGGCTTGTGGGATGACTTTTTTACTGCCAAGGAGTGCTGGCAAGCAAGGAACTTGACGTTTCGACAGGGTGGTTGTTACGGGCCGGGCGCGCGTGCTACTGCAGGGCAGGGCTACCTGCGGCGCTGCTGCAGCCTGCAGGTAAGTTAGTGGTCACTCCAGGCAGGGCTACCAATGCAATGCAGCTTCAGTCAGTAGTGCAGTGCTGCGCCTGCGCTATTGCAGTTGCAGGGTGCAGGCTACATCTGCGTGACCCGGCAAGCGGGCCAGCCGGGAAAGCGTATAATTGAGCCCGGAAAGCCTGGGTGTTGGTCGGCGCGTTTGGGCCCCGGCCGTCGCCGGCCGTCCAACCTCATCATCATGATCATCTATCCCTCGTCCGATTATCCATTTATCCTTACCAGTACTACCGGAGTAGTACTCTCTGTTCCAGAAAAAAAAGTCATTAGATTAAATTTTCTTAATTTTAACTAGATTTATAGAAAATGTGTGTAATATTTATATCTCTAAATAAGTTTATTATGAAAGTATATTTAATGATCTATCTAATGATACTAATTATGTATTATGAATATTAATATTCTTTTTATATATAATTGGTCAAAGTAAAAAAAAAAATTACTTTTCAGGGAACGACTTTTATTTTGAGACAGAAGTGGTACATTCCTAGCTAGCTAGTGTTCCAAATTTCCATCTAGCTAGCTTACTCCAGCATTTTGAGCGATTTGTTTGCTGCCATATATGCATCCATGGATGTGCAAAGCATGCACACGTACGTCCTTGCACTGCGGGCTTTAATTTGATTTTTCCATCGCCCATCGGCTTCAAATCAAAACTAACCGAGTCTGCGCGCGCGCGAGAGAGAGCCCCGGCGCCTGGCCATGCATGCATGCATGGCCCCTGCTGCCTCCCAATCCCATCGGAACCATGCGATGCATGCATGCACGGGCCTGCACGGCCGGCCGGCCGGCCGGCCCCGTTCATGTCCACGCGCGCCACCTCCCTCTCAGGCCTCAGTGGCAAATGGAGTAGACCACCAGCAGGTGGACCCATGCTGCCATGCACGACCCAAGGAAAATGCAGCGACGACGGCGTGATACTACGAGAGAGAACATGAACGTGATCCATCCATCAATATCAAGGCTGCGAAAACCAATGGCGGCTTTCATTTTCATGCACTTTGCATCGTCTCTCTCCTCTTCTTGGTTCGTATGGACCTGCCTTAGGTTACCTAGGGCTCTATGCATATATATATATATATATACTTATTCATCCATTCATTTCAAATCATAAGTTGTTTTAGCTTTATCCTAATATATAAGTTAAATTTCTCTAATTTTGATCGAGTTTATAGAAATATAAACAAACATATAGCTCCAACGCCTCTCCTTTGTCCATAAATACCCCTGTTCATATGGACTATTGTTGGCACGCAAACATGTCCCGGCAATGGAATTTGGGCTACACCATCAAGTTCTTGACATCAAGGACGTGCTATGAGATATTTGGTGCAACACAATTCATAGCACAAAGAAAAAAGGGAGAAGGAGATGGTGTTATCCGTGCCTAAACCGGCCAGGGCGACTGCCTTGTTGTCAGGCCGGTCACACTGCCTGGTGCCGTGAACCCCAGCCTAGCCGACTTCCAAGTTGGCTTAGACGACTTTTCTGTTGAAGTCCAAACTGATTTGATTCCAAATCAGGTTTTGGATCTATTTCGACGTGGGAAACTTGGAGAACGCATTTTGGACATGTTTCCTACTGGGATAAGACCACCTCCTCTATATATATGAGATGATCACGTCTGATTGAGTATCCCAACTTCCAGTGGTAAAAAACACAACATATACCATCTTTTGCCCTACTTACTCTCTATCTTGTTGTTCGTCACGTCTCTCGGTGAGATTTGGTGGCATTCTAGGTGGCGTTGCTGACCCTCCACATGCTCCTCCCCGACGGTTCTTCCCAGGAGGTGTTCGGGAGTCTACCAGGCGAAGAACAGGCTCAAAACCGGCCTAACCAACCCCTCGGTTGGTTTCGTCGATTCACTGCGTTCTTGCTGCGATCAAGGTTCGTTGCAACCTCGTGTGTGCTAGCCCTTGCTGGTGTGTGATCCAATTCAACGTTAATACACTATTTAGCTACTCCGTTGGGAAGAATAAGAACACAAGTAGATTCAAACTACTAACAACATGCCGGACGATGATAAGACCAAGGGGAAGGAGGATCACACCGATCCCTTCAACCCAAAGAATATCAACCATCCGACATCAATTGATGATCTTCCCGATGAGCTTCTCAGAAGGTTGAGGCTAAATTAGCTACCGATCTAAGAGCTTTCCTTGAAAGTTGCACCAAGGATCGGCGGGACAGGATTACTCAATTACGTGAGCCTTACTTAAGTTATTCTATTGCTTCTACATCCGCTACACCGGAGGTAATGGTTGGTGCGTGAAAAGGTAGATGATCCTTACCCTACTCATGCTGATTATGCTTAGATGTTGCGAGGTCATAAGACGGTTAATGATAACAATCTTATGATTGTTTTTAGCATGATTGTGTCATGTTTTGATAGACTAGAGGGTAAGATAGCCGATAAAGTTGATCTATCGGCCAAGAAATCTACTTCTAAGCAACCTCAATAAAAGCATGCCCTACATTTTTTATGATAATCAAGGTCTTTATGCCGCGGCTAATAAAGCCAAATTGGCCTCTTCGACACATCTGTCACACCCGGTTTCATAAAACAAAACCGAATGCACATCACATGGATGCTAGGATCTGTTTATTCATACATGCGATGACAAAATGATACATTGCAATGTTTATCACAAAAGCGATTACATATATCAAAAATGACCAGAGGGTCTAAACACAAAATTACATCAGAGTTCCAGCAGAGCAGGGTCTCCATCCCTTCAGGCAGCTAACCGGGGGTACACCAGCCTAGCATCGACACTATCTTCAAGAAACACCGTCTTCTAGAAACTCCATCTTCTAGTCCAAACCGCTGGGTGGGGTAGCAAAGGGGACAAAGAGAAGGGTGAGCACATCAAAATGTACTCCGCAAGTGTAGAAAAGTATGACATGTGGGTCAACACAAGGAAAGATTAAAAGGGTTTAACACAAGCCCTTAAGCAACACACCTATTACCTTAAACCTTAAGCACCTATTTAACTAGGTGAGATCTTCCTTCACCTCGGAGAACCACTGTAACCAACACTCGAATCCCATCCGAGCACCACACCTGGATTCCATCCAAGCAAACCAACACTTGGATTCCATCCAAGCCTCCCAACTGAACCAGAGCCATCTAATCAAGAAGTCCAGGCCGCTCTTGACCATGAGCACGGCTGATATATCGGTTTTACACTCTGCAGAGGTTGCACACTTTCATCACGATTCATGTTTTCCCATCACGCTTCACACTACCTAGGTGCTCAGCAGGGTCACACTACAAGGCCTTTACAAAGTCCCTCCAAGTCTGTTTTACACTTTCACTAAGGTTTCTAACCGCTAACAGTGGGTACCAACACCACTACAGAAGCCCCTCTTGTGCCACACAAACTGACCTGATGTAGCTTAACTTGGAGGAAACTAATTACTTGGCCAGGGCTAGAGCCATATAGCCCTCGAGGTTGCGCTGTTAAGCCGGGTTACTTGTCCATGAACCGGTCCTTAGAATCCAAGCAGGAACGAGCACAATCCATTCCACCAATTCCAACAATCCACCAGAAAACATTTACCCAAAATCTGGCACACACCTCCACCAAAACCAACCATCCTGCCGGATTCCTATTCACCATGTTGCTATAAACATTACCAACCCAAGATTGCATAAATCATTAATCAATATTAAATGATAACTTTTCCAACCCAAGACTGCAAGCTAAGCAAGACAGCTACCCAACCAACCCAAGTTACAAGGATGATAACATCAAGTTCTAGTAAACCCTAACATAGGATTCAAATTATGACTCAGCATGCAACTAATGGTCTAACTAAACTAACTCAAATCAAAACAAAAGTAGGAGCAAGTATGGTCAAGGACACTTGCCTTAGGCTTAGAAACGCATAATAACTCGAACTCTGGGTCTTCGGGGTCCACTGATGACTTCTCTTCCATCGCGGCAAATCTTCGGGTGCATAGACATACAAGCAAACATATACAAATAAATAAATGTAGTACACCAAACATGATAAAACAACTTATGAAAAAGGTTACTTATGCGTAGGTCTTGTTTCTACGATCGCGTGAGCGCAAGAACAGCTGAAAACGGAGATCGGACAGAAAAGATACGGACTCCGAAAGATTTATCGGAAGGAGGGGCATTTCAGGTATTTCACGTGAAACGCGCTGAAATAGATGAAATAAATAGTACTGACGTGATTAAACAATGATAGAAATATATATTGAAAAGATGAAACTGAAAGAATTGAATTCGGATTTTATATGAAGGAATAATAAACGAAAAGGACGGAAGTTAAATGAATCAGGGATCTATCTGCGATTTCAGAAAATAAATAATCGCGAAATAGTCCTTCTTCTTCCTCTGGATCGAAATCGCCACAGTAGAGTTGCGGTTACTGTTCACGCGGGCACTGCACAGGGGAAAGCGCTTGGCCATGGGAGAACAAGGGCAGGGGCTGGGTGCAGGGCGGCCGGCTAGGGAGGACGAGCGGCCGGCCAGCGGCTGGCCTGCAGCGGCAGCAGCGGGCGTGCAGCGTCCAGGGCGCCGGTCTGGGGCCGCGGCACAGCAAGCAGCAACGGCGGCCAGAGAGCGGCGGCGGCGGCCAGAGCAAGCTGTAGAGTGAGGGAGGAGGTGGCCTCGGCCAGGCAGAGGGCTTGGCCGGCCGAGTGGCATGCAGCAGCAGCGGCCACGATGCAGCAGAGAAGGAAGGGAGTGGCCGGCAATGGTGTTGCTCGCCGGAGAAGGAAAAGAAAGGATGGGGAACGGGTCAAACGGTGACGGATTCACGAAACAAAACGCGAGACGGTGTAGAGGAGATCTATACGAACCTCTTGATGGTCTCGGAATTCGCAGGGGACACCGGAGTTGGCCGAAAAAGCTCGCCGAACATTCGCCGGAAAAGTTCACCGTCGGAACTTCGGCGATATATGTAGGACAAATGGATTGACGGCTCGTGAAATCGATCGTACTTTTGGAATGAGGGCGTCAAGGAGAACACCGTCATGTATTTATAGGTGAGGTTTAGGTTGGTGAAAAAAATCGGGTTTTGGGATTATTTTAATTTCGCGAATTAAAATAATTCTAGAAAATCAGAATTGTTTTTTAAGCCATGAAAAATAGGCCGGAGCTCAGAAAAATCGCCAAAAAATTCTGGAGATAGATTGAAGGATGAGAAACTCAACTAAAGTTGTTTGAGCTCACGAAAAGATTGTTGCAAAGATCAAGGAAAAATATTAAGCCCAAGGAAAAAGGAATTTAATTCCAGAAAAGGTCAGAAAATTTCTAAGAGAGAAAGAAATATCGCTCTATCATATTTTAAAACCATTTGCACTCATAAACACCAATTGCAACCGGCATGAATGCAACACCCTTCACATTATATTACAAAAGTTATTTAAAATCAACATTTTTCACATTATAAATTGCAAAAACCCTAATTAAATCTTGAAAACTTTAGAAAATGATAAAAGCATTAATTTTATTCAGTGAAAACTATTTACAACCCAAAATGGAATTTTTGGGGTGTGACAACATCTATGCCAATAGTCACCGTTGCTCAAAATTTAGGTCGTAACACAAGAACCGATCATGGATCGGCGGTGAATCGAGCTTCGGCAGGGTATAATATGGTTCTTCCTAACCCACCAAAGTCACCAAGTCAAATTCATATGCTTAGTAGTGCACATGTGGCTCCCGTTACTGATTTTAATAAAACTTTGAATTAGTTTGAAGATGAATTATCTAGATCCATTAAGAGTAGCTCGGGTGTACAAATCAAGCCTAGTGTAACACCTCGGGTGTTTAAAATACTAAAACCTGACATGTCATCATATGCATTGCAAAGCATTTGGCATTTGGTGAAAACTTTGAGATGCATACACTAAAACAAGTTTATATTCATGTGATATGTGTTGAATTGTATTGTTTGACTTAAATTCAAAGTTTGTTTGGATTTTGATTTTTCGAGAAAACCCCGCTTTCAAAGATTTAAATCCTACCCGAAAATCCATTTCAAAATCTAAGCATAATTTGGGGTTGATCCCAAAAGAAAAAAAGTGTAGAGCTTGGCAAGTTATACAAAGTTTGTTTTGGAGTTTTTCAAGTTGTTTGGAAAAATTTTGAGTAATTCAAAAAGGCGTAATTCGTTAAATTTCCTATTCAAATTCAAAAGTTCATTTCAAAATCTAGACCGAATTAGGAGAGGGTTATAGAAGCAAAGTTGTAGAACTTTTGATTTTGAACAACTTTTGTTTTGGAGATTTTGAGTTGTTATGAAAATTTGAGAGTAATTTGTGAATTTTGGCGAATGGCAAACTTGTAATTCTGTGTGAGCAGTGTCCACCGTCGAGACTACACCGCCGGCGACCTTCTTCGGCGTTCCAGGCGCGTCGTGGCCGTCCTTGGCGTCGCGTTGGCACGGAAATGGCTCCGTCGTGGCTTCCTTGAGCTTCTGAGTCGCGTTATAAGAACCAAAGACGCCGCGTCGTGCTGCGTTTTTTCTTCCTCCTCCGCTTTTCCGTCGCCACCACCGACTCCGTCGAGCTCTCACCGTCGACTTAGCGCCATTGCCGTCTCGGCAAAGCCTGTCCTAGCTCCGCCTTAACCTTACGCGACCAACCGACCCACCAATTCAGTTTATCTCCACCGGAAACTCGTTGTCCACGTCTTTCTTCTTCGTGGCCGGCAACTCCTCCGCCGAGCGCGATTCGCCACGGCCAGAGCTCCACGGTGCATCTTCGTCCCTGGTTTTGGCTGATTCTGTTTCGTCTCGATGCTGTAGTACTTAATCCATAGCTGGTTGCTCATTTTGATCACTGCAGTCGCCGGTACACCATCGCCAACGATGTTTTGCTTCATCGTGTTCACCGTGATCGTTGTCACGCCTCTCCGTTGCTTCTCCGACCTCGCTCCTTGCTTCAACGCGTTCGGGGTGAGCCTCTGGTGCTTCCTGAATCCCTTGTTTGAGCTCTACCGGTCGCACACCGCCGGCATAGCGCTGCCGTGCCACCGCGTCCGCCATGGTCGACGACGAGCTAGTATAGGGCCGTAATCAGTGCTGATAGGGACGTCAATTGATGCGCCTAGACTTGGTGATCATTTTGGTACGTTGGTCGTCGCCGGTGATCTCACCGTCGGCGAGAAATCACCGGTCAGAGCCGTCGCTGCCGTGGTCAACGTCGGAGGTTAGGGATGACAGGTGGGGTCGGGTTGTCAGTGACTCAGCGTTCAAATGGATTTTTCTATTTTCAGATTTGAATGAATAGTGTCTATTTTTGTTATTTTTGTGTAGATTTATTTAGAGCTCCAAAAATTATGAAAATTTTTGTGTGACTTCTCTGTGATATATAGTATTTAAGAAAAATATAAAATAATGTTTTTCAGTAATTTTTGAATGTGATAAAAATTGCTCAATTTATTAATAAATGGATTTTCATGATTTTTCTAGGCTTATTTATTTATCTAAAAATTATGAAATTTGTTTTGCCACTTAGTTATCATGTAATGAACAATTACAAAAATTTTGAGCTCAATTGGAATAAATTGATTTATTTCATAATTTTGAATTAAATAATTAATTCATAAAAGCAAATAGTAACCTTTAATGATTTAGGTTTTGTTTGAAATCTTGATCGAGTGATGACCTTGGATCATTAGTTGATAATGATCCTTGGCAATTGATTGGGTGTTGCGAAAAAGGTTTGACTAGTTTGACTTGCAACTGTACCGCGAAGGAAAGTTGTATTCAAATTATTAATTTTGCATCCATCATCGAGCATCATGTTTCGTATTCCACATCATGTTAAACATGGCATTGTTATTACGTGTAGTAAACGAAGGTGAACACATGGTAGTTAATCAAGTGGTTGAGGAGGTTAATCCGTCTGTTGAGGTCGGACCGAATACTTGTGAAACGTCGCAGGAGCCGGACTTTTCCGTCAACGAAGGCAAGCCCCAGATGCATACAACCCTACCTTGTGTTTTACAAATTAATTTTGCTTTTGCTTTCCGTTACTGCATTAAGTGATTAGGAGTTAAGTAAGAGCCTAATTGGTGCATTACCATTCTTGTTATTCCATATTTACCATATTACCAGTTTTTAAACTCGTATATGTCTAGTTTTGCTTAGCTATGTGTAGAACGATGAAAGTCGGGTGATTACCTGCCACCTGCAAGTTTTAAATGGAACATTGGTTAATTATGTTAGCATGTGATATGGGAATGTGGAGTAATAAATCTAGACCGGGCGGACTCGGTGTGTGTGAGCCACAAGACATGGAGGTCTTGTGAGCGGGTTCTTTCCGCCTGTGTCGATTAAGGCACGTCCGTTGTTGAATTGCATGAGGTGAGAATTTGTAGTACTAACCACATACTCTGGTAAGCCTGAACTTGGCGATTCTATTACGAGAATGGCTACTCGCGCACTGGGAGTGGAGAGATGGCGGGAATAGCGTGTACCCACGTGGTTATGGGCTGGATTGGTGGAGTACTATATTCTCGGGTGGCGCGGACCCATTCTTGTTTCAGAGGATCTGAGGGTAGGTTGGTATATGTAGGTCGGGGACCTGCATATGTCGTGTGGTCTGGAATTCCCAGCTGGGTTTATAATCGGTTTGAATCGTCGTTGCTCCTCGGTTATGGAGACTCAACTCACTGTTCATCATCGTAGTATTAATAACTGGAACCTAAGAATGGTTGATGAAGGTGTTGGATATGAAGTTTCATGATCTCATTACGGATCGTGTCATCTTTGTATATGAGTTTATGAAGTTTAAATTGTTGAAATAAAGAATTTTGTTAAAGAGCTTTTACGCAAAATAACTTTGATTATTGCTAAAACCATACCTTGAATCCCTGAGCCTGCATTCTTGAGTTATCAGTTCTTATTTCGGTTAAGTCTTGTTGAGTACTTTTGTACTCAGGGTTCGTTGACCCTTGTTGCAGGTGAGTCTCATGAGCAGATCTGTTGTGGATCGTGCTGCATGACAGTTGTACCTTGTGATGACGATGAGAAGTAATTGTGTGGCCCTTGGGCAGGGCAGCCTCATTGTGTGTTTTGTATTATATTATAATGCCGCTCCACTACTTTGGTTTGTATTAATATCGAACTTAGTTGTATGGTTTGAAACAAATGGTTTGTAAACTATGTTATTGTAAGTCTTCCGCTACTTTTACTCTGATGTATCTATTTGAATTAAACTGTTGTAATACTGCAATGACTCTGTAATGTGATCCTGCTCGGAAATCGTGGATGATTCGGGGTTCCCGAGGACACCCGACAGCCTCTTCTTAAATTACCAGAACATATGCATAGATGTCAAAGGTCGTTGGACGATGACGGTGCATGTGGGCCCTATAATTTAGGAGGTTCCGCCACGTAATGGTATCGAGCGATCGTTACAAAGTTTTTGTGGTATTGGTTTACAAAAACTTCAAAATGATTTGGGATGACTAAATTTAACTTGATTAATTTGGTCCAAATTGCTTTCGACTTGTCTTATTTCTTTCTCACCATTCCGTTTTTTAATTAAAAAGGGTCTTGTGTGGTGGAGTAGTAATCTTACTATGCCCTATAAAAAAAATATAAAAAAAAATGTTGTTTATGTGCATTATAAACTTTGATGTTTTTGTTCGTAAGAACGATTCATGCATCATTATTAATTCACTCGTTACTTCCTTCACCTCTTAGTCCGGAGTTGAGTAGTGAGACCTGGTTTGAGTAATGTAATCCATCATAGCTGCTCTTTAGACTTTGATCAAATGGTCTTACTTGGATTAAATTGGTTTTCTCAAGTATGGCTCGTGCCAAGATGACGCCTTATAAGTCCATTGGACCCAAAGAAGTTTCTCGTCACCAACTTGCCCTAGAAACGATGGTGCTAGCAAGATAGTGAGTTCTAGGCCCTGATCCCAAAGTGAGATACAGAGAATTTCTGTAATTAGCACAAGCTACTAGAGATAGGGCTTTAGATGCTATCTGGTAGGAGAATTGCAGGATCAATTGAGGCTCACTCACCACCGCACATGTGAGGCATGAAAGCATGTTAGTTAAATGCGGTGGAGGGACAAAATGAGGCTTGGCATAGGGAAAATGTAGCTAGAGCTAGAACTCATGAGCTAGAATTCTATGTAGAAGATTTAGAAGAACATAATACCTATCTACATGAGGAAGTTCATAGGCTTAGCAATCTACTAAACCCGAATCATGAGCCTCAAGTCGATGCCATGGACCCCGGTGTCATCCTTGCCGATGATAACGAATCGAAAGAGGAAGAAGAAGAAGATCCTGAAGAATTAGTAATGATCAATGAAAGTGATGATGAAGGCGGTAATAATTCCGAATGGATACCGAGCACGAAGTTTGAAGTAATCACGGAAAAGAGTAGAGTTGTATAATAGTTAATTATGGTTAAGCTATGTATCTTGTTTTGGTACATATAGGGTCCGGTGTTTATAGTAATAAACCCTATGTTATGTGTCCGGAGTAAGTGATGTGCAATTCAATAAAGGCTTGTGAATAAAGTTTGGTTTGTTATGAGCGAGATGCGTCGTCTGCTGGGATCGCATATATTCACGGTACTTCACAAGATGATGATGATATCCCAACCCGCCACCGATGCCGTAACTAATCTGGCCGATGCTATATGCTATCGCCGCATTAGTCAATGTGACTATGGAAAATTCTCGTTTGCTTCATGAGATGGCTCAAAGTAATCAAAATCAGATGCATGGAAACCGTGGCCGCAATCATAACAGGCATGAGGCTACCTATGTGGATTTCATGGATACAAAACCCCGGTGTTCACCAAGGCGGATGAACCATTGGAGGTCGATGGACCGGCTTAGGACCATGGAGCGTAAATTTGATCTTATTCATCGCACGAGTTTTAGAAACCGGTGATTGCTGCCCAAACAACTTAGAGGTCTGGTGGTGCTTGGTATGCAAATCTGATGGCCATGCAACCCGCATGCATTCCGTTAACTTGGACAGAAATTTCGCATCGCTTTGAGCCTATTATATCCCGGAAGGAGTGATGGCTATGAAGTGGATGAATTCCTTGCTTTGAGGCAAGGGGATCAAACGGTTATACAAAGATGTGGGAAGATTCAATCATCTATCGCAGATGCATCCGAACATGTCAATACGGATGCCAAGAAAAGAAATGGTTCATGAGAGGTCCGAATACCAAGCTGCAGACAATGATGACAACTGTACCAATATCACTTATCATGAGGCGATAAATATTGCAATTGCTTCAGAGGCAAAGTATCGGCAAGATAAGGAGCTCAAGAAGAAAAAAGAATGTGTCCGTCTGGACCTTTTGGTGAAACCAAAAGAGGCAGAGAGTGATTTATCATCCAATAAACCATTATTGTCCTCCTTATCGTCCGTCGCAGTTCCAAGCCGGGCAACAGTCAAATGTCCGTCCTGCTATAACCTATCTGAACTCACAGTCAACCAATGCTCCTGGTGGTAATGCTCCAACGTCACAGGGTCACAACTATCTATGTTACAATTGTGCAAGGACTGGTCATTTCTCCAGGGAATGTCCATATCCTAGGCAGGCTAATCAAAATTATCAGAAGACCCCTACCAATCAACAACAGGATCAGGCACCAAACAAGAACCACAATCAGAATGCTCCAAAGGGCAAAGATGAGAGGAAGACAGGACGGGTGTTCTATATTCAAGCTGGAGAAATTCCGGAGGGGGAGCTAGTGATGATGGGTATGTTTCCTGTTGCCAATCACCCTGCAATTATACTTTTTGATTCTGGCGCATCGTATTCATTCATCAATAGAACATTTGTCATGAAGTATGAAATTTCAATTGGGGCAACAAAGGAAAGTTTCTTTGTACAATCATTGGGGGGACGTCGTGTACTAAGGAAATGGTGTACTGTGTACCGTAAACACAGGTGGGCATATATTTTCCCACTACCATGATTATCCTTAAGGATCGGGATATAGATGTAATCTTGGGAATGAATTGGATATATCAGCATAAGGCTGTTATAGATGTTTTGAATAGGACTTTAAGAGTAAGTTTGTCTGATAGTAATTCTCAACTTCTCATCCAACTTCCAACCTTAAGAAGATCGGTGGGCGAGTTTGTAAGCCGCCGTCAAATAGATTAGAGATATCCCGGTAGTACGTGAATTTCCGATGTGTTTTTCGAGGATTTACCCGGTCTACCACGATAGGGATGTACTGATTTAACATAGAGTTACAACTTGGAACAGCTCCGATTTCTCGGAGAGCTTATAGAATGCCACCTAAGGAATTGGCCGAGTTGAAGGCTCGATTACAAGAATTAATTGAGAAGGGGTTTATCCAACCTAGTTCCTCACCTTGGGGATGTCAAGGGCAATTTTGTGAAAAAGAAAGATGAGACCCTGAGGTTATGTGTTGACTATCATCCGTTGAATGAAGTGACCATCAAGAATAAGTGTCCATTACCTCGGATAGATTTGCTTTTTGATCAGTTGGCCGGAGCCAAAGTTTTCTCCAAGATAGATTTGAGATCAGGGTATCACCAAATTAAGATAAAGTCTGAAGATATTCCCAAAACAGATTTACCACAAGATACGGATTATATGAATACTTGGTGATGTCTTTTGGTTTGACAAATGCTCCCGCTCATTTCATGTATCGATGAACTCAGATTCATGCCCGAGCTAGACAAGTTTGTAGTGGTATTTATAGATGATATACTAGTATATTCCAAGAATAAGACAGAACATGCGAGAACACCTCGTAATTGTTCTCGACTCGTTTGAGAGAACATCAATTGTATGCCAAGTTCAAAGCAAGTGTGATTTTTGGCTTAAGGAAGTGCAATTTCTTGGACATGTCTTGTCACGAAGGAGTTGCAGTTGATCCCGGCAAAGTGAGGGATGTGCTTGATTGGAAACCGCCAACCACAGGTTCATGAAGTTCGGAGTTTTCTTGGATTGGCGGGATACTACCGCCGGTTTATTCCAGAATTCTCTAAAGTATCAAAACCTATAACTGAATTGTTGAAGAACCAAGTCAAGTTTGTCCGGTCATCGATTGTGAAGAGGCTTTCCGGACTTTAAAAAAATTTGTTGACTATCGCACCAGTGTTAGCTCAACCTCGATATCGAGAAGCCGTTTGATGTTTATTGTGATGCTTCGTATTGGTATTGGATGTGTGTTGATGCAAGAAGGCCGAGTCATTGCCTATGCGTCCGAGCAACTTAAGCAACATGAAGAACACTATCCTACTCATGATTTGGAGTTAGCAACTATGGTTCATGCTTTGAAGATTTGGCGGCATTACCGCTTGGTAATACGTGCCATATATATCTGAGATCACAAGAGCTTAAAATATATCTTTGCTCATCGAGTTGAACATGCAACAAAGAAGATGGTTAGAACTAATTAAGGATTACGATTTGGAAGTACATTATCACCTGGTAAAGCAAATGTAAAGCAAATGTAGTTCGAAAATGCTCTCAAGAAGAACAATGGGTTTGACTTTATGTCAAGAGATGGAGAAGCTAAATGTAGAAGTAATTCAACAAGGTAGTTTGACCAACATAATTGTTGAAGCCACTATTCGAGATTTAGTTATTGCTCGAGAAGGAAAACAAGGGTGTAGCCCATATCAAGGAAAGAGTCAGAATGGAAAGGCGGAATGTTTCAAAGATAGATAATGAAGGTGTGCTATGGTTCAAGGATCGTTTGGTAGTACCAAAAGTTTACGAGTTCTGGCGGCGATCAATTCTTGAAGAAGCACATGCTACTAGGTTATCTATCCATCCGGGAAGCAACAAGATGTACCATGACTTAAAACAAAGGTTTTGGTGTGAAAGCATCTAGGCCCCTAAGTGGATTTCGGTGATTAATGTCAATACAAGATTACTATGACTAACGTATGTTTTGCAGAGGCAATTAAGTTAGGTCATGGTAATGGAGATCGATTGGGCAATTGAGGTTGTCATGCCCCTACGATGGAAATCGTTTTGGTTTTCAAAGGATGGACGACAAGGTTAAGGATAACTAGTTCTAAGTGTCAATTGAAGTTGGAGAGACACTTAGAGTAGTTTAGGACTTTGTTTTTCCTTTGGCCGTACTATGAAGGGGGGTATGAACGGGTAGCTTGACCTAGTTGAGTCTAGTGAGTTAGGTGTGGTGCACACTTGTTAAAACAAGCCCTAGGTAGCTCCTATGAATGCCTAAGATCCTTTGGAGCTAACTTCATTCACATATGATCGAGAGTTGGAAGTGAATGGAGGGTCAAAATCTTCGACAGGGACAGCTCGGTCTTGACCGGCGGACACGCGAGGTCCGGTCATTCATTTGACTATGGAGAACAAGTCCGGAGGACCTGGGATATTTGGAAGGTCATATGACCGGGGGACGCTGAAGGCCCGGCGTCCGGTCGACTCAATAAGGGTCAATTTGAGAAAGTGTGACCGGACGCGCGTCCGGTCGGTGGTGACCGGACCGAGTATCCAGCGTCCGGTCGTTTGATGAGAAGCATCAAGATCGATCGGACGCGTCGGTCGGTCCGACCGGACCCTATCGTCGTCCGGTCATCACTTGAAACTATTTTATGCGGGTTGAACTGACCGGAGCGTCCGGTCAATATGATCGGAGCGTCCCGGTCATCCATGAGAAGCTCATAACGGTTCGCTTTTTTCAGTGCCTTATAAATAGAAGCTCCACTCGTGTGTGGAGTCACTTTTGCTCATTCCAACATTTGAGAAACACGTTTGTGAGTGCCAAGAAGAGCAAGGTCCTAGTGAGGTGTTTGTGATTTGAGAATCCAAGAGTGAAACCTCATTAGTGAATCAAGAGTAGACAAGTGTGCATCCATCTTCTCATTAGGGCGGCGTGGTCAAGTGAGAGCTCGTGCTTGTTACTCTTGGTGATCGCCATCACCTAGACGGCTTGGTGGTGATTGGGAGCTTGGTGATCACCCGGCGGAGCTTGTGGGTGACCCAACTCAAGTTGTGAGCGGTTTTGGGTGATTCGCCGTGACGAAGTGTCGAAGAATCAACCCGTAGAGAGCACTTAATCCTTGCGCGGATCAAGGGGGACATTGATTCATCAAGTGGTTCATCCGATGATGAGAGTGACAATGAGAAGGTGGCCGCCATTGCTATTGATCTTGCATCCTCACCACCACCATCGCCATCATCCTCTACACACCTATGCCTTATGGCCAAGGGTGAACGCAAGGTAACTAAGAGTGATGATAGTAGTGATGATGAGCAAGCTAGTGATGATGATAGTGATAGCGATGATGATTCACCCACATATGATGATCTTGTTAAAATATTAAGAAAATACACTAAGATCATTAGAAAGAGTAGAGCTACTAATGAAAAACTTGATGCTAAAAATGATTCACTCTTAGCTAAGTGTGATACATTAGAAAAGGCTAATGATGAGCTCAAAGAAACAAATGATTCTATATCATCCAAACTCAAGGAGCTCAAATCTTCTAAGAAAGAGCTTAAAGATAAACATGATAAACTTGAGTTGGTGCACAATGAGCTTGCCATTAGTCACAACAAGCTAAAAGATGAATATACAACTCTAAAGATCAATTATGATACCCTTGTTATTGCACAAGAATTCTTACCAAATGAGCCACATGTTGCTACTAACCATGTTGTTAAGATTGATATAGCTACCTCATGTGATGATTTAATTGATGAGAGCATTGACATGGATCTAGTAGCAAAGGCAAGCAAGTGGTTGAGTGCAATGACTATGATGAGTATGTCAAGCTAAAGAGTGACAATGAGAAGCTCATGAAAGATCTTGAAGAGATGAAAAGTCACAACACCATTGTGATAGAAACTCTTGATCATGACGAAGATTTGATCCTTGAGAATGAGAAGCTAAAAAGAGAAAAAAAGAAACTCAAGGAAGAGAAGAACAATGATATTCTCAAGGAAGAGAACAAGAAGCTCAAAATGGAGAAAGAGCATCTCAAGGTGGGATTGAGCAAGTTTGCTAGAGGCAAGCATCTCCAAAGTGAGCTACTCATGAATACCGTCATGAAGATGGATAGAAGTGGCATTGGATATATGGCAAGTGTAGAGAAGAAGAAGGCTCAAGCTCAACACCAACAATCAAAGCCAAAGCTAAAGCCAAAGAGATGTTTTGAGTGTGGACAAGAAGGCCACTTTTCTCATGAGTGTCAAACTCCACCACCACAACCCTTGCCCAAGCATGCTAGACCTTTTGCTTTCAATGCTCACTACATGCTTAGAAAAGATTCTAGTGGAAAGATGAAAGTCATGTTCTTAGGACCCCCCAACAAGAGTAGGCCTAAGAAGATTTGGGTGGCTAAGTCACTTGTTGAGAAGGTGAAGGGCCCTCAACAAGTTTGGATCCCTAAAGCTTGAATCTCTTGTGTGTAGGTGAACTACAAGACTGGTGGAAGTCATTGGGTTATTGATAGTGGTTGTACTCAACATATGACCGGTGATCCTCGTATGTTCACCTCACTAGATGAAGAGGTAGATGGACAAGAGAAAATAACATTTGGAGATAATTCAAAGGGCAAGGTTAAAGGATTGGGCAAAGTGGCAATATCAAATGATCATTCCATCTCCAATGTGCTCTATGTTGCCTCATTGAGTTTCAACTTACTATCCGTTGGGCAATTGTGTGATCTTGGCTTCCAATGCTTATTCACCGAGAAGGAAGTTGTTGTATCCAAAGTAGATGACAAACAAGTGATATTCAATGGATTTAGATACAATAATTTATATCTAGTTGACTTCACCTCCGAAGATGCAAACTTGAAGACTTGCCTATTCACCAAAACAACACTTGGGTGGCTATGGCATAGAAGACTTGCTTATGTTGGGATGAGCTCACTCAAGAAGCTTATGAAGAATGATTTGGTGAGAGGGTTGAAGGATGTGAAGTTTGAGAAGGACAAGCTTTGTAGTGCATGTCAAGCCGGCAAGCAAGTTGCAAACACTTATCTAACCAAAGCTTTCATGTCAACCATAAGAGTGCTAGAACTCCTACACATGGATTTATTTGGACCAACAACATACAAGAGTTTGGGAGGAAATCTCTATTGTCTTGTGATTGTGGATGACTACTCAAGGTATACATGGGTGTTCTTCCTTCATGACAAATCCGAAGTTGCATCTTGTTTCAAGAAGTTTGCCAAGAGAGCTCAAAATGAATTTGAAGTGAAGCTCAAGAAGATAAGAAGTGATAATAGCAAAGAATTTGACAACACAAACATAGAAGCTTATTGTGATGAAGTTGGAATCAAACATGAAGTCTCCGCAACCTATACTCCTCAACAAAATGGTGTAGTTGAGAGGAAGAACCGGACTTTGATCACTCTTGCAAGGACAATGCTAGATGAGTACAACACCTCCGAAGCTTTATGGGCGGAAGCAATCAACACCGCATGTTATGCATCTAACCGCCTATTTCTTCAAAAGTTCCTTGTCAAGACACCGTATGAGTTGCTCAATGGGAAGAAGCCGGACGTCTCCTTCTTTAGGGTGTTTGGTTGCAAGTGCTACATCTACAAGAAGCGGCAACACCTAGGGAAGTTTCAAAGACGTTGTGATATAGGTTTTCTTGTTGGTTACTCATTGAAGTTCAAAGCATATAGAGTATTTAATCATGCCACCGGCTTGGTTGAAGAAACATATGATGTGGAATTTGATGAATCTAACGGCTCCCAAGGAGCACATGAGAATCTTGATGATGTAGGTGATGAACCATTGAGGGAGGCTATGAAGAACATTCCGGTGGGAGACATCAAGCCAAAAGATGATGAAGATGATGTACAAGTCATTAACCAACCTTCTTCATCAAATGTACCACAAGATGGCGAAAAAGATGGGAGAGTAGAAAATGAAGATACTCATATCTCTCATGAGCAAATGGTGGTACAAGCACAAGATGTTGATGCTCCACAACCTCCTCCTCAAGTGGTCAATAGAAGAAACACACCTCTCCTACAAGATCATCCATAAGATCTCATCATAGGGAGTCCATCAAAGGGTGTAATGACTCGATCTCAAAAACTTACTTCATTTATTGCTCATCACTCTTTTGTCTCTTGCTATGAGCCTACCAAGGTAGAAGAAGCTCTTAAAGATCCGGATTGGATCAATGCCATGCATGAAGAGTTGAACAACTTCACTCGCAATGAAGTTTGGAATCTTGAAGAGCGACCAAAAGGTGCAAGAGTCATTGGAATGAAGTGGGTGTTCCGCAACAAGCAAGATGATCAAGGTGTTGTTGTGAGGAACAAGGCAAGACTAATTGCAAAGGGGTTCTCTCAAGTTGAAAGTTTGGATTTTGGAGAGACCTTTGCACCGGTTGCAAGATTAGAAGCCATCCGTATCCTTCTTGCATATGCATCACATCATGAAATGAAACTATATCAAATGGATGTGAAAAGTGCTTTTTTAAATGGCTTTATAAATGAACTAGTCTATGTTGATCAACCTCCCGGGTTTGAAGACCCTAGATATCCTAATCATGTTTATTGGTTGTCCAAGGCACTATATGGGCTTAAGCAAGCCCCAAGAGCTTGGTATGAGCGCCTTCGGGACTTCCTCATTGAGAAGGGCTTCACCATTGGGAAGGTCGACACCACACTATTCACCAAGAAGCTAGATGGGCATATCTTCATTTGTCAAGTATATGTTGATGATATCATCTTTGGATCATCAAATGAAGACTCATGCAAAGAATTTGGTGAATTGATGTCGAAGGAGTTCGAGATGTCAATGATTGGTGAGCTTACATTCTTTCTTGGTTTTAAGTCAAGCAAATGAAAAAGGCATCTTCATCTCTCAAGAGAAATACACAAAAGATCTTCTCAAGAGATTCAAGATGGATGAATGTAAGCCAATCAAGACACCAATGCCTACAAATGGACATCTCGACCTAGATGAGGGAGGTAACCGGTTGATCAAACTCTCTACCGTTCTATGATTGGTAGCTTGTTATATTTAACCGCATCTAGGCCCGACATCATGTTTAGTGTGTGTGTGTGTGTGCTAGATTTCAAGCTAGTCCTAAGGAAACACATTTAATTGCCGTAAAAAGAATCCTTAGGTATCTTAAGCACACACCAAGCATTGGTCTTTGGTATCCCAAAGGAGCTTTATTTGAATTAATTGGCTATTCCGATTCGGATTACGCCGGATGCAAAGTTGATAGAAAGAGCACATCCGGAGGGTGCCATTTGCTTGGTAGATCACTTGTGTCTTGGTCCTCCAAGAAACAAAATAGTGTGGCTTTGTCCACCTTGAAGCGGAATACATTGCAGCGGGTGGTGCTGCTATGCACAAATATTATACATGAAACAAACTTTGCTAGACTATGGAGTAGTTCTAGAGAAAGTACCTCTTTTGTGCGACAATGAAAGTGCGGTAAAACTTGCAAATAATCCGGTTCAACACTCTCGCACCAAGCATATAGATATTCGCCATCACTTTCTAAGAGATCATGTGGCTAAAAATGATATATCACTAGAAGGTGTAAGATCCGAAGATCAATTAGCGGATATCTTCACAAAACCGCTAGATGAGGCTATATTTTGTAGATTGCGGAATGAGCTAAATGTACTTGATTTTAGTAACTTCACTAAAAATTGAGCTTGTGTTGTCCCTTGCATTCATTGTAATATACAACATGTTTAATTTGTGGCAATGCACATAGGGCTTGTCTAACATGGTTAAGATAACCGCCGAAAAGCGTGTGAAGAAGCTTAACCTTGGATCAAACTTGACAAGCAACTAGATTTACTTATAAGTATTGCATATGCATGAATGTTGTTTTGTCATTTTGTTCCATTTGCCCTCTTGTTGCCTATTTTCTTAAAAAGAATTATAGCCTAAGGCAAAATATTTTGAAAAATATGAGGGTTTGAGAGAGGTCACTCACATCAGTCCCAATTGGTGTTTATTTGGATCTTTTTCAAGTTGGGACTTGATTGGGAACAGGCAGCGCGAAGGAAGGTTGGAGGTTTGCTGGAAAAGGTGCAACGGACGCTGCACCGAACGCTGCTGTCCAGCGTTCGGTCAGTTCACAGGAGGTGAACTGCTGCCGAAGGAGTGACCGGACGCTGCTTCTGTGCGTCCGGTCAGGAAGGATTCTGCGTCCGGTCGATCAAAGTGTGCTCAAGTTGTTCTGACCGGACCCTGCCTGCGTCCGGTCATGGACCACCGGACGCGCCCGGTCCCGATTCCAGAGGATTTGGACCTCTCTGGAATCGACCGAACGCTGGGTGGTAGCGTCCGGTCGCTACCACCGGAGCGTCCGGTCAGTGGATCTCGCGCGTCTTCAGGACTCTTTTCGGTTTCCTTTTCTATCACGTTTGGGGGACTACTTAATCGTACCACCGAAAAAAAAATTTTGGGTCCCGTTGCAACCTTGCCGTCTACCCTAGCCCGAGCTGCCGCCTCCACTGCTCGTCGCCGCAACCAAGCGCGCCGCCGTGCTCCTGCCTCGCCGCGCCGCCCCACTGCGCCCGAGCCTCCCCGCGTGCTCCCACGCCAGCTCGGCCCGCACCTCCCTTGCCCGCGCTCGCCCGGCCTCCTTGCTAGCCGCGCGCCACCAGGGATCGCCGCGCCGCCGTGTCTCCCCGAGCGCCCATGCCTCCGGTCTTCTAGGGTCATCAAGTTTCATCGTTCCCTAGTCCTACCTTCTTCATCGTTGGTAAGACCAAATTTTTCAATCTCGATCTGTTGTGACCTAGATCAAGTTGCAGTCATTGATTCCCCATTGCTTTCAGGCTGTTTGACCTAACCCTAGCCGGCTCCGAGTTCCCCGCGCGAAAACTTATCTTTTCTCGGTTCGCTGATCGTCAGGTAGAAAGCCATTCGATTCAATTTCGCATCTACATTGCTTTCTCTATTAGGGTTTCGCATCTATTAGCAATATGGTATTTATTTGTATATCCATCTACTCTATCGTGCAATGCCGAAGTCGGTTCCGTTGTGGTTCTTGTGGGCGTTAGCGATCATCTGAGCCAAGCTCGTGAGTAAGGATCGAGGCCAAGCCTTAAGAGGTTGGTTTGTCTGTTGATCCTCATCGGCGTCGAGTTCACCATCTTGTCGATTCAGATGGCCCGCACACAAGAATGTTGGTGGTGGGCCTGTGATGATGATCGAGGCCCCTCCGCCGCATCACCGGCCGGATCGAAGGGCAAGTCAACCAAGCGGTGACATCCAAGAAGCGGAAGTACCCCGAGCAGAGGCGGCGAGAGCAACAATGCATTGCAGAGGCCGCAGAGCGTGCCGAGAGAGGTGGTGCCCGCAAGCCGGAGTTGTCATTGCAGATCGCCCAGTTTCACCAAAGATTTGAGCTGCGCTTGAGGAGGTTGAGCGTCGTCATGGTAGTCCAATTGGGGTATCACGTTTGCGGGACGACGGGTTACCATTGAGGAGGGCCCATTAGCACAAAGCAGCCCCCCCACAAGCGAGCCTCAGCAGAGACCTGGAGGCCGATGAGACAGAGCCGGCACCCAGCCTTTCGCCGCTCTGGATGGACCCATGTACCCGATCTCACCGAGGCTGGCCGACACACTGAAGAGGGATCACGTCCTCCACCTAGACCACGTGGTCCACCTCCGAGTGGTTCACCTCGACTTGAGGGTCGCACCGCTTGAGGAGTCAAGAATTGCTGCGTTTTGTTGAGTTTGAGGTTTGGTTTCCCCGAGGAGGGATGAGAGAGAGCAGCGGTGAGGGTTTCTACACGCCGCTGCAGGAGGATTTCTACAATGCTTATCTCAAAGGTGGGGCGGTGTTCAGATCTCGAGAGTCTGTCGGATAGAGTCTATTGTGGCAAGCAACGGAGAGAGCATTCGGCCATACTTGTCATATTTGCGGGGATCGATGATTTGATTGACCTGGACGGATATATATGTACCGTCTTGGGTTCGTCGATTCTATGCTTCACTCTTCATCGATCCACATCATAGGTTTATTCACTTTGCTTTCAGAGGCAAAGACTACAGAGTGACAAGTGACAGGGTCAGAGAGATACTGAGACTACAGGAGCAGCCTGTCAAGATACATGAGGTCTGTTATGGACAGCAGGAGCCTCCTAGGCGTCCTCACGGAGGTTTGGTGCCTCCTACAGATTTAGTGCGACATTGCTTCAAGGAGCCTTTTGGAGAGGGGTCGAGGAGGAACCCCAGTGACTTGACTCCCATAGCGAGAGTGCTAGAGGCTATTATCGGGAGGAGGACACCTGCTTCCTGTGTTGGGATATAGAGAGGGGGCTGACTCGCACATGCCTCGGCTTCTTAATGCCCCGATCGTGAGACAAGATTTGATATCTAGGACCTCCTTCTTTCGGAGATGGAGGACACTATAATGAGGGATTCAAGGGTGTGAGCATCTTCCTTATGCAAGATCGGATCACGTTTCTTATCCCATGAGTAGTGCGTGATAAGCCCCTGGTATGATGGATGAGTATACTGGTGCCACCATAGAGTTCCTAGCTTACAACTTTGTCACATAGGATCAGACACACCACTCCTCGGGCACCCAGACGGCCTAGCTGTCGCGTCCGGCGTGTGAGTCCCAGTAGCTCGGCAAGATGAGATCATCGGAGGGATTGCGCCACCGAGGAGGAGGAGCTAGAGGCATAGCGAGGTGAGCGAGAAAGCACGGTGACAGCCTCGGCGGCGACTACTAGCCTATACCTCGGATGCCTCCACGCAGACACGATGTGAGGCCGGTAGCTCGATTCTGCTCCACTTGCTCCGCAGATGCAGACCCGCTCTCATTGCTATTCTTGAGCGGATGCAGTGAGATTAGACATGGCGAGCACAGAGCGAGTGCCTTGCCAACTTTGCATTTTTGAGCTCATCAGGGCGAGTTCGGTGGCAAAGAAGCAGCTCCTTCAAAGACCAAAGCGATTACTTATGCGAAGAAGCTCATGGGATTCATGCAAAGCATGTAGTGACAGCCATTGGGGTTCCACCGCCACGACCTCCTACCACCACTTGACGACTCCAAAGAAGCTGCCCAGTGGGCTCTAGAGTCGAGGACGACCTCCGGCTCGATTTGCTTCACCGCCTATCTGGTGTCCCGGTGGTTAGCCTCACCGTGGTAGCCCCACGATTCACTCCACTTCAGACGGGCTTCACTCAGAGCGGTCTTCCTCGCTATTCGTGCTCGACACGTCAGTCTCTAGGAGTCTTGGAGCATCTTTCAGCGAGTTGACCGGCATGCCTACTCCGCCTCATATGCATTCTGCCGGTCCATCTATAGTAGACCCAGTCGCTGTGACTACTCAGAGGCTCCCCTCGTCTGTCAGCCTCGTCGAGATCTCAGCAGACATACTACTAGCAGCTTCACACGAGCAAAACCAGCTCCAGCTGAGACCCAGACCGCTTCAATGACACTTCCCGCCACAGAGGGTGGTCGGTTGAGCTCGAGGTCGAGATGATGATGGTGCCCGGTTCCAGCTTGGCCCTCGTTCTTCAGCGCCCGGCTCGTCCGCTGCAGCCTCGCCATCCGACCTCTAGGTTTTGGTGTTTGACGCCAAAGGGGGAGAGGGTGTTCGAGTATGTAGTCTCAGGGGGAGCTACATTTAGGGGGAGCTAGTTATCTAGTATTAGCCTATTATATACATTTGGAGTTCTATTTGTGTGATACGCTATTACTTGTGCATTCGTGTGTTTACTTTCATGCATACTATTATATATATGTGATAGTGCTATCTACGTGCTTGTGATATTTGACATGTGTGATTTCTACTTTGCATTATCTATATGTCATATGACTTGTGTTATGCTTATTTGCTTTTGCTTCGCGTTTATACTTGAAGCAAATGAGCTTTGTTACTTGTACTCATGCTTAATTCATATCCTTTGAGTACATTGTGTTGGCTTGGGTCATATAAAGCTTGCCTAACTCTTTTGTTCTTAACGACAAAAGCTTATATGAACCAAGCCCTTCAAAAACCTCACTCTCTAACATACTACTCGAGGTGGTATTGTCATCAATCACCAAAAGGGGAGATTGAAAGCATCTAGGCCCCTAAGTGGATTTCGGTGATTAATGTCAATACAAGATTACTATGACTAACGATGTTTTGCGAGAGGCAATTAAGTTAGGTCATGGTAATGGAGATCGATTGGGCAATTGAGGTTGTCATGCCCTATGATGGAAATCGTTTTGGTTTTCAAAGGATGGACGACAAGGTTAAGGATAACTAGTTCTAAGTGTCAATTGAAGTTGGAGAGACACTTAGAGTAGTTTAGGACTTTGTTTTTCCTTTGGCCGTATTTATGAAGGGGGGGTATGAATGGGTAGCTTGACCTAGTTGAGTCTAGTGAGTTAGGTGTGGTGCACACTTGTTAAAACTAGCCCTAGGTAGCTCCTATGAATGCCTAAGATCCTTTGGAGCTAACTTCATTCACATATGATCGAGAGTTGGAAGTGAATGGAGGGTCAAATACTGACCGGACGCTGGCTCGGTGCGACCGGATGCTGGCCGCAGGGTCCGGTCAGTTCATTTGACTATGGAGAACAAGTCTGGAGTGACCGGACGCTGGAAGGTCATATGACCGGACGCTGAAGGCCAGCGTCCGGTCGACTCCAGTAAGGGTCCAGATTTGAAAAAGTGTGACCGGACGCGTCCGGTCAGTGGTGACCGGACCCCGAGTATCCAAAGTGTCCGGTCGTTCTGATAAGCATCAAGATCGGCCGGACGCGTCGTCGGTCAAGGTCGACCGGACAACGTTCGGTCGGTCTTGACCGGACCTGTCGGCGTCCGGTCATCACTTGGAAACTATTATGTTGGTTGAACTGACCCGAAGGCGTCCGGTCAATATGATCGGGCGTCCGGTCATCCATGAAGCTCATAACGGTTCGCTTTTTCATTTGCCTTATAAATAGAAGCTCCACTCGTGTGTGGAGTCACTTTTGCTCATTCCAACAGTTGAGAAACACGTTTGTGAGTGCCAAGAAGAGCAAGGTCCTAGTGAGGTGTTTGTGATTTGAGAATCCAAGAGTGAAACCTCATTAGTGAATCAAGAGTAGACAAGTGTGCATCCATCTTCTCATTAGGCTTCGCGTGGTCAAGTGAGAGCTCGTGCTTGTTACTCTTGGTGATCGCCATCACCTAGACGGCTTGGTGGTGATTGGGAGCTTGGTGATCACCCGGTGAGCTTGTGGGTGACCCAACTCAAGTTGTGAGCGGTTTTGGGTGATTCGGCCGCGACGGAGTGTCAAGAATCAACCCAGAGAGAGCACTTGATCCTTCTTGCGGATCAAGGGGAGCTACACCCTTGCTTGGTGCTCCAACAAGGACTAGTGGGGAGTGACGACTCCGATACCTCGGCAAAACATCGCCGCGTTCCTTTCTCTCTCTATTTACTTTGAGCACTTACTTTGAGTATTTACTTTGAGCAATTCAATACTTGTTTCACTTCCATAGAATTGCTTGCTAGAGTAAGTTTGGAACATAGGTTGCTAGGAGGTTGTTGTGCATTAGTTTGACATAAACACTTTTATAGGCACAAGGGGTTAATTGGGCTATCCGTAGGATTTGATTATTGCAAGAAAATTTAGAACTAGCCCAATTCACCCCCCTCTTGGGCATCTTGATCCTTTCATGGTGGACAAAAATGAAGATAGAAATTGCGAGATATATAGCGAGTGTGATACTTGTCGAAGGTGAAAGCTATACATTTGAGGTCTCTTTGAGAACTACAACCATTACCTATTCGACTTGGAAGTGGGAGGACATAAGTATGGACTTTATTGTTGGCCTACCCAAGATAGCAAAGGATTTGACTCAATATGGGTTATTGTAGATCGACTCACTAAGTCAAGACATTTTCTTCCTGTCAAGACTATATATCCCTTCGTCCAATCATTGTGGCGTAACCTCCTAAATTATAGGGCCCACATGCACTGTCTGCCATCCTTTGTCCAACGACCTTTGACATTTATGCATATGTTACCGATAACTTAAGAAGATCTGTCGGGTGTCCTCGGAGAACCCCGAATCATCCACGATTTCCGAGCGAGGATCACATTACGAGTCATTGCGATATTACAACATTTATTCAAATATCAACACAGAGTAAATCAAGCGGAAGTCTTACAATAACTTAGTTTACAAAACATTTATTTCAAACCTTACAAACTAAGTTCGATTATTATTACAAAAGCGGAGTAGTGGAGTGGCATTATAATATATACAAAACACACAAATATCATCGCTTTCGCTTAAAGGGCCACACATTACTTATCATCATCGCAATGAACAACGGTCATGCAAAGACGATCCAAAACAGATCGCTCATGAGCCCTCACCGCAACAAGGGTCAGCGAACCCACGATACGAAAGTACTCAACAAGACTTAACCGAAATAAAAACCGATAAGACTCGGGAATGCGGTGCTCGTGGATTCAAGGTATGGCTTTAGCAATAATCAAAGTTCTTTTGCTTAAAAGCACTTTAACAAAATTCTTTGTATCAATATTTAAAATCTCATCGGATCATATACAAAGTCGACACGATCCGTATTAAGATCATGAAACTTCATATCCAACACTTTCTCAAACCATTCTCGAGTTCCGATTATTAATCTACGATGATGATCGGAGAATTGAGTCTCCATAACCAAGGAGCAACGGACGATTTGAACCGATTATAAACCCAAATTGGGAATTCCAGACCACACGACATATGTAGGTCCCCGACCTACATATATCAACCTACCCTTGGATCCTCCTCAAACAAGAACGGGTCCGCGCCACCCGAGAGCACAAAGACACCTCAAATCCGCCACATTCCAGCCCACGAGGGTACACGCTATCTCCGCCATCTCTCCACTCCCGGTCGCGAGTAGCCATTCTCGTAATAGAATCGCCAAGTTTAGGCTTACCGGAGTATGTGGTTAGTACTACAAATTCTCAACTCACACAGGTCAACAACAGTACGGACCTTAATCGACATAAAGCGGGAAGAACCCGCTCACAAGACCTCCATGTCTTGTGGCTCACACACACCGAGTCCTTGGGTCTAGATTTATTACTCCACATTCCCATATCACATGCTAACATAATTAACCAATGTTCCATTTAAAACTTGCGGTGTGAGGTATCACCCAACTCGATCGGTCTAAGCAAGAGCTAAGCATAACTAGGCATATACGATTTTTAAACGGGTAACAAAGTAGATATGGAACAACAAGGTTGATAATGCAACAATTAGGTTTCCACTTGACTTCTAATCACTTAATGCAATATTGAAAAGCAAAAGCGAAATCAATTTGTAAAATACAAGGTAGGGTTATATGCATCCGGGCTTGCCTTCGTTGACGGAAAAGTCCGGCTCTCGCGACGTTTCACAAGTCTTCGATCCGACCTCAACAGACAGATCAACCTCCTCCGCAACTTGATTAACTACCACGTGCTCACCTTCGTTTACTACACGTAGTAACATTGCCATGCTTAACATGATGTGGAATATGAAACATGATGCTCGATGATGGATGCAAAAATAAATAAATTGGATACATTTTTTTCGCAAAGATGATTACAAACCAAATTAACCAAACCATAATCGTGAATCGATGTGACCACGCTTAGCACCGATCACTTTGGTGAACTCTCAGACCACTATGGCGAACTATCAAACCACTATGGTGAACTATCCGACCACTAAGGTGAACTATCCGACCACTATGGTGAACTATCCGACCACTATGGTGAACTATCCACCACTATGGTGAACTATCAAACCACTATGGTGAACTATCCGACCACTAAGGTGAACTATGCGAAGCAAAGATCGCGTCGGTAAGGGAGAACCGCGCATCGCAGCGATCAAAATGAGTAAACAACAAGCGGCGAAAGACTACGACGATCGTAAACGAAACCGTAAGTACTGCGATTACATGATAACGGCTCACCGAAAAACTCGCCACGATGACACGCCGCAGCGGTGAAGTTGTCGACCTCGAGGAAGAAAAAAACGTGGGACAGCGAGTTCTCGGCAATTTCGAGCGATCAAGGCTAGGTGGGTTTGGATTCGCAAGGAAAAGACGGAACTAGGGACGGCCTTTACCGAGATGGCAGCAGCGCTAGGGAGACGATGCGAGCTTGTTGGAGCGATGACAACGACGGTGGTGAAAACAAAGGAAGAAAAGCAGCGATGACGACGTCTTGGTACTTATAGCGGCGGCGTGAAGCTCAAGGAAGCCACGACGGAGCTATTTCCGTGCGGTAGCGACATCAAAGACGGCCACGACACGCTGGAACGCCGAAGAAGGAGCGACGGCAATGTAAGCTTTAGGCGGTGAACACTGTTCACAAAAATTACAAAATTGTCATCGCCAAAAATTCACAATTTACTCTCAAATTTTTCATAACAACTCAAAAATCTCCAAAACAAAAGTTGTTCAAAATTGAAAGTTCTACAACTTTGCTTCTATAACCATCTCCTAATTCTATCTAGATTTTGAAATGGATTTTAGGGTAGGATTTAAATCTTTGAAAAGCGGGGTTTTCTCGAAAAATTAAAAATCCAAACAAACTTTGCATTTAAGTCAAACAATACAATTCAACACATACCACATGAATATAAACTTGTTTTAGTGTATGCATCTCAAAGTTTTCACCAAATGCCAAATGCTTTGCAATGCATATGATGACATGTCAGGTTTTAGTATTTTTAAACACCCGAGGTGTTACAATCCTTCCTCCTAAAAGAAATCTACCCGAGATTCAAAGCCATAGAGTAAGTAATGGAAAAGGAAATGTGTTAATCCAAAAACATCCCGAACTCTTCCATAAAACAAGTGAGGTTTCTTTACAAAACACTATTTTAGTAAACCGAGCTCAACTAACATTATCTATTCTATATTGACGCTAGAAACTCGGAAATTTTTCTAACAAGTAATCTTACGATTCCCGTGTAGCTTCCTCTTCGGAATGTTGATTCCATTGTGTATTTTATAGAACTTTATTGTCCTCCTTCGAGTAACACGATCTTTCCGAGCCAACACTCGGATAGGATATTCGAATAAGTCAAATCGATTCAAGTCCTACCCTTCAATCTCAACATTACGCTTTCGGGCACTCGGAGACACTTCTTCAATTGAGAAACATGGAATACATCATGCAATCGCCGATAGATGTTACGGTAATTTCAAGCGATATGCCACTTTTCCATACCTCTCCAAAATTTGAAATGGTCCAATATATCGAGGTGCTAACTTGCCTTTAACACCAAAACGAGTAACTCCCTTCATTGGTGATACTTTAAGATACACAAAGTCCCTTTGTTAAACGTCAATGGTCGACGCGCTTTTCTCGCATAACTCTTTTGTCGGGGGGTGAGCTATCTTCAAATTACTTTGTATTTGCCTAACCTTGTCTTCGTTTCTTTCACAAGATCAACTCCAAAGAATCTTCTTTCTCAAGGCTCTCAGACCAACTCAACGATGTTCGCATCTCACGACCATAGAGTGCTTGAATGGAGCCATTCTAATGCTTTCACGATAACTATTGTTATATGAGAACTCAGCCAAAGGCAAACACTCATCCCACTTCTTGGAATAGTTAAGGACACAACACCTTAACATATCTTCAAGTACTTGATTGACTCTTCGATTCATCCATCGACTGTGGGTGATAGGGTTGTACTAAATGTAAGCTTGGTTCCCAACGAAGAATGTAATTGTTTCCAAAAGTGGAGACAAACTGTGTACCCCTATCGACACTATGGTCCTCGGTACTCCATGCAGACTCACAATCCGCTCTAAGTACGACTTGGCATATCATGCGATGGGACATGCATTCCGAATCGGAAGAAAATGCTATTTGACTTGGTTAGTCGATCCACAATAACCCATATTGAGTCATATCCCTTTGATCTCTTGGGTAGACCAACAATAAAGTCCATACTAATGTCCTCCCATTTCCAAATTTGGAATAGGTAATGGTTGTAATTCTCCGTGAGACCTCAAATGTATAGCTTTCACCTTTTGACAAGTATCACACTTTGCTATATATCTAGCAATCTCTATTTTCATTTTAGTCCACCGTAATCTTTGTTTTAAGTCATGGTACATCTTGTTGCTTCCGGATGGATAGATAACCTAGTAGCATGTGCCCTTCTAGAATTGATCGCCAGAACTCAGGAACCTTTGGTACCACCAAACGATCCTTGAACCATAACACACCTTCATCATCTATTTGAAGCATTCTGCTTTTCCATTCTTGACTCTTTCCTTAATATGGGCTATACCCTTGTTTTTCCTTACGAGCAGCAATAACTTGATCTCGAATAGTGGCTTCAACAATTATGTTGGTCAAATTGCCCTGTTGAATTACATCTACATTCAACTTCTCCATCTCTTGACATAAGGTCAAACCCATTGTTCTTACTTTCGTGCAATTGCAATAACTTTTATGACTTAGAGCATCTGCAACCACATTTGCTTTTCCGGGATGATAATGCACTTCTAAGTTATAATCTTTAATCAGCTCTAACCATCTTCTTTGTCGCATATTCAATTCGATTGAGTAAAGATATACTTTAAGCTCTTATAGTGCGTATATATATGGCATGTATTACCAAGTAGGTAATGCCGCCAAATCTTCAAAGAATGGACCACATTTGCTAACTCCAAATCATGAGTCGGATAGTGCTCTTCATGTTGCTTAAGTTGCCTAGAAGCATAAGCAATGACTCGGCCTTCTTGCATTAACACACATCCAATACCAATACCCGACGCATCACAATAGGCGTCAAATGACTTCTCGATGTCGGGTTGGGCTATCTTTGGTGCGATGGTCAACAATCTCTTCAAAGTCCGAAAAGCCTTTTCACGGTGACGACCAAACAAACTTGACTTGGTTCTTCAACAACTCAAGAATGGACTTTGACACTTTAGAGAAATCTGGAATAAACCGACGGTAATACCCGCCAATCCCGAAAACTCCTAACTTCATGAACTGTGGTTGGCGGTTTCCAATCAAGAACATCCTTCACTTTGCTTGGATCAACAGAAACTCCTTCCACGACAAGACATGTCCAAGAAATTGCACTTCCTTAAGCCAAAACTCACACTTGCTGAACTTTGCATATAGTTGATGTTCTCTCAAACGAGTCGAACAATTACGAGATGTTCGCATGTTCTTCCTTACTCTTGGAATATACTAGAATGTCATCAATAAACACCACTATTTAATTTGTCTAGCTCGGGCATGAATCTTGAATTCATCAAATACATGAAATGATTTGGAGCATTGGTCAAACCAAAAGACATGACCAAATATTCATATAATCCATATCTTGTGGTAAATGCCGTTTTGGGAATATCTTTGAGCTTTATCTTGATTTGGTGATATCGACCTCAAATCTATCTTGAGAAAACTTTGGCTCCGCCGATTGATCAAAAAGCAAATCTATCCGAGGTAATGGATACTTATTCTTGATGGTCACTTCATTCAGCGGACGGTAGTCGACACATAACCTCAAGGTCTCATCTTTCTTTTTCACAAAATTGCGGACATCCCCAAGGTGATGAACTAGGTTGGATAAATCCCTTATCAATCAATTCTTGCAAGCTGAGTCTTCAATTGGCTAACTCCTTAGGTGGCATCCTATAAGCTCTCCGAGAAATAGGAGCTGTTCGAGTTTCAATTCTATGTTAAGCTGGACATCCCTATCTCGGTGGTAGACCGGGTAATTCTTCAGAAACACATCAGGAAATTCACATACTACCGGGATATCTCTAATCTCTTTGACAAATAGATTGCACAAACTTTGCCTTGCTTGATCTTCTTAAGGTTGGAAGTTGGATAAGAAGTTGAGAATTACTATCCGCAAACTTACCCTTATAGTTCTATTCAAAGCATTTATAATAGCCTTATCTTTGATACATCCAATTCATTCCCAAGATTACATCTATATCCACGATCCTTAAGGATAATCATGGTAGTGGGAAAATATGCCCACCAGTGTTTACGGGCACTGGTATACCATTTCCTTAGTACGACGTCCCCAAGGCATTGTATAAAGAAATTTTCCTTTGTTGTCCCAATTAAAATTTCATACTTCACAACAAATGCTCTATTGATGAAGGAATGCGATGCGCCAGAATCAAAAAGTATAACTGCAGGATGATTGGCAATAGGAAACATACCCATCATCACTGGCTCTCCTTCAGGAATTTCCCCGGCTTGAATATAGAAAACCCTTCCTGTCTTCCTCTCATCTTTGCCCTTCTGAGCATTCTGATTGTGGTTCTTGTTTGGTACTTGACCCTGTTGTTGATTGGCAGGGGCCTTCTGATAATGTTGATTAGCCTGCCTAGGATATGGACATTCCTTAGAGAAATGACCAGTCCTTCCACAATTGTAACATGGAAAGTTGTGACCCTGTGATGTTGGAGTATTACCACTAGGAACATTGGTTGATTGTGAGTTCGGATAGGTTATAGCAGGACGGACATTTGACTGTTGCCCGGCTTGGAACTGCGGCGGACGATAAGGAGGACGATAATGGTTTACTGGATGATAAATCACTCTCTGCCTCTTTTGGGTTCCACCAAAAGGTCCAGACAACACATTCTTTTTCTTCTTGAGCTCCTTATGTTGCCGATACTTTGCCTCTGAAGCAAGTGCAATATTTCTTGCCTCATGATAAGTGATATTGGTACAATTTGTCATCATTGTCTCTGAGATTTGGTATTCGGACCTCTCATGAACCATTTCTTTTTCTTGGCATCCGTATTGACATGTTACGGTGCATATTGTGACGGTGATTGAATCTTCCTACATACTGCATCACAGTTTGATCTCCTTGCTTCAAGGCAAGGAACTCTTCTAACTTCATAGCCATCACTCCTTCAGGGATATAATAGGCTCTAAAAGCAGTACGAAACTCTATCCAAGTTAATGGAACACCTGCGGGTTGCATGGCCATAAGGTTTGCATACCAAGCACCGGCTGCACCTCTAAGTTGCTGGGCGGCAAACACTGGCTTCTGAAACTCCGTGCAATGAATAAGATCAAATTTCTGTTCCATGGTCCTAAGCCAGTCATCAGCCTCCAATGGTTCATCGACCTTAGTGAACTTTGGGGTTTTGTATCCGTGAAGTCAACATATGTAGCCTCATGCCCGTTAGGATTGCGTCATGATTTCTATGCATCGATTTTGATTACTTTGAGCCATCTCATGAAGCAAACGAGAATTTTCCACAGATCCACATTGACTAATGCGATGATAGCATCACCAAATTGGTCGGCATTGGTGGCGGGTTGGGGATATCATCCTCATCTTGTGAAGTACCCGGAATCTGCGAACCTCGCGTCTGACGATCTGTTTATAACAAACCAAACTTTATTCACGGGCCTTTATTCAAAGATCCTAAAGCTTACTACAACGCATTACATCGGTGCCACTTATTTAAACACAAGACCACATCTAAACAAGACTACTTAACTTAACTAGAAGTATTTATTTCACAACTCTACTCCTTTTTGCGATTACATCAAACTTCGGGCTCGGTATCCATTCCGGAATTATTACCGCCTTCACTATCACTTTCATCAATCATTACTAATTCTTGGGATCTTCTTCTTCTTTCTCGATTCACTTTCATCGGCAAGGGGCGACACACGGGATCAATGCATCAACTTGGGGTTCATGATTTGGATCTAGGAGATTGCTTAGCCTATGAACTTCCTCATCTGAGATATGTATTATGCTCTTCTAAGTCTTCTACATAAAATTCTAACTCATGAGTTCTAACTCTAGCTACATTTTCCCTATGCCAAGCTTCATTCCTTCCTTCCACTGCATTTAACGAACTAACATCGTTCGCGCAGTTCTGTGAGTTGTGGTAAGATGCCTTAATTGTTCTGTAATCGCCCACCGAATGGCGTCCATAGCCCTATCTCTAGTAGCTTGGGCTAACTCAGAAATCCTCAGTATCTCCTTTGAGGATCGGGCCTAAGCCGCTATCTGCTAGCACCATCATTCCTAGGGGCAAGTTGGTGACGAGGAACTCCTTTGGGTCAGGAGAGGACTTACGAGGCGTCATCTTGGCACGAGCCATCAGAGGAAACCAATTTAATCCAAGTAAGACCACTTGATCAAAGTCTAAAGAGCAGCTATGATGGATTACATTCCTCAAATCAGACTCACTACTCAACTCCAGGACTAAGAGGTGAAGGAAGTAACGAGTGAATTATGCATGATGCATGAATCGTTCTTATGAACAAAAACATCAAAGTTTATAATGCACAAAAACAACATTTATTTTTATATATAGGGCATAGTAAGATTACTACTCCACCACACAAGACCCTTTTAATCAAATAAGGAATGGTGAGAAAGAAATAAGATAAGTCGAAGCAATTTGGACCAAACTATCAAGTTAAATTTAGTCATCCAAATCATTTTGAAGTTTTTGCAAAACAATACCACAAAAACCTTGTAACGATCGCTCGATACCATTTCGTGGCGAGAACCTCCTAAATTATAGGGCCCACATGCACTGTCAACGTCCAACGACCTTTGACATTTATGCATATGTTACCGATAACTTAAGAAGACTGTCGGGTGTCCTCGGAGAACCCCGAATCATCCACGATTTCGAAAGCAGGATCACATTCTGAGTCATTGCAGTATTACAACATTTATTCAAATATCAACACAGAGTAAATCAGCGGAAGTCTTACAATAACTTAGTTTACAAAACATTTATTTCAAACCTTACAAACTAAGTTCGATTATTATTACAAAGCGGAGTAGTGGGGTGGCATTATAATATATACAAAACACACAAATATCAACGCTTACGCCTAAGGGCCACACATTACTTATCATCATCGCAATGAACAAGCGGTCATGCAAAGACGATCCAAAAGCAGATACGCTCATGAGCCTCACCGCAACAAGGGTCATCGAACCCCGAGTACGAAAGTACTCAACAAGACTTAACCGAAATAAAAGCGATAAGACTAGGAATGCGGGCTCGAGGATTCAAGGTATGGCTTTAGCAATAATCAAAGTTCTTTTGCTTAAAAGCACTTTAACAAAATTCTTTGTATCAATATTTAAAATCTCATCGGATCATATACAAAAGTGACACGATCCGTATTAAGATCATGAAACTTCATATCCAACACTTTCTCAAACCATTCTCGAGTTCCGATTATTAATCTCGATGATGATCGAGAGAATTGAGTCTCCATAACCGAGGAGCAACGACGATTGAACCGATTATAAACCCAATTTGGGAATTCCAGACCACCACGACATATGTAGGTCCCCGACCTACATATATCAACTCTACCCTTGGATCCTCTGAAACAAGAACGGGTCCGCGCCACACCCGAGAGCACAAGACACCTCAAATCCGCCACATTCCAGCCCACGAGGGTACACGCTACTCCGCCATCTCTCCACTCCGGTCTTGCGAGTAGCCATTCTCGTAATAGAATCGCCAAGTTTAGGCTACGGAGTATGTGGTTAGTACTACAAATTCTCAACTCACACAGGTCAACAACGAGTACGGACCTTAATCGACACAAAGGAAAGAACCCGCTCACAAGACCTCCATGTCTTGTGGCTCACACACACCAAAGTCCGCCTTGGTCTAGATTTATTACTCCACATTCCCATATCACATGCTAACATAATTAACCAATGTTCCATTTAAAACTTGCAGTGATGTATCACCCAACTCGATCGGTCTAAGCAGAGCTAAGCATAACTAGGCATATACGATTTTTAAACGGGTAACAAAGTAGATATGGAACAACAAGGTTGATAATGCAACAATTAGGTTTCCACTTGACTTCTAATCACTTAATGCAATATTGAAAAGCAAAAGCGAAATCAATTTGTAAAATACAAGGTAGGGTTATATGCATCCGGGCTTGCCTTCGTTGACGGAAAAGTCGGCTCTCGCGACGTTTCACAAGTCTCGATCCGACCTCAATGACAGATCAACCTCCTCCGCAACTTGATTAACTACCACGTGCTCACCTTCGTTTACTACACGTAGTAACATTGCCATGCTTAACATGATGTGGAATATGAAACATGATGCTCGATGATGGATGCAAAAATAAATAAATTGGATACAATTTTTCTTCGCAGTACAGTTACAAACCAAATTAACCAAACCATAATCGTAACTGATGTGACCACGCTAGCACCGATCACTTTGGTGAACTCTCCGACCACTATGGCGAACTATCCGACCACTATGGTGAACTATCCGACCACTAAGGTGAACTATCCGACCACTATGGTGAACTATCCGACCACTATGGTGAACTATCCGACCACTATGGTGAACTATCCGACCACTATGGTGAACTATCCGACCACTAAGGTGAACTATGCGAAGCAAAGATCGTCGGTAAGGGAGAACCGGCGATCGCACGATCAAAATGAGTAAACAACAACCCGACGAAGACTACAAGATCGTAAAACGAAACCGTAAGTACACCGATTCTGAGATAACGGCTCACCGAAAAACTCGCCACGATGACACGCCCAAGCGGTGAAGTTCTTGACCTCGAGGAAGAAAAACGTGGACAGCGAAGTTCTCGGCAATTTCAAGCGATCAAGGCTAGTAATTTTGGATTCGCAAGGAAAAGACGGAACTAGGACGGCCTTTTACCGAGATGGCAACAAGCGCTAGGGAGACGATGCGAGCTTGTTGGAGCGATGACAACGACGGTGGTGAAAACAAAGGAAGAAAAAGCACGACGATGACGACGTCTTGGTACTTATAGCGCTAGAAGCTCAAGGAAGCCACGACGGAGCTATTTCCGTGCGTGCGGTAGCGACATCAAAGACGGCCACGACACGCGCTGGAACGTCAAGAAGGAACGACGGCAATGTAAGCTTAGGCGGTGAACACTGTTCACAAAAATTACAAAATTGTCATCGCCAAAAATTCACAATTTACTCTCAAATTTTTCATAACAACTCAAAAATCTCCAAAAACAAAAGTTGTTCAAAATTGAAAGTTCTACAACTTTGCTTCTATAACCATCTCCTAATTCTATCTAGATTTTGAAATGGATTTTAGGGTAGGATTTAAATCTTTGAAAAGCGGGGTTTTCTCGAAAAATTAAAAATCCAAACAAACTTTGCATTTAAGTCAAACAATACAATTCAACACATACCACATGAATATAAACTTGTTTTAGTGTATGCATCTCAAAGTTTTCACCAAATGCCAAATGCTTTGCAATGCATATGATGACATGTCAGGTTTTAGTATTTTTAAACACCCGAGGTGTTACAAATACGCCAAGATATATTTAGCAAGAATTATGAGTCTCCATGGAATACCAAAGACCATAGTGTCCGATCAGGGTACACAGTTTGTCTCCAGTTTTTGGAAACAATTGCATTCTTCCTTGGATACCAAGCTCCTGTATAGTATAGCTTATCATCCGCAGACTGATGGACAGACTGAAAGAGTCAATCAAGTGCTTGAAGATATGTTAAGGTGTTGTGTCCTTAATTATTCCAACAAGTAGGACGAATGCTTACCTTTGGCCAAGTTCTCATATAACAATAGTTATCAGGAAAGCATTAGAATGGCTCCATTTGAAGCACTCTATGGCCGTAGGTGTGCGAACATCATTTGAGTTGGTGGAGCCCAGAGAAAGAAGATTCTTTGGAGTTGACCTTGTGAAAGAAACGGAAGACAAGGTTAGGCAAATCTGAGTAATTTGAAAATAGCTCGAGTCCGTCAAAAGAGTTATGCGGATAGACGACGGAGACTATTGGTGTTTAACAAAGGAGATTTGGTATATCTGAAAGTATCACCAATGAAGGGAGTTAACCGTTTTGGTGTTAAAGGCAAGTTGCCACCTCGATATATTAGACCATTTCAAATTTTGGAGAGATATGGAAAAGTGGCCTATCGCTTGAAATTACGAACATTTATCATTTGTACATGATGTGTTCCATGTGTCTCGATTGAAGAAGTGTCTCCGAGTGCACGAAAGCGAGAATGTTGAAGTTGAAGGAGTGGAACTTGAACCAGATCGACTTATTCAGAATATCCTATCCGAAAGTGTTGGATCGGAAAGATCGTGTTACTCGGAGAAGAACAATAAAGTTCTACAAGATACAATGGAATCAACATTCAGAAGAGGAAGCTACCTGGGAATCAGAAGATTACTTGTTAGAAAAGTTTCCAGAGTTTCTAGCGTCAATATAGAATAGAATAATGTTAATTGAGCTCGGTTACCACAAATTGTGTTTTGTAAAAGAACCTCAGTTGTTTTATGGAAAAGTTCTGGATGTTTTTGGATTGACACATTTCCTTTTCCATTACTTACTCTATGGCTTTGAATCTCGGAGCGAGATTTCTTTTAGGGGGAAGGATTGTAACACCTTGGGTGTTTAAAATACTAAAACCTGACATGTCATCGTATGCATTGCAAAGCATTTGGCATTTGGTGAAAACTTTGAGATGCATACACTAAAACAAGTTTATATTCATGTGGTATGTGTTGAATTGTATTGTTTGACTTAAATTCAAAGTTTGTTTGATTTTTGAATTTTTCGAGAAAACCCGCTTTTCAAAGATTTAAATCCTACCCGAAAATCCATTTCAAAATCTAAGCATAATTTGGGGTTGATCCCAAAAGCAAAAGTGTAGAGCTTGGCAAGTTATACAAAGTTTGTTTTGGAGTTTTCAAGTTGTTTGGAAAATTTTTGAGTAATTCAAAAAGGCGTAATTCGTTAAATTTCCTATTCAAATTCAAAAGTTCATTTCAAAATCTAGACCTGAATTAGGAGAGGGTTATAGAAGCAAAGTTGTAGAACTTTTGATTTTGAACAACTTTTGTTTTGGAGATTTTGAGTTGTTATGAAAATTTGAGAGTAATTTGTGAATTTTGGCGAATGGCAAACTTGTAATTATTGTGAATAAGTGTCCACCGTCGAGACTACACCGCCGGCGACCTTCTTCGTTCGCTCCAGCGTCGTGGCCGTCCTTGGCGTCATGTACTGGCATGGAAATGGCTCCGTCGTGGCTTCCTTGAGCTTCGAGTCGCGTTATAAGAACCAGAGGCGCCGTCGTCGTTGTTTTTCTTCCTCCTCTGCTTTTCCCGTCGCCACCATCGCAGCTCCGTCGAGCTCTCGCCGTCGACTTAGCGCCGTTGCCATCTCGGCAAAGCCTGTCCCAGCTCCGCCTTAACCTTACGCGTCCAACCGACCCACCAATTCAGTTTATCTCCACCGGAAACTCGCTGTCCACGTCTTTCTTCTTCGCGGCCGGCAACTCCTCCGCCGAGCGCGATTCGCCGCGGCCAGAGCTCCACGGTGCATCTTCGTACCTGGTTTTGGCTGATTCTGTTTCGTCTCGATGCTGTAGTACTTAATCCATAGCTGGTTGCTCATTTTGATCACTGCAGTCACCGGTACACCATCGCCGATGATGTTTTGCTCTGTCATGATCACCGTGATCGTTGTCACGCCTCTCCGTTGCTTCTCCGACCTCGCTCCTTGCTTCAACGCGTTCGGGGTGAGCCTCTGGTGCTTCCTGAATCCCTTGTTTGAGCTCTACCGGTCGCACACCGCCGACGTAGCGCTGCCGTGCCACCGCGTCCGCCATGGTCGACGACGAGCTAGTATAGGGCCGTAATCAATGCTAATAGGGACGTCAATCGATGCGCCTAGACTTGATGATCATTTTGGTACGTTGGTCGTCGCCGGTGATCTCACCGTCGGCGAGAAATCGCCGGTCAGAGCCGTCGCTGCCGTGGTCAACGTCGGAGGTTAAGGATGACAGGTGGGGTCGGGTTGTCAGTGACTCAGCGTTCAAATGGATTTTTCTATTTTCAGATTTGAATGAATAGTGTCTGTTTTTGTTATTTTTGTGTAGATTTATTTAGAGCTCCAAAAATTATGAAATTTTTGTGTGACTTCTCTGTGATGTATAGTATTTAAGAAAAATATAAAATAATGTTTTTCAGTAATTTTTTAATGTGATAAAAATTGCTCAATTTATTAATAAATGGATTTCCATAATTTTTCTAGGCTTATTTATTTATCCAAAAATTATGAAATTTGTTTTGCCACTTAGTTATCATGTAATGAACATTTACAAAAATTTTGAGCTCAATTGGAATAAGTTGATTTATTTCATAATTTTGAATTAAATAATTAATTCATAAAAGCAAATAGTAACATTTAATGATTTAGGTTTTGTTTGAAATCTTGATTGAGTGATGACCTTGGATCATTAGTTGATAATGATCCTTGGCAATTGATTGGGTGTTGCGAAAAAGGTTTGACTAGTTTGACTTGCAACTGTACCGCGAAGGAAAGTTGTATTCAAATTATTAATTTTGCATCCATCATCGAGCATCATGTTTCGTATTCCACATCATGTTAAACATAGCATTGTTATTACGTGTAGTAAACGAAGTTGAACACGTGGTAGTTAATCAAGTGGTTGAGGAGGTTAATCCGTCTGTTGAGGTCGGACCGAATACTTGTGAAACGTCGCAGGAGCCGGACTTTTCCGTCAACGAAGGCAAGCCCCGGATGCATACAACCCTACCTTGTGTTTTACAAATTAATTTTGCTTTTGCTTTCCGTTACTGCATTAAGTGATTAGGAGTTAAGTAAGAGCCTAATTGGTGCATTACCATCCTTGTTATTCCATATTTACCATATTACCAGTTTTTAAACTCGTATATGCCTAGTTTTGCTTAGCTATGTGTAGAACGATGAAAGTCGGGTGATTACCTACCACCTGCAAGTTTTAAATGGAACATTGGTTAATTATGTTAGCATGTGATATGGGAATGTGGAGTAATAAATCTAGACCGGGCGGACTCGGTGTGTGTGAGCCACAAGACATGGAGGTCTTGTGAGCGGGTTCTTTCCGCCTGTGTCGATTAAGGCACGTCCGTTGTTGAATTGCATGAGGTGAGAATTTGTAGTACTAACCACATACTCTGGTAAGCCTGAACTTGGCGATTCTATTACGAGAATGGCTACTCGTGCCCTGGGAGTGGAGAGATGGCGGGAATAGCGTGTACCCACGTGGCTATGGGCTGGATTGGTGGAGTACTGTATTCTCGGGTGGCGCGGACCCGTTCTTGTTTCAGAGGATCTGAGGGTAGGTTGGTATATGTAGGTCGGGGACCTGCATATGTCGTGTGGTCTGGAATTCCTAGCTGGGTTTATAATCGGTTCGAATCGTCGTTGCTCCTCGGTTATGGAGACTCAACTCACTGTTCATCATCGTAGTATTAATAACTGGAACCTGAGAATGGTTGATGAAGGTGTTGGATATGAAGTTTCATGATCTCATTATGGATCGTGTCATCTTTGTATATGAGTTTATGAAGTTTAAATTGTTGAAATAAAGAATTTTGTTAAAGAGCTTTTACGCAAAATAACTTTGATTATTGCTAAAACCATACCTTGAATCCCTAAGCCTGTATTCTTGAGTTATCAGTTCTTATTTCGGTTAAGTCTTGTTGAGTACTTTTGTACTCAGGGTTCGTTGACCCTTGTTGCAGGTGAGTCTCATGAGCAGATCTGTTGTGGATCATGCTGCATGACAGTTGTACCTTGTGATGATGATGAGAAGTAATTGTGTGGTCCTTGGGCAGGGCAGCCTCATTGTGTGTTTTGTATTATATTATAATGCCGCTCCACTACTTTGGTTTGTATTAATATCAAACTTAGTTGTATGGTTTGAAACAAATGGTTTGTAAACTATGTTATTGTAAGTCTTCCGCTACTTTTACTCTGATGTATCTATTTGAATAAACTGTTGTAATACTGCAATGACTCTGTAATGTGATCCTGCTCGGAAATCGTGGATGATTCAGGGTTCCCCGAGGACACCCGACAGTCTTCTTAAATTACCAGGAACATATGCATAGATGTCAAAGGTCGTTGGACAGTGACAGGTGCATGTGGGCCCTATAATTTAGGAGGTTCTGCCACACCTAGGAGGACCACTTATCACAAACCATAATGTCGAGGACCTAATACCGGGGTACCCAATGAGGTGGAATTAATAACCATCGAACGTTGACGCTTTCGGTTAGACAAGAACGCTACTACACTTCTTGCCCGAACGACGAAAGATTGGTTCCGCCTCGCCCGACCCCCAAGGGCTAAGACTTCGCCTCGCCCGACGGCTGAGGGCTAGTTCCGCCTTGCCCGACGTCCGAGGGTAGGCTCCGCCTCGCTCGACGGCTGAGGGCAGGGCCTGCCTCGCCCGACGGCTAAGGGTGGGCCCTGCCTCGCCCGACATCCGAGGGTAGGCTCCGTCTTGCCCGACGGCTGAGGGCAGGCTCCGCCTCGTCCGACAACTGCACCCTGTTCCTTCATAAAGATGAGCATAGGGTACGACAGGACATTCGAGTCAACCACAGTACCGAGGGCCATGCCCTGCATACCTACAAGAAGGTACTGTCAGGATACGACGGGACAGGAGCTTTAGGCCCTTTCCGACCTGACAGAGCCCGAACAGTGTTGTAGGTGCCGCCATCAGCCCTCGGATGCGGATACTAACACAAGCATATGACAACCACTATGGTCCAAGACAGAACTCACATCATCTACAGTGACGGACGTATGGTCACTTCCCCGTCTACTCTCCGAAGGGTCACAACTCGGCTCTCTGGCACGCCGCACCGTCCGCCGGTGTAGGATGGGACGCACCCACTTGCTGAAAGAGGCTAGGGCACGGCCCTAAAAGGATCAGTGAACACGCCATCCCTGACACGGTCTGCCATGTTGGCAGGGCAGGCATAGGGGAAAAGGAAGACCCGGCTCCCTTGAAGAACCTTATCTACCTTTGGTTTTTTCCTCTTTCTCCCATCTGTAACCCCTGCTCCCCCCTTGGTCTATAAAAGGGAGGGCAGGGCATCCCACTAAGGGGACCGATTGTTTTGATATGCAAGATGATGGATCAATTCCACAAACAACACACAGCCAAGCCGCAACCAAGCTCTTGGCATCCTTTTGACCTTTCCATCAGAGACCTGGGACCTATCCCTCTCTCGACCGTTTGTACCCCCTACTATGAATCTTTTTCGGTACTAATAACACGAGCAGCAGCAAACTAGACGTAGGGACATTCTGCCCGAACCAGTATAAACCTTGTGTCCTTTAGTACACCATCCGAGCCTAACACGCAACAATTATAAATTTACTAGTTGGTGTTTGTTCGAAACACCGACAGTTGGCGCGCTAGGTAGGGGCCTTTGCGTGTTCCAAATCAGGCCTTGGATGGCTAGCCATGCAATCAGCTGGGTCCCGGGCGCACACGTGCATTTTGGTGACCTAGACTTCATCATCACGGTGGGAGGAGAGTTGGCGTTGGCCCGCGTCGCCATCCAATCTCTCCTCTCCATTGACTTCAACTACGGGAGGCTTGAGCACCAGCCCGGTGTCTCCCTTGGACCCCAGCCATCTAGGGAGGACCCGCGCCACCTCACCCTCTCTCTAGAACACTTTGCATGGAGCACCCCAATGGCGCTTCCATTCGGTCTTCGCAACGTTGTGGCGACCGTAAGCCACCTTGTGGCACAACGCACGATCCCATCCTCCTCGAACAACAAGTTCATGGGGATGATCGAAAGCGTCACGGAATCCCTCCACGGCCTCCTTGTGGAGGGGCCAGGGTCGGACTCTGGCTCTGACTCCAGCAGGGGGAGCCACCACCCCTCCCGGGAATGTTTCATGGTGGGTACCCCCTAGGGACACGTCAAAAGCGTCTCCATGGAGGAGACTACCCCGGCAGGCAACCTCGGTGGTGAAACTGAAGGGGATACAGCGGCCCCACCTCGCGTAGGGGTGGAGCACTGAGAGCCCGAAAGTGGGAGATCAACGAAGCCGAACAATAGCTTGTTCCGGAATACATGGAGGTCGATCGGGAGATCGAACGCCGCGGAGACGGTGGGCGCGCACGCGCCGTGGCCCGTGACGTAAACCAAAGGATCATCGCCAATGATGAAACCCTTCGTCACTTCGCTCGGGCAAGCCAGAACATCACCGCCGCAACAGCCTTGCTTCATGGCCTTCTAGAGGCCGCAACGCCCGAGGATCATCGGGCCCACCAAGAAATTTGCATGCTGCTCGAGAATGCGGCGGCGCAGCAGGTGGAAAGCTCATTGTCTCAGCGACGTGAGCTCGACACCAGCCAGCGCACACCCTCGATGCGCCCCGCCAGGGACGCATCAGTCCACCAGGCACCACAAGGTGGTAGGCAGCACGTTGTGGCCTAGATACATCAGCGTCTCAGCCGTAACCGTGACGCACGTAGCACCCTTGACACCCGTAGACGTACCTACAACGACCCAAGAGAGGGAGCCCACCATGGCTATCACCCTCGACATAGTAGATGCTACGACAGCGGCGAGGACCAGAGCCCGAGCCTTGGCCTACCAGGCCCTCAGGCCTTCGGCCAGCACATCCACAACGCTGCTTTCCCGCCAAGGTATCGACCACCCACCAATATCCCTAAGTACTCCAGGGAGACAAACCCTGGACTTTGGCTCGAAGACTATTGGCTTGCCTATCAAGCCGGTGGTGCAGATAATGATGACTTCATTATCCGCAACCTCCCACTATTCTTGGCCGATTCGGCACGAGCATGGTTGGAGCACCTGCCGTCCAACGCAATCCAGAGTTGGGCAGATTTGAAGGAGATCTTTGTGGGAAACTTTTAGGGCACATACAAGCGCCCTGGGAACCCATGGGATCTCAAGAACTGCCATTAGAAGGCCGATGAGACCCTCCGTGGGTACATCCGGTGCTTCTCCTGATAGTGCAATGAGCTCCCTGACGTCGTCGGCGCCGACGTGATAGGAGCCTTCCTGTCCGGGATGACCTATGAGTCGTTGGTTCATAAGCTAGGACGCAAGGGCCCGTGAACCACCAAGGAACTCCTAGACATGGCCACCAGCCATGCCTCAGGAGAAGAGGTGGTCGGAGCGATCTTTGATCGCCTCGAGGGCAAGGCAAGGCGGGACGAGGGTGCCGACAAAGGCACCTCCAATCATTCCGCCAAAAGGAAGAATAAGAAGCAACAATGCAAGGACTCGCTCATGGCCGCTGCTGACCGCAAGGGTGGTCGGAAGCCCACGGAGGGCACTCTGAACCACTTCAAAAAATTACTCGAGGGGCCGTGCCCGAAACCACGCCTTTCCCGTTAAACATCTGCTCAAGGACTGCAGCCTCAGGCGACGGTTCTTGTCCGAAGGCTCCAACAAAGGAGAGCAGGGGAACGAACCTGCCCCCACAACAGACAACGCCGAGGAGAAGGATGATGGCTTTCCAATGCTGGATGGTTGCCTTATGATCTTTGGAGGATCAGTGGCCTATGACTCCAAACGTCGTTAGAAGGTCACGCGCCGTGAAGTTTACACGGCCCAACCGGCCACACCTCCCTTCCTCCGGTGGTCGGAGTCCGCCATAACCTTTGATCGGATCGACCATCCGGATACCATCCCGCACCTAGGGAGATATTCGCTTGTGGTTGACCCAATCATCGGCCCAAAGCGACTCACCAAAGTACTGATGGATGGAGGCAGCGACCTCAACATCATGTACGCCAAGATGCTTGATGAGATGGGCGTCGACCGGACGCGCCTCTACCCAACCCGAGCGCCCTTCCATGGCATCGTGCCTGGGAAATAGGCCATGCCACTCGGATAGATTGATCTGCCTGTTACCTTTGGGGATCAGTTCAATTACAGGACTAAGACCCTCACCTTCGAGGTGGTTGGGTTCCCCGAAACCTTCCACGCCATCCTAGGACATCCATGCTACGCGAAGTTCATGGCCGTCCCCAACTACACATACCTCAAGCTGAAGATGTCGGGCCCCATGGGGTCATCACCATCGGCACCTCCTTCCAGCGTGCCTATGAGTGCGAGGTCGAGTGCTGCAGCCACGCCACAGCAATCATTGCCTCCGGGGAACTCACCGCCCTCAAGGAGGAGGTAGCCGAAGAAGCACCCAACGCCAAGAAGTCAACTGGGTCATTTGAATCGATGGAGGGCTTCAAGGAGATCCTCATAGACCCCAGCAGCTCTAAGGGTAAAACGATACGCATTGGTACCACACTTTCCTCTGAATAGGAAAGTGCGCTCGCCGACTTCCTCCACGGTAACAAAGACATCTTTGCGTGGAAACCCTTGGATATGCCAGGCATTTCGAGGGAGGTCACCGAGCATACCTTGAAGATCCATCCAGGCTCCAAGCCAGTGAAGTAATGCCTATGTCGCTTCGACGAGGAGAAGCGCAGGGCCATCGGAGAGGAGATAGAGAAACTATTGGCGGCCGAATTCATAAGGGAAGTATACCACCCAGAGTGGTTAACTAATCCTGTTCTTGTACGAAAGAAGAGCAGAAAATGGAGGATGTGCGTTGACTATAAGGACCTCAACAAAGCCGAGCAAAGTGGAGGATGTGCGTTGACTATACGGGCCTCAACAAAGAAGAGCGGAAAATGGTGGATGTGCGTTCACAAAATGAATCGAAGCTCGGCCAATCTCTGTGATCAAATCTGAGAAATCCATGTTGTTCTTCCTCAACATCATCCATCGCTTTGGGGTACCGAACTCCATCATCACAAACAATGGCACACACTTCACCGGCAAGAAATTCCTTTAATTCTGCGATGAGCAACACATCCGGGTCGATTGGGCTGCCGTCGCGCACCCCCGAACGAACGGGCAGGTCGAGCGCACAAATGGCATGCTCCTACAGGGCCTCAAGGCTAGGATCTTCAACCGGTTGAACAAGTTTGGTGCATGCTGGGTCATCGAGCTCCCGGCGGTGCTCTGGAGCCTAAGGACAACTCCCAGCCGGGCCACCGGCAACACGCCTTTCTTCATGGTCTACGGTTTTGAAGCCGTCCTCCCAACTGACCTCAAATATGGAGCGCCAAGAATCAGAGCATACGACGAATAGGGAGCTAAGGCATCCCACCAAGATGCCATGGACCAGCTAGATGAAGCCCGCGACATCACCCTCCTCTATTCGGCCAAGTACCAACAGGCGCTACGATGGTACCACAGCCGATGGGTGCGGGACCGAGCCTTCAACATCAGGGACCAGGTTCTCCGCCTCGTGCAGAGCAACAAGGACCATCACAAGCTCTCCCCGCCCTAGGAGGGGCCATACATTGTCGTAGAAGTGCTCTGGCCAGGCGCCTACAAATTGAAAACCATCGACGGCGAGGTATTCACCAACGCCTAGAACATCGAGCAACTACGTCGTTTTTACCCTTAAATAAACACATACTTTTTCTTATCAGTTTTTGTCTTCAAAAATCCCCAATCTTAAGTGACACCCGACCCCTACAAAGTGCGAGGGGTCGAACCTCACTCGGGGGCTAATATAAGTACATTTATCTTGCAAACACTCTCTATGTGTTATCTTTGCAAACATTCTCTGAGTTTTCCCTATTTTCTCATGGCAAGTCCTAAGGGCTAGGATTTTGGGAACAAAATCTGAGTATAACAGGTAGGACTGTAAGAAACCCACGTCCTAGTGGCTATGGCCTCCTTGCTCACCAGAGTGATCAGAATTGATTCGCCCGCACTCTATGTTTTTTGCGACCTTAACTATGGGAAGGGTCGGAAGGCACCAAACCTCTTCTACAAAAAGAGGGAGAAGAGCTGAAAAGTTGTTTGACGTAACGAAAGTTGAAAACTTGTTCATTTTTTGCACAAATTCATCGCTTACAAAGTGATTTCATCACGAAAAGGACTAATGTATTCATAAATACAATAGACTGTTCACTCAGGGGCTCCCCCACAACTTATTCGATTACAGTTTCTAACCAGTTCTACTATGACACTACTACGGTCGCCACGCCACGCTCTCCATTGGCGACGTCCTACCGCTCTGTGGGATTCTCGAGGGCACCGTCATTTGCAACGTCGAGCACCACATCGGTGACTGTGGTGCCATCGCCAAGGCGTCCAGGGACTATGCCATCGTGATCAGCCGCAACCCTAACAACGGCAACTCCACCAGGGCGTCCAGGGACTACGCCATCGTGATCAGCCACAACCCTGACAACGGCGTCTGGACGGGGGTGTTTCCTACCAAAGAAGGGCCGCCATGGCTGATGGATGCCTCTGACATCTCATCGAGCTTCATGAACGGGCCGATCTGAGCGACCGCAAGGGCAAAGCCTCCCACCGACATAGTCCTAGGCGGCTTCCCCATCGACAAGACTCGCCCGGAGAAGATTTGCCGGAAGGGCTTCCCGTATGGCTCCACCCCAACGAAGGCCTCGTGGACAATGGCAAAGCAGACGACACTCAGCACCCTCCAGTATACCTCCTCCTTCGGCAGCAGCGGCCCCTTCTCGACAAAGGCGGCTAGCACCATCTCATCTACATTAGATGACCTCCAGCTCGACATCACACTTTAGATTCATGAACGGATCTATGGGAAATCGATGCTGACGGGAATCCAAGGGGACGCGCCTAGACCGATGGGACATGCTCTGGTCGACGAGACATCGCCTGGTCAAATAGGATGTTGCCTAGGCATGGCCCACCACTACCGTGCGCCGAGCGCGAGAATCAGGGCACACCCACATGCAGGCGACTCTCCGCTTCCCTAGGCAGGACCATGGAATGACCCAATGACGGAACCCCCGTCTAGGGGGGCCGACGGGCCTCCTAGGTCGATCGGACGGCCTAGGTAAAACGACGAACGAACGACCGCTGAAAGTAAGCACCTCTGTTTACTTGCTTGGCGTGTTAATTTCATTACCGAGCTTCCGACCCCAGTAACGGTAGGGGCACGGACTTCGCTCGGGGGCTGCCGAGATTGTCTACTTGGTTAGACATCCCTATCGCGTGGCACCTCCTTACATTTAAAAACTAGAGACATGGGGTGCGGGTGTAACACTTTGAGTAAAACTGATGAACCGCTAGACCCTACGCCCCGGCGGCTACGGTGTTTTTGTTCACCAGCATAATCGAATTCACAGTTCCCCGCGCCCCAATCTATTGCATCCGCCTTCTCGAGAAGGGTTTGGAGGGGTCCTCCTGTAGAATCTCCTTTAAGGAGAAGCTATTAGGTCGCCTAAAAATGATCGAACAGCTCCGATCACTGCCGAGAGACAGAAACGAAAAATTGCGATGCTCGTGCAGGTCACGCCGGCCCCATCACAAACGTCGGAATTGAACCCCACATAGACATGTCCGGTAAGAGCTTCTCATCGCTCATGCCGCCAAGGTAATATTACCGACCTCACTTTCATTTCAATTAAATCATAGATTAAACCCATACATCCAAACGTTGCATATGTGCCGCATCTCAAACGCTTTGTGTCGCGTCATGAAATGGTAGTCGCATCATTCGATATGAGCAGCAACTAACCGAGGTTCAAAGGCCAGCCCGCGAAGGGCTCGAGGCCACCTCACGTCAAACAGAGCCAGGGGAGAAAAACTGAGAGGAGCCCAACGTCCTTGCCCGACCCCGCTCAAAAGCGGACAGGGACATCTCGACCTTTCTTGTTCGATTCTAACCTCGAGCCAAACCCATAGAATCTCCATCGAGGAGAGGCCAATGGGCCACCTGAGCCCATTGAACGGCTCGGGCATCTGCCAGGAGGCGGGTTAAGCAGTAGTGGAATGCCACATGAGGGCTCTACCAACCCCGTCAGCGAATGATGGACCCGGATTCCACACGAACATACCCATTAGCGACCTCATTGAGCGCGACACTCAAGCCGTCGAGGCAAGTGTCACCAACTCAGCCCCTCCGGTTGTGGAAACCGAGGACAGGGTGACGCGCAAAACACGGCCAACCCTTATCAGACCCTAAGGGGCTCGGGGTCTCGAGCCGCTCGATCCGAGATCGAGAGACCGAGGTTCAAAGGCTGACCCACGAAGGGTCCGAGGCCGCCTCATGTCAAACAAGAGCCAGGGGAGAAAATACAGATGAGCCTCAGCGGCCTTTGCCCAACCCGCATTAAGGCGGATAGGGTCATCTCAACCTTCTAGTTCAATCCAGTCTTTAGCTGAGCCCATAGAATCCCCATTGAGGGGGAATCTGTTGGAAGGCAGGTCAAGGAGCAACGGAACACCACCCGAGGGCTTCGCCGACCCGGTCGCAAAGCAATAGGATCGGATTCCATTCGAACATCCCCGTTAGCGAGCTCATCAGGCACGTCACTCAAGCCGTCGAGGCAAGTGACGTCGCCTCAACCCCTCTAGTTGCGGAAACCGCAAACTGGCAACAGTCACAAAACAAGCTGACCCATGACCAAACCCCCACCACGCGTGGGGGCTCAGGGAAGGCTGGGCAAGCAATGAGACCAAACGCACGGTCATAGAATGATCGCCAAAATCCTAACGGGTACGTGCAAATACAAGAGTAAGTTCGCTGCCCTCGCTTCGGTCTCTAGTAACATCTGGCCCCAGCGACCGCAAAGGGATTGGATCTCACTCGGGGGCTGATAAAGGTATAAATACCTCTCCTTTTTTCAAAACAGTCGTTGCGTTAGACCTCTTCCTCGACTTGATACAAAAATAAAAAAAATACATGAAGACAGAGGAAAGCGAGAAGATCAAACGGATACCCAGCCATTCGGAATGATGATGTCACACAGGACGCCCCTAGCCTGGTTCAGGACATCCATCATCGCTGAGATCCCTTCGTCGAGACTCCCCCGCTCTATGCTCTCGTTTGCATCGTCGAGCGAGAAAAGAGTCAAAGTTGGATCTTGGGGATCCATCCACTGGAGCGGCAGCTCGCCCCACGCGGGCGAGCGGCTACCCCCCGACATCAGGGCTGATGGCGACCTCCCGCTGGTCCTCTCCACCACCGCCACGGTTCCGGAGGACCCTCCGGCCGTGTCCCCCTCCGTCCGGCCTGCCTCGGGCTCCGTCGCCTGGGCCGCCGAAGGCACGGATTGCGCCGCCCCCTCGGACACCACCATGGCTACGTCTAGCTGCTCCTGGCTTGGCGTAGTCGCGGCCACCTCTGCTTGTGACACTGGGGCCTCAACTTGCGGCGCCGCGCCCACTACAGAGGGCGCCACAAGCACGGGCGGCAGCTCCGTCTGCTCCAATGTAGGCGGCATATTCACCTCCGCCGTCGTTTGCTCGGCGACCCCCGAGGGCGCTTCTTCAGCCCCGGCGCCTGCTTGACCACCTGATCGGCCGACGAGGCTACAACATCACTCCGCTCCTGCCCAAAATAGGAGCGACGTTAGGCGATGACACCCATTCCGCCTGAAGAGCAACACTCTTCTTGGGCGCCAGCGCTAAACAATGGCCCCGTCGCAAGACTTTGCAAGAGTTAAAAGGCATAAGGTCACACTGCAAAATAGAAAAATAGGAAAAACAGAGGAATCGGCGACTTACACTGGCGTTGTTGGGCCATAGGAATGTTTTGGGGACGAACCCTAGATTCCTGCTCCCACTCGTCCGAGCAGGACCGTTTCGAGCCTACCCCCTGCTCCTGGGCAGAGGGGCTCATCTCCCTTACCTCTGAGGGCGCGGCGGCGGGGACACCCCCCTCTGTTGGCTCATGGGGCGCGGCGACAGATTCGCCCATCCCTATCAGCTCGTGGGGCACGGCGGTAGATCCGCCTCCCCCCATCCACCGGTCCTCCGCTGGCACACCAGGTGTGGTGGTCGATCCGCCCGCTTCCACCGGTCCTGAGGATGGGCCGATGGTTTGGCCCATCTTCGCCGGCCTCACGGACTCACTTCCCCCCGCATGGAACGGGAAGGGTCCCTACGTGGGCAAGCGGGTGCCTGTCAGCGAATTCTTGCCCTCCAAGACATCCCACTCCACATCGGCAACTACCTTGTCGAACTCCTCATCATCGTTGTCGTCGTCATCACTGCCTGTCTCCTCTCCTTGCTCCTGTGCTTGCTGCTTCTGTAGCATCTTCTTCTTCTTGAGCTCCCTCGTCTTCCTATCCCACTCGGCCACGGTGCGATTCGTTGTCGCCAAGATCCGGTCCTTTGGCAGCGGAGCTGAGCTATCCCTGAAGATGAGTCTCTTTGGCTGGTCCCACTATCCCGAGGTTAGCTTCAAGGGGTTAGAAATTCAAGTGAAAAGGAGGCACGGGAAAAGAGAACTTACGAAGTCGATGAACCCTGGTTCTGGCCGCATTGGGGGATGCTCCGGCACTAGATAAATGAAATCAAGGACAACGCCGGCGTTGTCCTTCGAAGGCTCCATCACCTCCTTGATGCGCTACACCACTTCGGTGGGGGGAGCTCTTCATCGACAAGCGTCGTCCCTTCGAGTGACGCCCTAGGTGCCATCAGGTATAGGGGAAGCACGAGGCTCATCAGTGGCACCACCCTCCACGTATGGTAGGCACCGATGATCCCCGATCCCTTCACACCCCCCTCCTTTAGAATCTTCTTGTCTTTGTTCGGGACACCCCACTTCCATGGCCCTAGGACCTCTTCGATGATGCATCCGGAGAACACTAGGAAGGGGGTGGCAATGTCATCTCTAACGTAAAACCAATGTAAATGCCACCCCTTGTTGGAGGTCAACAGACGCATCGACGGGTATTCGTTCACCCAGTTGTTGCGGAGATGAATGCTGGCACATCCCATCGACACGCTCAGCTCTTGCTTCCCAACCCGCTTCTTCGATAGGTTGATGGTGAAGAGATACCGCCACAGGTCAAAGTGGGGACTAATCCCTAGGAACCCCTCACACAGGGCGACGAACGCCGCAATGTGCTGGACCCCATTGGGAGTATGGTGCTCCAACTCCACTTGATAGTAATCCAACAGCCCCCGAAGGAACTTGTGAGCAGGTATGGTGAATCCCCACTCATGGAAGTGAGCGAAGGACATGACATACCCTTTGGGCGGCGATGGCTCATCCTCATCACCGGGCAGCTGCCACTCCTCGGTGGCGGTCAGCGCGCAAAGGAGGCCACGGCGAACGAGGCCCTCTAGGCACTGAGAGGTGATGTTGGATCTGCACCATGACTCCATTGAAATGATTGGGAGGGGGTGGATGCGAGCTTGACGGCGGCTGCAATGCGAATACGGGAGGCTTAGGCGATTGGCGGTGGAGGTTGTCGATGCGAAGGTGAGGAGGCAAAGTACGGAACCCTAGGGGCGAACCCCTCGGTTTTATAGGGGCGACGGATGCGAGAGGAGCAACCGCCCACCTAGGTTTCTGAGCCTACCACGATACACCGCCATGTCACATCGTGGGATATGCGCCCGTGATCCCTATCCTTTCCCACCAAAATCACACCGGACGTTTCACCTTTCCCAGGCAGACCAGGACTCTTTTCCCATAGAGGGGATACGGATCAAAAAGCTTTTCTCCAGCCCACCTGGGTCTAGGAGTTCAAGGGATGGCCCAATAGTCTCGACGGCCGTCCCAACGAGGGATGGGCCCATGAGCGGCCAGAACTCAGGCACACAAGCCTCAAGGGAACCTCAATACGCAATCAAGTCCCAACTAGGCTAACCCTGGATGAATCCCCACGAACAGGATACTAGGGTCTCCTTTAAACCGTCCAGTTGACAAAAACCAAATCTCACAGCCATACTCGTGAAGGGCTCAGGGGCTACACCCGATGAGTGCATTCGCGCGCACCCTCTGACAAATCAAAATACCCCCGGGCGATTCTGCCTAAATCACCCGGGGGCTCGGGGGCTACACCCGTCGGGTGCACTCGCGCACACCCTCTGGCAAGTCAAAATACCCCCCGGGCGATTCTATCTGAATCACCCGAGGGCTCCAGGGCTATTGTCGAGGACCAAATACCGAGGTACCCAATGAGGTGGAATTAATAACCATCGAACATTAACGCTTTCGGTCAGACAAGAATGCTACTACACTTCTTGCCCGAACAATGGAAGATTGGTTCTGCCTCGCCCGACCCCCAAGGGCTAAGACTCCGCCTCACCCAACGGCTGAGGGCTAGCTCCGCCTCACCCGATGTCCGAGGGCAGGCTCCGCCTCGCCCGACGGCTGAGGGCGGGCCCTCCTCGCCCAACGTCCGAGGGCAGGATCTGCCTTGCCCGACGTCCGAGGGTAGGCTCCGCCTCGCCCGATGGCTGAGGGCTATCTCCGCCTCACCCGACATCCAAGGGCAGGCTCTGCCTGCCCGACGTCTGAGGACTGGCTCCGCCTCACCCGACGACTGCACCCTGCTCCTTCATAAAGACGAGCACAGGGTACGACATGACATTCGAGTCAACCACAGTACCGAGGGCCATGCCCTGCATACCTGCTGGAAGGTACTATCAGGATATGACGGGACAGACACTTTAAGCCCTTTCCGACCTAACAGAGCCCGAACAGTGTTGTAGGCGCCAACTTTTGTCCCATAGTGTTGTAGGCGCCGCCCTCAGCCCTCGGACGTGGATACTAACACAAGTATACGACAACCACTATGATCCAAGACAGAACTCACATTATCTACAGTGACGGACGTATGATCACTTCCCCGTCTACTCCCCGAAGGGTCACAGCTCGGCTCTCTAGCACGTCGCACTGTCCACCGATGTAGGATGGGACGCACCCACTTGCTGAAAGAGGCCAGGGCACGACCCTATAAGGATGAGCGAACACTCCATCCCTGACATGGTCTGCCATGTTGGCAGGGCAGGCATAGGGGAAAAGGAAGACCGGCTCCCTCAAAGGACTTTCTCTACCTTTGGTTTTTTCCTCTTTCTCCCATATGTAACCCCTGCTCCCCCCTTGGTCTATAAAAGGGAGGGCAGGACACCCCACTAAGGGGACCAATTGTTTTGATATGCAAGACGATGGATCGATTCCACAGACAACACACAACCAAGCCGCAACCAAGCTCTTGGCATCCTTTCGACCTTTCCATCAGAGACCAGGGACCTGTCCCTCTCTCGACCGTTTGTACCCCCTACTACGAACCTTTTTTGGTACTAATAACACGAGCAGCAGCAAACTGGAAGTAGGGACATTCTGCCCAAACTAGTATAAACCTTGTGTCCTTTAGTACACCATCCAAGCCTAATGCACAACAATTATAAATTTACTAGTTGGTGTTTGTTCGAAACACCGACACATGCCCTTCACATTTTGATTTCTTGAAAGCTCCCGATGGTTGAACGGTACCAGATTTTTATAAATTTAGTGGTGATGATAATAAATCTACTATAGAGCGTGTGAGTTTGTTTCTTGCTCAAATGGGTGAAGCTAGTACCATGGATTTTATGAATGTGCGATATTTTCCTTTGTCTCTTACCTATACAACTTTTGCTTGGTTTACATCTTTACTCGCTTGCTCTATTAGTTAATGGGCTCAATTGGAAGAGAGATTTCTTGAGTATGTTTATAATGGAGTCCATGAAACAAAATTGTCACATCTTACATTGGTTCATCAAGGGCACGATGAATCAGTCCTTAATTTTGTGAAGCGCTTTAGATATATTAAGAACCGATGCTTTCCTTTATCAATTTCTAAAAGAGATTTGACTTATTTGGTTTTTAATGGTTTGTGCTCTAGCATTAAATAAAAACTTGAGCATATGAGTTTCTTACTATTAATCAATTGTTGCAAAAGGTTGTTGTGGTCGAAGCTCATTTGAAAGATACTCGTGATGCACATAGATCGCATCGTCCCAATATGCATGCCATAGAAAGTTATTCTGATAGCTCGAATGATGAAAGTAAAAAATATTGTGTTACTAAATTTGTTTGGCCTACACAAAACAAATCGGTTACTTGTTCTTCTCATAAGCCGGTTCAGAAGAATCGACAAGAAGATATAAAATTTACTCCATCCATCCCAAAAAAAGTGATGTTCTAGGATTTTTTAGATAGATTAGTGGAGAAGAGAAATGTCCTTAATACCCTTAGTATGACACACATGATTCACTTAAAAGAAGGGATGTCGCGTGGTTTACTTCCTAATTAAGATGTGTTGCTTGCAAGCATGCAGAGATCTAAGGCAGGCAACAGACAGTAACGCATCTCAATTGATAATTTGGCACTGGATCTGTGGGACAAATTTTAAATCATAGAACATCACTTTTTTGGGATGGAGGGAGTACTTTTGACCCTGCTAAATGCGACTGAATCTTTGATGAATTGCTTAAATTCGGTTATATTAAATCATCGCATACATTGCCACATCACTTGAAGAGTTGAAAAGAAGAGCTTATTGCAAAATGGCACAACTCTTTTTCTCATGCGGCTAATAATTGCAGTGCTTTCCATTGGTAGGTCCAATCATTTCTCAGTGAGGGACGAGAGTCTTAGTGAAATGCAAGTTGATAAGGTTCATTTCCCGATCAATGTGGTCGAAAAGGAGGATCCCGCTATTTTGATCCGTTCAGAGCAAGCCGATATAACCATTGGCAAGAATGTGATTTATCGATGAGCCTCGGGAAGCACCAAAAGTTGAGAAGATTTTGGGGCACAAAATTGTGCTTGAGAAAGATGAAGATGGCAAAAATAAGCTCAAGGTCATAGCCAGATCAGCGAAGTAATTGAGCAAGAAAGGCAAGAAGAGGCAGTGGCGGCTCTGTAGAGGTCAGCCAGGCCACGTATGACACGGGCCATGCAGCAAAGTCGGCTAGGCTGGTTCCAGGAACCGTCTAGGCTGACTCACATAGTTCCAGCAGCTCCGGTTCGTGTAATTTGCGCACTTATGCTCCAAAGAGACTAGAAATTGGCATGTGAAAATCCAATGAGGAGAAGAATAAAGGAAAAATCATGAAGCGCCAATGCACTTTTGATGGGCTCATGAGCAAGTATAAGCAACAAAAGGTCAATTCTATAAATTGGCCATTAAAAAAAGATCCTACACCTCCTAAGCAAGAAGAGTAATCCAAGAAGATCGTGGTGTCACAAGTAGTACCTCCATTGTAGTAGAGGGTTACTCCACGTGTATCTTGTAGTGTGCCATATCCTACTATGGAGTCTGGGTACCATATCCTCCTGAAAGGATCAAGATGCCCAAGAGGGGGGGTGAATTGGGCTAATTCTATTTTTCTTTGCAATAATTAAATACTACAGTTAGCCCAATTAACCCCTTGTGCCTAAGAAGTGTTTCTAGTTGTTCTACCACACAAATGACTTACAACCTAAGTTCCAATCCTACTCTAGCATGGCAATTCTATGAATTGTAAAGACAAGAATTGAATTACTCAATGTAAATACTCAAAATAATTACTCAAAGGAAATACTCAAAGTAAATGCTCAAAGTAAATAGAGAAGGAGGAATGCAGCGATGTTTTGCCGAGGTATCAGAGAGTCGCCACTCCCCACTAGTCCTCGTTGGAGCACCCGCGCAAGAGTGTAGCTCCCCCTAGATCCGTGCAAGGATCAAGTGCTCTCTATGGGTTGATTCTTCGACACTCCGTCGCGGTGAATCATCCACAACAGCTCACAACTTGAGTTGGGACATCCACAAGCTCTCCGGACGATCACCAAGCTCTCCAATCACCACCAAGCCATCTAGGTGATGGCGATCACCAAGAGTAACAAGCACGAACTCTCACTTGACCACGACAAGCCTAGAGAGAAGGGTGGATGCACACTTTGCTACTCTTGATCTCACTAATGAGGGCTCTCTTTGGGATTCTCAAATCTCAATCACCTCACTAGGACCTTGCTCTTCTTGGCACTCTCTAAGGTGTGTTTCAGCTGTTAGAATGAGCAAAAGTGACTCCACACACGAGTGGAGCTTCTATTTATAACAATGGCTGAAAAACGAACCGTTATGTGCCTCTGCGGGGTGACCGGACGCTCCGGTCATGTTGACCAGATGCTCCGGTCAGTACACCCCGAACTCCAGTGTTTACAGTGTGACCGGACGCTGCCAGCATCCGGTCAGCACTGACCGGACGCGTCCGGTCATGATTTTCCCTCTTTGGAACCTTCCTGGAAATGACCGGACGCTGGCACTCAGCGTCCGGTCACTTGACCTTCCAGCATCCGGTCACACCGAACGATTTCACCTTGGTCAAATGAACTGACTGGACTCTGCACCAGCGTCCAGTCAGTATTTGACCCTCCATTCACTTCCAACTCTCGATCATACGTGAATGAAGTTTGCTCCCTTGGATCTTAGGCATATGTAGGAGCTACCTAGCGCTAGTTTTAACAAGTGTGCACCACACTTAACTCACTAGACTCACCTAGGTCAAGCTACCCATCCATATCCCCCTTAATAGTACGGCCAAAGGGAAAACAAAGTCCTAAACTACTCTAAGTGTCTCTCCAACTCCAATCGACACTTAGAACTAGTCATCCTTAACCTTGTCGTCCATCCTTTGAAAACCGAAATGATTTCCATCGTAGGGGCATGACCACCATGATTGCCCAATCGATCTCCATTACCATGACCTAACTTAATTGCCTCCGTAAAACACATGTTAGTCATAGCAATCTTGTATTGTCATTAATCATCGAAACCCAACTAGGGGCCTAGATGCTTTCAATCTCCCCCTTTTTGGTGATTGATAACAATACCACCTCGAGTATGTGAAAGAGTTGAGGTTTTTAACATGCTTGGATCATATAAGCTTTTGTCAATAAGAACAAAGGTGTTAGTCAAGCTTATATGAACCAAGCCAACATGATGTACTCAAAAGATATGAAATAAGGATGAGTACATGTAATAAAGCTCATTTGCATCGGAGTAAAACGCGGAAGCAAAGGCAAATGAGCATAACACAAGTGATATGACATATAAATAATTCAAAGTAGAGAGCACACATGTCATATATCACGGTCACGTAGATATCACTATCACATATATATAGTTCAATGCATGAAAGTAAACACACGATGAATGCATAATTGTGTATCACACATAAAAACTCCAAATGTAATATATAAGCTAATAAGATAACTAAGCTCCCCCTAAATCTATCATACTCAATCCCTCTCCCCCTTTGGTGTCAAACACCAAAACCTAAGGGTCGGTCGGCAGGGCTGCAGCGGACGAGCCGGGCGCTGAGATACGAGGAGCAAGCTGGAACTGGGCACCATCATCATCTGATCTGGAGCTCTAAGCTGTATGACCCTCTGTAGCTGTAATCGGTGCTGTAGCAGTCTGGGTTAGATCAAGAACTGGAGCTGCTGTAGACTGAGCTGGTAGGACTATAGTTGGCTCTTATGATGCCACTGAGGAAGGGAGCGTCTCTATAGTCCCGGTGACTGGTGCAACAGTAGAAGGACCTAGGACATGTAGATATGGAGGAGTAGGCATCCCTGTCAACTCACTAAAGGAAGCACCAAGGCTCCTGGACACTGTGGTCTCTGGCACTAGCAGCGAGGGCGTCTCATCTGGTGTGAAGCCCGTCTAAAGCGGTGTGAACTGTGGAGCTAGCAGTGACGTAGCAAAATACTAGGACACCTGCTCTGTAGGAGAAGCAAACTGTGCTGGTGGCTGTCCCTGACTCTGAAGCCCACTGGGTTGTAATGCTAGAGTCATTGAGGTAGTGGCAGTCTGACCAAGCTAGGGCGAAGGCTATGACGATGGAGCCCCAATAGCAGTCACAACATGCTGCATAAATCCAAGGAGCTGCTGCTGCATGAGGATCTACTACTGATGCATGGCCTGCTACTGCTGCTATAAAGCCTGTGTCTGCTGCTGAATGGCAAGCTACTATTGCTGGCTTTGGAACTCATCCTACCGAGACTGGAACTGAGCAAATGTAGCGGTGGTCTCCTGTGCCTGACGTGCCTGGTCCTGCCTCATACGCTCAAGTATGGCAAGTAAAGTTGGGTCAGTCTGCGGGGTAGGTGGAGTTGAACTGGAACTGTCGGCCTCATGGTCATGTCACTGAGGAGGCATCCGAGGGATGGGCTGATAGTCATCATCAGAACTGTCACTGGGGTCGCTCACGACCATCCCCTCCTGCTGAGCAAGCTCCTCCTCCTCTATAGCTGCAATGCCCCTGATAATATCATCCTACTGGGCTACAGACTCTAGCACATCGGGACGATGGCGCAGCTGACTAGGTGCCTGTGGAGTGCTATGATGGATCATCTGTGTCATGTTATAGGTAGGGAACTCAGTCGTAGCACCACTATACTCTGCAAGCATCTCTGGTGGCCTCACTGTGACTGCTCTGTGGATAAGCCAGGTGATCCAGTGAGCATAGGGCAACTGCCTGCGACCTCTAAAGCCCTCAGCTATAGTGTCCTCCATCTCTGACAGAAGAAGATCCCAAATATCAAAAAAATGTCTGCTGCATTAGAGAGTTGATAAGCCACAGTTGTATCCGAGTCAAGCCCTCTATGTATCCCATCCTGGGAAGCAGTGTCCTCCTCATAATAGCCTCAAGCACACGAGCAGTGGGGTTAAGGTCACTAGGGTTCCTCCTCGACCCTTCGCTAAAAGGCTCCTTGAAATAGTGATGGACCAAGTCAGTAGGGGGCACGTTGCCACCATGCAGGCGTCTGGGAGGTGCATTCTATCCATAGCAAACCTCATGAAGTCTGATAGGCTACTCCTGAAGCCTTAGTATCTCCCTGGCTCTAGTGCTTATCATCCGATAGTCTCTCCCTCTGAATGCAAAGTGTATGAAGTTATGGTGCGGGTCAATAAAGAGAGAAGCATAGAACTGATGAACCCAAGATGGAACATATAATCTTGTCCATCCAATTAGATATGTCAGCCCCGGTAGATATGCAAGATAGGGGCGAATGTGCTCCCCAGCTGCTGCAACAATAGAGTTAATGTGACACACTCTCTGAGATCTAAAAATTGCTCCACTATTGAGATAGGCATTGTAGAAGTCCTCCTACAGTAGAGTGTAGAAGCCCTCTGAAGCTCTCTCATCCCTCCTCGGGGGAAACCACACCTCAAAGTCCACGAACCTTAGCTGTTGTACCTACTTGGCCGTGGTGGCCCTCAAGTCAAGATGGGTCACTGGAGACAGACCCTGTGGTCTGGGCGGTGGACGAGAACCCCCCCACTGTGTATCTGCTCTCGGTGTGACTAGGGCATGGGTACGACCAGAGCGACGTAACTGTGGCTGTGGTGCCTGCTCTGTCTGCTCTGCCTGTTGTCCCTCCTAACCCTCCTGGGTCTACTCTGTCGGCTCTACTGTCTGGGACTGCTGTTGTGGCTCCTGCTGGGACTCCCCCTGAGGCTAAGGCTCCTCAATAGCCAGACATCATCCTGCCATCATGATAGTCCTAGGCGAACCACCATGAAGATGCTCAATACGCTCAAGTCGACCCAGCGCCTCTGGAGATAGATGATCTGCAATAACAACTCCACTGCAAGTACCTCCTCTCTCGGCACGCTCTACGGCCTTAGCAACTATAGCTGCTCTGGCTATCTCTGCATCAGGGTACTTGCGCTTCTTTGATGCAACCTTCTTCGTTGCCTTGCCTTTAGGATCTATAGGCAAGCGAGGTGGATGCCTCAGATCCTCATCTCCTGGACCACCTCCGACATTCTTCATGCGAGCCATCTGACGAGAGCTACTGCAACTGACAAAGATCAATTGTCGCTGACAAGAATAACTGCCACTGACACTTTCGAGGCTTGGCCTTGATCCGTACTTGCGAGCTTGGCCCCAAGTTAACTGACAACTGCCACACGATCTCAACGGCACCGACTCGCTGCACGATGGAATAGATATGATATACAAATAAATAAAATATACCTAATAGATGCGAAACCCTAGGAAGCAAGCTATTTAGGTATGAAATTAAAACACGGGCATGCTACCTGACAAACTAGCAATCCGAAAAGAAGAGAAGCAATCCGTGGGGAACCACCGAATCTAGGGTTAGGGTTTGTGGTGAAGCGATGGCCCTGAATGCAATTGAGAACAATGCTTTGAAATCGATTTAGGTTATGGACAAAGCAATGTGGGTTAGGGTACGATGGCAATAGGACAAGGCCTTACCGACGCTGGACAGCTGAGGGGTGGCTCTGGACTACGGCGGCGGGAGAGGCAGCTTGGTGCCGCGCGGGCTTGTGATAGCATGACACGGCGGTGCTGGTGCGGGAGCAGGTGAGCTGCGGCGGCGCAGATAGGCGGCTTGGGAGCGCAGGGAAGCACGGCATGGTGGCGCTCGGGACCGTGGAGCAGGGCACTAGACTGCGGCGGCGGAGGCGAGCTCGGTGGTTGGGCAAAGGTGAGCGCGGGCAGGGGCTACGGCGGTGATGACGGCGAATAAATTAGGTCAAAGCCCCGTCACTTTGATTAAATAAGGTGGCCCCTAGTGGATCAGAAAAGGAAACGAAGAAAGAGTTCTGAAGCCGCACGAAAACTACTGACCGGATGCTCCGGTGGTAGCGACCAGACGTTACCACCTAGCGTCCGGTCGATTCCAGAGAGGTCCAATTCCTCTGGAATCACGACCGGGCGCGTCCGGTGGACACCGACCGGACGCAGCCAGAGTCCAGTCACCTAGCCTTGACGTCTTCATCATCGACCGGACACTGAAGCTCCTTCTGACCGGATGCTAGGAAAACACTATTTCAGCATCCGGTCACTCCTTCACAGCAAGTACACCTCCTGTGAACTGACCGGACGCTGGACATCAAAGTCCGGTGCATCGTCCGGTCACTCTTTTTCTAGCAAGTCTTCATTGTCCTTCGTGCTGCCTGTTCCCAATCAAGTCCCAACTCAAATAAGATCCAAATAAACACCAATTGGGACCGATGTGACTGACCTCTCTCAAACCTTTAAGTTTTTCAAAATATTTTGCCTTAGGCTATAATTCTTTTTTAAGAAAATAGGCAAACAAGAGGGCAAATTAAGATAAACGACAAAACAACATTCATGCATATGCAATACTTGAATGTAAATCTAGTTGCTTGTCAAGTTTGATCCAAGATTAAGCTTCTTCACACGCTTTTCGGTGTTTATCTTAACCATGTTAGACAATCCCTATGTGCATTGCCACAAAATAAGCATGTAGTATATTACAATGCAATGCAAGGGACAACATAAGCTCATCTTTTAGTGAAGTTACTAAAATCAAGCACATTGAGCTCATTCCACAAACGGCAAAAACGTTGCCTCATCTAGCGGCTTTGTAAAGATATCCGCCAATTGATCCTCGGTTCTTACACCTTCTAGTGATATATCATTTTTAGCAACATGATCTCTAAGAAAGTGATGACGAATGTCTATGTGCTTGGTGCGGGAGTGTTGAACCAGATTATTTGCAAGTTTTACCGCACTTTCATTGTCGCACAAAAGAGGTACTTTCTTTACAACTACACCATAGTCTAGCAAAGTTTGTTTCATGTAAAGTATTTGTGCACAACAAGCACCCGCAGCAATGTATTCCGCTTCGGCGGTGGACAAAGCCACACTATTTTGTTTCTTGGAGGACCAAGACACAAGTGATCTACCAAGCAAATGGCACCCTCCGGATGTGCTTTTTCTATCAACTTTGCAACCGGCATAATCTGAATCGAAATAGCCAATTAATTCAAATCTAGCTCCTTTGGGATACCAAAGGCCAATGCTTGGTGTGTGCTTAAGATACTTAAGGATTCTTTTTATGGCAATTAAATGAGTTTCCTTAGGATTAACTTGAAATCTAGCACACATACACACACTAAACATGATGTTGGGCCTAGATGCGGTTAAATACAACAAGCTACCAATCATAGAACGGTAGAGAGTTTGATCAACCTTGTTACCTCCCTCATCTAGGTCGAGATGTCCATTGGTAGGCATTGGTGTCTTGATTGGCTTACATTCATCCATCTTGAATCTCTTGAGAAGATCATTCATATATTTCTCTTGAGAGATGAAAATCCCTTCTCTCATTTGCTTGACTTGAAAACCAAAAAAGAATATAAGCTCTCCAATCATAGACATCTCGAACTCCTTCGACATCAATTCACCAAATTCTTTGCAAGAATCTTCATTTGATGATCCAAAGATGATATCATCAACATACACTTGACAAATGAAGATATATCCATCAAGCTTCTTGGTGAATAGTGTGGTATTGACCTTCCCAATGGTGAAGCCCTTCTCAATGAGGAAGTCCCGAAGGCGCTCATACTAAGCTCTTGGGGCTTGCTTAAGCCCATATAACACCTTGGACAACCTATAAACATGATTAGGATATCTAGGGTCTTCAAACCCGGGAGGTTGATCAACATAGACTAGTTCATTAATAAAGCCATTTAAAAATACACTTTTCACATCCATTTGATATAATTTCATTTCATGATGCGATGCATATGCAAGGAGGATACGAATGGCTTCTAGCCTTGCAACCGGTGCAAAGGTCTCTCCAAAATCCAAACCTTCAACTTGAGAGAACCCCTTTGCAACTAGTCTTGCCTTGTTCCTCACAACACCTTGATCATCTTGCTTGTTTCGGAACACCCACTTTGTTCCAATGACTCTTGCACCTTTTTGTCGCTCTTCAAGAGTTCCAACTTTATTGCGGATGAAGTTGTTCAACTCTTCATGCATGGCATTGATCCAATCTAGATCTTGAAGAGCTTCTTCTACCTTGGTAGGCTCAAAGCAAGAGACAAAAGAGTGATGAGCAATAAATGAAGCAAGTTTTTGTGAGCGTGTCATCACTCCCTTTGATGGACTCCCTATGATGAGATCTTGTGGATGATCTTGTAGCAGAGGTGTGTTTCTTCTATTGACCACTTGAGGAGGAGGTTGTGGAGCATCAACATCTTGTGCTTGTACCACCATTTGCTCATGGAAGACATGAGTATCTTCATTTTCTACTCTCCCATCTTTTTCACCATCTTGTGGCACATTTGATGAAGAGAGTGGATCAATCACTTGTACATCATCTTCATCATCTTTGGGCTTGATGTCTTCAACCGGAATGTTCTTCATAGCCTCCCTCAATGCTTCATCACCTACATCATCAAGATTCTCATGTGCTCCTTGGGAGTCGTTAGATTCATCAAATTCCATATCATATGTTTCTTCAACCAAGTCGGTGGCATGATTAAATACTCTATATGCTTTGGACTTTGATGAGTAACCAACAAGAAAACCAATATCACAACGTCTTTGGAACTTCCCTAGGTGTTGCCGCTTCTTGTAGATGTAGCATTTGCAACCAAACACCCTAAAGAAGGAGACGTCCGGGTTCTTCCCATTGAGCAACTCATAAGATGTCTTGCCAAGGAACTTTTGAAGGAATAGGCGGTTGGATGCATAGCATGCGGTGTTGATTACTTCCACTCATAGAGCTTCGGAGGTGTTGTACTCATCAAGCATAGTTCTTGCAAGAGTGATCAAGGTCCGGTTTTTCCTCTCAACTACACCATTTTGTTGAGGAGTATATGTTGCGGAGACTTCATGTTTGATTCCAACTTCATCACAATAGGCTTCTATGTTTGTGTTGTCAAATTCTTTGCCATTGTCACTTCTAATCTTTTTGAGTTTCACTTCAAATTCATTTTGAGCTCTCTTGGCAAACTTTTTGAAGTAAGATGCGACTTCGGATTTGTCATGAAGAAAAAAAACCCATGTATACCTTGAATAATCATCAACTATCACAAGACAATAAAGATTTCCTCCCAAACTCTTGTATGTTGTTGGTCCAAATAAATTCATGTGAAGGAGTTCTAGCACCCTTGTGGTTGACATGAAAGCTTTGGTTGGATGAGTATTTGCAACTTGCTTGCCGGCTTGACATACACTACAAAGCTTGTCCTTCTCAAACTTCATATCCTTCAACCCTCTCACCAAATCATTCTTCATTAGCTTCTTGAGTGAGCTCATCCCAACATGAGCAAGTCTTCTATGCCATAGCCACCCAAGTATTGTTTTGGTGAATAGGCAAGTCTTCAAGTTTGCATCTTCGGAGGTGAAGTCCGCTAGATATAGGTTGTTGTATCTAAATCCTTTGAATATCACTTATTCATCATCCTTCTTAGATACAACAACTTCCTTCTCGGTAAACAAGCATTGGAAGCCAAGATCACACAATTGCCCAACGGATAGCAAGTTGAAGCTCAATGAAGCAACATATAGCACATTGGAGATTGAATGATCATTAGATATTACCACTTTGCCCAATCCTTTAACCTTGCCCTTTGAATTATCCCCAAATGTGATTCTTTCTTGTCCATCTACTTCTTCATCTAGTAAGGTGAACATACGAGGATCACCGGTCATATGTTATGTGCAACTACTATCAATAACCCAATGACTTCCACCGGTCTTGTAGTTCACCTACACAAAAGAGATCAAGCTTTAGGAACCCAAACTTGTTGAGGGCCCTTCACCTTCTCAACAAGTGACTTTGCAACCCAAATTTTCTTAGTCCTATTCTTATTTGGAGGTCCTAAGAACATCACTTTCATCTTTCTACTAGAATCCTTTCTAAGCATGTAGTGAGCATTGAAAGCAAAGGGTCTAGCATGCTTGGGCAAGGGTTGTGGTGGTGGAGTTTGGCATTCATGAGAAAAGTGGCCTTCTTGTCCACACTCAAAACATCTCTTTGGCTTTGGTTTTGGCTTTGATTGTTGTTGTTGAGCTTGAGCCTTCTTCTTCTCTTGATTTGCCATGTACCCAATGCCACTTCTATCCATCTTTATGACGGTATTCATTAGGATCTCACTTTAAAGATACTTGCCTCTAGTGAACTTGCTCAATCCAATTTTGAGATGCTCTTTTTCTAACTTGAGCTTCTTGTTTTCTTCTTTGAGCTTCTCATTCTCAAGGATTAAGTCACCATCATGATCAAGAGTTTCTAGCATAATAGTGTTGTGGCTTTTGATTTCTTCAAGATCATTCTTGAGCTTTGCATTGTCATTCTTGAGCTTGATAAACTCATCATAATCATCGGCCTCAACCACTTGCTTGCCCTTGCTACTAGAACCTTGCTCAATGCTCTTAATGATCAAGTCATCACATGATGTAGCTATATCAATCTTAACAACATGATTAGTAGCATCATGTGGCTCATTGGATAGAAATTGTTGAGCAATAACAAGATTATCATGGTCAATCTTAAGAGTAGTATATTCATCTTTTAGCTTGTTGTGACTAGTGATGAGCTCATTGTGCACCCACTCAAGTTTATCATATTTATCTTTAAGCTCTTTCTTAGAAGATTTGAGCTCCTTGAGTTTGGATGACATAGCATCATTTGCTTCTCTAAGCTCAACATTAGCCTTTTCCGCTACATCACATTTAGCTAAAAAGAATCATTCTTAATCTCAAGCTTTTTATTTTTAGCTCTAGTCTTTATAATGATCTTAGTGTATTTCTTTAGCAATTTAACAAGATCATCATAAGAAGGTGATTCATATTCATCATCATCGCTATCGCTATCACTATCATCATTATGAGCATGATCATCACCAATACTATCATCATCATGTGATACCTTTCGTTCACCTTTGGCCATAAGGCATAGGTGTGTAGAAGATGATGGCGGTGGTGGCGGTGAAGATGATGAAGAATCAATAACAATAGCAACCACCTTCTCGTCATCACTATCATCATCGGATGATCCACTAGATGAATCAATGTCCATGAGCCAATCACCAACGATGTAAGCCTTTCCACTCTTCTTCTTGTGGAAGTCCTTGCCATCTCTCTTCTTGTATGGCTTGTTCTTTTTCTTCTCATATTCATCTTCATTGCTTGAGTCATCTTTCTTACCCTTGTTCTTGTTCTTGAACTTGTCTTTCTTGGGCTTTGTGCATTGGTGAGCTAGATGACCAAGTTTGCCACAATTGTAGCAATCCATCTCGGAGATTGGCTTTCTTCTTGAGCTTGTGAAGAACTTCTTCTTATCATCGAACTTGATGCCATTCTTGTTGAGCTTCTTTAGCATCTTGGCGGTTTTCTTCACCATGAGAGCAAGGCTTTCATCATCAACTTCATCATCACTTGAGCTCTCATACTCAAGCCTTGCTTTGACCTTCTCTTGGCTAGCTTTGAATGCTAAGTCTTTTTCTTTCTTCTTTGTAGAGGATGAGCCATCTTGAGGTGTGATGTGCATATACATCTCATGAGCATTGATCTTCCCCAAGATTTGTGTCGGTGTAGCGGTGGAAAGATTATCTTGATGTAGCACGGTCACAATATGCCCATATTTGTCAATAGGGAGGACACTCAAAATCTTTCTTACAACATCGGATGGTTGCATTTGAGTGAGTCCAAGCCCATTGACTTTCTCTACAAGAACATTCAAACATGAATACATTTTATTAGCACATTCTTTAGGAAGCATTTCAAAAGAGTTGAGCTTTTTCATGACAAGATGATAGCGTTCCTCACGCTCACTCTTTGTTCCCTCATGGAGCGCACAAACGTCCGACCATAGTGCATGGGCGTCTTTGTGGTTCCTCACCCGGTTGAACACATCTTTACAAAGGCCTCTAAATATGGTGTTTCTAACCTTTGCATTCCATTTTTCATAGTTCAACTCATCGCCTTGCGGGTGTGCGGCATCCCGAGGTTTTGGGAAACCTTGTAAGGCGGCTCTAAGTATTCCAACATCTAAAGCTTCTAGATACGCCTCCATGCGAATTTTCCAATATGGAAAATCGTCCCCCTCAAAGATAGGAGGAGGTCCATCCCCGTGAGACATCTTTCACTAAGCGGTTAAGCCTAAATATGTGAGCACGAGGCTCTGATACCAATTGAAAGGATCAAGATGCCCAAGAGGGGGGTGAATTGGGCTAATTCTATTTTTCTTTGCAATAATTAAATCCTACGGTTAGTCCAATTAACCCCTTGTGCCTAAGAAGTGTTTCTAGTTGTTCTACCGCACAAATGACTTGCAACCTAAGTTCCAATCCTACTCTAGCATGGCAATTCTATGAATTGTAAAGACAAGAATTGAATTGCTCAATGTAAATACTCAAAGTAATTACTCAAAGGAAATACTCAAAGTAAATGCTCAAAGTAAATAGAGAAGGAGGAATGCGGTGATGTTTTGCCGAGGTATCGGAGAGTCGCCACTCCCCACTAGTCCTCGTTGGAGCACCCGCGCAAGGGTGTAGCTCCCCCTTGATCCGCGCAAGGATCAAGTGCTCTCTACGGGTTGATTCTTCGACACTCCATCGCGGTGAATCACCCACAACCGCTCACAACTTGAGTTGGGTCATCCACAAGCTCTTCGGATGATCACCAAGCTCTCCAATCACCACCAAGCCATCTAGGTGATGGCGATCACCAAGAGTAACAAGCACGAACTCTCACTTGACCACGACAAGCCTAGGGAGAAGGGTGGATGCACACTTTGCTACTCTTGATCTTACTAATGAGGGCTCTCTTTGGGATTCTCAAATCTCAATCACCTCACTAGGACCTTGCTCTTCTTGGCACTCTCTAAGGTGTGTTTCAGCTGTTAGAATGAGCAAAAGTGACTCCACACACGAGTGGAGCTTCTATTTATAACATGGGCTAAAAACGAACTGTTATGTGCCTCTGCGGGGTGACCGGACGCTCCGGTCATGTTGACCGAACGCTCCGGTCAGTACACCCCGAACTCCAGTGTTTACAGTGTGACCGGACGCTGCCAGCGTCCGGTCAGCACTGACCGAACGCGTTCGGTCACGATTTTCCCTCTCTGGAACCTTACTGGAAATGACCAGACGCTGGCACTCAGCGTCCGGTCACTTGACCTTCTAGCGTCCGGTCACACCGAACGATTTCACCTCGGTCAAATGAACTGACCGGACTCTACGCCAGCGTCCGGTCACACCGAAGCCAGCGTCCGGTCAGTATTTGACCCTCCATTCACTTCCAACTCTCGATCATACGTGAATGAAGTTTGCTCCATTGGATCTTAGGCATATGTAGGAGCTACCTAGCGCTAGTTTTAACAAGTGTGCACCACACTTAACTCACTAGACTCACCTAGGTCAAGCTACCCGTCCATACCCCCCTTAATAGTACGGCCAAAGAAAAAATAAAGTCCTAAACTACTCTAAGTGTCTCTCCAACTCCAATCGACACTTAGAACTAGTCATCCTTAACCTTGTCGTCCATCCTTTGAAAACCAAAACGATTTCCATCGTAGGGGCATGACCACCATGATTGCCCAATCGATCTCCATTACCATGACCTAACTTAATTGTCTCTGCAAAACACACGTTAGTCATAGTAATCTTGTATTGTCATTAATCACCGAAACCCAACTAGGGGCCTAGATGCTTTCACCTCCTACTATGGAGTTTGGGTGCCATATCCTCTAGCGGCACCTATGCAACATCAATAAAGATGGAGAGAGCATGCTGGTCATGATTCACAACGCTCTGCATTCAATCGATTGAGCTATGGCCAATCAAGCTCCAGCAGTACAAGCCAAGGATAGGTGATCATATCTAGGGCTTTGACTTCATAAGAGACGGGAAAGGCACCTATGCAGCAAGTCTTTGTGCCTAAGAAGAAGGAAGAAACTCTCGTTGCTCATACCCCAAAGTCAGATCCTTCGGCATCTATTATAATCGGCTCCATGGAGGTCCCGATCACAAATAATGATGGGCCGATTGTAATTGGGGATCTGAGTCTAGCAGTAGCTCAGGATGGATCTACCCTAGCCCGTCTAGCCGATCAATCTAGAGCTTCGACATCGTTGGACCACCAACCATGCAGCAGCAACAAAGAACGAGGAGTAGTAGTAAATGGGAAAAGGGAGGGTAAATGGTGGTGTAGATGTGTTTTTTGTCGATTGGATAGATAGATACTCAATAGGTCGTGATCCTCTCATATATAGAGAGGAATGTGGTCTTATCCCACTAGAAAACATTTTCCACACGCAATCTACAAGTTTCCCATGAGATTGGATGATTTTTTCCAAAGGAAAAAACATGACTTCAGGTTTACACTACCAAAACTGGCTTAGACCGGTGTCCAAAACTGACCAGGGTTGGTTTCTAATGTGCACAGTAGGCAATATGCCAAAATCGGCCTAGGCCGGTTTGGGAAATTGGCTTGGGCTTGTTTAGTTTTCACAAACCAGCCTAGGCTGGTTTTTTCCTGGACAACACCAAACTAGGCCAAATCACATCAAATTTTATCATTTTTGCTCTTTTTTTGTCTGCATGTGTTTTCCAATTCATCTCTTCAAGTCTCCTGTCATACTTTGGTCACCAATAAAAATGTTTTGGATATTTTCTGTAGTGACTTGAATGGAGTTTTAAATTCAAAACAAGGACCACATATGTTCTCAGATAGATCAATGCACAATAATTGCACATAGTGGTTGTTTTTTCCAATTCATCTTCAAGACTCATGTCATATTTTGGTCATCAACAAAATGTTTTAGATATTTTTAGTAGTGACTTGAATGAGTTTTAAATTCAAATCGAGGACCACCAATGTTGTCAGAGGTCAATGCACATTTTAGGCCTGTTTGGTTTCCCCTGCTAAAGTTTAGCTACTAAACTTTAGTCACTTTAGCTACTAAGGGTCTGTTTGGTTCCTCCCTACTAAAGTTTAGCTACTAAAATCAATGACTAAACTTCACCCATGTTTGGTTCTAGTGACTAAAAGTGAGTAAAGGTCATTAAAACAGTTCAACAAAGACCAAACTACCCCTAATAAATACCTAAATCAGGGTGGGGACCAGCAATAATGAGGGGCAACCCTTGTCCACCGGTCACTTTAGTCCACTTTTAGCTACTCTTGGGTGACTAATGTGACTAAACTACTTTAGTCCCTTTTTAGTCAGTTTGTTTGGTAGTTTAGTAGCTAAAATGATTAAAGTTTAGTATTTAGTAGCTAAACTTTAGTAGGGGAAACCAAAACTGCCAAACAAACTGACTAAAAAGGAACTAAAGTAGTTTAGTCACATTAGTACCCAAAGGAGGTGCTAAAGTGGGCTAAAGTGCCCAATGGACAGAGGCTGCCCCTCACTATTGCTGGTCTCCCACCCTGATTTGTGCATTTATTAGGGGTAGTTTGGTCTTTGTTGAACTACTTTAATGATCTTTAGTGACTTTTAATCAATAGAACCAAACAGAAGTGATTAAAGTTTAGTCATTGATTTTAGTAGCTAAATTTTAGTGGGGAGAAAACAAACAGGGCCACAGTAACACCAATGGTTCTGACACAGACGGTTTGATCCCATCAGCTGGGTAGTGTCCTACACGCAGTTACGCATGGGGAGTCGTGGCATTTTGCTTGGAAAGCATATATATTCCCTCGGAACCCCTTTTGTCTTCTTCTCAATCACCTTTAGAGGAACACAAGAACAAATTAAAGCAATGATCGACCCTTTTCTCAGGCCTGTGTTTGATACTGATAGCTAGCATGGGTGCACCCAATTAAATACTACTAGATACCGACGTTGTAGTAAATAGTAATTATTTAAACCTCCAACGTGATCGATCGTACTAACACAACCGCATAAACAGTAATTAAACAATCACAGATCTCGTGCCATGCATGCATGTCTTGGCTACGTGCAGCGATTTGATTCAGAGTTATTACTCGATATTTACATTCCAGTATAAAATTAGTTGCCCCTACATATTATGTTATAATAAGAGTAAAATGAGCATGAGGACGGGATGTTCAACGTATATATTCAAAGAATCAAAGGCTTAATAATTTCACTCAAATAATTAATTCAGGGAAGATGCAGTGAAAAACTTATTTAGTTTCAACAGTTACTATATAGTGTTTTTAAATATTGTAATGTGTCATCTATGTCCTATTGAAATGGACTTATTTACTTTAGGCTGATCTGCCTAAGCTACAAACTCTTGTAGGATAATGGACCTAAGCTGCATATATTTTAGGCTCTGCCTAAGCTACTACAAACTCATGTAGGACATCAGAGTTAAGTTTTAAGTTAAGTGCTAGCAGAAATTCAGATTTCATATTTGTATAGAGAATTAAGCAATCCAGTCCAATGCAAACTATAAATATTCAAGCTCTCCAAACAAAGCTTCTACATTAGCTTCTTAAAATATAGGGAGAAAAACAAATCTCTCCTAAACGGCACAATTCTTCACTAACTTAAAATTAAGATGCAAAAGCTAGCTAAGACTAACCAAAGGAGAAGTCTATATAGTCTCTGATGCGGCTATAGCATTCATGTCTTAGGGACTTCCATTGCATTGGCTTTTTGCTAAGGTACGGTGTTGTTTTTGACATCCAAAGAATCACCTACACTAAGGGTAGCAAAATCAATTTTTAAAGCTACCAAGTTGTAACATATTGAATCATTCATTAGAACACTACTAAAACAACATTGCAATGCTATAATTTACTTTATGGCACATGCACTACAAGATATGTAATCTTTCATGTTGTTTAAAAATTTAATTATTGTTTGATATATGATTAGCGTTCTTTTTTTTTCTCATCTAGCCAAAAGCTTCCTAGTGTAATTGAAATAGCTTCGTCGATACATTAGCCACTGTTTGGAGATCTTAAAAATCCAGTGGTGATGGCAACAAATTTATTTAGTTAGAAACTAGCTACCTACATACTGAAATAGTAATTAGATTTCCATGCCCTATGAGAAATAATAGTGTTACAGAAATTATTACGGTTTGACCTTGCACTACTCTGGAAGACAGCATAATATGATTAGGTCATGATGGGTTAGAAGCTCCTTCAAAAAGTTTGCAATCATAGCATCAAATGGTACGTTGTTGCTCTGAGTCATGTTGATCTAACCATGTAATAAGTGTGCCAGAGACCGGTTTAATCGGACGACGGTCGAGTTGCCCTTCCGAAAAGAACTCGTATGCGCACACTTAAAGGCAGGCTTAAAAGGTCCATAGTCACATTTGAACCTTTTCAATCACTCTTTTCTTTTCTCCCGATGTCTTTCTGTTGGCTTTCAGCTCCTTTAAGGAAGTGTAGTGTAGGGCTCTCTCCTCTTTTTCTATTGATGTGATGTTTGCACAAGACCCAATCGAGCTGGACTGGTGCGCCGGGAACATGCAGATCGATGTGTGCATACTTTAACTCACGAGATTGTTGACACCTGTTAATAAATAATTGAGATATATGCATGGACCAGGCACGACACGGAAGAATGTTTGCTACTCAATGTACGTATTCAATAGGTATATATATGCAGCTAAGAAGTTAATTAAGCAGATTGAGTTGTGGTAGAGACCAAACACACTACCTACTAATTAAAATTGTAGCTAGCTAAGGTTCGGCGTCGCAAATTTAGTTGTCAACCAAAACAAGCCCTAAGAGTCACAATAAGGATGTACCTGACATCGACGAACCTCAATTGGGTACAAACAAAATTTATATAGGCATCTAGTCCCTCAGTTTTCAAAATGTAAGATGTTTTAGGTTTGTCATAAATCAAACATCCACAAATTTGACTAAATTTATTTAAAAAGTAGCAATATTTCTAACACCAAACAAATATACTATAAAGTAATGTGAATTTAATGAAACTAAATTCATATTATAAATGTGCTTTCTTATTTCTATAAGCTTGATCAAATTGAAGAAGATTGACTTAATAAAACAAAACTAAAATACCTTGAATTTTGGAATGGATGTAGTAGAATGAAAGTTAACACACAGCTTGGGAGTAACCAAATAATAATACATTGAGATTACTTATTTATACCTCATGTTTTCTCAAGAAAAAAAACATGAAACATGTGTATATGATGTCCGCTTAACTAATATAATAGAAGTTAACTTCATCCATTTATATGTCAGAAAATCATTTGGTAAACTTTTGTGTTTAGGGTAAAGTCCATTTTTCAACCTCTAGCTTGTACAACAGTCCAATTTTCAACCCTGAAGTACAAAACCGGGTCCCGAAAGCCCTCCAACTATTGTAACCATAAAAATTCAGTTCTCTAGCTGGTTTCAAAGGTGATTTTAAAGCTAGAAGCATACCTGGAGCTTTGCCGCGGGATTTTCTTAAAATAAATCTATTATATACATAGCATTACTATATAGTATTCTATATAGGTGTTGTTCGCTGGTCTGGAGGAAATCAGCCAGCCGGCTGGTTCCCCTCACGCGGCACTATTCATCCATTCAGCCAAACAGTGTTTTTCTCTCACAACAAACCAGCCGGAACAGTGTTTTTCAGCCAAGTTTCAGACCAACGAACGGGGCCATAGTGTGTATATATATGGATTCGACTTGCATGTTTTTTTATTGTATCAGCTCTGGTAAAAAAATCGGTAAGCTAATAGAAGAAAAAACCATAGAATATTTGATTACATTATAGAGGATAGGTGATGAAACAAAAAAAACTTATGTAGATGACTTGCATGTAATACATTAATTAAAGGTTAAAAGTATTGCACATGATAGAGATGACGTTGTCATTCTTTTGTAATTAATAAGGGATGACATGAATTTAGTGGGGAATGATGTGGGCACCTTGCATGAAGAGATAGAACATCTAGTGTGGTCACTTAGCGGGGAATGATGTTGACACCTTGCATGAAGAGAAAAATCATCTAGTGAGGTTTAGCTTTATAAGAGTATATATAGATCTGCTTTACTTTCTAAAATGTCATAACTAATTTATCTTAAATCATAAAAATTGAAACTAGTACAAATTTTATTTATAAAAAAAATTCTATCTATATGGTGGCACACTATTTGGAGTATGGATCTTATTTATCCGTGCTCTTAGTGTTTCATTTCTTGTAGCCAAGTTTATTATTTAGTTTTGTGCTCTAGTCTAGGTTGATCGCATGACGAGTTGATCGCATGACATTTGAGGCATTGCCTTATTTGAAACATATAATGAAGGAATCAACACAAAGTAAAAATGCTAGCCTATGCAATGCCTTAAATAAGATCTATACCTATGGTGAAGCATGGCATCGATGAGGTTGGTGTCGTCTTCCACATCTTCTTATATATTCATAGTGTGCCAGATTCTCTTGGTCAATCTCCAAGTTTGATACATTTACAATAAATCAATAGGTATAAAAGTTCTAAATAACTCTAAATAGATCACCAACAGATAGATAACAGTTTTAGAAACTAGTTTCATATTTTTCTGATTTACAATAAATTTGTAATAAAATTTTAGATATTAAACTATATTTTAGAAAATAGAGAACTATCTTTAAAACTAACTAGAGGACCAAATTTGTCCGATTCTAACAGTGAGAGAAACTCTGGTACCTGATTTCGTATAGTTGTGCAGAATTAAAATCAGACTTTTATGCATGCAAGTTGGAGATTGGAGAATGGACTTGACATACCATTGTCCTTATCAATAGTTTTTTTTTTTTTTTTGCGAATAGTCCTTATCAATAGTTAAACCACCTTCTTTTTTTTCGCTATGGGAAACTTTGCACGCACCCTAATAGATGTTCTAGAGTACGTGCACTGCATATTTAGATATTGTAGCTAGCATGCTGTATATATACTACGAAGTACACTTTTAGAGCTGCAGTAAAAAAGGACAGAGAAACAGTGAGTGAACGCAATACATGGGATCGAAAGGCTCGGGCGGTAAGGTATCTGCCGTGCCCATACTTGCGTTGGCATCTCATCACAATCTCCTGGCCTGGCCTGGCTAGCTTCTCCCTTTTGTGCAGTGACCCCTGCCGACATGAATGGATGTGGGGCTCATCTGATCAGTCCTCTTGTTGTTACTTTGTTTTCTTTTCCGTTTAATTTTCCGGGGTTTGTAGGGCAGCCGAGTACTGCATCGATGTTGGGCATTCTCCAGTTTTGTTCTTGGTCTTGCATTGGAGGAGAACTGGAGAAGGCCCAGGGACCAACTTTTTTGCAGCCCCTACCCCTTGCATTGCTGCCGTGGAATCATACATCACAATCACCGAGGCCACAGAAAGAGTGTTTTTCCTTGAGGAAAAGGGGTAGTCCCTTTATTCCAACCACACACATGCACAAAAAGTTGGTGGTGGTGGAGTACAGTATAATTAAACTAACTCATATATATGTAAAGATAAAATTCAAATTAATACCACCCAATTCTCTATTTTGAAATGCATGCAAGTAGTGCCAGCTTTAATATATTCTTGACTACTGTCAGCTACTTGAGTGATCTTGACATGACAAACTTTACTTAACTTTAATTAAGCCCAACAACGTACTAGCTATATATTGGTATATATTATTGTTCAAAATCATTCCATTTTTTTTTTTGCGAATTACATAATTAGAGGCGCAGACGCTCAACACGCACACATGCTCATCTCTAGGAACACACGTATGCAATGCACGGCCGGCTGGGTAATAATCTTGTTAAATGAATCTGTAAACCATATATAGTACATTTTCAACTTGGTATCTTTTCTACTTCCATTTGGTAGCAACATGATTTGACATCTCTACGTCAACTCGTCAGACAGACAAATACTTATTGCACATACCAAAGACAAATAATCATTGACATTACTTTTGCCGTTTTCTGTGGACCATTTTCTTTTCTCGAGAACAATTTGTACCATTAGTACCAGCAGTGACTGATCGATAAGGCGTTTTAGCCCTATATATGACTAATACACCCGAGGGAGAAAAGACTTGTCTCTTTGGTGCCATATGCATGTTTTGAAGGCTATGCTTCGGGATCTAAAGGCCCAGATCCTACTAGCCGAAATGTTATAATGATGATACGAGAGAGAGAGAAAGAGAAGAGAGAGACATCAGAGAGAGAGAGAGAGAGAGAGAGAGAGAGAGAGAGAGCTTTTCTTGGCTAGCTGATGCCTTAAAAGGAGAGGAATGGGAACAAAGGTACCCAATGCAAGCAGATACATAAGGAGGGACGGACGGACGGGTAAAGCGATGAAACCTTATGGGCATCTCCATTTCTCAAACCCGATAGAGCTTCCTTTGGTGGGGCGTGTGTTCTTGAGAGATTCTAAAAGCTCACCACCCATAGAGCTATACTAGTGCGACGACCTTTTCTTTCTCCCCTCTGGGAAGTAGCATCGATCGATTAAGATCCCCTTTACAGCCACCATGATGGCAGCTTCGTCGTCCTCCTCCAACCTCAGTGATCATCTCGTGCAAGATGACCTCGTCCCGTGGCCTGCTTCTTCTTCTTCCTCCCTGCCATTTGCTCCTGCTCCTCATCACAGCGCCATTATTGGAGGCAACCATGGCCAGCAATGGTGCCAGCATCCCATAACGCTGTAAGAACCTGCAGCTCTAGCACTACTACTGTTTCTAGCTTAATTATGTTTACAATTCTCAGGGCCAAAATTGAACTGTCTTGAAATGTATTTTGGTTTGTTCTTTATCCACTGTGTGTCATCCTATTGACCTATTCTCCCTTCCTTTCTCTCAAAGGAAAGTATGCATTCATGTTCTTTGTTAATAGACTGGATTCTTCCTAGGATTTGGAGTTTTCCTCTGCATGCTTGTTCTCTCCCAGTCTCCCTCCCTGTTGTCTATATGGAGTCTAGGGAATTGTAGCTCGGCAAAATGACAACTCTAGGCAGAAAGAGATAAATTCTAGACAGTTCAACTTATGTGTATGACTCCATCCACAAATTTGTTGGTTTCCTCCGCGACTCCGAAAGGTCGCTGTGCATTCTTCCTTTTGTCATGGACAGTCGTCGCCATACGACATATATACACATACACTTCTTGTTGGCCTGGCCAGATGAATTCTTTACAAAAAAAATTATATATTTGATTCATTTTATTTTTACTGCAGAAACTGTGCTGATCGCTATCACTGCGAGGAGCTTGAGGTGCTCCTCTCAGCACAAGGCGGCCACCATCACAGTCACAGCAGCCATCCTTCTCCAGTGATCCCTCCGCTCAGCTCTCTGCTAATGATGCAAAACCTAGGGTTCCAATGGAGCAACTGCGGCAGCTTCCTAGACACCTCGTCGTCCATGCCGCCCATGAACGTCCAGCAGCACGATGGCCACAACAAGATCAAGGAGGAGGACACGCTAATGAACTCATCAAGGTCATCGTGTGCGAGCACAGCTATAGCAGCTTGCCATGGTGATATTGTCCTCGACGGTGGCGGCGGCGGCAGCCTCCCTGCCATGGCCGCCGTTGCCGCCGATCTTGACGGCTCCACCGTGCTCCCGAGCGTCAACATCTCGCGGACGACGACGACGACGCACCAGATAAGGCCGTTCCCGGCGGCGCCGCCACCTCTCCCGGGCGACGCGTTCGAGATATTGGCTTCGTCGAGGCTGTGCAAGACCCTGCTGCTTAGCCAAGCTTCTTCAGTACTGCTCCATAATGGCACCATGCCTTTGTTGAGATCAGAGCATGTGCCCTATGGCCCTCCTCCTGCTGCTGCTCATCCCCATGGACCATCCATTGACAACTACAAGCAGGTCAGTCAAATTAAAGTACGGTGTGTAGAGCTGAGCTTGCATTGCTTGCACAGTTTTTTTTTCCTCTGAGAGAAAAATCAAAGGAGAAGGATGAGGGTAGGAGTACTAGAGTAGCTAGCTGCCTATCTAGTAATGAAGCTGTAGGGCTAATAAAGTGTATACAACCTGTTCGCTTGCTCGTAAACGATCGTAAATTTTCAGTCGGGAACAGTATTTTTCTCTCACACCAAACCAGCCAGCAGTAAATAATCCACGATACGATACAGCCTCCCGAACAGGCTGATAGTTTGCTTGTGCTAACAACAATAGTATATCCAGCACCCTAAATACTAGCATCTGATTCAAATTGATCTAGAAATTTAAGGAGACCTCAACCGAACATGCCTCGTCAGCTGCAACTGCTGGTGCTGATTTTTTTTTTCTTTGGCTGAACAACTACTGATGATATGTATCCTGCAGTGTCTTAAAACCCAATCATCAGTAAGCATAGCCCTTTTGCACTACCTTCTTGACAGGATCTCTAAACAATTGGCTTCATATATTAGATTTATAGTAGATAAACTTGAAATCATTTCAACTCTAAAAGATAGCATAAAATCTTTTTTTCTGTGATTATAACATTTGTGATTTGTGGCATGTAAGTAAAGATACATGGTATTCCCTCCACCTCCACAAAACTATATGCTGACCTAGCTAGCCGGTTGCATGGTTGCCAAGACAAAACGTGTTTTTTGAAAGCATGAACTATGTGTGTACGGTATATAGTGATTATATATACGCATGCATGTATACACATAGAACCATACGCCGATATATATATCATGCAAAAGTAGGCGAGAGTTCAAGTCAGTAACAGTTACTAATAGCTCTAATCGATCTTATATAGGCTCGCATATATGTGCCTGTTTTGCTCATATTCTGTCTCTCTATACATATATGCGCTGCGCGCGCATGTCAGATAGAAAAAAAATATACGTAATTTTATTTTGACCAACATTTAGTCAAATTATATATGTTTAGTGTATATAACAGGATTAATCGTTTTTCAACATGTTTCCAAACTATATTGCGGGTTTTAGTAATCATAAACAAATAAATAATATACTTTTGGAGAAAATAATGGTCAATCTATTTTTAAAGCCCAAAAATAAAAGCAATGAGCTGTATTATATATACATATGCTGTACGAGTACCTAGCTATAAGCTACCTTACCTATACAGTATGCCATAATAACTAACAACATTTGTATGCCAAAAGACATTGCCCTTTCAGTTTGAGGACCATTATATTTAGCTGTTCTCTGATCACGGACAGCAAGCATCATATCAGCTACTACATGCTCCTAGTATGGTAGGACGATTCTGATACTGATGAGAGATCGAGCTTATGGTGGCCTGGTAGGTACACAGCTAGCTCATTGCGTGCCTGCTACCAGCTACATGCATGATATGATGTCCTACTCCTCATGCGTGCATGTCCTGATGTCCCTGAACCCTGATGGATCTGCAGTGTGCTGCCCGTGCATGCTCGCTCGCTCTCCTCCAGTCCTCCTGCACGAAGCAAAGCTAGGCTAGAGCAACTGGGAGGGGAGCAAGGCTAAACCAGCTAGGCCCCGGCCGGCCGGTCCACGTTGTACAAAGAGGAGAGTACCGGCTCTCCTTTTGCTCTGCGTCCACGCAGCTTTAGGATCGGAGTGACCGCCTGCGTCATCTTTTCCGCCCAAGATCGTACCACTACCACCCATACCATATGCATATGCCCCTGCCCCTCGCTCGCTGCACTTGCATCTTCACTTAATTCCGCACGCATCTGTTAGTAGATCTGTTGTTCACAGGCTTTATTTAGTTTGCAGGACTAATAAAGCCATTTGCAGTGCTGGCGCCTTGTCATCATCTGACTAATTACACACACATTATGCATATATACCCTCCATAGTAGATTCTATTCTCTAGTTGATCCAAATATATATACACCCCTCTCGTCAGAAAGAAAGTATGCATGGGTGATGATGGGCATGAATATCGATACGGTGACTACAGTACTGCACCCAGTCACGCAAAAGAGTGTAGTTGTGGAAATACATTGGTATGGTCACTAAGGGTGGATTTGGTTTAGAGACAATCTAGGATGAGATAGTCATGTCTTTGATTTTAGGGATGAGATGATCCTAGATAATATTTCGTTAGGAGTAAAGCTAAACTTCACTAGAGTGATTCAATTAAGGCTTCCTCTCACTCGAATTTTACTGCCAATCCAAGAATGTAACGTGGTCTTCTTCCCTAATTCTAGCAAGGTTAGGGTTAGGGTTCAGGGTTCAGGGGCTTACCTAAATCAGGCAGGCTTAGAAGGATTGCTGGGGAAGACGCGGCCCAGTGGTGGTGGCGGGCGTGAGGGACGATGTGGGGCGAGGCAGCAGTGGCACCGCCAGCCCGACAGTGGGGGGGAAGCTATAGGCAGTTGGGTGGGGCAAGGGAGGAGCGCGACAGAGATAGCATGTAGACCTCCATCAAGTTATGGATGGAGATGACGAATATGGTGAGAAGGAGGCACATCCGATGGTTTTAGGACTGGGCCATGGTGGTTGGCAACGGATCCAACAGTGGAGCTGGGCGCTAAGGCGAAGGCAGGGGGGAGCGGCGTGTTGAGATCAGGGTCGAGGTTGGCTGCGGGCGTGGGCATGGACAGAGGACGAAGAAGAAAGGAAGAAGATAAGGTGGAGAGATATATATTTGATCTAGACCCTCTATTTTATATCTATGGGCCAAAAAGATCCAGTGATGGTTACCCTTAAATTACTCATTTGTCATATAGGTGTTAAAGGGCGATGGGGTGGTCCTTTCTACTATTTGGATGGATATATGAGATGATACTCCTGTCTCCCATTTCTAACATTCAAATTCAAAATGTTCCTATGCAAATAATTTCATATATTACTATACAATCAAATTTTCCATAGTCTATGGAAATTATTTAAATGCCTTATTAGAAATTCAAAGAAAGTTCAAAAGTAGTCACATTCTATGAGTTTTAATAAATTGTACAAGGGCTACCAAAGAAATTTTTTATGAGCAAAAGAAAATTAGAGGTACTGAAAATAATGAAAAAAAAGGAACTAATATCCCACCTGCAGTCAGTCTCTCGTCAATCGTTTTCTTTGTTCTCCCTCCAACTTTTTATTTAGCTACGTGGTGTGTACGTTCTCACTACTGATGTACGCGTGCGTGTGTGAGCTTTGCATGCAGATGGGTGCGTCTTGTGTGGATGCTGCGGGAGGAGGCAGCCATTGGAGCGCGGAGCACGACGCGGCGTGTCAAAGCAGGGCAGCAGCAGCAGCACGCCCGGTGCCGTCGCAGGCGCCGTCGTCGAAGAAGCCTCGAGTCGAGCAGCGGTCCTCCTCCCCTTCTTTCAAGGTACTCTCTCTACGTTTAAATCCACGTGTAAATTTTTGGGCGTTCAGATACTAATAAAAAATAAATTACAAAATCCGTCGCCGCAAGATGAATTTATTAAATCTAAATAATCTGTCATTAGCACATATGTCAATGTAGCACCACGTTGTCAAATTATAAACTAATTAGACTTAAAAGATTCGTCTCGTAAATTAGTCGTCAAACTGTATAATTAATTATTTTTTAATCTATATTAATATTCTATGCATGTAATGGAAAGTAAACTTTAGTGGGAAATAAACGATGCCTCAAGCAGCAGGCGCATGGAGTACACTCCTGCGACGTCTGCAGATCTCGTCGTCTCGTCTCGTGTCGTCTAGTCTAGTCGTCTCGTTTCGTCATTTCCGTCATTTCGATAACCAGCACGAGTACAGTTGACAGGAATCTATCCAAGCATGGAGTATATACTCATGCTGTTCTCTGATTAATTAGGTAAGGAAAGAGAAATTAGGGGACCGAATCGCTGCTCTTCAGCAGCTCGTCTCACCATTTGGCAAGGTAATTAATTAATATATATCAACATTTCTGCTACCCGTCACGATTCGGCACTGTTTTGGATGGCAAGTAGGACTATATATCATTAATTCTATACCTGACTAATATGTGCAGACTGATTCTGCATCTGTACTCATGGAGGCCATTGGTTACATCAAATTTCTTCAAGATCAAGTCGAGGTAATTAACGAACCGGCTTAATTATCAGCCACGCTTAATCCATGAGTTTCAGTGTTTAGCCACGGTTACCAAACCGATAATAAGCATGCTGCCCTGCAGACTTTGAGCCGCCCCTACTTGAAATCCTCCAGAAGTAAGAAGCCCAAGCCGACACAGCGGGTACACCATACATCTAAATCAAACTTCGTTTCAAAATTTCAGAGAAATTTTATACTAATCCGATGTTGTTAACACCGTGGTGTGTGGTGTGTTAACCAGGGGTGTTCAAACGCGAATGCTGCTGGGGAGCAGGAGGAGACAAGGTTTGACCTCCGCAGCAGGGGGCTCTGCCTGGTGCCTCTGTCGTGCACATCGTACGTGACCAACGAGAATGGAGTCTGGGTGCCACCAAATTTTAGGGGAAACTAGGTCATGTCAGCTACTAGAGACACAACACAGCAGTGTACCAAGAACTAATCCACGGTTAATCTCAGTTCATCGACGGTTAATGTCAGTTCTCTAGGCGAAAAGGCATCCTCTGCTCTTGTGCTGTCTCTCTCTTTGGCACCTTTAGACTCTGTTCGTCACGACTGAAAAATAAGCAAAAACACTGTTTTGGTTGATTGTTGTGAGAGAAAAATACTGTTCTGTCTGAAAATCACTGTTCACACAAACAGTGATTTCGTGAGTGGGCTGGCCAGCCAGCCACCGCCCAGCCGAACAAGGCCGTAGTCAGTACGTACACAATCTCTTCTCCTACAGACAGTCACACAGAGGCAGAGCTGACTGGAGACGATTTACCAACGAACTGCAGCAAACACAGAGCCCAAGCTTCATACAAATTTGAGGTCTTAAATCGTGAGCGATCAAATATACAGAACATGGATAATCATACCATGTAATAACAACATTTGAGGTGAATTTAGAAGTACATGTGAGTTAGTTGCATATCCAGTACGAGCCCACTGCCTGTGTTATATTATGAACTGCGACGCAACAGATGAAAGAAAATCTGTAGCTGGAGCCTGCAGACACTTTGCTATGCACTTACACTGAAAAACGCCTCATGACGTCGACCCTTTGCTGCCTGTAGTCATGAAAGATTCACCGCAGCCACACTCCCCTTTGGAATTTGGGTTTATGAACACCAACTCAGACCTACAACAAGAACTTTAGTTAGTAACTGAAAACTGATGAACAGGGGGGCAAAAAGTAACTGTGTAGTAGGAGCCATACTTTAATGGATCATCAACATAGTCCATCTTGGTGCCTATAACATGCATCAAAGCCTTGGGGTCGATCAGTACTTTGACTCCTTTCTCCTCGACAAGCTCATCAAACCTCCCCTTTTCATCTGAAATTAGAGTACGATGTACTTGAGCAAGAACAGAAGCAGCCAAGTGTGACCAGCTGACAGCAGTTAAAACAGAACAAAGTTGTTAGGTATTCAACACGATGCAATGATGCTTCAGTGCCCCTTTTAGATAGCATGCATGTTCATATCTGGTAAATCTCATGACATGGACCAATTGATGTAGGCAAAATCATAAAGGTACCTGTCACTCCATTAACACACCATAAGTTTCTACCAAAATTTTATCTGATACTAATGTTACACTTGGAAGCTAATTTTGCAGATATGGCCAGGGCGCCAGGCTTTTTGCAGCATTGATAGAGGCTGATGCAATAGTGACAAAAAAACGGTATATGCGTGCGAAGTCCAATTGGGTATTATAGTAGCTAGTAACTGAACATTGCAACCAATACAAGCATTGAAAAGCCATTCAGATTTCGGTATTAAAATACTTAAACATGGCGCACCAATAGTAATGTTGCACTAGGAGGTCGAGCTTTGCAGAGACGACAAGGGTTTTTGTAGCATTCAGGGCAAACGAAGCACAGGTGCTGGGTGTGCTGCAGCACTCCCCGGTTGCATATATCAAGCAAAATTTACATGTGAATCATGACCAAAAGCAGTTAGGAAGTCTAAACTTAAACACTTCAGCACCTACTCAGTTAAAATACATGCACCAAGCACCCCTCTTGTAGCAATCCTGGCTCCGCCCCTGGTAGGCTGATACAATAGTGAAAAAAAAGGTTTAACTTGAGCAAGCTGCAAGCATGACCAAACCATCCAATCAGGTATTATCAGGGGTGGATTGGGGGGGAGGGGGGAGGGGGCTGCAGCCCAGGTCCAGCCTCCTAAAAAGCTAAAGGCTCCCTTGTAAATTCAGCCCATGAATATGAGGCCTAGAAGGCCCAGCCCCACCCAAAGGTCCAACATCCACCCTCTGTTCTCCGACTATGGCAGCACAGACGCTCCGACTCCCGACGCCTCTCTGTTCTCCGACGTTTCCGATCTCCGTGACGGCATCTTCCAGCAAGCTGTGCCAAGGCATCCCTGCTCCTGCTCTGGTTGGCTCTAGTCAGTCACCGGCCATCAGCCCCCAGCAGGCCAATACCCCAACGGGCAATCCCCAAGGCCATGGCCAGCGACCCTCAGCCCCTAAGGGGAACGATGGCCCCAGGCAGGTGGCAAGCGCTCAGCTGGTCACCATCCAAAGGGAATAGCAGCCCTAGGCGGCATCCGGCGGGCACCCAGCCGGCCAGGAGACCACTGCTCTCATCCCCATCTGCTGGTATGCCAGCTGCCACAGTGAGCCAATGAGGTAAAGAATGTTCTATGGTCTAGTATTTCAGTTCATGTTCATCCCATTTTGATTGCTGATTCCGATTGTTGGTACCAATAATTGATTCTAAATTGCTACATCGAGTGCCATTTGTTTACATCTATTGAAGATAAAAAAGACTAAAGCGCTTTCCGGACACAAGAAACGGTATGATATGATAAATTTGTCATGTACACAATGAGTGGTATGTAGTGTAGTACTTCATTTCTATTTATAAGGTTATATCTTGTTTATATGAAGTAGTATAACAATTTGAAAATTTTAATATATAATTATAATGGTAGGGAAAGCTATGTGAAATTGTGCATACATGTATGACCTTTGGTTACCAAATCTCTTATTTCGTATTTTTCTACACACAAAGTTGTTATATATGTCATCACGAGCATTTTTAATTTATATTATTATTTCTATTCATCGTTACATAAGAGAGAAAAACAATGTACCATGGCCGATAAGTTCAAGCGAACAGGGCCCATAAGGTTATCACTTTATTCATTTCCCCACCCTTTCTGTAGTGGATGAAATCGGATGTTGTTAATGTGAAACGATGAAAAACTGGTACAGGGAGTTGATCTGTGCGACAAGGAAGCAGCAAGTATACCGGCATAGTTGAGCGTGTAGGAGAGGCCGTTGCAGCCTCGCGCTTTGACGCCGAGCCGCAGGTATGGCCGCTGCCTGAGGCTGAGGAGCTGCCGGATCCTGGACGCCGCAGCGTCCGTCAGCGTGAGGGCCTGCCTGCGGATGGCCCTGTCGGCCGCGGCCCTCAGCACGGAGGACGACATGGCTAACTGGCGGTGGGTTCCACAGCAACCTCTCCTCCACGAACAAGCCGCGACGCAGGGTCCTAACGGAATCATGTATGTAAGAAGAAGAACAATAAAATCAAATCAAAATGGAGATCCTGATAAGCGGATGGATTAAGGGGACATGTGCCCTTACAAATTAATTCAAGATAATAACTAGGCAAACCAATTCCATATCATAATCTCATTCATTAGGATGGGAGAGCAGGCGATTCGAGGTGTTGATTGGGAATCTCAACGAGTTGCTCACCTGCGGATTCGATCGATGAATGGACGACGGACGCCCGCGCTCCGATTGGACCTCCTCCTCTTTGGGCGGCTGCTAGTTGGGTTGGGATGGGATTGTAGCCTTCCTCGCCACCGCCGCCGTGCCGTGCTGCTCCTCTCCTCCGAGACGCTGGGACCTGGGAGCCTGGATTGGAGGAGTCTGGAAGACGTGGCTGTTTGGTTCTGACCCTGGTGAAGGCGCCTGGGCCAGGCAGCTCCCAGGCCGTCGATTTTGAGCGCCTGGCGACCGGATCGAGCTGCCTGGGCGAGCACCCCCAGGCCACGCTGTGAACCAAACACCCCCGGCCGTCGTCGATTCCACAGGTTCGCCCGAGGCCGACCCGCCCGACAGGCCAGCCTTTTCGATCGGCCCACCAGTGGCCCAGGACCAGCCCTATTTCGGTCGAGGCATATTTCGGTATTACGAAAAGTATAAACATTGACAATTGATTTTCCCATACAGAAATACAGATATACAGATTTACTTGCATTTTTTATGAGACCTAGTTACAGAAGCAAATGCTCGCATACACGAACGCATACTCATCCCCTATAAACACGCGCACGCACACACTGCTCCTATTAGCTTCTTCGAAGAACTAAGTTGACCGACAAATCTCGAGATTTACATGAGCGCACACTCACCCTATAAACGCACGCAAACACACTCTACCCCTGTGAGCTTCTCCAAACAAACTGAGTTGAACCGGCAAATCTCAAGATTGACAAAGTTAGCATAAGCGTATCGCTATCGACGAGCATGTCGTCTACCACTAAAAAAATAACGTCATTAAATTCTGAGATTAAATACAAAAAAATACGAGCACACATATCAAATCAGAAACTTAAACCCGTATAAACAAGTTCCACCACAGAAACCCATTGCTACATGTCAAACATCTAGCCCGATCCAACGCGGCCATCAATTGGGCGCAAGCCAACAAATTTAGCTCAATGTCGCGCTCGGGTCAGGCCCAGGCCATAAAAATGTAAGCTTTTTTACTCGATCTGAAACTTGAATGGATCTATGCGAAATATATTAGTTTAGTTTGGTTCCTCCAACTTTTTTCAAAAGCTTGGTACTAAAATATAGAAGATAATTTTTCATCAGGAATCTTAAACTATTTTTACATCATCCCATCACTTTATATTTTCTTTCTCTATTATACATGTGTATTACTCTTTATTCTTCTTTTATATTTTCTTTCTCTATTGTATATGTGTATTACTCTTTACTAGGTAGCGTGTCCGTACGTTACTACGGGATAACTAATAATTTGTACTAAAAACACATGGATCGCATGATAAGATAACAATACTGTAAAAATTAAATATCAACATTAAAGTGACAGTTAATCCAAAAAGCAAAGTTTGTGAAATTAACAGTCACGGAGAGCGCGGCATCACAGGCTTACAAACTCTACTGGATAGATCTTTCCGCACGTTGCAATGGGAACAAATAATACCCTAATAACTATGAAGGAAAATATGTGAGATCAACTTTCACATATTCAAGTAGCCCACATCTTTAAATACATGGAAATAACCAACGTTAAGAAATGTGTAATATATATAAAATATTCTACAGATAGTATCTCACATATTTAAATACATGGAAACGGCCAACGTTAAGAAATATGCAATATATATGGTTTAGTGACTCTTCCGGAACCCGGACTGCACGGGCTAGTGAGCTATAATAACATATATGTGTGCTCATCAAACAGTAGAATACAACAAATATATTAGAATCTATATTATGATGTGTTAGCGTCCTTCATCTTGCTGACACTTGAGGGTGGTGAAGGTCTCCGTCTTATTCTGCCACACAGAAACAGGAAAAAGTTTATTGAACTTTAGTTCATATCAACCACTCGCAAGAAAAATGTATGGTGAGGACTGAAAACCATATCAACTATTATGCGGATGACACTCCTATAGGAACCATAACAAAGCCATCAGTCCAGATGATTTCAGCCCCGCTCAGGTTCCAACTTCCTATAGGAGAAGTTTAGTAATATATTCGGACAGTAAAATAGATTCACTTAGTTTCGGTCTTAGAAGAAGCATAAAATGAAATGTAATATTTTGATTGAATAGGTTGCAACAAATCAAGTGTAATTTTCCAAGCACTAACATGCCACTAACTAAAAGAATACATTTATCATCGGATCCCTTGTTCGACACATAATTAATAAGAAAAGAAGTGCTTAGCTCAAGATACAATAAATATATATGTTTGGCAGCATTATGAATCAGGTGGTTAGGCAACAAAAAAAAACCACCAATAGGTTAGAATTGATTTACATATTCATGAATGTACAAAAGAGTATAGAGAGCTTTTCACAGTTTAAGTGAATAAATTGTTCATGATTTCTTTCATTACATGGTCTCAAATATAAATACTATGTAGTAAAGCTAAAACTTTAATTATAAGATTATTTTCTGGTTCGAAGATTAAGGTAACCTAAATATTCTCTGAAGTTTAACAGAAAATTAGATCTGCAAGTTTAGACAAACAACTTATACATTGCAAAAGTCCAAAACCTTAAATAACTATGAGAGTGCATTATGTATTTATGAAAATCTTTAATGAATCTCAACAACCACATACTTTATATTTTCTGTAGGATACCCGTTAAAGTCTTCTAAAATAAATGGTCTAAGACTAAAATGATGAGAAACACACCTACCAATGGATGCACGAGGGCGAGGGCCTGGCGGTGGAGTGGCCGAGCACGGATGCGCGATGGGGAAGAGCGTGATATATTGGAGGTGGGATGGGAGGGGAGTAAGCGACACTGGGTCCACCACGCGGGGGGAGTCGCACCAAAACCGTGTCCACTTTTAGTCTTTTTAGTTGTGAGAGATGTGCCATGAGTTAGTTTTGACTCCAGAACAAGCACAAACAAAACATGACATGGATACCCAACCAACGCTATGTCTACAGAGAAGCATGAGCAGGAGTATGGGGTACTCTGCGCAACCCTTGCGCATCGGTTTGCAGCCAATCCATGGCTAGTGGGCCTTGCCCTCCATGCCTGCTGCCACCACTACCAACCGACCAGATAGTCAGCATACAAAAAAATACAGATCATCTCTCATTATCAATTTTAGAGAAAATAGAGTATGAAAGAACAACATCCTACTGTTTTGAGTACCTAAATATGCAATCCATCATTCTAAGTAATGACAGGGTCCAAGAAGCTACACAAGCATCACAGAAAGCATATCAGGAAAAATAAAGAAAAGGCACCTAAGCTCAAAGGCCATAAGAGCCGTGGTCGCACGGCGACGACAAGTCCATCACGGGGATGCCATCGCCCTCCATTGCAGCAACTCCAGCCTTGGCCTCCACCACGAGCGTCAGGCTAACAGTATGAAAGAACAACATCCTACTGTTTTGAATACTTGAATATGCAATCCATCATTCTAAGTAATTACATGGCCCAAGAAGCTACACAAGCATCACAGAAAGCATATCAGGAAAACAAAGAAAAGGCACCTGAGCTCAAAGGCCACAAGCATCGTAGTCGCACGGCGACGACAGGTCCACCACGGGGATGCCATCGCCCTCCATTGCAGCACCTGCAGTCTCGGCCTCCACCACGAGCGCCGGGCAGACAGCCAGACAGGGACGTGAGGTGACAGTGCTTGCGGATGGCATACCACGCATGGATGTGTTCTAAATATAATTATCAGCAAGGTTCAGTCTAACAAAAGATCAAGGAAGATCATCTAATGCCATAAGTTCGCCATAGATTAGTGATCAAAAATCCTAAAATGCTGGAACCAAAACTCTCAAGTGTGTGCATATGCCCATTTAGTAGAAGCATACATGTAAAACAACAAGAAACGGCCATAGGAAATCCAAACCTGATGATCAAGTAAACCAACAAGCAAAACATGGATTCACTTTGCTACTGCTCATTAAATCTATTTTCAAATTCTGAACACGTATCCTGCTATACAAAGGAGGCATAATCACCAAAGTTCTAGATTCCCTAACCCTATTAATCAAAGTTCCTACCCAAAAGAATATCAAGTTCAATTATGCTCTAAGTGGAAAATACCTCGAAATAGAGATAAAGAAATAATGCTTAAAATACCAATCTGAATTTCACAAACATGCCCATTTCTTGAAGGTTTCTCTGTTACTGGCTTTCTCCTATCACATTCAACATATTTCACTTTCTCTGTGACAGAAAATCAAAACTCGGATATTTTGCATACTATTCTTCATTGTCACCCATTTTGCAGCCCCTTGAAAGGAAAGATGGGCAATGATACAAAAGACTAATGGCAAAGTTAAAACTGTTATTCTGTCGAACCTAGCCCAACAGATGAAATGCTATTTGCGAAGACTCTTTCAGTTTGTAGAATTACAAAAAAAGGAGTGGGATTTTGATAAAGCACCATTAGTAGCGGTTAGCATGGGATCTACAGAAGTAGATGTGCATCATGTTTGAACACCTATTTTTTTTCTGAAATTGCAACTTTGGTTCATCAATCCTCCACTGTTCCTCACCCGAAACCTGAATTTTTCTTCATTACCTGCAGCAGAGATCTTGCAACAGGGCACCTGACAATAGTATGGCTATCTTGGCTTTCTAAACCACTTATCATCAATATATCATGAAAAATTATTTTAGTTTAGAGCAATCCATATAGCAAATTAATTTTACCTCCTGTGTTAAGTTTAATTAAGTTTATAACTTATTTCCCTCTATGGTAGATCACAAATGCACAAGGAAACTTGGGTACCTATTCCATTCAGTGGTTGCTAGGGTGTCTCTCTCCTGGTTTACTTCCGTCTTCACCTCCTTCAAAATTATGCACAAAGAAAATAGAAGTAGCTAGAATTCAGGAGTTCCATAGAGACAATATGAATTAAAATTAAAGCAAAGCATGATAAAAAAGCTCACATCAATGAGCTGCACTTCGACATGTTATGCTGCTGATACTGAAGGATAAATTCAGAGTCCTCTGTCACATTTGTGTAAATTTGTGTAATAGTAGGTAGTAAGCTCTGTGACACCACATTGTGATTTAAGTAATTAGATTAAAAATTATAAAATGCTTTTTGTGAGAACCACCAAAATGCAGCGGTACATCATTTCTCTGTATTGTTTGTTTGAAAGCTAAATCATAAGTGTAAGCAGATTAGAAGCGGAAGGCATAATACAATTTGACGACAACCACACAACACAAATACGAATCAAGAGAGCTCCAGGTCAGGGGGAAAATGAATGGACACGAACTAGAGGTCCTCAAAGATCCAGATGAGGGGAAAATGAACAGGCACGAACCGGGACGCGGCACACTGTTGACCAGCGGCGTTGGCGCTGGAGATGGCGGTGGGGGTCATCGTTGTTGGGGGAGAAGCATGTGTCGTCCTCTGCTCTTCTAGTAGCAATGATGGTGCGACTACGCACACGGATCTCTAGTCTAGAAAAAGGGACACCTCCAACCGTCGCCGTGCTTTCCCGGACTTCTGCGGCGGCGGAGGCGCCCAGCACAGCGCCGCGAGGATCCTCCTCACAGACGTGGCCACCTCATCTGGATCCGCGGCCTTCAACCCGCCGGGACCCTTGCTACTTCACTCGTTCCCGTGCAGTGACGTTGCCGCTACCATTGCCCACCTCCTTCTCCACGGACGACGAGCATGCTGGTGGATAGAAGCTTTGGCCGGTGGATGACGGGGTTCGGGGATCTGGGGTTGGTGGTGGACGGTGATGGCGGAGCTGCGATCTCTAAGCGTTTGGCGGTACCTCTTGCGACGGGTGGAGCGGAGAGGGGTAGGTGGGACGGTGAGGCCGAAGGCGAGGGCTCGCGAGGGCGAGGGCGGCGAGGCGGTGGAGGGAGCGAGGGCTTCACCAGCGGGCAGCACGCGCGATCGCAGGCTTGGGCGAACCCACCTGCGCCGCGGGATCGCAGGCTTGGGAGGAGGTCCCACCTGCCGGCGCCGCGGGATCTCACGCGTGGGCAGACCGACAACGCGGGATCGCAAGAGGCAGGACGATGGACCCACGTTGGAATGTCGCACCAAAAAGTATCCACGCTTTATTCTTTTTAGTTGTAGGAGATTATTTCTCATGTCCTTCCACCTTCAGATTGGGCAATTGATATGCTTGTAAGCATGATTGGATCAGTTTTTTCATGTGCAGAAAGATTAAGAGTTGAGATAAAGAGTTATTGAAGAATGGTTTTTTTAATCTAAAAACTCAAAATTTGGAGTGGGTTTTGAAAACTCTTGAAGATGCTCTAAGAATAGAGCGTGTACTCTCTTTCCTCATGCGTCAAAAGTGACAATAGGGAATTTTGTTAATTTGCTTTTCCTATTGACGCTATAGCTATTTGTACACTATGTATAGTATATATAGAAGTCAATATAGACCATTAATTCTCGCTTGCTATGCTTTCTTTCTATCTATAAGTCAACATCATCTTAAGAGCACTCTAAATACTATCATCTGACATAACTATTGTACACTAAACGTATGCATAATTTGACTGATCTTTGGTCAAAAATAACAGAGTCAAACTTGCTATGTTTGGCTTCAAATTTTTAAATAAAAATCTCTAACATAGAACAATAGAGAGCATAATTATATGGCATTTTGTTTTTTAGTTATATAGTTTTTCTATATATCTAAATATACGTTGTGTCTAGATACATATAGTAAAATAAAGGCAAAACGAATTAAAGTTTGGGACATATCTCACGGCAGTGATAGAAGGGTTAATTATGTTAATTCGTTTTTCTTCTTGACATTGAAAATACAGTGCTGTTCGTCTAATATAAAAGTGTGTGTTATTGTTGAAACGCATCTGCTACTACTCAATTGGACGTATACTGTTATTTTGGTTTTTTCATCAAATACATAGTTTTTTTTCTATATATATCTACATATATGACTTGTATCTACGTATACATAATAATAATTTTGTGTCTAAAAAAGATAGAACGACATAATATTTTTAGACCAAGGGAATAGTACTCTAGCACACACATTTAGTGCAACAATCAATATACTCCATCAGATTGATTCATTCTTAGGAGTGGCCCTGCGGGCTGCGGTTACTTCAACAAATCAACTAATGTGCTTGCCTGCCTGTCCGGCTGTCCGTCCTTCGCCATGCCAGCAATCAAACCGATATTCTAGTAAAAGTAACAGACTAGCAGGGGAAAGGTAACGGCAACAACCAACAATTGGAGGCCGGATAATGGCCTCTTGCTCCAGGGTGGTGATACGAGTCTTTAGGAGTGCTGAGAGATACAACAGCTGGTGCAGCATGCAGCTAGCTACAGCTACAGCAGCATTAGCTCAGTTCTTGAGCTCGGGGAGCAGCAGGCCCCTGGCGTGCATCTGCTTGTACATCCACTGCCAGTTCTCCGGCCGCACCTCCCCGCCGAGCGCCCGCGTCACCGACCCGCCGCTGCACGCCCCAACCTTGCAGCACTCCTCCAGCGGCAGCCCCATCACCAGCCCGTACAGGAAGCCGCTCGCGAACAGGTCGCCCGCTCCAGTTGTGTCCACCGCGTTGCTCTCCCCGATTGCCGGCACTTGAACGACCTGCATCCATTCATCCATCATCGCTGTTACATACTTGTGGTCAATATCTTTTTACCGCCAAAAACAAGGACACGTGGTCAGTGCTCAATACTCAACACCAGTTGAAATAAAAAAAATGCATCTGGAACATATCTCTGTACATTTTTATTCTAGTATTACTATTCTACTGTTATAGGTTCTACTACTAAATACTCAGCCTGCTCATTTGCCACGATTTTGGTATTGTGCGTCGTATCAACTGAAAAGACTTGCTGTCATTCTCCAGAAGATATACCAACTAAAATGTCATTCTTAAGAAGATCGTCATCTAAATTGGGTGCGAACATTATTGACTAACCATGCAGAATACAACTGGCCAACAACTGAAACTCACCTGTTTTGCCGAACGTTTTGCCAGTCCATGCATCCCTTTGCCAAATAAAAGCAAAAGTGTCACCACAGCCCATTTGCAATACTGACTTGCCCAAGAATACAAGTGCCTCCTCTGGATCTGATTCCCCAGACACAGCCCCTGCAGATGCCCAAGAAAGCAACTGGATCTGATTGAACAGACAAAAGCAACAGATGAACTCCAGGCACCTACCTTAGATTGGTTGCACTATGTCACTTCAAAAGATGTGAACGGATAATTTTATCCAATTGAATTCACCATTCTTTCATTGCTTTCCTACTTAGATGCATTAATATACGATTTTAGAAAGACTCACCCTATAACCTCTCTAGCTTCATCCTCATTGGCGAAGCAAAGGTCAATGTTACCAGTCTCCAAAAGGTTAATGAGTTTAGACCTAGAGTCGCGAACCATCTGCATGTAGCCAGTCACAAAGAAACATGAGACAGTGTTTACAAAGTTGACTTCAACTGAGCAATACGGTCAGTAATAAAGATGCATACAGACCTCAAAACTGGCCAAATCTAATGATACTGAAAGGCCTTCCTGTTTCGCAATCCTAATAGCTTCAATAATTTGTTCCATGTTCTGTTGCGCATATCTCACAATAAGCCACTGCATCATAGCAGTGAAAATTCAGTCTTAACAAAGACATATGCTCTGAATGTTTCTCCTAAGAAGAATACATATATCACAAAATGAAATGTGCACAAAAGAGGGAAAAAGGAAGGCACCTTGGAGCCTTTGAAATCCTCCTTTCTAAATTCATTGGCCTGTTTGATGGACAAATGATCTCAACAATCATAATATTGTTAAGAGATATAAGTAACTCTATGAAACATTTAACACTATCAAATAAGGAGATACCTGTATCTTGACTGCGGTAGATAGGCATGGCCGCATGGTGCGATTGCCACTTGCATCGACCAAGCACACACACTATAATAGAGCTTTTCAGCCTTATCCACTATGCAGTAAAATAAGGGCAAAAAAGATAAATTCTGGCTTCAGATATTAGGCTACCTGAGCAGTGTGCCCTTTTTTGGCCCTTAATCTTGTGAGATCTACACCACTAAAGCTCATATTGTTGAAAAACAAAAGGCCCTGGTTGTCATCTCCACAAGCTCCAATTATTCCAGTTGATATGCCAAAACCAGCTGAGAGCCCACGGATTGTGTTGGCAACACTTCCACCAGCTATTGTAGTTATTGGAGTGAGATCATTGCGGGAAGGAAGGATGTGGGCATTCACTTCATCAAGAATATGATTCAGCTCCTCAATGGACACCTGTAAATAGAACCAATTGCAGATGAAAACTCTGAACCTAACACAATAACACAGTTTTGCTTTCCAACGTCAATGATGTTACTATGCCAGGTTAGTTGCACTGTAGTAGTGAATCTTGATATCATATAAAACCAACCAAGGCTCAGAGGAATAATGGATGATGCAAATGCGACCACAAAAAAGTACAATAAAATAGACTGTATGCATATTCTTCAACCTCCAAACAATAGTTAAAAGGCTGCGGAAGGTAATCAACTAACAAAACATATAATTTCCACTTTTCTTGGGTAACTTTGCTTCCTAATTTATTTTCAATGGCATCAAAGAAGAAATAGCATAGTTATGTTCCTGCACATGTATGCATGTGCTTTCGCTGTGTTTATAAGCTAAAGCCAAATGTCTTCCTCTTGGAATCATACTAACCAACAGGAAGGAAATTGATAATATTTCAGCATGATTAACTGAAGAATCTTTGACTCTCAGATCATAAACAACAGAGTAAGTGGATTCGATAGATAACAGGGAAAACCTCTAACCTATTCCACACAATCCAAAGATATAGGTATATGGTTTAACATTATAAAACCAAGTGGGAATCTAAGCGTTATGAAATTATCATTTCATCTATCCAAATAAAAAAAAAAGAAAATTGCAATATAGATATTACACAAGGACTCAGCAGTCACATCATAAGAGGGGCTAATTCTTATTGGGATGAGTGTCTCGAATCACATAGAACTGATATTAAGACTCAAGACCATTCCAAGTGTACTTTTTCTCACTTGATAAATAAAGGGAACGCTGGACAACTTTTTTTTTTTTGCGGATCAACGCTGCACAACTTTGCGAAGATCAAACATGGCGATGACACATTTAAGTATAAAAAATTGACAAGTTGGATCTGCAGCTATATTTCTTTGCATAAAAAAGTCAAGGATCCCTGTCGATAGTAGAAACCAGTTTCTTTCATTACAGAGTACAGACTTTTACCAACTCTGGGGACTAAACAGTTAGGTGTCAACAGACCAATCAATTTGGGAAACGTTAGTCCATGCTTGACCATTCCTGAAGTGTGCAGTGCAGATCATGCCAACCATCAGGCAGGCCCTTTTTCAGTGAAAGCAACACTAGAATTAATCAATAATAGCTGCAGTTAACTAAAGCACAGACCACGTCAAATTGAGGAAATATCTGCCTGTACGCCCCAAAAGTACTTGCCTTTTGAATTATTCTATTCAAGTACTGGAAGAGTGGAACCATGTGGAACAAAAGAACAAGCAATTTATTGACAATTCAAGGGAGACATAACATAATTCAGCAACCCATTCATTAGCCAAAGCATTTTTTTCCTAATGAACAAAACAAAATTAGCTGCAAACCATTTCAAGCACAGAGATGCAGCGATAACGTATGAAATTCCAATTTCGATCAGACAGGTTTGTTTTGTGGCAGGGACTTAGTTTTTTTTCAGAAAAATATACAGAAATCCCATCACAAAATTTGAATGCATTAGATGTTGAAGAACAAACGATCCAAACATCACATACTCACATGGCCAGCCGACAACTTGGAAAAGGAACATGGTGGGGCCGCAATTAAAGCTAGAATTCAGCACTAATGCAAGAACCTACCTCAAAGGCTCAAACAACCACATGATGGCAAACGATCCATCCTGAGACCCAGAAGGGGAAGAAAAGGAAGGGTGTAGAATTCCGAGGATGTGTTGGCCCTTGAAATAGAAAGGAATCTCCGATAACAAACAACATTAAGAGGAAGGAGAGCATTTGGCAATCATACAGCAGTGTTACTCTACCAGAACGGGCATTGCAAGGTCGAATTGGGATTGTGATTTCAATTTGTGAATTAAATGGACGATTGAACATGGAGCAGTTCAAGCGAAGCGAATTATAGCTATACGGCCGTGTTGCGCGTGGAGGGAGGGAGGGAGGGAGGGAAGGAGGAGAACGAAGTACCTGCTGCGAGCCGCCGCGGTCGCCAGGGACGCGGTCGAGGAGGGACCAGTCGACGCGCGCGACGTGGTCGATCAGCGCCGAGAGCTGCAGCCCCAGCACCGCGGGCGGCGGCGCCGCCGCCGCCGCAACCTCCCTGCCGGGACGGAGGGAGGAGGGAGGCTGCTGCTGCGGATGCCCTGCCTCCGCGCCCATATGGTCTCCCTCCGTTGGCCAGGCCCACTCCTCGAGCGGAGGAGGAAAAAGGTCGCCGGCGGTGTGGAACGAGGGCTCTGTCCGGAGCAAGATGGGATTGCAAGCCTCCGAGGGGAGGGCCGTCTTCGCTCCCGTTTTATAGGAGGTGAGAGGGCGGACACACAAGCTTCTTGGGCACTCTTCATCACTACCCTTGCATGGATCTCGATGCATCATGCTCCATTACGTCGATAAATCTGCCATTAAGGTTCTAATAACTATTTTTTCTTGTAATAATTACCTAGGCGACCCAAGTGGTCAAGCCACACCACTGTTCAATGGAACCATGACTGCACCACTTGTAACAATGCATATCAATAAACCCCTCAACCACCCAAGCGTGAGCAAAATTGTGAGCACCGAGGTTTTTAGGGCTTATTTGGAAGGCAACCCGCGTGAAGGTGACACCTGCTGCGCCGTGTCGTGAGTGTAGCAGACAAAAAGTTCGTTGAACTTTTAGTGTGAAAATGAGGCGCCGTTTAGATCCAAAAAAATGAATGTGGGTGCATAGCGTGGAGTGGAGTAATTGTGTGTCTACGTTTGGACTAATTAGATTGCGTCACGAAAAACACTTGTTGGACAATTAGTTTTTTTTCGTCTACATTTAGTACTCCTACATGTGCCGCTTGATTTTGTGAAGGCAACCCACATGAAAATGAATCTAATGAAGTACTGAATGTGGGTGTGCGTGGAGTGGAGAGTGTAGCACACGAAAAACACTTGTTGGAGAAAAAGTTCTTTGGCTTGTTTGGAAGGCAACCCACATGAAGATGAACGCCGTGAATGAGTGTAAAGGACAAAAGTTCTTTGAACTTTTAGCGAGCCAGCGCGTGAAAATGAATGGGGGTGCAGGCGTGGAGCGAAGGGTGTGCCGAACCTTTGGCGAGTTATGGCACGAAAATACCTATTGGAGAAAAGTGCAGCTCACCGTGTTTGGAAGGCAGCCCGTATGAAGATGAGGCCTGCCGCGCCTTGTCGTGAGTGTGGTAGACAAAGCTAGCGCATGAAAATGAATGGGGGTGCAGGCGTGGAGCGAAGGGTGTGCCGAACCTTTGGCGAGTTACGGCACAAAAAACACGTGTTGGAGAAAGTGCGGTCGCCGGGCTTGTTTGGATGGCAACACACGTGAAGATGAGCCCTGCCGCACCGTGTCGTGAGTGCAGCAGACAAAAAGTTCGTTGAACTTTTAGTGAGCTAGCGCGTGAAAATGAATGGGGGTGCAGGCGTGGAGCGGAGGTCCGGTGTTCCAAACCTTTGGCGAGTTGCGGCATGAAAAACGCCTGTTGGAGAAAGTGTGGCTCGCCTCATCTTCGTGGGGATGGTTCTAGTCAATTTCCAAATGGAACCTTAGGGCCTGTTCGGCTGGTATTAAAGTCGGTTGCAGCTGTTTTATTGTGAGAGAAAAATACTATAGATTCTAACTGATAAGCCGGCTGATAAGTTCAAGCGAACATGCCCTTAGATATGTTCAGCATGTCTCTAGCTACAACAATAATAAATAGGTAAAACACCTAACTCTTGAATTAGGAATACTCATCTCCTGTATAATGGCGTCACTTTGGTCTTATCTTTCACATCTCATCTCCAACAATTACCACCGTCGTATCCGTTAGGCTATCGCCTTAACCCTCCTCACTTGTTATCATCCACCATCCTAACCAACGACCCTTGTCATCCTGCCCACAAGCCGTCTTTATTGTTGAGTCTACCTTCCTCTCTAGCGTTCATCTAGCTTGACAATGGGAAAACCTCACTAGAGGCCACAAATCCTGATCTAATGGCATGACGCGATATATGTAGAAGCCACCTCTCTCCAGAAAAACAGTGAAGCCCATCACATTTAGAGACTACCACAAGATGGTGAACAGGAAAATAAGTGTTAAGAGTGGATGAAACACACGGAAAAATTTGAGTGTTCAAAATGGATGAAGCACTCAATACACATGTAACTTTCCCAAAACATAGACATGTGAACTCTATTGGAAGTCTACGTATTATTCTAGTACAAAATCTCCTACAACTAAAAAGAACAAAGTGTGGATATTTTTTGGTGCGATATTTGTTTTGGTTCGTCCGTCTGCCCACGCCTGCGCAATCACACGACATCTTAATTACTGATTGATCGTGCCATTCTCCTTGATTGAATATTGCCTATCATGTGATAGAGGAATCACGGTAAAATAGGAAGTAGAAAATTATTGTGCTATCCATATACACATTGCATGTTTGCATGCACCAGCATACATGGCAACGAGCAAAAGGAAAGAGAATTAAGACAAAAGGAATATCTTTGCATTTCTGAGAATCTTGCCAAATCTGCATATATTTAATTACTTTCCATCTTTGCATTTGCAAAGGGGACAACTTTTTCCTCCTTTCATTTGGTTTCATGCTCACGTGTTCCATCACCCTCGCTTGTTGTTTCTTGCGTGAACCATAGTTGATATCATCTGTCTTCCATGGCTCAGCCTCCCAATCCCAAGAGAAGGTCCCTACCTCTCCCTGACTGGAGATCCGGCCTACCAGAGGATCTTCTCGAGTCCATCGGGTAGCGTCTCGCGTCAGGCCACGACGCGGCGTCCTTCCGATCCGCTTGCTCCCCATGGCGCGCCGCCGTCCCGTTCGCGACCTTCGGGCCGCTCCTGCTGCTCCCGTTCGACCCCGACTCGGATTGCGTCGGCTTCTACTGCGTCCCGGAGAAGAAGGTCTTGTCCAAGACGCTGCCCGACGTGCGCGGCAAGGTGGCATACGGCTCCTCGTGTGGGTGGCTGGCGCTCATGGACGAGGCGGCGTCCGTGACGCTGCTGAATCCATTCGCCGGTGCCCGTGTCCCCCGCGTTGAGCTCCCGCCAGCAGGCGAACACGTCGCGACGGCGTCCTCATCGGAACACGTGTCTAGGGTCCACGGCCAGTGGGTCCTCCATCCCACCAACGGCTACGGGGGCACGGATGCCGCAGGCAGAGCCATCAAGCTAGAAGACATGAGGGACGTGTTCTTCCGTGAGATCGTGCTCTCGGCGCCGCCTGACGCCGCCGGCCATGAGTGCGTGGCCATGGCCATGCTTGGGTGCTCCATGGAGGTCGCGTTCTGCCGGGTTGGAGTCGACAGCGCATGGACGCTGCTCGACACCAAACTGGAGTTCTCCGTGGGGTCCATCATCCACTGCCAAGACAAGTTCTTGGCGATCGACTGCACTGGAGAAATCTTCGTCTGCAGTAGCAACGTCGTCGGTGCTACTCCAACCGCGACGCTGCTGCCATCGCTGTCGCCACCTGCGGGGATCTACCACCGCAGCTACCTGGAATCAAACGGTGAGCTACACATTGTGGGTGCCATAGTGAGCACGTTCCACGAGACACAGAGCTTCACCTACAACAGCGCGATCTACAAGTGCAACCTCCACGACCGTACGCCGGAGTGGTCCAGGGTGAGGGACATCGGTGATCAGACACTGTTCGTGTCTAAATATTTCAATGAAAGCTTCATGGAACAAGTGTATCCAAGTATAAGGAGAACAAAATCTACATGTCTGAGCCATTGTATGGGGATCTATACGACTTGGTCCATCGACTGAAGATCATTGATATTGCTACCGGGGCATCCGAAGTGAAGCCCGTCCAGGAAAAGATACAGGGTTTCGAGGCTTTAGGTTGGATTCGACCCAATCTCTGGAAGCTCTAGAGTTTGTGAGCCTGCGACGCCGCGTACTCCGTGACTGTGTTAAATTCATAAACTTTGCTTTTTAGATTAAATGTCACTTTAACATTAGTATTTAATTTAATAGTATTGTTATCTTATCATGCGATCCGTATGTTTTTAGTATAAATTGTTAGTTATCCCGTAGCAACATACGGGCACGCTATCTAGTTATAATTAAAAGGCATACTTCACTAGATGGTAAGAATATGGGAAGCAAGACTATAGTTGAAGGTAAGGATTTGACCCGTAGTAATAGCTGTAACCGTGATACTACAACTACGGATTTATATATTAGGCCATGTTTAGTTCGGCGGAAGCGGCGCCGCCGGGAACACTGTTTATTACTGTAGTATTTTGTTTGTATTTGGTAATAATTGTCCAATCGTTGACTAATTAGGCTCAAAACGTTCGTCTCGCAAAGTACAACCAAACTGTGTAATTAATTTTTGATTTCGTCAACATTTAGTACTCTATACATGTACCGTAAGTTTGATATGACAAGGAATCTTCTTTTTTATAGTGCCAAATTCAAGAATTTGGAGGCAACTAAACATGCCCTTAGTGTCGTGCAAACATAGTCGGAGCAATCTACTCTTGATCGGAGCCGTCAACTCTTGGTTGGAGTAGTCTGGTGGCGTACCTTTCTTTACTGTAGCATCAGGTGGCTCCGTCTATTCTTCTGGCCACGTTTTTGTTTGGCACAGGATGGTCAGGTGCCCTATAGCACTAATCGTCTGACGCTTCTACTATACGCCAAGCCATCTTCACTGCCACCTCTCTGACACCACCATATATATGATCCAGCGGCTTTTCTTTTTCTTCTGCTCGTCAAAATATCCTATTCACAAGGACTTTTTTCTGTGCATCTCTGCTGATCTTCACCATATGATCCAGTGGCTTCTAATCAACTAATCTGGTGCACGTTTCTTCGCCGTTTCCTCTTAGATCATGATCATTCTTCTTTGTGTCCATAGGACTTATGCGAACATGTCTAACACATTGTAGCATAAATGTTAGTCTTACTGGTCATATATACCATTTCAATCACCAAAACCACCAAGAACATGGCATATAGCAGGCCACGTTTGCTACACGGCAGTGACATAGGACCCTTTGAAAATTCATCAGCGCAAGGGGCGAAGCTTGGCCTTTAATGTTTCTACGGCTCTATGCTAATGTGATTACCCTAATTAGTGATTTTTTTGTGCATGCTATTCTTGATTGTTTCTTAAAAAAAAAACAATACAACCACACACACTGATACACATACATGTAAGTACACTTCTATAAATATGCATGTATGGACATTTGTATGTACACCCTCTCAAGGAAGTAAGATGTATTAGTGGAACTGTGGAAGCATCACTTAATTTGCCATAGGCCCATAGTCCCATAATCTTACTGATAGTGAAAAAAAAGGGACCTCCACGAGGTGAGTTTGCTTGTGTCAAGAAGTTACACGTAGTAGTCAAAACATGGAAGTCTATGGGACTATGGGAGCTGACGTGGAAGCATTGGGTCCTCTAAAGGCTTAGACTGCCCACAATGTTCGCGATGTTGAAACAGCTCATGAAATAATTTTTTATTTGTTTCAGTACCGATGCATCTACATGCCTCGATGCCTGAGTTTTCTGGCTCTAGCACCGGCCCTGCTGCAGTGTGTTGCATCGACGATGAGTTCTTATCTCTTTTCATTTCAGCGTTCTCCCTCCTCGTTTCAGCATCGATATTTGATACATCGTGGGTAGTCTATTATATCATAGATAGATCATCTTTGGCACACTTTAAATTAGTTTGCGGAAACATAGGAGCGATGATGCGATATTATTTGGATCTTTCATCATACAGGCCTACTAGTATTTTGTTATAATAATAGAGCATATATTCTCACTGATTGTCGTTCTTTAGGCTAGTGGCGGATAATCAGTTTGACGAAGAAACCTCTTTATCTTTTTGTGTAGCCGGCCTTGCTTATTTTTTAATTTAATAAATCACGCACAGAAAAGCTCTGATATGATGGTGCAGCTGCCCTGCAATTTGCAAATTGCTTAGAAAAAACACAAGGGAACAAAAGGTGCCGGCTGAAAACGAGAAAGACAAAGAGAAAGTTCAGATTTGTTTTATAAATAAAGTTTGACGGATCGGAGGTCCCCTCTGTGTGGTTGTTCCAGTGTTTCGTGGGAGCTCAGAGGAAATTCCCGAGCGTCCAACCGTGTCGCGGGTGAGCCATCCGCATTGGCTAGCTCTGCCGATTGGGCATCGACTCGCGTGGATCCGATCCACGGGGGAATTTTCTCGGCAGCTTCCCGTTCGGGCAGTCGCTAGTAGTGTGAGAGGTACTACTAGTACGTACAAGTGGGTGCAGTGGCACGGGCACAATTTGCATGTGGCAGGAAGTTACACACGCGGATGGTGATTGGCGAAGGCCCCGGCCGTCAAGGACAAATCGATCACGATCACACTTCACAAATGGATGTTCCACTCGATCGGCCAATAATTATTGTACGAGTACCGTACTCCACGTTAGTTCCGCTGAAAGCGCCATTCGTTTTTCGGTCGCAGTGTAGATACTGTGTATAGCATGGTGCATGCATGGTCCATGCTGCTTGACCTCTTCAATTCGTTGGAACCAAAGACTAACCATATATGGTCCACTCAACTAATAATAATATAGTTATAAAAACTAATAATATATTATAATTATTGCCGTCCGTTGCCACGGTTAGTGAGATCGAGTTGTGGATGAGTGCACTGTAATCTTCTCTTCGTTAAATAAATCAAATGGGGAACCTTCCCCGATAATTGCCAGGAAAATGAAGAGGGCTAAACCCGAGTCAAGATAAGCATTGTGTGCAGTTCGAGGGTACACTCTAGAGAACCGAGTGCCAAAGAATCACTACGGGGAACGGGAGCAAAGCCACTAAAACACTCGGTAAACCCTTTGCCGAGTGTAGGGGCACACGGCAAAAATTCTGCCGGCAAACTAACTTTGCCGAGTGTTTTTTGTTAGACACTCGGCAAAGACTTCGCCGAGTGCGCAAAAAACACACAGCAAACAATTTTTCAGAAAAAATAAAAAAACCAAGCTGCCGTCTTCTCCTCGCCGCGCTGCCACCACGCCGCACCACCACCACGCCGTGCCGCCACCACGCCCAGGCCGCCACCACGCCGGGGCCGGATCTGGTGGAGGCGGTGGAGGAGCGCCTCCGGTAGATCCGCCGCTGGGAAAGGGAGAGGCAGGGGGAGCGCCACAATGCCGAGAGAGGAAGGAGGGAGGGCGCCACCGTCGGGAAAGGGAGGGGGAGGGCGCCGCCGTGCTGGGAGAGGGAGAGGACAGGGCGCCGCCGCGCCGGGAGAGGGAGGGGGCAGGGCGCCGCCGCGCAGGGAGAGGAGGGCCGCGCGCCAGGGCCGGATCCGGCCTCCCCGTGCGCCACCGTCGCTGGATCCGCCTGCGCCGGGGCCGGATCTGGTGGAGGCGGTGGAGGAGCGCCGCCGGTAGATCCGCCGCTCGCACAGGGAGAGGGAGGGAGGTGCGCCGCCGCGCAGGCAAAGGCAGGGGGAGTGCCGCCATGCCGAGAGAGGAAGGGAGGAGGGCACCACCGCCGGGAAAGGGAGGGGGAGGGCGCTGCCGCGCCGGGAGAGGAGGGCCACGCGCGCCGCGCTCGGGAGAGGAGATCCGCGGCGCACTCGGGAGAGGACCGCCACCACCACGCACGGAGAGGGAGGAGGGGAGGGCGGGGCCGAGGGGGCGTCCACAGGGGAAGAACAAGGGGGAAGGGAGGGGCGCCCACAGGGGTATTAAATACGATTTCGTCCTTTGCCAAGTGTCCTAGATCTGGGCACTCGGCAAAGTTTTTTTTTCTTTTCATTCTTTTCTAGAAAAAAGAGATTTTATTTCTTTGCCAAGTGTAAAAATAAAACACTCGACAAACCCCCTCTTTGCCGAGTGTTGTTTTTTGACACTGGACAAACCTCCTCTTTGCCGAGTGTTTTTTTTGCTGAGTGTTTTTAGTGCAGCATTGAAAGCTCTAGTTTGGTTTTGGTCAACTGATGAAACCCTAAGTGCTAACCTAGTTTATCAAAGTGATTATGAGATAGGTAGCACTACTCCAAGTGATGAAGTAATGGCAAAGATCATGACGACCGTGATGGCATGGTGATGATCAAATGCTTAAACTTAGAAAAGAAGAAAGAGAAAAACAAAAGGCTCAAGGCAAAGGTATAAATTGTAGGAGCTATTTTGTTTTAGTGATCGAGACACTTAGCGAGTGTGATCACATTTAGGATTGATAGCCGTACTATTAAGAGGAGTGAAACTCGTATCGAAATACGGTTGTCAAAGTGCCACTAGATGCTCTAACTCATTGCATATGCATTTAGGATCTAGTGGAATGCTAACACCTTTGAAAATGTTTATGAAAATATGCTAACACATGTGCACAAGGTGATACACTTGGTGGTTAGCACATTTGAGCAAGGGTAGGAAACTTCACCGGCGCCCTAGATAGAAAAGACAGAGGTCACTCGGAGTGACTGGACGCTGGCCTCGGTTGGACCGGCGCTTCCGGTCAGGTGTAACAGCGAAGACGCTGGCGTCGGTCAATCGACCGGACGCTGGGTTGCTCTACGACCGGACGTTGGTAGGGTGCGTCCGGTCAGTGCTGACGTATGCTGACGTGAGGCGCATAGAGGAGACGTTGAGTGACCGGACGCTGGGTGTGTCCGGTCAAGCATGACCGGACGCGTCCGGTCGTGAAAATTCACGTTTGGAACCTTACTGGAAACGACCGGACGCTGAGGTCCAGCGTCCGGTCACTTTCTAACTGACGCGTCCGGTCATCACTTGACCGTTGAAATCGAGCGATCGACGTTTGAAGCCGATGACACGTGGCGAAGATCTGAGGACCGGACGCTGGGGTCCTGCGTCCGGTGAATATGACCGGAGCGTCCAGTCACCCCGTGTTGTGCCCAGTGAAGGGGTACAACGGCTCTATTTCGTGGGGGCTTCTATTTAAGCCCCATGGCCGGCTCAAGCTCACTCTCTTGGCCATTTTCATTGACATAGCAACCTTGTGAGCCTAGCCAAAGCCCTCCCACTCATCTCCATCATTGATCCATCATCATTGTGAGATTGGGAGAGAATATAAGTGCATTGCTTGAGTGATTGCATCTAGAGGCACTTGGCATTCGTGTTTCGCTGCGGGATTCACTTGTTACTCTTGGTGGTTGCCGCCACCTAGACGGCTTGGAGCAGCGAGGATTGTTGAGTGGAGGTTGGTGATTGTCTCCGGCTCCGATCGTGGTGATTGTGAGGGGTCTTGTGCCTTCCCCGGCGGAGCGCCGAAAGGTAACTCTAGTGGATTGCTCGTGTCATTGAGTTACCTCACTTGTGGGTAGGTTCTTGCGGTGTCCAATTGTGTGGACAAGGTTCGTGCAACACCTCTTAGCCGCCGAACCACCAAGTGTTGGTTGACACAACGGGGACTAGCGTGCCGGCAAGCACGTGAACCTCGGGAGAAAAATTAGTTGTCTCTTGCCCTTTGGTTTTCTCCCGGTGATTGATTTAGTATTCATCTTGTGATTGGTTCACTCCTCTACATGGTGGTATAATCACCCTACTCACTCATTTATATTCTTGCAAACTAGTTGTGGCAAGCTCTTTAATGTAATTAGATTTGAGAGCTTGCTTTGTTATTTTAAGTTCATCTAGTGGAGCTCTTTATAGTAGCAAGATTGAGAGCTCTTAGTGAGTAGTAACATTGCAAGTTGTGTTCCTAGTAATCATTGCAACTAGAATTGTTGGATAGGTGGCTTGCAACCCTTGTAGAGCTAGAGTAAGTTTGCATTTCGCTATTTATCATACTAATCAAATTGGTCTAGTTGACTTGTAGAATTCTAAATAGGCTATTCACCCCCCCTCTAGCCATATTAGGACCTTTCAAGTGGTATCAGAGCCGTGGTCACCGTTTGATTAAAGGTTTAACAACCTCGGTGTCAAATTATGGCTCAAGTTGTGTTCAACCATGTGGGGGGCAAACCACCGTTCTTTGATGGCACATGCTATGATTATTGGAAGAGAAAGATGAGGATGTATCTTGGTTCAATCAATGATCAAGTATGGGAAGTGACCGAGAATGACTATGCTATCATTGATCCCGATGATCCCACCAACCAAGATAAGATCAACAAGCAATGCAATACAATGGCTCTCAACACCATATACAATGCCATTGATTCCAAGGTGTTTGAGCAAATCAAGGATTGCGAAAGAGCAAATGAGGTGTGGAAGAGACTAGAGGAAACATATGAGGGCACACCGGCGGTGAAGAGTGCCAAATTGTATATCCTCAAGGATAAATTGACAAGCTTCAAGATGAAGGAAGATGAGAGCATTCCAGAGATGTTCCATCGTTTGTAAGTGATTGTCAATGATTTGAAGGCATTGGGAGAGAAGATCAAGGATGATGATGTCTCTTATCGGTTCTTGATGTACCTACCTCCAAGATTTGAGATGTTGAGATTGCTCATCATAAGAGGAGAATTGAAGGAGATTACCCCCAACCAAGTACTAGGTGATGTCATGACCCAAGAGACATACCGTGTGGAAAGGGAGAGGGATGACAAGGATGATAAGAAGGAAGAAGAAGATAAGAAGAAGAAGAGTATAGCATTCAAGGCTAGCTCATCATCATCCAAGAACAAGGGCAAGTCCAAGAAAGAATCAAGTGATGATGATGATCTTAGTGATATTGATGATGAAGCTATGGCCCTCTTTGTCCACAAGATGGGAAAATTCATGAAGAAGAAGGGCTATGGTGCAAGAAAGAGAAGAGATCACACCAAAAGCAAAGAATATATGAGAAGATGCTACAATTGCAAGAGCTCCAATCACGTTGTAGCAAATTATCCCTACAATAGTGACAATGATGAGGATGAGAAGAAGAAGCTCAAAAAGGATAAGAAAGAAAAGAAGGAGAAGAAGGAGAAGAGAATGACCTTCCAAAAGAAGAAGAAAGGTGGAGGCTATGTGGTCACATGGGATAGTGATGGCTCTTCGGATAGTGATGGCTCTAGTGATGATGACAAGAAATCTATCAAGAGAGCACTAGCAAGCATCGCCATCAATGACAAGCTCTCTATCTTCGACACTCCATCGACATGCCTCATGGCAAAGCCTACCAAGGTAAAATATGATGTGAGTGATGATGATGAATGTGAAAGTGATACTTGTAGGAATAATGATAATGATGATGATGAGGATGAGGAGTACACCAAGGAAGAACTGTTGGACATGTGTGAGCAAGTGCACGCTTGTAATGAGATGAAGAGAAAGGAGTGCAAAGAATTACGCAAGAAGGTAAAATTTCTTGAGCAATCCTTTGATGAGCTCAATGCCACTTATGAGAGGCTAATGAAAGCCCATGAGAAGCTTGGCAAAGCTCACTCTAAGCTTGAAAAGGCTCATTCCTCTCTCATTAAGCAAGTCAAAGTGGAGGAAGCTAAGAAGGAGCAAGTGATCGTGTCTTGTGATGTGGGACTAACATGTGATCTTATTGATGAATCTTTTTATAAGCCCATTATAGTTGCTCTCACTAACACTTCTTGTAGCACTACTACTTCTACTTCACCTTTGAGTGATGGTCTCACTTGTGATGCCTCACTAATGGTGGAAAATGAGACCCTCAAGAAGGAGGTGAATGAGCTCACTCGTGCCTTAGGCAATGCCTATGGTGGAGATGCCCGCTTGCTAAAGTGCTTGGGTAGCCAAAGGTTTTCTCTCAACAAAGAGGGATTAGGCTATACCCCCAAGAAAGGCAAGGCGGCCTTTGTCACTCCCAAAGTTAGCTTTGTGAAGGGCAATGGTTGGTTTTACAATAGATGCAAGCAAGTTGGGCATATAGAGCAATATTGCAAGATTAACAAGAACAAGCTACCTAATGTATCCTCAATTAAATTTGATTCTTGTTACATGCTCTTTAAGGGTGTCAATGGTGTGAATGCTAAGTTCATTGGTACACCAATTGTGGCCCAAAGAAGATGGCCATTTGGGTACCAAAGACCTTGGTAACTAACCTTCAAGGACCCAAGCAAGTTTGGATATCTAAAAAGAATTGATCTTCTTTTATAGGTCAATTATAAAGCCGGAGGAAGGCATTAGATGCTTGATAGTGGGTGCACACAACACATGACCGGTGATCCAAGAATGTTCAATTCAATCAATGAAAACAAGAGCAATGGGGTTGATAGTATCATATTTGGCGACAATGGCAAAGGCAAGGTCAAAGGGCTTAGTAAGATTGCAATATCCAATGACTTTAGCATTTCCAATGTGCTACTAGTAGAGAGCTTGAACTTCAACCTATTGTCGGTAACTCAATTATGTGATCTTAGTTTTAAGTGCATATTTGGTGTGGATGATGTAGAGATCATAAGTGTAGATGGCTCTAACTTGATATTTAAAGGATTTAGATATGAGAATCTATACTTGGTTGATTTCAATGCTAGAGAAGCTCAATTGACAACATGTTTGATCACTAAGTCTAGCATGGGTTGGTTATGGCATAGAAGGCTTGGTCATGTTGGAATGAAACAATTGAACAAGTTGATTAAGCATGACTTAGTTAGAGGCTTGAAAGATGTCACATTTGAAAAGGATAAGCTTTGTAGTGCATGTCAAGCCGGAAAACAACTTGGTAACACACATCCTAAGAAGAGCATGATGAGCACATCTAAGGCATTTGAGTTGATGCATATGGACTTGTTTGGACCAACCACATACACTAGCATTGGTGGAAATAAATATAGATTTGTGATTGTGGATGATTTCACTAGATACACACGGGTATTCTTTCTAGTGGACAAGAGTGATGTGTTTGCAACATTCAAATCATTTGTCAAGGGCATTCACAATGAGTTTAAAACAACCATTAAGAAAGTTAGAAGTGACAATGGTAGTGAATTCAAGAACACTAGAATTGATGAGTTGTGTGATGAATTTGGAATTAGACATCAATTCTCGGCCAAGTACACTCCTCAATCAAATGGCTTAGTTGAAAGAAAGAATAGAACCTTGATTGATATGGCAAGATCAATGTTGAGTGAGTATAATGTTTGTCATTCATTTTGGGCCGAAGCAATCAACACGGCTTGCTATTATAGCAACCGACTCTATTGTTACTCCATGATGGAGAAGACACCTTATGAGCTATTGAATGGAAGAAAGCCAAATATAGCATACTTTCGGGTGTTTGGTTGTAAATGCTACATATTGAAGAAAGGCGCTAGATTGAGCAAGTTTGAAAAGAAATGTGATGAAGGTTTCTTGCTTGGTTACTCCACTACTCGCAAGGCTTATAGAGTTTGGAATTTGGCTAGTGGTACTCTTGAGGAGGTTCATGATATGGAATTTGATGAAACAAATGGTTCCCAAGAGGAAGATGAGAATCTAGATGATGTAAAAGGCACTCAATTGGTCAATGCAATGAAGAATATGGACATTGGTGATATAAGGCCTAGAGAGGTGATTGATGTTGAAGATGACAAGAATTAAGTGATCTCTAACTCAAATGTGCAAGCTAGTGGTTCTCATGATCAAGTTCAAACAAGTACTAGTCATGACAAAGTGCAAGATCAACAAGTGGCTAGTTCATCATCTCAACCAAGTGATCTATCAAATGCAAGTAATCAAGTGCAAGTGCTTCAACCAACCAATGTTGCAAGAGATCATCCCTTGGACACTATCATTGGTGATATTTCAAGAGGTGTGCAAACTAGATCAAGATTTGCTTCATTTTGTGAGCATTTCTCATTTGTGTCATCCATTGAACCTAAGAAGATAGATGAAGCTTTGAAGGATGTTGATTGGGTCAATACTATGCATGAAGAGTTAAATAACTTTACAAGAAACCAAGTATGGGAGTTAGTTGAGAGGCCTAAGGATCATAATATGATAGGAACCAAGTTGGTCTTTCAGAACAAGCAAGATCAAGATGAGATAGTAATAAGGAACAAAGCAAGATTAGTGGCTCAAGGTTACACTCAAGTTGAAGGTCTTGACTTTGGAGAAACTTATGCCCCGGTTGCAAGATTGGAAGCAATTAGGATCTTATTAGCCTATGCTTGTGCCGACAACATCAAGTTGTACCAAATGGATGTGAAGAGTGCATTTCTCAATGGGTACATCAATGAGCTTGTGTATGTTGAGCAACCTCCCGGTTTTGAAGATGAAAAGAAACCCAACCATATTTACAAGTTGAGAAAGGCTTTATATGGATTGAAACAAGCACCTAGAGCATGGTATGAGAGATTGAGAGACTTTCTACTCTCTAAAGGATTCAAGATGGAAAAGGTTGACACCACTCTCTTCACCAAGAAGCTTGAAAATGACTTGTTTGTAATGCAAATCTATGTTGATGATATCATATTTGGGTCAACAAATCAAGATTTTTGTGAGGAGTTTGGCAAGATGATGGCAAGTGAGTTTGAGATGTCTATGATTGAAGAGCTTAGTTACTTCCTTGGTCTTCAAATCAAGCAAATAAAGAATGGCACATTTATGAGTCAAGGCAAGTATATCAAGGACATGCTCAAGAAGTTTGGAATGGATGATAGTAAAGCTATTAGTACACCAATGGGGATAAATGGAAGCTTGGATAGTGATGCTAGTGGCAACATGGTGGATCAAAAGATGTATCGGTCTATGATTGGAAGCCTACTCTATGTGACCGCATCAAGGCCGGATGTGATGTTTAGTGTATGTATGTGTGCTAGATTTCAAGCCTCACCAAAAGAAAATCATTTGAAGGCAACAAAGAGAATATTGAGGTACTTGAAGCATACACAAAATGTTGGATTGTGGTATCTCAAAGGAGCAAGATTTGAGTTGATTGGATATTCAGACTCTGATTATGCGGGATGCAAAGTTGAGAGAAAGAGCACATCGGGCACATGTCAACTATTGGGAAGATCACTTGTGTCTTGGTCATCAAAGAAGCAAAATAGTGTAGCACTTTCAACCGCCGAAGCGGAGTACATTTCGACCGGTAGTTGTTGTGCTCAATTACTTTGGATGAAGGCTACTTTGAGTGATTTTGGAATCAAATTCAAGCAAGTGCCACTGTTATGTGACAATGAGAGTGCCGTAAAGCTTACCAACAACCCGGTTTAACATTCAAGAACAAAGCATATTGATGTCCGTCATCATTTCATAAGAGATCACCAACAAAAAGGGGACATTTGCATTGAGAGTGTGGGCACCGAAGATCAACTTGCCGATATCTTCACCAAGCCACTTGATGAAAAGAGGTTTTGCAAGCTAAGGAATGAATTGAACATACTTGACTTCTCCAATATGTGTTGATGCACTCCCAATTTATATGACATGCCTCTCCTTCGAGCAATTCAAGGTAAAAGTTGATTGGCATGGCATACATTCTTGCTAAGGACATGATTAGTGCATCTAGACATATTTCACATTTGAATAGGCTCATTCATGAAAATCAAATGAATTTGATGCTTGTATGGTACCACTATTGCTTGTATGTTTGAAATGGTCTAGTGGTAGCATATGACATGTTTGTGGGCTTGTAAACCTAGTGTTTGATCTATAAAATAAGCTATAAGTGTATTAACTCAACATGGTACAAGATAACCCTTATTTGGAGGTGTGAAGAAGCTTGTTCTTGGATCAAACCGAGTTAAATTACTTTTGCAAATAATCTAGATTGAACCAATTTGGGAAAATGATCCTCACTTCACATGGTTTCACCTCAACCTATCTAAAATTTGAGCCCTCTTTTTGTGCTAATTGTTGACAAAGGGGGAGAGAAATTCACAAAGATAGTAAGATAGGGGGAGCAAACAAATGAAATGACATTGTAAGGGGATCAATCAAAATTGCACAGAAGTAGGGGGAGCAAGCTCATAAACTTGTATGTTGCATTTGAATGTGCACTTCATATATTTGCTTGCATGGTACAAGTTCTTAATTTCAATATCCATGCTTGTGTGGTGTATGCTAGTTGTAGGCTTGAATGTTGAAATGAAAAACTAGCATGTATAGGCTAAACCAACTAGACTTATGTTCATTATATGGAAACTAGACCCTTGCTTGTAATATTGATCTCATAGGGTATTCTAGTTTTTGTGTATGTCTAGTTACTAATGGTGCTAAGTATGGTATATTGGTGCACTCCAATTGGTATCACGCTTCAAAGGTCCATCTCTTATACCTTAGCATCATTTGGTAGAAATTGACTCCTATATTTCCTATCTAAGCTTATGTGCAAGCTACAATCCAAACTCTTAACACATATGTAGGGGGAGCAATTGCTACCATTTGGGATTCATGAAACTTGTCCATATCCTTTACACATGGTAAATATGCTTGGGCAAGCAATATGGATTCATCTAAAATTCAATTCATATCTTTGTGAAAGGGTTGTCATCAATTACCAAAAAGGGGGAGGTTAAAAGCTCTAGTTTGGTTTTGGTTAACTGATGAAACCCTAAGTGCTAACCTAGTTTATCAAAGTGATTATGAGATAGGTAGCACTACTCCAAGTGATGAAGCAATGGTGAAGATCATGACGACCGTGATGGCATGGTGGTGATCAAATGCTTAAACTTAGAAAAGAAGAAAGAGAAAAACAAAAGGCTCAAGGCAAAGGTATAAATTGTAGGAGCTATTTTGTTTTAGTGATCGAGACACTTAGCGAGTGTGATCACATTTAGGATTGATAGCCGTACTATTAAGAGGAGTGAAACTCGTATCGAAATGCGGTTGTCAAAGTGCCACTAGATGCTCTAACTCATTGCATATGCATTTAGAATATAGTGGAATGCTAACACCCTTAAAAATTCTTATGAAAATATGCTAACACATGTGCACAAGGTGATACACTTGGTGGTTAGCACATTTGAGCAAGGGTAGGAAACTTCACCGGCAGAGTGTCCGCCCGTAAAGTGCGGACAGTCCGACGGTGCCACCGGCACCCTAGATAGAAAAGACAGAGGTCACTAGGAGTGACCGGACGCTGGCCTCGGTTGGACCGGTGCGTCCGGTCAGGTGTAACAGCGAAGACGCTGGCGTTGGTCAATCGACTGGTCGCTGGGTCGCTCTGCGACCGGACGCTGGCAGGGTGCGTCCGGTCAGTGCAGACGTATGCTGATGTGAGGCGCACAAGGGAGACGTTGGGTGACCGGACGCTGGGTGTGTCCGGTCAAGCATGACCGGACACGTCTGTGGGGGATATACCCCCAGGTACCACAAGATGGTACATGGGCCGCACCATCCGAGGTGGCCCGGCCTGTGAGATCAAGGCGTACATGGCAAGATTACAAGTTATACTAGATATTGTAAATAGTACCAAATAGGATACTGTACTTGTAACCTTGTCTCTTCATAGTATATAAGGAGAAACAAGGGTCCCCTAGAGGGGAGGTGAATCGGTATACATCTCAATACAATACACCAAAGACACAGGACTAGGGTATTTACGACGACCGAGATGACTGAACTGTCTAAAATCATTATCTCTGCGGCTTGTGTCACCATCTGGTTCCTGATTACACGCACCATCTACCGATAATCTACCACCACGGGCACCCCCTCGGTGGATCGCCGACCATATTTTCATCCGACAAAGTGGCGCGCTGTAGGGGTCCCCTTTAGGGGCGTGCACGCTGATCCATGGTGAACTAGATGGAATTTTCTTCACCAACAACATTAGCCGCAACCCAGCGACGTTTCTTCGGCGAACCACGACGATCAAGCCCGGTGCCAAGCGCAACTCGCAATAGCGCTTTTGAGCTGGCGGCGGTGGCGCCCGGCAACAACAACTACGGTCTACAACCGGACTAGCCACGCTTCTGCGCAAGCTATCTTGGCGATCGAGATCCAAAGAAGATATGGCTACAGAGCTCGGAGTACTCAAAGGCACCATGCGTGGACCAGCTGACAAGATCCCAGAGCAAATCCAAGATGTATCTCACGTGGAGCATGTACACCAAGCAATTAACGACAGAAGAGCGCCCACGTACCTCATCGGTTGGACATCCTCTCAATGACGTGATGAACTACACCACCATCTTATATTGCGGTAGGACCGGCATCGTACTTCGATCTCGCTGGGCAGAGGCAAGACGACGCCAAATTTGGCACAGAAGAACGATGGTTTTGCACCGAACAATGCACAACCGTCCAAGCAAGCTGTTCGAGCCGTCTGAACTGTTGAGCAAGCAGCCATGGAGTCATGCAAGCCAACGACAGCAAGCCAGCAAGCTAGATCATCATGCAAGCCAAGCCAATCAATCTGTACATGCCTCACATACATACGAGAAGACATGCAAGCTAAACCAAGATACGACAGATCAACTTGCATATATATGCATCACATGCAAGCTTCACGTCTTGGCATCTACGTACATGACCACGCAAGCGGCTACTCGACCACCGATCAAGCTGCGACAAGCAAGCAAGAGTTACGAGTCCGACGAACACGTAATCAAAGACGGCTGCACCGACTCAGTTGAAACCAAAGATCGCGGCGCCAACCGCCGCGCAGCCAAGCGGGAGCATCTCATCTCATGACCACAAGATCTCCGACGGTGACATCATCGCCGAGATGAGATTCCAAGCCATCGAACAAAGTTGTCCGAGCCGTTGGCAAGCCGCAGCGAGCCATCAAGCATGCCACGCCGAGCCGATGAGTGAGCCGCTGAGCGAGCCACGCAGAGCTCCGACGACGTCGACCACGGACCACGTCGACCACGTCCCGAGCAGCTCCACCGAGCATCGACCACCAGACCACGTCCAGACCACGTCGACCACGTCTCAAGCTCCGACCACCAGACCATGTCGACCATGTCCCGAGCGGCTCTACCGAGCTCCGACCACCTCGACCACAAGACTACGTCGTAATGATGATCACCGCGAAGAACGGCGCTACGACAATCGCAACCACAGTCATGACGACAAGTCGAAAAGCTCGAGGACTGGACAACTTCATCGCCAACGACACGTCAAGCCATCTCTCGAACATCGCAACACACCGACTACACCCACCAGTCGTCAATAAAGCTAAGTATTATTTTTAATTGAAAATTTCTTCGATCATCATACACCTCCGCCGACCACCCTTAGGGTGCTTACGCGTCAATTTTCTCCATACATACAATCCAAAACATGTATAAGTTTTTACAACGGTTTGTCGATCGTTTTCCTTCTCGCTTGAGAATCCCAGAGTAACTTTGTCTCTGGCTCCCACCACCCACGCGTGCATGAGAGTCCGCCCTCTGCGCCACGGGTAGTCGACGATCGCTCCCCGGTAACACTGGCACGGCACTACGCTGCGGCGGCGGTTCGCACTCGCGCCACGAGATGTTGGTTAGCCAGTGGCGCATTCTCTAGGATAGGTTAATACATCGCGCTACGTCGCTACATAACAAAAAAAGGGCTAAAAACAGCTAATGTTATTTTTCGAATATTACACCAAGTATAATTCATCGCCAACCGAACACCAAGTGTTTACTTCACCTCCTACAGAGAGATCAATATATTTCGTACATCATCATGTACTACCACTCTCCGTGTTTATTTTTCAGGAACATAGTTCGGTCAACGAACTCATGCTTCAGGGTTCGCGAAGACCACTACGGTGCTCGAGGACTCTGGCCAGACCACGCTCGTGCTCGGGGACTCTGGCCAGACCACGCTTGTGCTCGGGGACTCGCTAGACCACTCTCCGACCATGGCTCGGGGACTTCGTCGCTCGCTCCTTGACCTGTGCTCGGGGACTGCCTCGACCACTCTCCGACCATGGCTCGGGGACTTCGTCGCTCGCTCCTTGACCTATGCTCGGGGACTGCCTCGACCACTCTCCGACCATGGCTCGGGGACTTTGCGTCTTGACTACATGCGACTGGTGACTCACATACAGTTGAGATATTTTTTCTCACTTAGACCTTGCTACAAGGCTCATACCTCGCCTTCCAGCAAGCTCGGGGACTACATCAGTACGATGCACCTACCGGTGCATCTCGTATCGCCTGTACGACGATTGGATTCTCAACTTAACTGGGAATTCTTTTTAGACCCTGGCACCATGTGCCTATGTCACATACTACCAGGCTCGGGGACTAAGTGGGCACACTTCACCTTGCGGTGAATGTGCTTGTTTTTCGACCACTACGCCTCTAACGATCAAAGATGCTACGCTTCAAGACACACTTACATTTCTTTTTAGAAATACAAGTGGGCACACTTCCCAGGACGGAAATCTTTTTCTTTCTTTTTAAGAGCACCATACATTCTTCGGACAACCTATTTCTCCGGCGACAATGGTGGTCGGAGATGTCAAGAACTCAAGCCTCACTGTTCGGAGAAGATTAAAATGGCGTGTCGCATCATAATATATGGCACTCGGGGACTAGTTGTGGGGGATATACCCCCGGGTACCACAAGATGGTACATGGGCCGCACCATCTGAGGTGGCTCGGCCTGTGAGATCAAGGCGTACATGGCAAGATTACAAGTTGTACTAGATATTGTAAATAGTACCAAATAGGATACTTTACTTGTAACCTTGTCTCTTCGTAGTATATAAGGAGAAACAAGGGTCCCCTAGAGGGGAGGTGAATCGGTATACATCTCAATACAATACACCAAAGACACAGGACGTAGGGTATTACGTCGACCAGACGGCCCGAACCTATCTAAATCGTTGTCTCTGTCTAAATCGCTGTCTCTGCGCCTTGTGTCACCATCTGGTTCCTGATTACACGCACCGTCTACCGATAATCTACCACCACGGGCACCCCCTCGGTGGACTGCCGACCATATTTCGTCGACAGCATCCGGTCGTGAAAATTTGCGTTTGGAACCTTACTGGAAACGACCAGACGCTGGACCTCAGTGTCCGGTCATCACTTGACCGTTGAAATCGAGTGATCGGCATTTGAAGCCGATGACACGTGGCAAAGATCTGAGGACCAGACGCTGGGGTCCTTGAAAGGTCCTTGTGTGGTTTTGGTAATTGAGTGACAACCCTAGGTGGACTAATTGTGTTTATGTGAGATACACAGGTGATTAGTCCATAAGTACATGTGTGTGAGCAACATATGCCGTGAAGGTGAAAATAGTTTGGAGATGTTGCAAAGCTCACACATGTGATGACGAAGGAGCTTATTGCACATGAGACATAACATTGAGTCATGTGATCAAGGTAGAGAAGATTAAGACAAGACTTGGCTTGATGGACCGGTTGCAAGCGTGAAGGGCAAGTCGGAGGATTTAGAGCGATGGACCGCGTGGCGGTGAAGCTTGAGCAAGACTTGGCGCCGATGGACGAAGGCAACGGTGAAAAGCAAGTGAAGTCAAGATCGATGAACCAATATGATCACGTGATGATATGAAGTGGATCATATCATTGTCGATCATGTTGGTGCATGTGTTGCATCGACATTGGAGGAGATGGAATGGAATGGAATGCACAAGGCAAAGGTATAACCTAGGGTATTTCATTTCACCGGTCATAGGTGTGTAGAGAAGTTGATGACCGGGTTTAGGATAGATGGCCGTACTATCAAGAGGGATAAACTTGTTTGCATATCGGTCATCTAGTGCCACTCGAGTGATCTAACTTTGCATCGTCGCTAGGATTGAATGGTGTGGCAAGTTGAGTGGCTAATCCTTTGGAAAATGATTGTGAAAAGCTAACACACATACACGTTTTGGTGTACACTTGGTGGTGTTGGCACATTTACAAAGGAGATGAAGTTGGAGTTGATGTGGATCAACTCGGTGATGAAACGGAGGTGAGAAAGGTCCCACAGAGTGGACCGGACTCTGGTCACGCAATGACCGGATGCTGGCTATGTGCGTCTGGTCAGGGTGACGTGTGATGATGCAGGCAGAGCAGAGAAGCTGGAGAGTGACCGGACACTGGTGCTGCGTCTGATCACGACCGACCAGACGCGTTCGGTCATGTCCGGTACCTTACTGGAAATGACCGGACACTGGGGTTGCTGCGTCTGGTCAGTTCATGCTGTAGTGTCCGGGCGTCATATGACCATTGAGATTGGGCATACTGTATTTGAAGCAGGTGACACGTGGATGTCATCGAGCGATCGGACACTGAGGTCCAGCGTCCGGTCAACATGACCGGAGCGTCCGGTCGGCCTAACTTTTGCCCAGTGAAGGGGTAACGGCTCTATTTGTTCATGGGGTTATAAATAGAAGCCATGGTCGGCCTTGGGCCGGTAGCTGAGCACACTAGAGCCTTGGTGGCTTGTGTGGTAGTGCTTGGGAGCCCTCCATCTCACATATTCTTGATAGTGATCATCCGATTGTGTGAGAGAGCGATTCTAGTGCGATTGCATCATGAGGTTGCATCGAGTGGCACTAGGTGATCGAGTTGCAAGCCGGTGGTGCTTGTTACTCTTGGAGGTTGCCACCTCCTAGACGGCTTGGTGGTGGTCTCCGTCGCAGCCCACAAGAAGCTTGTGCGGTGCTCCGGAGAAGAGCTTTGTGAGGGGTATTGTGCTCGCCCCGCGGGAGCCGCGAAGAGCAACTCTAGTTGAGCGTGTCATTGATCTACCCTCACTTTCGAGGTAGGTTCTTGCGGTGCCCGACGTGCAGGCTTGGCGGGTGATGCCAATTAGCCGCCGAACCACCAAGTGAGCGGTCGACACAATGGGGACTAGCGTGTTGGCAAGCACATGAACCTCGGGAGAAAAATCACCGTGTCAACCTTGTTCTTCTCGTTGGTTTGCAATCCCCTTTCACAAGCTTGTATTTATATTTCATATACATTGTGCTTGTGGAGTTGCTCTTGTAATTAGTTACCTTGTGTAGCTCACTAATTACCTTCTTGCTTGTGTAGCATAGAAGTAGCTCCCTTGCGTGGCTAATTTGGTTTGTGTAACCTTATTAGTCACATTGCTTAGTTTGTGTAGCTAAGTATTTACGCTCTCTAATTTGGCATTGGTTGCCTTGTTATTGAGCATTGCTAATGAGCTTAGGTGGCTTTGTGCTTTTGCTTACTAGCTTGTGTAGGAGCTCCCTTGTTGCTTGAAGTACTAGTAGCATAGGTTTGTGTGACCTTTCTAGAATTAGTTAGGTGAGCTCTAGCTAGCCCGGCACCTTTGTTGCTTAATTAGTATCTTTGGAAGGTGCTAGAGAACATAAATAAAGGGGTGTAGTCTTGGCTAAACCGATAGTTTTAATTCTGCACTTGTTTCGGTTAGCCGACGCGATTATTTTTAGAAAGGACTATTCACCCCCCTCTAGTCCGCCATCTCGACCCTACAAGTGGCATCGGAGCTAGGTCTCTCATTTGTGGTCTTCACCGACCTGAGAGGATGGCGTCTAAAGGGCTAGATGTTTGTGAGACACACATTTTTGATGGCACAAACTTTGCACTTTGGAAAAATCACATGCTTGATCATTTTCGTGCAAAGGGACCTAAGTTTTGGTGGATTGTCACTAGTGGTCACACTCATGTTTTAGATCATAGAAATCTCACCAAAGCTCAAAGAGTTCTCTATAAACTTGATGCTCTTGCTTGTTGTTTTCTAATGGATGCTTTGAGTTTTGATTTGATGAAACAAGTAAACTACACGGGAACCGCTCGTGAGATATGGGAGTCCATCAAGTGCACCTTCGATGATTCCTCCACATGGGATGATGGCAAATTCAAGAAGGAGGATGAGCCCAAGAAGGAGGCGCATGAGTGTGTCGAGCATGATCACAATTTGGTGATTGTGGAAGATTGCTCCACCTCATGGTCAAGTGATGATGATGATGATAGATCCACTACAAGTTCACTTGACAAGGTTGATGATGATGCCACAAGTGTTGCACATGAAGATTCTATCTCAAGCACACTTGGTGGTGATCTTGGCTGTAACACCCTAGGTGTTTGGCTTCCACTAAATTGCATGTCATTTCATAAACATATGCATCATCTATGTCATCATGCCATTGTCACTGAAACACACATATGCAACATTTGCAAATTCTGTTTGTTTCATATTTGATTGCTTATGAATGGTAGTAGTGCAACCTGTGAATGCAACATGAATTTCTCATACCTTGAAACATGGCAATATGGTAGTAATGTGACAAGTGTAAAATAACAACAAAGTCATGAAACATGTGAAACATTGCATTGCAACATTTGGGTGAATTGCTTGTTTTGTTGTTTCATCACATGTGATCATTTGACATGGGTATAACACTTGTGTAAAGTGGTTGATTATGATCTAATACACCTTAACTACACTTAGGGTAATTGTTTGGACACTGTTCATGTGGACCAAAATGACCAAATTGCCCTTTTGGAGAGGTTTGACTTGAATTGACCCTTAGAGTGCCACTGTTTGACTGATTCAAAAGACTAACTTAGAGACCTTGCATGGCTGTGCACTCTTTACCAAAGTTGTAGCTAAAATATCAAGGAACAAAAGTTGTTTTATGATCAACTCATGAAAATGTGTGGAACATCCTCAAACATGGCCCACAAGTCATTATTGATGGTGGATTCAACACTGAAAAAGATTCTAAGTCCTAACTGTATTTTCAGTTTGATTGAGCCACCTTTGGCTTGATACAACTCAGGATACAGGGTGAATTAGCTATTGATGTCTAAATCAAAGTTGTAGCCCTACCATAGCTCTACAACTTTCGTATACATTATTTCCACTAAATCGTCACGGTTTAGGAGATCCATCACTGCTAAGTTCGCCTATCAGTCGGTTTCCGTTGTCTGAATGGGTGCTACAGTGACTGACCGCCATCAGACAATAGACGCCGCGTGTGTGCCACCCGTTGCCGGACTTCTGCTCGCGCTTCCACGTGCCACGGGCATCCTGGCGCTGCTGGCCGCGACTTGAGCACCCCGCGCGCCTGCCTGACGCACTCGCCAGCTCCATTTGCCTCTTTTTCGCCTCCACCGCGCGCAGCGCCGAGCCGCTGTAGCTCCGCCATTGCCGGCCAAGCTTCGCCATCGCCTAGCTGACGCGCCTTTGCAAAAACACATTGCTCAGTTCGCCTAGAGCCTCACCGTGATCTCCTCTACCACCTCTATCTCTTAGTCGGTTCGTTTGAGTCTTGGTAAGCGTGAATTCGTCATTTCCTCCACCACCGCCATGGCGGGACCTCGCGCGGAGTTGGCGCTCCACGCGGCCAACTATCATCGTGCCCCTTGCCATCCCTTATCTCCCTTGCGCTAGCTGCTGCGTGTGCTACTGATGCTCGGAGAGCAGGCCACTAGGGCCGTAGCGCCGTCACCTTGCCGGAGCCGGCCATGCCGTGGCCGTGCGCCGCCATGGCCGTCGCCATTGCCAGTAGCCACAGCAATAGCTTCGATTGAGAGCACCGCTAGATGCGCATGGGCGAGGAGAACATCGTAGTACCACTGGACTCACCGGAGAGGCCACCGGCGACGAACTACGCCGCCGTTCGTTCCTCCTCCCCTGCCTGTCTCTCTGTCACGCGGGCCCCTTTGTTAGCTGCTGCTGCAGAGGCGGGAGCCAGCCTGGGCTGCGCCGTGTCTGGGCCGCGCCAGCGCCTGCGTACGCGCGCGTGTTGTGGGCCGCCGTTCTTCTGGGCCGGCCCAGTAGCTGAGATAGGTTTTCTTATTTGTGTTTTATTTTATTCTTTTCACTGATTTGAGTATATATTCAAAAATATGTATCTCCTAGTTGGTAGATCCAAATGATGTGGTTCCAATTTTGTTGAGTTCATGATATTGTCTAGTTTATATTAAAAATATGATTTATGCCATGTTCTGTTATGAAAATGGGAGTTTCTATTTATCTCTTTTAATCATGGAGGAAATAGGGATAATTATATCTTTTCCTATGTAGCTCCAAATGGCATGAAATTTTTATGGTGTACTGCTGATATCATGAATAGCTTGTAGTTAAATGTTCATATATTTTGGACACTGTATGTAGGAGATAGAAAATTATCTTGTTTGCATGGATGGATCTTGTGTGAATTTTCATAATTTTTCTATAGATCCAGTAAGGGTAAAATTTGGTGAGTGATATTCTTATGCTAGAATGATACTAGGAAAAATGAGAAATTTGTTGCTTGACACTTTTCAATAGGGTTTCCTAATTATGCTAGAAATAGACATGCCACCTGTTATTTTGGTTACAGCAAGTTCTGCTTGCCCAATGGCTTTGAAATTTTTATGGTAGTCTATGTGAAGCATGAGATAGATACTGTAATTTTTATAGATTTTTATGAATAGTTTTACTATATATTGCTTTAATCACCTAATTAACTAAATAAATTAGAAAAGGATATTAAATAATTTATTTAGAAGTTGGCACTATACTTTCTAATGTTCCTCTAGTATGCACAACAAGTTGGTAAACTTGGTTTGGTCCAATTATGCTTTTGCATCATCGCTAAATAATTAATTTAGTAACCCTGTAATTTCTGGACAGATTCTAGGTTTACTGGAATTCGATTTGGTTAACGTAAGAATCATGCTTTGATGTTTACAAATGATTTGTAGAGAATTTCATAAGCTTTCCAGAATGTCCTCTTGCAAGTCATTTGAATTTATAGAACTCTAGTTATGATTAAATTAAGGAACTACCCGTGTGCATATGAAACTTTAACTTTGATTTAAGTATGCCTTTACTATTTCTAAGTTTGTGGTAATGTTTCTAGGTGTTAGGCCTTTAACTGAAGATGAGCATCTTTATCTTAGGTTATGCAAGTTAGGTAAGTTGATCTCGTTCTTCAAGTTAAGTTAGATACATGTTTTAAAGTGATTTGAGCTATTCTTAATCGGTAAACGAGTGTCCAGTGATGTTTTCGTTAAACACTTACTGTGATTCATTCATCATGAGCATCATGTCATTCCTTATGCATCCATGATGTTTATCTTGTGCATCGGCATGCAATAGGTGTACCGGAAGGAGTGACCCTGCTGGAATTCGAGGAACCGAGCGAGGAGCAGCAGCAGCCAACACCGGAAGTTCAGGAGGTGCAGCCTTCAGGAGAAGTGCCAGACGAGGTCGTCGTTGAGTGCCCGGATCACCGTCCGTGCAACTTTGTGAAAGGCAAGCCCCGGAGCATATTAAGCCTCCTAATTTCCAAAATGCAGTTAAAGTATTATTGTTACATATATATTGTTGCATTAAGTTTATGTGTTGGATGCAAACACTTGCTGCATTGGTTATCCAATCCTTGTCCAGATATTGATACCCTGAATCCTATGTAGCTCAGGCTCATGCAGTGCTTAGCCCTGCTTTAACACGGTAGAAGTCAGGTGATTTCCTGTCACCTGCGAGATATAGGAAGATACATATGGCACGGTTGGCTATATTTGCTATCGTGGAAAAGAACCAGTCTTAATTTGAAATGAAGACCGGACGAAGACTTGCCGGTTTGCAGTGACTCCGTCTGTGTCGATTAAGGACTAAATCTTGGAGCCTTTCCTGTTCATGTTGAACGCATGCCTCTCTCTTAGTTGGCCGTGTCTGAAGACCGACCGTGAAGCCGAGTAGCTCACCTCAGGCCGGGAGTCGATAAGTATAAAGTGCGCCTCGGAAGGGAGCCGTAGGCGTGAGTCCAAGGGCAGGTAATTTAAAAGTCCTGATCATCCTGGCAGAAGGGTAATCCCTGAGAGTGCTGGCGCTGATTGAACCCGCGAATTTGGTTCCTGAGTTGTTCCAAAGGTGACCCACGGCTACCCTTGCTAAGTATGCCAGGGTGAGAGTTAGGAATACCCCCTCAGCTGAGTTGTAATTCGATTCGAGTCACCGTCTCTCCCGGTTAGTGATAACTTGACGGGCTTATCTCCAAAGTAGATACACTATATAACAAAATGGTTCGAAAATGATGATATTATGATGACAGCCTTATTATATCTGCTATGGTTAATATTGTTTGCTCCTAATAAGTGAGTGCTCTAGTACAGGTGCTAATCTAGTGGATAGGTAAATGATGATAAGCTTGATGCTAAGTTTAAATTGGTCACTATATTCATAAGCTCTTTTATGCAAATGTGTCAAGCTAGCCCACCTCTTAAGCCTTGCATGATCCTTGGTGTCTTTTATTTCTGGTTTTGTCGGGTAAGTCTAGCTGAGTACCTTCTCGTACTCAGAGTTTATCTCCCACCTGTTGCAGATGATCAGTTCTACTTTGGTTGCTGCAAGTATTGCCTTCTCCCGGCTGGGGATGAAGACTAGACCGTTGGGCACGGTCTCTCCTAGTTCTCGTATCTAAAGGTGCTTTTGTGGGACATGACTAAGATCTGACAATGTATTTGAAACTACGAAGTTATGTACTAAACTATGTTGCTTCCGTAGATTTGAACTTGGTTTGTAATATTTTATTTTGAACTCTGATGGATGTAATCCGAATGCTACTTGTGAAATGTTGTAACAAATGATGTGTTGTGTTGAATCACTATGGTCTTGGTTTGTATGTTGAGAGTTGGTTGAAATCCTTCGTGATTTCCGGACTACCGGGATTATGGGAGCTTAAATACAGGAATTTGATCGCTTCGGTGATTGTTTTTGTACTTACGTTCTTATGATTTGGTCGGTTCTGTTACAGCTGGCATCAGAGCAAGATTTGACACTAAACATGTCATTTGTGTATTTAAAACAAAAGTATTTATGAAAATCCTAAATTAAATACTAAGTATTGCCAGTGGTCATATCCCTTATGCCCAAATAAGGACTCTTAGGTGGCTTATTAAAGTACTAACTTGGGGGTTCCTGCTTGTTTCTGTTTCGTCATCCATACGGCGTGCTATTGTATAGATGCCATCCGCTTGGATGGTAATGTATGGATCAAAGTACCTCTACGCTCTGGTAAGTGGGAGTTGTGAGAGCATGACCGTCCAACCGTCGGTCTAGGGGAGAGTAGTTGTGATTGCTCGCATACTTACATGTTTGATCATGTATCTATGAGAGTACTTAAATGTGGGTATCTCTGACGGGTAGCTGTGATACTAGAGTATATGCATCGGGGGATGTATGTATGAAAGTATTTAGTTTACTGCTTACTTTACATGCCTTTTTGGGAAATTATTGGGCTAAAATGAAATTTTCTGCAGGTACACTAACAACGTATCGTTGTAGATCGACTAGATACCATATACGAGAGAACATATGTATGCCACCGTATATTCGCTAGCCTTTAAATTTTTCTAGGGTTGTGAGGACGTACGGATCGTGTATGCATCATGTTCAAGCATACATGGCATTTCTTGCATTACTCCCTCCTTTAAAAATTTGATGGTCTCGACTAATTAAATTTTGTATCCCTTAAATGATTCCCCCCTTACGTTGCAACTTTTTGCTACAGATGGCGCGCACGAAACTCACTGCTCTCAAGTCCACTGGAGGCAGGGCACCTCGTCACCGGTTAGCTCCTCGTGAGCCCCGTCCGAAGCCTACTGAGGCGGAAAGGCTGAGGGCAGAGCTGGCCTGGGTGACTGCTGAGAGGAATGCGGCTCAGCACCGTTTGGAGCAAGTAACACAGGAACGGGATCAAGAGACTCTGGAGGTTCAGAGGTTGACAGTTGCTCACCGCAACTGTGAACGTATGTTGATTCACGTGCTGAACCAACGGAATGAAGCCTGGCACGAAGAGGATGTGTTGAGAGCGTGACAGGTTGAGCTAGAGCAGCAGTTGGCAGTTGCCGAAGAGTACAATGACCATCTCCATGAGGAGGTTCACCTGTTACATAATCAGCTTCACCCTCTCCTGCCCCCTGATGATGAGGATGAGATGGGCTCTGGTGTCATCATGGCTGAAGGTGATGATGACATGGTGGTCAATGGACCTGAGGACGTTCCACCTGAAGAGGAGGAAGATGAGGAGTTAGAGCCTGCTAGTGATGAAGATGGAGGAGAGATCTTTGACACTAACTCTGAGGATGATGCGTAGTTTAGCTTACTACTTAGCTAATGTGCTAGAGCTAGTCTTTTGTTGATCCTCATGCATGAACGAGTAGCTTTGTAATAAGTTAATCGTTGGGATGTAATATCGAACCTTAAGTTATCTTTGGATGTAAGTTTGGAACCACTGTGGCTTGGATATAACCTATCAAATGTGTTATGCTCCACGTATGTGAGCCTTTGTTAAATTTTGTCTTTGCGGTCTATAGATCTCGTTGTTGGTTAAGTTCATCGCATTTATGTGTCAATTGATGCGCTTGATGAGTTGTGTGGTTGTGATGAATGATTGTGCCTCTGTTGATTATATAAATGCATTCTCTCCAATGGACTCAGTTTGGCATAATTATACAATTCATCTACAAAAATTTCCACATTGTCAGTGCTCATTGGCTATACATTTTGCATATGGCTTATAACCTTCGTCGTGGTCGTAGCATGGGGGATGAGGAACAACCACCTCCTCCACCGCCCACACCAGCTGAGCTAATGCAGACAGTTGTCGAAAGTCAGCGCATGCTAGCTGAGGCTATGCGCCAAATGGCTAACCGCGAGGATCGACATGTCCGCCAAGGACCCGAGCCGAACCAATACAGCAGCTTTAAGGACTTCATGGACACAAAGCCTCCTATCTTTAGAGAGGCAGAAGAACCATTACAAGCTGATGAATGGTTGAGCACGATAGAGCAAAGGTGTGGATTGCTCCGTTTGACTGAAGGTATGAAGGCCTCATATGCAGGACACCAGCTCCAAGGCCCTACAGACATCTAGTGGAGCCATCATAGGACCACCTTCCCTGCAAACATCAAGATAGTTTGGGACCAGTTTCAGGCAGCTTTCAGGGGACATTTTATCCCTCCTGGTCTCATGGCCATTAAGCATACCGAGTTTATGAAGCTCACCCAAGGCAACAAGAGTCTCAATGAATACCTCCAGGCATTCAACAACCTGGCGAGGTATGCTCCTGAGTTTGTCGATACTGACGCTAAGAGAATAGCTAGCTTCAAGAGGGGACTTTCCCCTAAATTGATGAAGTCAATGGGCAACTGCAAGTGTGTCACCTTCAATGAGTTTATTAGTGATACTCTGACTCAAGAGAATAATGATAAGGTATATCCTGCTTCCAAGACCCGTAAAAGAAACTTTGAGGTAGGTGCTTCTCAGTCCAAGGCACCAGTGGTATCCAAAACCCAGTATCGTCCACCCAATGCTAATGTCCGATACCGCCCGCCTCAGAAGAAGAATCAAGCTAAAACTGGTTTCCGCAAAGGGTACACAATTTCCTTGCCAAAGAATACCTCTGGGGAGGGCAGCTCCAATGTCCCACCAGCTAACAGGCCGTGTTGGAACTGTAATCAGCCTGGTCACTGGGCTAATAAGTGCCCCTATCCTTCCAAGCAGAATGCTTAGGGAAACATCCGTCAGGGGCGTGTTCACTACACTACTGTGGAGGAAATTCCTGCTGGTGAAGTGGTCACCGCTGGTAAGTTCCTTGTTAATGATCACCCTGCAGTTGTGCTCTTTGATTTGGGTGCTTCGCATTCCTTTGTGAGTTCTACTTTTGCATCTAAGCATAAGATGAATGTGATTACAATTATCAAGGGTGGTCATTGTATTAGTGCTGCTGGAAAAAATATTATGACTAACCAAGTAGTTAAAGATGTAAAGATTGAGATTGGGGATCGAGAGTTCCTTACGGATCTTGTAGTTCTGCCGGGGGTAGGAATCGATGTAATCCTAGGGATGAAGTGGATGAGTGGGAATGGAGTGTTGATCGATACATCAACCCGTATGGTAATGTTAAGAGATCCCGTGGATAAGAAGGGTTTTCTAGTGCAGTTATCTCGTGATATCGCTATCCACAGTACAGCTAATGCTACCCTAGCCAAAGCCATTGAAGATATACCGGTTGTCTGTGAGTTTCCAGATGTCTTCCCTGATGACTTGCCTGGATTACCTCCGGACCGTGAAGTAGAATTCAAGATAGAACTTGTTCCAGGTACGGCTCCTATTTCTCGAAGGCCCTATAGAATGCCGCCCAATGAGTCGGCTGAGCTGTAGAATCAGTTGAATGAGCTACTAAAGAAAGGTTTGATTCGGCCTAGTTCTTCTCCTTGGGGTTGTCCGGCTATCTTTGTGAAGAAGAAGGACGAGTCTCTACGCATGTGCGTGGACTATCGCCCCCTTAATGCTGTTACTATCAAGAACAAATATCCTCTTCCTCGCATCGATATTCTGTTTGATCAGCTCTCCAAAGCTAAGGTATTCTCCAAGATCGATTTGAGGTCTGGTTACCATCAGATCAAAATTCGTCCTGAATATATACCTAAGACAGCTTTCTCTACTCATTATGGCTTGTTCGAATACCTTGTCATGTCCTTTGGGTAATGCTCTGGCACACTTTATGTACCTGATGAATTCAGTATTCATGCCGGAACTGGACAAATTCATCGTCGTGTTCATTGATGATATCCTTGTATATTCTCAGAATGAAGAAGAGCATGCTGAACACCTAAGAATTGTTTTAACTCAGTTACGTGACAACCAGCTTTATGCTAAGTTCAGCAAGTGCGAATTCTGGTTGAACAAGATACCTTTTCTAGGTCATGTGTTATCTGAAGATGGAATTTCGGTTGACCCTACTAAGGTGCAAGAAGTCCTTGAATGGAAGGCACCTACTACGGTCACAGAAGTCTGAAGTTTCCTGGGTTTGGCTGGCTATTATCGTCGCTTTATCCCGGACTTCTCTAAAATCGCCAAGCCAATGACTTGCCTACTTCAAAAGGATGAGAAGTTTGTGTGGACTCCGAAATGTGAAGAGGCTTTCCACACTTTGCGGACCTTACTAACTTTGGCTCCTGTATTGGCACAACCTGACATCGAGAAGCCTTTTGATGTCTATTGTGATGCATGTGGCACCGGTTTGGGCTGTGTTCTTATGCAGGAAGGCCGAGTAATTGCTTATGCTTCACGCCAGCTTTGAAAACATGAAGTCAATTATCCTACCCATGACTTAGAGCTAGCCGCAGTTGTTCATGCCCTAAAGATTTGGAGACATTACTTGCTAGGTAATGTGTGCAATATCTATACGGACCATAAAAGTCTCAAGTACATCTTTACTCAACCCGAGTTGAACATGCGTCAACAATGATGGTTAGAATTAATCAAAGACTACAATCTTCAAGTGCACTACCATCCTGGCAAGGCCAATGTGGTTGCTGATGCCTTAAGCAGAAAGGCCCATTGCAATTCCTTAGTTAGTGAAGACTTTCATCTGGCACACCTCCTTCATCCTGTAGTACTCCACAATATCACTGTGGATTGCTCTCTTAGAAGTAAAATTATCGAACTCCTGAAGACTAATGTGGGTGTGTTTCACATCAAGCGAAAGATGAAAGAGCATGAGACCAAGCACTTTAGGGTCGATGACAAAGGAATTCTCTGGTTTAATGATAGGCTTGTAGTACCCAAAGACAAAGAACTTAGAAATCAAATTATGGCTGAAGCCCATTCTTCAAGATTGTCCATCCATCCTGGTAGCAGTAAAATATATCAAGATCTCAAGCTGTATTATTGGTGGACCAAGATGAAGAAAGAAATCGCAGCCTACGTGGCAAGGTGCGATAACTGTTGCAGAGTCAAGGCTATTCACATGAGGCCCGGATTATTGCAGCCACTCTCTATTCCTGGCTGGAAGTGGGAAGAAATTAGCATGGATTTTATTGTTGGATTATCCACTACCAAAAAGGGTTGTGATTCCATCTGGGTTATTGTAGATCGTCTAACTAAATCCGCTCACTTTATTCCGGTCAAGTCTACCTATCACCCTCACAATTATGCTGAGATTTACTTTCAACAAGTGGTACGTCTCCATGGGGTACCCAAATCCATTGTTTCTAATAGAGGACCGCAATTCACGGCTCGCTTTTGGGAGTGCTTACATCAGAATCTTGGCACTCATCTAATCCGCAGTTCTGCCTATCATCCGCAAACATCAGGACAGACTGAGCATGTTAATCAAATTCTTGAAGACATGCTTAGAGCTTGTCTTATCTCTTGCAAAGGCTCTTGGGAGGACTGGTTGCCTCTCGCTGAATTCTCTTATAACAACAGTTATCAAGAGAGTATCAAAATGGCTCCTTTTGAAGCTCTTTATGGCCGCAAGTGTAGAACTCCTTTGAACTGGGTGGAACCCAGAGAAAGAAGATTCTATGGTATTGATTTTGTAAAAGAAGCCGAAGAGCAAGTCCGAACTATACAGAAGAATATGACTGCCGCTCAGGCTAGACAAAAGAGCTATGCTGACAAGAGAAGAAAACCTATTGAGTTTGAAGTAGGTGATCATGTTTATCTGAAGGTATCCCCTACAAAAGGAGTAAAACATTTTGGAATCAAAAGGAAGCTTGAGCCTCGATATGTTGGACCTTACCGCATTATTGAGAAAAGTGGAAGAGTAGCCTATAAACTCGATCTATCCCGTGAAATGGGAGCTATATTCCCGGTATTCCATGTGTCCCAGCTGAAGAAGTGTCTCCGTATTCCCGAGGAAAGAATAGCAACAAGGAAAGTCAACTTGAAATCTGATCTTTCTTATGAGGAAAAGCCCGTGCAGGTTCTGGATACCCAAGAAAGAGTGACTCGTAGACGAGTAGTGAAGTTATACAAGGTAGTGTGGAGTAATCATAGTGATCAGGATGCAACATGGGAGCGGGAAGATTATTTAAAGGAAAATTATCCAACTTTCTATACTAAATGGTACGCTTTCCAAATCTCGAGACGAGATTTTTCTAAGGGGGGAGGGCTGTAACACCCTAGGTGTTTGGCTTCCACTAAACTGCATGTCATTTCATAAACATATGCATCATCTATGTCATCATGTCATTGTCACTGAAACACACATATGCAACATTTGCAAATTCTGTTTGTTTCATACTTGATTGCTTATGAATGGTAGTAGTGCAACCTGTGAATGCAACATGAATTTCTCATACCTTGAAATATGGCAATATGGTAGTAATGTGACAAGTGTAAAATAACAACAAAGTCATGAAACATGTGAAACATTGCATTGCAACATTTGGGTGAATTGCTTGTTTTGTTGTTTCATCACATGTGATCATTTGACATGGGTATAGCACTTGTGTAAAGTGGTTGATTATGATCTAATACACCTTAGCTACACTTAGGGTAATTGTTTGGACACTGTTCATGTGGACCAAAATGACCAAATTGCCCTTTTGGAGAGGTTTGACTTGAATTGACCCTTAGAGTGCCACTGTTTGACTGATTCAAAAGACTAACTTAGAGACCTTGCATGGCTATGCACTCTTTACCAAACTGGTAGATAAATTATCAAGGAACAAAAGTTGTTTATGATAAACTCATGAAAATGTGTGGAACATCCTCAAACATGGCCCACAAGTCATTATTGATGGTGGATTCAACACTGAAAAAGATTCTAAGTCCTAACTGTATTTTCAGTTTGATTGAGCCACCTTTGGCTTGATACAACTCAGGATACAGGGTGAATTAGCTGTTGATGTCTAAATCAAAGTTGTAGCCCTACCATAGCTCTACAACTTTCATATACATTATTTCCACTAAATCGTCATGGTTTAGGAGATCCATCACTGCTAAGTTCGCCTGTCAGTCGGTTTCCGTTGTCTGAATGGGTGCTACAGTGACTGACCGCCATCAGACAATAGACGCCGCGTGTGTGCCACCCGTTGCCGGACTTCTGCTCGCGCTGCCACGCACCACGGGCATCCTGGCACTGCTGGCCGCGACTTGAGCACCCCGCGCGCCTGCTTGACGCACTCGCTAGCTCCATTTGCCTCTTTTTCGCCTCCACCGCGCGCAGCGCCGAGCCGCTGCAGCTTCGCCATTGCCGGCCAAGCTTTGCCATCGCCTAGCTCACGCGCCTTTGCAAAAACGCGTTGCTCAGTTCGCCTAGAGCCTCGCCGTGATCTCCTCTACCACCTCCATCTCTTAGTCGGTTCGTTTGAGTCTTGGTAAGCGCAAATTCGTCATTTCCTCCAGCGCCCCTTGCCATCCCTTGCGCCCCTTGCCATCCCTTATCTCCCTTGCGCTAGATGCTGCGTGTGCTACTGATGCTCGGAGAGCAGGCCACTAGGGCCGTAGCGCCGTCACCTCACCGAAGCCGGCCATGCCGTGGCCGTGCGCCGCCGTGGCCGTCGCCATTGCCAGTAGCCACAGCAATAGCTTCGATTGAGAGCACCGCTAGATGCGCATGGGCGAGGAGAACATCCTAGTACCGCTGGACTCACCGGAGAGGCCACCGGTGACGAACTACGCCGCCATCCGTTCCTCCTCCCCTGCCTGTCTCTCTGTCACGCGGGCCCCTTTGTCAGCCGCTGCTGCAGAGGCGGGAGCCAACCTGGGATGCGTCGTGTCTGGGCCGCGCCAGTGCCTGCGTACGCGCGCGCGTTGTGGGCCGCCGTTCTTCTGGGCCGGCCCAGTATCTGACATAGGTTTTCTTATTTGTGTTTTATTTTATTCTTTTCACTGATTTGAGTATATATTCAAAAATATGTATCTCCTAGTTGGTAGATCCAAATGATGTGGTTCCAATTTTGTTGAGTTCATGATATTGTCTAGTTTATATTAAAAATATGATTTATGCCATGTTCTGTTATGAAAATGGGAGTTTCTATTTATCTCTTTTAATCATGGAGGAAATAGGGATAATTATATCTTTTCCTATGTAGCTCCAAATGGCATGAAATTTTTATGGTGTACTGCTCATATCATGAATAGCTTGTAGTTAAATGTTCATATATTTTGGACACTGTATGTAGGAGATAGAAAATTATCTTGTTTGCATGGATGGATATTGTGTGAATTTTCATAATTTTTCTATAGATCCAGTAAGGGTAAAATTTGGTGAGTGCTATTCTTATGCTAGAATGATACTAGGAAAAATGAGAAATCTATTGCTTGACACTTTTCAATAGGGTTTCCTAATTATGCTAGAAATAGACATGCCACCTGTTATTTTGGGTACAGCAAGTTCTGCTTGTCCAATGGCTTTGAAATGTTTATGGTAGTCTATGTGAAGCATGAGATAGATACTGTAATTTTTATAGATTTTTATGAACAGTTTTACTATATATTGCTTTAATCACCTAATTAACTAAATAAATTAGAAAAGGATATTAAATAATTTATTTAGAAGTTGGCACTATACTTTCTAATGTTCCTCTGGTATGCACAACAAGTTGGTAAACTTAGTTTGGTCCAATTATGCTTTTGCATCGTCGCTGAATAATTAATTTAGTAACCCTGTAATTTCTGGACAGATTCTAGGTTTACTGGAATTCGATTTGGTTAACGTAAGAATCATGTTTTGATGTTTACAAATGATTTGTAGAGAATTTCATAAGCTTTCTAGAATGTCCTCTTGCAAGTCATTTGAATTTATAGAACTCTAGTTATGATTAAATTAAGGAACTACCCGTGTGCATATGAAACTTTAACTTTGATTTAAGTATGCCTTTACTATTTCTAAGTTTGTGGTAATGTTCCTAGGTGTTAGGCCTTTAACTGAAGATGAGCATCTTTATCTTAGGTTATGCAAGTTAGGTAAGTTGATCTCGTTCTTCAAGTTAAGTTAGATACCCGTTTTAAAGTGATTTGAATAGAGCTATTCTTAATCGGGTAAGCGAGTGTCCGATGATGTTTTCGTTAAACACTTTATCGTGATTCATTCATCATGATCATCATGTCATTCCTTATGCATCCATGATGTTTATCTTGTGCATCGGCATGCAATAGGTGTACCGGAAGGAGTGACCCTCTTTGGAATTCGAGGCAAAGCGAGGAGGCAGCAACCAACACCGGAAGTTCGAAGAGGTGCGCCTTCAGGAGAAGTGCTAGACGAGGTCGCCGTTGAGTGCCCGGATCACCGTCGTGCAACTTTGTGAAAGGCAAGCCCGGAGCATATTAAGCCTCCTAATTTCGAAATGCGATTAAAGTATTATTGTTACATATATATTGTTGCATTAAGTTTAGGTGTTGGATGCAAACACTTGTCGCATTGGTTATCCAATCCTTGTCCAGATATTGATACCACGAATCCTATGTAGCTCAGGCTCGTGTAGTGCTTAGCCCGCTTTAACACGGTAGAAGTCGGTGATTTCTGTCCACTGCGAGATATAGGAAGATACATATGGCACGGTTGGCTATATTTGCTATCGTGGAAAAGAACCCGGTCTTAATTTGAAATGAAGACCGGACGAGAGACTTGCCGGTTTGTAGTGACTCCGTCTATGTCGATTAAGGACTGAATCTTGGAGCCTTTCTGTTCATGTTGAACGCATGCCTCTCTCTTAGTTGGCAGTAATCTGAAGACCGACCGTGAAGCCGAGTAGCTCACCTCAGGCCGGGAGTCGATAAGTATAAAGTGCGCCTCGGAAGGGAGCCGTAGGCGTGAGTCCAAGGCGAGGTAATTTAAAAGTCCCGATCGTCTGGCGGAAGGGTAATCCACGAGAGTCTCTGTGTTGATCGAACTCATGAATTTGGTTCTGAGTTGTTCCAAAGGTGACCACGGCTACCCTTGCTAAGTATGCCAGGGTGAGAGTTAGGAATACCCCCTCAGCTGAGTTGTAATTCGATTCGAGTCGCCGTCTCTCCTGGTTAGTGAGAACTTGACGGGCTTATCTCCAAAGTAGATACACTATATAACAAAATGGTTCGAAAATGATGATATTATGATGATAGCCTTATTATATCTGCTATGGTTAATATTGTTTGCTCCTAATAAGTGATTGCTCTAGTGTAACACCCCTGGTGTTAGGCTTGCATAATTGCACTTGCATTTCATGAACATGAGCATCATTCATCCATTCATGAGCTTATAACACATGAAACATGTTATCGAAACATTTCAACATATTGTATATGTTTCATGAGTGTTGTTTTTATGGAATGAATAGTGTGCAGCACCCAAGTACAACATGTGCAACTCACTTTAGTGGAACATAGCTAGTTAGTACGATGCAACAAGATCATGAAACATGTGAAACATGACTATGAAACAAAAGTAACATTTCAATTGTTTTTCATTGTTTCAGTACATTCCGTGCTTGATTCTTGTGTGATCAATGTGTGGTATGGCTAAATATATTTTTAAACAACTTAGCTATACTTAGAAGGTCATTAGGAACCATGTTCATGTTGATCATTTTGCCTAATTAAGTTTTCAAGTCATGGTTTGACCAATTTTGACCCCTAAACCCTTTTGTTTGACTGTTTAAAAAGTGCAGCTTAGAGTGTTTGCATGTCTGGGCAACCTAAAATAAAGTTGTAGAAAATTTTATAAGGAACAAACTTTGTTTAGAAGCCAAGTCTTGAAAATGTGCCCAACATGTTCAAAAAGGACCCACAAGGCAGATTTCAAAGTTGTTTTTCAATTTCTGAAAATCCCTAAGTCATTTCAAAACCAGTTTTGCTTCTTGATCTATAATTCAAAATCTATGCAGAGTTAGGTATTGACCCTTTTGAAGGAAATGTTAAGAATTTCATACTCTACATTTCGTTCAATATGGGTTTTGTCTAGTTCGGTCTAGATTTAGAACTATAGGGCAAAAAGCTAGCAAATTTTGATTTCAAAAAATGGAGGGCAGGCACCGTCGGCTGCCCACCTGCCGATAGGCTGTTGGCACCGTGGCGCGCCGTGGCCGACCGTGCCAGGGCTCCAACGCCCTGTGCTTACCATGCTCCGGCGATGGCCAACCAGGGCGTGTCCCCATTTTGGGAACGGCAGCGCGCCCGTTCCCTCCCACTCTCTCATTTCGCTCTCTGCTCTCTCTCTCTCTCTCTCTCGCCCCTCACTCGCTTGAGCAGCAGCGGCGGCAGCGGCTCAGCTCCAGCACTGCCGCGCCATTCACCGCCGCGTTCCGCCACAGCCACCGCACCACTCGCCGCTTTCTATCGCCACGAGCACCGCCACCTCACGCACCACGCTACCGACCCGCGCGCCACGCGAATCGTCGGAAGGTGAGGTCCAATCGGGTGTTTCTCCAGCGTCGTCGTCGCCACCGTGCGCCATGGCCGCCGGTGAGCCTCAGCCAGAGGTCCTCTGGCCGCGCAACCCTCACCACTACATGCGCGTCGTCGAGTGGAGTTTGGGGGTACCGGTCCGGTCACTGGAGATCTCACCGTCGGCGGGTTCTTGCCGGTCAACGGCGCACCCCTGCTCTGTCTCGCTGGCGCGTGGGGCCAGTTGACCGCTGGGTCCCACATGTCAGTGTTGACTGTGCGAGTAGGTCTGGGTGCACAGCACCGGGTGCACAGCACCGGGTGCACCTAGGTTTTTGTTTCAGATCTGTGTACAGCACCGGGTGCGCGTAGCCGTTAGGGTTCGATTTTGTTTTAAAAATGATTTTTCAGATTTGGATGTTGTTTTGTAAAATTTGTATTTCCCGTTTTGTAGATCCAAATTGGGTGGTTCCAATTTTGTTAGGATCATAGTGAAGTATAGTATTTAGGAAAAATATGACATGAACACTTGTAGTGGAAATTTTGGATGAATTAAATAGGAACTTGAAAGGTGTTTTAAGATGCATGCAAACTTGTTTAAATCATATCTTGAGTTTCTATGGTCCAAAAATTATGAAATTTTGTGGGTAAGCTAGTCTTGCTTAGTAGAAGCTCTAGTAAAAATTTAAGAGTCATTGCATGTATGGTTTTTGAGTTATTGATTTTCCTTTTATCATTAATTGATACTTGTGTAAATTTTTGTAAATTATCTAGGAATCCTATGACCATGAAATTTTGTGGGGAGTATCCCAGTACCTTAAGGATGTTAGGAAAAATATGAAATCTATTACTTGACACTTGTAACTAAGGTTTTCTATTTATGCCTTTTTAAGCACTTATGCCTTGTCATTTTTGTGTAGGCTATTTTACTTATCCAAATGCAATGAAAATTTTATGGTAGTCTACTTAGAGTAGTACTATGCTACTGTAATTTTCTCAGATTTTTATGAGCACCAGAAATATATGTTGCTGTGTAGCCCCAGTTTAAAATGAAATCAAATGATCTTCCTTAATACGAGTTTAGTTAATAATGTTCGCTTTGGTGTATCTTTGAAGCATCTTAGTTTGCTGTGGTGATTTGGCATGTTAGTACAGTGGTTGTCGTAGTAGATAGTAGTACATGTTCTTGGATGATGTTGAATACCTTGTAGAAGAGCTTTGCTACTACTATGTCCAATAAAGTTAAACATGTTCATCTACACTTCATGCATCATGATCATTACATGTCATCTCTCCGATGCACCTATGCATTAGCACTTATATATCTGCATCATACAGGATCGTAGGAGGAGTTGCTAGTAGCAGTTCAGGAAGAGCAGACCGGGACAGATCCACAAGAAGTCCAGGCACAGGAGGTGCCAGAGGAAGAGGAGCAAGGAGAGGACTTGCCCGAGTGCGTGGATCATCATCCTAGTTCGTTCGAATGAGGCAAGCCTCGGAGCATTCTAAGTCTCCTACTTTACAAAAGCAATTCTTTCTATCTATATGAGTTATATATTGTTGCATTAAGTTATAGGAGTTGATTGAAACCGTTGATGCATTTATTACTATCCTTGCCTACCTTATTACCTTTTACCCTGTTAGGTCAGGATCGAATAACTGCTTAGCCCTGCTTAGACCGGTAGCGATCGGTGATTTCTGGTCACCTACTTTTATAGGTGGTTACTGGAAGAAATTAGCTATGGAAAGAATGATATCCTGGAATTAACCATGTGTGATGAATAATTGGAGACCAGACGGAAAAAGTTGGAGGCAGCCAGACCAGGTTCTAGGGTACAGTTAGTTTTCCGTCTGCGTCGATTAAGGACCGATCGTTGCTCGTCCCTCTTGTCATGTTGAACGCATGCCTCACATTTAGCTAGCCAAATAAAGTACCTTTCGACCGCGAAGCTAGTGACACCTTTTCGAGCCAGGATAAACTCGGATGCGCAGATCGGTGCGGAAGAGGGTATAACGGGGACGCGAAGAGTGAGCCCAAGGTGCGTCCTGACAGTCGGGCGGTCCCTGGGTAGTGCGGTCTATGATTGTTATCCCACAACTACTTGGAAAGTGTCATTGGTGATCTAAGCGCCCCTGACGGGGGAAGCATGGTTTGTGTGAGGAATAAATCACCAGCTGGTTAGGAATCGATTCTAATCGCCATCGCTCCTGGATAGTGAGCACTTGACTCAAGCTATGGCATCGTAGTAATTATTATGGAACAATGATGGTTATCTAGATGGTATGGGATATGCTAAAGCTAAATTGGTAACTGGATGTTATTGGTTAATCAAGTGATTGCTATAGTACAGGTGCTTACCTAGATGAATAGGTTATAATAAAGATGATGCAAAGTATTTAAAATGATGTCTTCATGATAACTTATGCTTTTCGCAAACAAGTCAGCTAGCCCACTAAAGAAAGCCTTACATAATCCTTGGTGTCGCTTTATCTTGGTTTAAGATGGGTAAGTCTAGCTGAGTACCTTCTCGTACTCAGGGCGTTGTTCCCATTGTTGTTGCAGATGGTCAAATGTACTACGGCTATTGCATTAACTGCCTATACCCAGCGATGGGTGACAACTAGGACCAAGGGCAAATGGTCACTCCGTATCTCTCATCTGATGCTTTTGTTGGAGATGACTACCTACTGGCATTGTATCTGAACTAAAAGTGTGTGTGGCTTTAAAACTATTTGCTTCCGCTACTTCAGTTTGAACTTGGATTGTAATAACTTTATGTTTAAAACTCTGATGTACTGATATGTGTTTGCAAACTTTATGTAACGTGTGATGGTATTTGCTAAACTTGTACGATCTTGGTTTGTATGTCGATTGGTTTGAAATCCTTCGTGGTTGCATGGACTACCAGGTTATACGGGCTTAAGTTTGCTAAATTATCTGCTTCGGCGGAAGATTTTCTTACTTAATCTCGTATAATTGGTCGGTTCTGTTAAAGCTGGCATCAGAGCAAGGTTTAGCAGGTTACTGTTTATGCGTGTATTTAAAACAAAAGGGTTTTGTGTTACCAAACTAATTACGAACTTGTAGCATATAGGTGTTTCAACCACTAATTTAAAACTTAATGGTGTGCCAGTGGTCATATCCTTTATGCCCAGTTAAGGACTCTAGGTGGCTTATTTAAGTACTGACTTGGGGGTCTTTGCATCATATTTCTATTTCATCGCTCATACGGCGTGCTATTGTATGATGCCATTCACTTGAGTGGTAATGTATGGATCTGTTGCCCCTACGCCTCGGTAAGTGAGAGTTGTGAGAGCATGATCGGATACACTGCCGATCTAGGAAAGTGCTTATATGATGCCGGATTATTTACATGCCATACGCATGTTTGTATGAAGGTATCCAATGTGTGGAGAATTCTGTCCTATGGTGACGATGCCGTCGATAGGATGATGGTTCAGGTAGTTGCTACCGTTGTACGCGTATCTAGGAATACATGTAGAACGAATAGATTACTTTACTGCTTTCATGCATAATTTTCATAATGTCAGGGTTTGGGCTGAAGTAGATCTTTTGCAGGTACATAACAGCGCTATCGTGTAGTACGTATTAGCTACGTTTATGAGAGACCGTTGTATGCCACCGTCTATGCCGCTAGCAATTGTTATTTTTCCTAAGTTTGTGAGAACGTACGGAACGTGCATGCATCATGTTGTTACATATCATTCATGGCATTGTTCCTCCCCTTATAAGTTGATCATCTCATTTTGATAAAAGTGACAACTTAACCTTGTTCTCACGTGGGTAATAAAACAACAATTTGCTACAGATGGCCCGCACGAAGCAGACTGCCCGTAAGTCCACCGGAGGAAGAGCACCTCGACGTCCGTTGTCCCTGAGGGAGCACCGCACCACGGACACCTTCTTGAGCGAGTTTGGCATGCCGACCTTGCTTTGGAGAGTGCTCCATGATGTGGGGTACCCAGAGGGTCAAGAGCCGGTGTACTCTTGGAATGAGAGCCAGTTAGCAGAGGATGGACTTGTAGTGGTAGAGATCACCGTTCCTGCTCTTGGTGATGCTCCAGAGTGGGATGGTTGGCACTTGGAGTTTGAGGGTCGCACTCCTGGTGAGGGTGCAGAGGGAGCAGCTTTCCGCGTCATCAGGGACATCATGAGCAGATTTCCCAGTGAGCTTGCAGCAGCCCTAGCTAGCACCTTTCCTAGGGATGATCCTCGTGATGCTATTTGGGTTCAGCCTCAGGGAAGTGCTTTGGTTAGAGGTCCAGCTGAGGGACAGGCTAGCGACAACCATGCTATGAGTGCTATATTTGCCGCTATCAGAGCGTATCAGGGTCTTGAGTATACCTACTAGACTTTGACTGGCTTGCGTGGTGAGGATAAGCTCAAGGTAAGAAAGCAGAAGGAGAAGCGGGCACGTGCTATGGCTAGTTTGCAGGAGCAGTTGGCTGATATGAGCTTACAGCGGGACCAGGCGGTAGAGAGGGGTAATAGAGCTATGCAGCAGGTGCATACATTGACTCAGGCCAACAACAATGCAGACCGCATGATTGGACAGTTGGTTTAGGAAAGGAATGAAGCCTGGAACGAAAGGGACCTTCTGCTGCAGAGGGTCGATGAGCTAGAGGAGTACAACATCAACCTGCATGAGGAGTTTCACGCGCTCTACAATGGGGTTGGCTCATATGCTCCTCCAGACATCGCTGGCATGGACATCGACGACGAGGACGAGCCTGTAGTTTCACCTGGGGGCGATGGTGACGTCTCCGACCCCGACGACGGCCCCGAGGAGTAGGCTAGTTGCCTTGCGCTAGTGTTTAGGTCCTGTCGCGATGACCTTTCTTTTGTCGGCATGTAACCTAATGGAGCTTGTTTCGAACTTATGAGACTTGGCATGTGATTGGAACTTGGCTAGTAATGCGATGTCTGAACGCATAAAAGTCCAGTGTATGTATGCTGGCAATTTGGTTGTAATGGACACGATGTGTGCGCTTAAGTAATCTAATTAGTGATGTTGTGTTAATTGGAATGACTTATTGTGCCCCTGTTTTATTGTATGAATTTATTCTCTCCAGTGAATTCAGTATGGCATAATTTTTCATTCACTTGCGATCTCTACAACATCGCCTAATAATTACTGTTGCTGAAATATGCAGATGCCGAACACTCGCCGTACCGTGTATGATGCTGCTGAGGCAGGTGGCAGTGCAACTAGGAATGAGAACCGTGAACCGCCACCACCTCCTCCTCCACCATACACCGTGGAACAGTTCTTCGCACAGTTCCTTGGAAGTCAACGCAACATGGAGGGCATGCAGCAGAACATGGAAGCTACATTGCGCCATATTGCTGACAACACCCGCCATGGGTTAAACCCAGGAGGACATGAAGCGAATCAGCATAGCAGTTTCAAGGACTTTATGGACACCAGACCACCAATTTTCAAAGAAGCTGCAGAGCCATTGGATGCAGAAGAGTGGATAAACACCATGGAAGATAAGTTTCATGTTCTCAGGATGACAGAAGTATTGAAAACTGAGTATGCAGCTCATCAGCTGCAAGGCCCTGCAGGAATGTGGTGGAAGCACCACCGCACCACTTTTCCACCTAATGCCCACATTACTTGGAGGGAATTCACTGAGGCTTTTCGTGGAGTTTACATTCCACCTGGTCTGACAGAAATGAAGTTTGAAGAATTTCTCGCACTGACCCAAGGCACCAAGACTGTGACCTAGTATCTACATGCATTCAATAATCTAAGTCGCTATGCCTCTGACATGGTGAATACCGATGCCAAAAAGATCGCTAGTTTCAAAAGAGGTCTGAATCCCAAGATGATGAAGCACGTGGGTACCAACACAAGAACTGGTTTCAATGACTTTGTTAGTGACTGCTTAAAGCAAGAAAAGAACAACAATGTATATGCTACATCCAAGACTCACAAGAGGGCTTTTGAGTCAGGTCCGTCCTAGCCAAGGGCCCCGATGGCAAACCATTCTGCGTATCGTTCGCCTACCCCTGGTGCAAGGTTCAGGCCACCCCAACGGAGGAATCAGAATGCCCAGCAACCTCAGAGGAATCAAAAGCCATTTAAGATGGCGGTGCCACAAGCCAAGACCGGACAAGGCAGTTCATCTGGAGCTGCTACTCAAGTAAGAGGCCCGTGTTTCAACTGCAATCAATCTGGGCACTTTGCGAAGTTTTGCCCATATCCCAAGAAGCAGCAGAATCAGTACCAAGCTTGTGTGCACCACACCACCATTGATGACATCCCGGAGGGAGAGCCCATGATAGTCGGTATGTTTTCTATCAACAATCATCCTGCAGTCATTTTGTTTGATTCTGGATCATCTCATTCATTCATAAGTCAAGCATTTGCAAGAAAGTATGAGCAAAAGATAGTTGAATTGGAATGTGCTTATCGGATCAGTTTAGCTGGGGCTGATCTGTTAACTAATCAGATAATCTAGGGGGTAACCCTGAGTATAGCAGATAGGCGGTATATGCTTAACTTGATAGTTATGCCAGGACTAGTTCTAGATGTGATTATAGGAATGAACTGGATGAATAAGATGAGAGTAGTAATTGACGTTGGAGGAAGAAGCATTTCTCTCAAGGAACCTGTTGGAGAAGGTACATTTCAAGTAACCTTACCTCGGAGAATAGATATGGCCAGTACAACTTGTGCAGTCCAAACTACTCTTCTAGCCAAGATTCCAGTAGTGTGTGAGTTTCCGGACGTGTTTCCAAATGAGTTACCCGGTCTTCCACCGGACCGAGATGTTGAGTTTGCCATTGAGTTAATCCCGGGAACACCACCAATCTCAAGAAGGCCTTATCGGATGCCTCCAAATGAATTAGCCGAGTTGAAGAAACAACTCCAGGATCTGTTGACTAAGGGTTTAATTTGGCCAAGTTCATCAGAATGGGGATGTCCCGCACTGTTCGTGAAGAAGAAGAAGGATAACTCCTTACGGATGTGCGTGGACTACCGGCCACTGAATGCGGTGACAATTAAAAACAAGTATCCTCTACCTCGGATTGATATCTTGTTTGATCAATTGTCAAAAGCCAAGATGTTCTCCAAGATAGATTTGAGATCAGGGTACCATCAGATCAAGATTAGACCACAAGATATAACCAAAACCGCGTTCTCCACTAGATATGGTTTGTACGAGTATCTTGTCATGTCCTTCGGTTTGACAAATGCTCCAGCATACTTTATGTATCTGATGAATTCGGTCTTTATGCCGGAGTTGGATAAGTTCATGATTGTGTTCATTGATGACATTCTAGTATACTCTGAGAACGAACAGGATCATGAAGAGCACCTAAGAATTGTCTTAACTAGACTCAGGGATCACCAGCTATATGCTAAGTTTAGCAAATGTGAGTTCTGGCTGAAGACAGTTCCTTTTCTTGGTCATGTGCTATCTGAGAATGGAATCTCAGTGGATCCTAGTAAGGTACAAGAGGTTATGGACTGGAAGGCACCAAGCACAGTTCATGAGGTTCAGAGTTTTCTTGGATTAGCCGGTTACTATCGTCGTTTTATACCGGATTTCTCGAAGATTGCCAAGCCAATGACAAGTTTGCTATAGAAGGATCATAAGTTCGCTTGGACAAAGGAGTGTGAGGCAGCTTTCTGCACCTTGCAGAAATTGCTAACCACTGCTCCTGTTCTGGCGCAACCGGATATAGAAAAGTCATTTGATGTGTTTTGCGATGCATCAAAGAATGGTTTAGGATGTGTTCTGATGCAAGATGGAAGAGTTATTGCTTATGCCTCACGTCAGTTGCGGAAGCATGAGGTTAACTATCCTATGCACGATTTAGAGCTTGCGGCTGTTGTGCATGCTCTAAAGATTTGGAGACACTACTTGCTGGGGAATGTGTGCAATATCTTTACAGATCATAAGAGTCTCAAATACATATTTACTCAGTCCGAGTTGAATATGCGACAGAGAAGATGGTTAGAGCTGATAAAGGATTATAATTTGAATGTGCACTATCATCTAGGAAAGGCAAATGTAGTAGCGGATGCCTTAAGTAGGAAGTCACATTCTCTTGTTGTGCAACCATTGTTTGAGGATGGGTTCAATTTGTTGCATCCTGCTATGTTGCATAATATCCAGGTTAGCTGTACCTTGGAAAGCAAGATCATTGAGGGTCAGAAAACAGATAAGGGAATATTTCATATCAAGGAGAAAATGAAGAAAGAACCGACTAAGCACTTTAGAGTGGATGAACAAGGAGTGTTATGGTTTAAGGACCATCTAGTTGTACCTAAAGATAGAGAGCTCAAGAACAAATTGATGGATGAAGCTCATCACTCTAAGTTGTCTATCCATCCTGGAAGTGGAAAAATATACCAAGAGTTGAGACCTCGTTATTGGTGGACAAAAATGAAGAAGGAGATTGCAGCGTATGTTGCTCGTTGCGACACGTGTTGTAGAGTAAAAGCTCTTCACATGAGACCCGCAGGAATGTTGCAACCCTTGTCAATACCAGATTGGAAATGGGATGATATAAGTATGGATTTTATCACCGGTTTTCCCACCACACCAAAGGGGAATGATTCGATTTGGGTAATTGTAGATCGCCTTACCAAATCAGCTCACTTTTTACCAGTCAAAACAACATTTTGACCACCTTAGTATGCTGAGAAGTACATTGCAGAGATAGTCTGCTTACATGGTATACCAAAGACTATCGTGTCTGACCATGGATCACAATTTACCACTCATTTTTGGGAGCATCTTCATAAAGGGTTGGGTACTAGCTTGATTCGGAGTACAGCTTACCAACCACAGACAGATGGGCAGACAGAGCGAGTTAATGCTGTTCTTGAAGATATGCTTAGAGCTTGTGTGTTATCGTCTAAGGGTCCATGGGAATCATGGTTACCTTTGGCAGAGTTCGCTTACAACAACAGTTACCAAGAAAGTATCAAGATGGCTCCATTTGAAGCATTGTATGGTAGGAAATGTAGGACACCATTGAACTGGGTTGAGCCTGGAGAGAGAAGGTTTTACGGAATTGATTTTGTTGACGAGGCTGAGAAAAAGGTCCATATTATCCAACAACACATGAAAGCAGCACAGTCACGCCAGAAGAGTTATGCCGATAAGAGAAGGAGACCGCTTGAGTTTGAGGTAGGTGACTACGTTTATCTGAAGGTCACTCCAATGAAGAAAGTACAAAGGTTTGGAGTAAAGAGAAAACTTGCTCCTAGGTTTGTAGGATCGTACAAGATCATGGAGAAGAAGGGTCCCGTGGCTTATAAGTTACAGTTACCAGAAGCGATGGGTTCGATCTTCCCAGTCTTCCATGTATCGCAGTTGAAAAAGTGCTTGCGTATTCCGGAAGAGAGAATAGAACCTCAGAGCATTCAGCTCAAATCAGACATGGAATACCATGAGCAACCGGTTCGAGTTTTGGACACTAAGGACCTAGTCACTCGGAATAAAGTGGTGAGAACCTATAAGATACAGTGGAGTTATCACGATGATGGTGATGCGACGTGGGAAACAGGAGAATATCTACAAAACAATTATAAGGATTTTTATAACAAATGGTTCGTAACTCAAAATCTCGGGACGAGATTCTTATAAGGGGGGAGGGCTGTAACACCCCTGGTGTTAGGCTTGCATAATTGCACTTGCATTTCATGAACATGAGCATCATTCATCCATTCATGAGCTTATAACACATGAAACATGTTATCGAAACATTTCAACATATTGTATATTTCATGAGTGTTGTTTTTATGGAATGAATAGTGTACAGCACCCAAGTACAACATGTGCAACTCACTTTATTGGAACATAGCTAGTTAGTACGATGCAACAAGATCATGAAACATGTGAAACATGACTATGAAACAAAAGTAACATTTCAATTGTTTTTCATTGTTTTAGTACATTCCGTGCTTGATTCTTGTGTGATCAATGTGTGGTATGGCTAAATATATTTTTAAACAACTTAGCTATACTTAGAAGGTCATTAGGAACCAAGTTCATGTTGATCATTTTGCCTAATTAAGTTTTCAAGTCATGGTTTGACCAATTTTGACCCCTAAACCCTTTTGTTTGACTATTTAAAAAGTGCGGCTTAGATTGTTTGCATGTCTGGGCAACCTAAAACAAAGTTGTAGCAAATTTTATAAGGAACAAACTTTGTTTAGAAGCCAAGTCTTGAAAATGTACCCAACATGTTCAAAAAGGACCCACAAGGCAGATTTCAAAGTTGTTTTTCAATTTCTGAAAATCCCTAAGTCATTTCAAAACCAGTTTTGCTTCTTGATCTATAATTCAAAATCTATGCAGACTTAGGTATTGACCCTTTTGAAGGAAATGTTAAGAATTTCATACTCTACATTTCGTTCAATATGGGTTTTGTCTAGTTCGGTCTAGATTTAGAACTATAGGGCAAAAAGCTGGCAAATTTTGATTTCAAAAAATGGAGGGCAGGCACCGTCGGCTGCCCACCTGCCGATAGGCTGTTGGCACCGTGGCGCGCCGTGGCCGACCGTGCCAGGGCTCCAACGCCCTGTGGTGACCATGCTCCGGCGATGGCCAACCAGGGCGTGTCCCCATTTTGGGAACGGCAGCGCGCCCGCTCCCTCCCACTCTCTCATTTCGCTCTCTGCTCTCTCTCTCTCTCGCCCCTCACTCGCTTGAGCAGCAGCAGCGGCAGCGGCTCAGCTCCAGCACTGCCACGCCATTCACCGCAGTGTTCCGCCGCAGCCACCGCACCACTCGCCGCTTTCTCGCGCCACAAGCACCGCCACCTCACGCACCACGCTACCGACCCGCGCGCCATGCGAATCGTCGGAAGGTGAGGTCCAATCGGGTGTTTCTCCAGCGTCGCCGTCGCCACCGTGCGCCATGGCCGCCGGTGAGCCTCAGCCAGAGGTCCTCTGGCCGCGCAACCCTCACCACTGCATGCGCGTCGTTGAGTGGAGTTTGGGGGTACCGGTCCGGTCACCGGAGATCTCACCGTCGGTGGGTTCTTGCCGGTCAACGGCGCACCCCTGCTCTGTCTCGCTGGCGCGTGGGGCCAGTTGACCGTTGGGTCCCACGTGTCAGTGTTGACTGTGCGAGTAGGTCTGGGTGCACAGCACCGGGTGCACAGCACCGGGTGCACCTAGGTTTTTGTTTCACATCTGTGTACAGCACCGGGTGCGCGTAGCCGTTAGGGTTCGATTTTGTTTTAAAAATGATTTTTCAGATTTGGATGTTGTTTTGTAAAATTTGTATTTCCCGTTTTGTAGATCTAAATTGGGTGGTTCCAATTTTGTTAGGATCATAGTGAAGTATAGTATTTAGGAAAAATATGACATGAACACTTGTAGTGGAAATTTTGGATGAATTAAATAGGAACTTGAAAGGTGTTTTTAGATGCATGCAAAATTGTTTAAATCATATCTTGAGTTTCTTTGGTCCAAAAATTATGAAATTTTGTGGGTAAGCTAGTCTTGCTTAGTAGAAGCTCTAGTAAAAATTTAAGAGTCATTGCATGTATGGTTTTTGAGTTATAGATTTTCCTTTTATCATTGATTGATACTTGTGTAAATTTTTGTAAATTATCTAGGAATCCTATGACCATGAAATTTTGTGGGGAGTATCCCAGTACCTTAAGGATGTTAGGAAAAATATGAAATCTATTACTTGACACTTGTAACTAAGGTTTTCTATTTATGCCTTTTTAAGCACTTATGCCTTGTCATTTTTGTGTAGGCTATTTTACCTATCCAAATGCAATGAAAATTTTATGGTAGTCTACTTAGAGTAGTACTATGCTACTGTAATTTTCTCAGATTTTTATGAGCACCAAAAATATATGTTGCTGTGTAGCCCTAGTTTAAAATGAAATCAAATGATCTTCCTTAATACGAGTTTAGTTAATAATGTTCGCTTTGGTGTATCTTTGAAGCATCTTAGTATGCTGTGGTGATTTGGCATGTTAGTACAGTGGTTGTCGTAGTAGATAGTAGTACATGTTCTTGGATGATGTTGAATACCTTGTAGAAGAGCTTTGCTACTACTATGTCCAATAAAGTTAAACATGTTCATCTACACTTCATGCATCATGATCATTACATGTTGAACGCATGCCTCTCTCTTAGTTGGCCATGTCTGAAGACCGACCGTGAAGCCGAGTAGCTCACCTCAGGCCGGGAGTCGATAAGTATAAAGTGCACCTCGGAAGGGAGCCGTAGGCGTGAGTCCAAGGGCAGGTAATTTAAAAGTCCTGATCGTCCTGGCAGAAGGGTAATCCCTGAGAGTGCTGGCGCTGATCGAACCTGCAAATTTGGTTCCTGAGTTGTTCCAAAGGTGACCCATGGCTACCCTTGCTAAGTATGCCAGGGTGAGAGTTAGGAATACCCCCTCAGCTGAGTTGTAATTCGATTCGAGTCGCCGTCTCTCCCGGTTAGTGAGAACTTGACGGGCTTATCTCCAAAGTAGATACACTATATAACAAAATGGTTCGCAAATGATGATATTATGATGATAGCCTTATTATATCTGCTATGGTTAATATTGTTTGCTCCTAATAAATGATTGCTCTAGTGTAACACCCCTGGTGTTAGGCTTTCATAATTGCACTTGCATTTCATGAACATGAGCATCATTCATCCATTCATGAGCTTATAACACATGAAACATGTTATCGAAACATTTCAACATATTGTATATTTCATGGGTGCTGTTTTTATGGAATGAATAGTGTGCAGCACCCAAGTACAACATGTGCAACTCACTTTAGTGGAACATAGCTAGTTAGTACGATGCAACAAGATCATGAAACATGTGAAACATGACTATGAAACAAAAGTAACATTTCAATTGTTTTTCATTGTTTCAGTACATTCCGTGCTTGATTCTTGTGTGATCAATGTGTGGTATGGCTAAATATATTTTTAAACAACTTAGCTATACTTAGAAGGTCATTAGGAACCATGTTCATGTTGATCATTTTGCCTAATTAAGTTTTCAAGTCACGGTTTGACCAATTTTGACCCCTAAACCCTTTTGTTTGACTGTTTAAAAAGTGTAGCTTAGAGTGTTTGCATGTCTGGGCAACCTAAAACAAAGTTGTAGCAAATTTTATAAGGAACAAACTTTGTTTAGAAGCCAAGTCTTGAAAATGTGCCCAACATGTCCAAAAAGGACCCACAAGGCAGATTTCAAAGTTGTTTTTCAATTTCTGAAAATCCCTAAGTCATTTCAAAACCAGTTTTGCTTCTTGATCTATAATTCAAAATCTATGTAGACTTAGGTATTGACCCTTTTGAAGGAAATGTTAAGAATTTCATACTCTACATTTCGTTCAATATGGGTTTTGTCTAGTTCGGTCTAGATTTAGAACTATAGGGCAAAAAGCTGGCAAATTTTGATTTCAAAAAATGGAGGGCAGGCACCGTCGGCTGCCCACCTACCGACAGGCTGTTGGCACCGTGGCGCACCGTGGCTGACCGTGCCAGGGCTCCGACGCCGCGTGGCGACCATGCGCCGACGACGGCCAACCAGGGCGTGTCCCCATTTTGGGAACGGCAGCGCGCCCGCTCCCTCCCACTCTCTCATTTCGCTCTCTACTCTCTCTCTCTCTCGCCCCTCACTTGCTTGAGCAGCAGCAGCGGCAGCGGCTCAGCTCCAGCACTACCGCGCCATTCACCGTCGTGTTCCACCGCAGCCACCGCACCACTCGCCGCTTTCTCGTGCCACGAGCACCGCCACCTCACGCACCACGCTACCGACCCGCGCGCCACGCGAATCGTCGGAAGGTGAGGTCCAATCGGGTGTTTCTCCAACGTCGCCGTCGCCACCGTGCGCCATGGCCGCCGGCGAGCCTCAGCCGGAGGTCCTCTGTCCACGCAACCCTCACCACTGCATGCGCGTCGTCGAGTGGAGTTTGGGGGTACCGGTCCGGTCACCGGAGATCTCGCCGTCAGCGGTTCTTGCCGGTCAACGGCGCGCCCCTACTCTGTCTCGCTGGCGCGTGGGGCCGGTTGACCGCTGGGTCCCACGTGTCAGTGTTGACTGTGCGAGTAGGTCTTGGTGCACAGCACCGGGTGCACCTAGCCTTTTGTTTTAGATCTGTGTACAGCACCGGGTGCGCGTAGCCGTTAGGGTTCGATTTTGTTTTAAAAATGATTTTTCAGATTTGGATGTTGTTTTGTAAAATTTGTATCTCCTGTTTTGTAGATCCAAATTGGGTGGTTCCAATTTTGTTAAGATCATAGTGAAGTCTAGTATTTAAAAAAAATATGACATGAACACTTGTAGTGGAAATTTTGGATGAATTAAATAGGAACTTGAAAGGTGTTTTTAGATGCATGCAAACTTGTTTAAATCATATCTTGAGTTTCTGTGGTCCAAAAATTATTAAATTTTGTGGGTAAGCTAGTCTTGCTTAGTAGAAGCTCTAGTAAAAATTTGAGAGTCAATGCATGTATGGTTTTTGAGTTATAGATTTTCCTTTTATCATTGATTGATACTTGTGTAAATTTTTGTAAATTATTTTGGAATCCTATGACCATGAAATTTTGTGGGGAGTATCCCAGTACCTTAAGGATGTTAGGAAAAATATGAAATCTGTTACTTAACACTTTTAACTAAGGTTTTCTATTTATGCCTTTTTAAGCACTTATGCCTTGTCATTTTTGTGTAGGCTATTTTACTTATCCAAATGCAATTAAAATTTTATGGTAGTCTACTTAGAGTAGTACTATGCTACTGTAATTTTCTCAGATTTTTATGAGCACCAGAAATATATGTTGTTGTGTAGCCCTAGTTTAAAATGAAATCAAATGATCTTCCATGATTGTTATCCCGCGGCTACTTGGAAAGTGTCATTGGTGATCTAAGCAACCCTGACGGGGGAAGCATGGTTTGTGTGAGGAATAAATCACCAGCTGGTTAGGAATCGATTCGAATCACCATCGCTCCTGGATAGTGAGCACTTGACTCGAGCTACGGCATCGTAGTAATTATTATGGAACAATGATGGTTATCTGGATGGTATGGGATATGCTAAAGCTAAATTGGTAACTGGATGTTATTGGTTAATCAAGTGATTGCTATAGTACAGGTGCTTACCTAGATGAATAGGTTATAATAAAGATGATGCAAAGTATTTAAAATGATGTCTTCATGATAACTTATGCTTTTCGCAAACAAGTCAGCTAGCCCACTAAAGAAAGCCTTGCATAATCCTTGGTGTCGCTTTATCTTGGTTTAAGACGGGTAAGTCTAGCTGAGTACCTTCTCGTACTCAGGGCGTTGTTCCCATTGTTGTTGCAGATGGTCAAATGTACTACGGCTATTGCATTAACTGCCTGTACCCGGTGATGGGTGACAACTAGGACCAAGGGCAAATGGTCACTCCGTATCTCTCATCTGATGCTTTTGTTGGAGATGACTACCTACTGGCATTGTATCTGAACTAAAAGTGTGTGTGGCTTTAAAACTATTTGCTTCCGCTACTTTAGTTTGAACTTGGATTGTAATAACTTTATGTTTAAAACTCTGATGTACCGATCTATGATTGCGAACTTTATGTAACGTGTGACGGTATTTGCTAAACTTGTACGATCTTAGTTTGTATGTCGATTGGTTTGAAATCCTTCGTGGTTTCACGGACTACCGGGTTATACGGGCTTAAGTTTGCTAAATTATCTGCTTCGGCGGAAGATTTTCTTACTTAATCTCGTATAATTGGTCGGTTCTGTTGCATCTAGTACAAGTGCTAATCTAGTGGACATGTAAATGATGATAAGCTTGATGCTTAGTTTAAATTGGTCACTATATTCATAAGCTCTTTTATGCAAATGTGTCAAGCTAGCCCACCTCTTAAGCCTTGCATGATCCTTGGTGTCTTTTATTTCTGGTTTTGTCGGGTAAGTCTAGCTGAGTACCTTCTCGTACTCAGGGTTTATCTCCCACCTGTTGCAGATGACCAGTTCTACTTTGGTTGCTGCAAGTATTGCCTTCTCCCGGCTGGGGATGAAGACTAGACCGTTGGGCACGGTCTCTCCTAGTTCTCGTATCTGAAGGTGCTTTTGTGGGACATGACTAAGATCTAGCAATGTATTTGAAACTATTAAGTTATGTACTAAACTATGTTGCTTCCGCAGATTTGAACTTGGTTTGTAATATTTTATTTTGAACTCTGATGGATGTAATCCAAATGCTACTTGTGAAATGTTGTAACGAATGATGTGTTGTGTTGAACCACTACGGTCTTGGTTTGTATGTCGAGAGTTGGTTGAAATCCTTCGTGATTTCCGGACTACCAGGATTATGGGAGCTTAAGTACAGGAATTTGATCGCTTCGGTGATTGTTTTTGTACTTACGTTCTTATGATTTGGTCGGTTCTGTTACATTGACGATGTTGGTTCATGCTCAAGCCATGATGATGATGCTACTACGAGCTCTTCAACTACATCACATTGTCTCATGTCACAAGGCGACACCAAGGTATCAAATGATAATGTGGTTGATCATGTTGATTCATATGATGAGCTTGTTAGTAGACTTGCTAGCATGACCATGTCTTTAGAAAATGAGAAAGCTAAAACATTGAAATTGGAAAATGATAACTCATTTCTAAAGAACTCTTGTGAAGAACATAAGAAATTACTTGATGCTTTTAAATCTTCACCTGATGAGCTAAAATTGAATCATGAGACACTTCTTACATCTCATGATGAATTATTAGAACAACACGCTTCTCTCATTAAAATGTTTATAAAGAAACTTAAAAGTAATGAGAGCTCATCACATGGATCAATTGATCAATCACATATTGTTGCTAACCCTTGTGATGTAGGCAAGAAGCATGTATCCACCTCTTGTAATGATTTATTAGATATGCCATACTCTTCACATATAGATGCTTGCTCTACTTATATGTCTTGTGAGACTAACCTTTTGAAGGAGAACAATGAGCTCAATGAACAAGTGAAGAAATTGAGCAACAAGTTAGAGAGGTGCTACAACTCTCAAGTCACCTTTGGGCATATATTGAAGACTCAAATAAACTTTGGTGATAAAAGTGGAGTCGGCTTCAAGACTAGCAAAGTCAATCATCAAGAAAGCCGCAATGACACAAGTGGCATTGGATTCAACAAGAGCAAGATCGAGAGCAAAAGATGGGGCAAGAGAAGATATGAAAGAGAGATGAAGAAGCAAGAACAAGAGAAGCTCTCTCATTTCATGTGCTTCAAGTGCCATGAAGTGGGACATTTTGCAAATGGTTGCCCCAATGAAGAAAAGCTCAAGTTGAAGAAAGAAGAAGAGAGGTTAAGGCATGTTAAGTGCTTCAAATGCCGCACTTGGGGTCATCTTACCTCAATGTGCTCAACCAAGCAATTGGTGAAGCAACAAGTGAAGCCTCAACCAAAGCCACAAGTTGAGCAAGAGAAGACACCCCAAGAGCAAATCAAGATCAACCATGAAGATGATGGTGATTTGATGATAAAGAAGAAGAAAACAAGAAGGGGTGGAAAGGCAAGGCATCCAATGCAAACTCAAGATGCTAAGATGATGAGCAAGAATAAAGATGAGAAGAAAGATTATGCTCACATCAAGTGCTTCAAGTGTGGAAGTATGGGACACTTTGCCTCTAAGTGTCCTACCAAGCTTGAGAAGAAGGCTCAAGCAATCCATGAGAGGCAAGGAAATGAGAAGCACCACATGAGCAAGGAAGAGAAGGCTCAATCAAAGAGAAAGTGCTACTCATGCCGGGAAAGGGGACACATGGCATATTCATGTTCCCTAGGTAACATCCCTAAGCCTATTTCAACTAATGATGATTCTATGCTTAGGAAGGGTGGTAATGATACCTCTATGGTTGCTATTGCAAAACATCCCGCTATTCATACTAAGGCTATGCCTAAGTATGTTGCACCTAACTTGAGAGGACCCAAAGTTGTTTGGGTATCATCAAAAAGTGGATGATTGTTTATAGGTACCATCGGCATTGGAGGCTTGGTTCAAATGACATTCATCTTGTTGATCATGTAGTTGAGCCAAGTATTGCTAAGTGATGATCATTATCCCAATGCCATGACAAATTGAGTGAAGTCCAAATGTGCTACAACATACAAGTGTCAAATTCAAGTTGTTGGTGATTCATTGGATATATTTGATCGTTTGCAAATAATTGAGTTGAAGCTTGCAAGTTGGATGATCATGAGCCAACCAATGTATATCTCTTGTTGATCATTTCATTTGGGTGCATATGAGTTGATTGAAAGGGACAAATATGCAAAGTTGCTTGCTATAAGTTGATTGAATGGATAATTGATTAGTAATCAAGGTTGGATTGATTTGTGTTGGATAAATTCATGAGATGACTTTTAGTAAGTGGTGTGAATGGATATATGTCTTATGGAAGTATTCAAACAAGTTAGTTTCAAGTTTGATTCATATTTGATGAAGTATAGCTCAAGTGATTGAAATATGTCCTATATTGAAAATCTGAGTGAGCTGTGATCTTAGCCATGTTTGAGTAATCAAAACTTATTGGATTGGCATAAAAATTGATGTACATGCTCTAGACTTATGGTATAATATGCTGTAAAATTTTCATGAGAATTGGATAAGAAATGCTTTAGTTTTGGAGTGGATCTTGTCAGCTATAGTGCAGCAGTTTTCAGCATGTAGCAGTGGTGGAAGAATTGAAATCTGGTAGCAATCTAGAAGTAAAATGAATCTCAAATTTTTACAGCTACTAGATAACTTAGTAATGCACACCTCCATCAAATTTCGTTGTATTTGGATTTGTACTTTGGGAAATATGCATATTTCTTTGAAGGGTACAGAATCTGCTAGAAAAGTGACAAATGTTGGATTGATCTAGAGTCACTTTGATTGAAAGGTCCTCAAGTTGGAAACATGTTTACAAGTATTTGAGGTACCTAAGTTTGATTTTAAGATGATATAGAAGCATGACAAGCAAAGAGTACAAGGCTATTTGATTGTGGAGTGTACTTTGCACACTTTTGGTACTCAAGATAAAAATCAAGATCAAACTCGAGTTGAGGATGAAGTTTAAGTTCAAGTGATGATTGTAGATCATTTGGTAGAAAGAAAAGGACTTAAACAAGTATAAAGGAAATGACTTAAACAAGTAGAATTTGATTGATGAAATGAAAACTAGCATGCATAGGATGATAGCTAGACACTTGGTATGCTTTTCAAGTAATGCTAGTACCTTGCTCTTAAATGTTGATCTCATGAGGTATCTAGTGATTTTATTTCAAAGTGATATCTAGCTAACCATGGTGCTAAGGATGAACTTAAAGGTGCAACTCCGATTGGTATCTCACTTCAAAGGTTTATTCTATACACCTTAGCATCATTTGGTAGTAATTACTCTCCCACATTTCCATTCTATGCATATGTGCGAGCTTCAAAACAAACACTCTAGCACATATGTAGGGGGAGCTAATACTACCATTTCGGGTTTGTGGTACTTGTCCAAAATCATTTACACATGGTAAAATTGCTTGGGCAAGCAACATGAATCCAAAAGAGCTTAATTTCCATATCTTTGTAGAGTTGTCATCAATTACCAAAAAGGTGGAGATTGAAAGGTCCTTGTGTGGTTTTGGTAATTGAGTGACAACCCTAGGTGGACTAATTGTATTTATGTGAGATACACAGGTGATTAGTCCACAAGTATATGTGTGTGAGCAACATATGCCGTCAAGGTGAAAATGGTTTGGAGATGTTGCAAAGCTCACACATGTGATGATGAAGGAGCTTATTGCACATGAGACATAACATTGAGTCATGTGATCAAGGTGGAGAAGATCAAGACAAGACTTGGCTTGATGGACTGGTTGCAAGCGTGAAGGGCAAAGCAGAGGCTTTGGAGCGATGGACCACGTGGCGGTGAAGCTTGAGCAAGACTTGGCGCCGATGGACGAAGGCAACGGTGAAAAGCAAGTGAAGTCAAGATCGATGAACCAATATGATCACGTGATGATATAAAGTGGATCATATCATTGTCGATCATGTTGGTGCATGTGTTGCATCGACATTGGAGGAGATGGAATGGAATGGAATACGCAAGGCAAAGGTATAACCTAGGGCATTTTATTTCACCGGTCATAGGTGTGTAGAGAAGTTGATGACCGGGTTTAGGATAGATGATCGTACTATCAAGAGGGGTAAACTTGTTTGCATATCGGTCATCTAGTGCCACTCGAGTGATCTAACTTTGCATCGTCGTTAGGATTGAATGGTGTGGCAAGTTGAGTGGCTAATCCTTTGGAAAATGGTTGTGAAAAGCTAACACACATACACATGGTGGTGTACACTTGGTGGTGTTGGCACATTTACAAAGGAGATGAAGTTGGAGTTGATGTGGATCAACTCGGTGATGAAACGGAGGTGAGAAAGGTCCCACAGAGTGGACCGGACTCTGGTCACGCAATGACCGGACGCTGGCTGTGTGCGTCCGGTCAGGGTGACGTGTGATGACGCAGGTAGAGCAGAGAAGCTGGAGAGTGACCGGACGCTGGTGCCGTGTCCGATCGAGACCGATCGGACGTGTCCGGTCATGTCCGGTACCTTACTGGAAACGACCGAACACTGGGGTTGCTGCGTTCGGTCAGTTCATGCTGCAGCGTTCGGTCGTCATATGATCATTGAGATTGGGTGTACTGTATTTGAAGCAGGTGACACATGGCTGTCATCGAGCGACCGGACGCTGAGGTCCAACGTCCGGTCAACATGACCAGAGCGTCCGGTTGGCCTGACTTTTGCCCAGTGAAGGGGTAACGGCTCTATTTGTTCATGGGGTTATAAATAGAAGCTATGGTCGGCCTTGGGCCGGTAGCTGAGCACACTAGAGCCTTTGTGGCTTGTGTGGTAGTGCTTGGGAGCCCTCCATCTCACATATGCTTGATAGTGATCATCCGATTGTGTGAGAGAGCGATTCTAGTGCGATTGCATCATGAGGTTGCATCGAGTGGCACTAGGTGATCGAGTTGCAAGCCGGTGGTGCTTGTTACTCTTGGAGGTTGCCACCTCCTAGATGGCTTGGTGGTGGTCTCCGTCACAGCCCACAAGAAGCTTGTGTGATGCTCCGGAGAAGAGCTTTGTGAGGGGTATTGTGCTCGCCCCGCGGGAGCCACAAAGAGCAACTCTAGTTGAGCGTGTCATTGAGCTACCCTCACTTTCGGGGTAGGTTCTTGCGGTGCCCGACGTGCGGGCTTGGCGGGTGATGCCAATTAGCCACCGAACCACCAAGTGAGCGGTCGACACAACGGGGACTAGCATGTTGGCAAGCACATGAACCTCGGGAGAAAAATCACCATGTAAACCTTGTTCTTCTCGTTGGTTTGCAATCCCCTTTCACAAGCTTGTATTTATATTTCATATACATTGTGCTTGTGTAGTTGCTCTTGTAATTAGTTAGCTTGTGTAGCTTACTAGTTACCTTCTTGCTTGTGTAGCATAGAAGTAGCTCCCTTGCGTGGCTAATTTGGTTTGTGTTACCTTGTTAGTCACATTGCTTAGTTTGTGTAGCTAAGTATTTGCGCTCTCTCTAATTTGGCATTGGTTGCCTTGTTATTGAGCATTGCTAGTGAGCTTAGGTGGCTTTGTGCTTTTGCTTACTAGCTTGTGTAGGAGCTCCCTTGTTGCTTGAAGTACTAGTGGCATAGGTTTGTGTGACCTTGCTTCTAGAATTAGTTAGGTGAGCTCTAGCTAGCCCGGCACCTTTGTTGCTTAATTAGTATCTTTGGAAGGTGCTAGAGAACATAAATAAAGGGGTGTAGTCTTGGCTAAACCGATAGTTTTAATTCTGCACTTGTTTCAGTTAGCCCACACGATTATTTTTAGAAAGGACTATTCACCTCCCCTCTAGTCCGCCATCTCGACCCTACAGTCCTGTGTCCGGTGAATATGACCGGAGCGTCCGGTCACCCCGCATTGTGCCCAGTGAAGGGGTACAACGGCTCTATTTCGTGGGGGCTTTTATTTAAGCCCCATGGCCGGCTCAAGCTCACTCTCTTGGCCATTTTCATTGATATAGCAACCTTGTGAGCCTAGCCAAAGCCCTCCCACTCATCTCCATCATTTATCCATCATCATTGTGAGATTGGGAGAGAATCCAAGTGCATTGCTTGAGTGATTGCATCTAGAGGCACTTGGCATTCGTGTTTCGCTACGGGATTCACTTGTTACTCTTGGTGGTTGCCGCCACCTAGACGGCTTGGAGCAGCGAGGATTGTTGAGCAGAGGTTGGTGATTGTCTCCGGCTCCGATCGTGGTGATTGTGAGGGGTCTTGTGCCTTCCCCGGCGGAGCGCCGAAAGGTAACTCTAGTGGATTGCTCGTGTCATTGAGTTACCTCACTTATGGGTAGGTTCTTGCAGTGTCCAATTGTGTGGACGAGGTTCGTGCAACACCTCTTAGCCGCCGAACCACCAAGTGTTGGTCGACACAACGGGGACTAGCGTGCCGGCAAGCACGTGAACCTCGGGAGAAAAATTGGTTGTCTCTTACCCTTTGGTTTTCTCCCGGTGATTGATTTAGTATTCATCTTGTGATTGGTTCACTCCTCTACACGGCGGTATAATCACCCTACTCACTCATTTATATTCTTGCAAACTAGTTGTGGCAAGCTCTTTAGTGTAATTAGATTTGAGAGCTTGCTTTGTTATTTTAAGTTCATCTAGTGGAGCTCTTTAGAGTAGCAAGATTGAGAGCTCTTAGTGAGTAGTAACATTGCAAGTTGTGTGCCTAGTAATCATTGCAACTAGAATTGTTGGATATGTGGCTTGCAACCCTTGTAGAGCTAGAGCAAGTTTGCATTTCGCTATTTGTCATACTAATCAAATTGCTCTAGTTGACTTGTAGAATTCTAAATAGGCTATTCACCCCCCCTCTAGCCATATTAGGACCTTTCAAGCACTCGGCAAAGAACTTGTTCGCCGAGTGCTCGAGGGAATACACTCGGCAAACATAAAAACACTCGGCAAATTTGACGTTTCCGGTAGTGAATAGGGTTACAAGGCAAGGGAGACAAAGAGGGGGAGGGGCTTAGACGATGGTTTAGGGTCATGGTCAGTCCCATGGTGATGGTGATATGCAAGATTGTAGGGACACCACCAATCAAGTGACAAGGGATCTCCATTGAGCAAGAACAGTCAGCACATGAGCTACATAGCACAGAGGTTAGGCCATCTCCAATGAGAAAGGCAACATCCTTCGGCATGGCGTCTCAATGAATTATTAGTCGAATCAACTGTTCAAGGAAGCAAAAACAAGAAGAGAAGAACCAATTCATGTTTTAGAGTCGACTCTTGGTGAATAAAAAAAGGAATTAGACCCACCTGGGAGGTCATGTGGTATGTTGATTACTCGTTCAAAATAGTAGATCTTTGCCACCACCCATCACCATTGAGGTAACCACTAACGTGGATCGAAGGCTGATGGTGGATGGGAGGAGCAGTAAATCCGAGCTTGTAGGCTACACTAGACACGCTCGGATCTCCAGCACGATGACACAATGGATCCCAACTCGGCGTATGGCTCAGGCTTATGTAGATGTGTTCGGCACGATGGCACGGTACATCTTGGCTCAACTACTTCCAAACGCACAATGCATCCTAACTCGGTGATGGTTTAGGCTTGTGTATATGTGTTCATCACGGTAGATCTCGGCTCGGCCACTTCCAGGCGCACAACGGGTCTATGGATCAGCAAGGTGGGCAGAAATCAAGTGTAGGGAGCGTGGCAAAAATATTACTAAGTGCCATAGGACTTGTATAGTGTTGTAGATGATAGCTTACCGTCTTATGGCGCCTATTTGCATTGGTTGTGGGTATAGTTCTAGTTTGTAGTAGAACAGGCCGGGAGTTTGTAATCCCTCATGTTTTTGGAGATTTACAGGAACCAGTTACTGGAATTGTGTTTCCATCTAAAAGAAGAGAGAGAAAGAAAGAAAGCAACAGCGAGCGACGAGGAGAGTTGCAACTTGCATGGCCAAGGAAACAAGGTTGGCCCTGGCCGCTTGGAGAGAAGTGTGTGTATTGAAAGAACCTTATGTGGGACTAGGGGTGTCGGTGTTTCATAAACCGGACTAGTAAATTTATACAATTGCCGCGCTGCTCTAGGAAGACGATGTTAGCATCCAATAGACACGAGGATTTATACTGGTTCAAGCCAGAGCCCTACATCTAGTCTCAGAGAAGATCAAGTGCGTGTTCCTCGCTTGAATGCTCTGGAGTTCTTACAATGGGGGTGCAAGAATGGTGAAAGAGGTGGTAGAACCTATGCTAGACGAGGGGCAGTCTGAAGAGAAGCTCCAGGAGCCCTACTGCTATGGATGGAATGGTAGAGGATGAAGAATGTCATGATCCCCCGAGATGGGAGCCCTGGCCTCCGTTATATAGAGTTTGGGGCCAGGGCTCGTTACAAAGAGAAGGTTCCCCCAACTGAAGGGTCGAGAGGCTGAGGGAGGTCCTAGCTAACTTGGCTTGCAAGCTACGCCATTTTTTGATGCTTGCCCGGGCGTGGCTATCGTCATGGTCGTGTGGCCATGTTGCAGCAGGATCTGACATGGTGATACTGTGCCGGCCGTGGCATCACTGTAGCCATGGTGATGGTTCATCAGCTGTCCTGTGCAACGCGGCATCCGTCATGGTCTTTGCCGTCGTCCCTAGGTTCCCTAGGACGTCGTACCCGTAATAGGTACCTGCCCTGGGTCGTTGTTCGCCTATCCGCTTCGTGGGGCTAAGGGCCACGACCCCGATCATTGGCATCGGGGCTCTTCGTCAGCCAGGGAGGTCTCTAGGTTGAGACCCTTGTCATGGATCCCATCCCGTAGTGTGTGGGATCATACACGTGTCCTGTTGGTCCATATTTGGACGGTAGGCATCGTACCCATGGTCACCACCGTGCGACGTGGCGCTGGGACGGTGCCCGATCGGACCGAAGGGACTATCATCACATCGATCCTTGGGGGTCGGTGTGGTGTTCTTGCCCTCGTCAGGGTAGGCACGTCAAGAAGCAGGGATCGACCCCTCCCTGTCCCTCCCAGGGGTCATGACTAGGGAGAGGTCGCACACTTGAGCATCACATGACTATTGCTAGGAGAAGGGGTCGTGATCACCCATGGCCTTGGCGCTTGGCCTGCTCTGCTCGGCTTTTGCTAGGCCTCGGGCATTCGGGCCTTTGCTCTAGCTGTTGCGCTATGGGCCACGTAGCCTGCTAACTAATCGGTGCCTTGAGACCCCCAGGGTGGAACCCCAACGAGGGGTGAAAACGGTACGGATATTTTCTGGCCGTATTCAAAATCGAATCCATTTAGAGGGGTTCAGATCTGTCTGTATCCGAGTCCGAATATTCAACATTCGATATCGTATCCATATCTGAATACTCAAATTGCATATTTATGATTGGCACTATCCGTATTCGAATCTGAATCTAGGCAAAAATATGAAAACAAATGTAATATCAGTGATATTCGTCCGTATCCGATCCGTTTTCATCCCTATGTGGGAGCCTAAGGTGCTTTTTGGCATAAACAACCAAATAAATCAACTCGATTTTGCTATGTTTCTACAAAATCCGGCATCAACAATAGGGATTGGATTAAGCCTCGGAGAGTTCACTAAAATAACCAAACCAATCTATGCTCATGCGGGCGTGCAATCGTGCTCTCAGAGTCATGTTCTTTAGACTCCATGCTCCGTGGTGCCATCAAGGGGGCACGCTGCCACCCCCTCATTCCTTGATTTGATTGATTTATTTGGTCGTGCCCCCACAGTCCGCCGGTCGCCTCCCTCTCAATTTGGCCACATATCACTTCCTGAATCGGCTACACTGACAGTCGTTGATGTGGATTTAGCCGTGCGCTCATGCCACCACAAGCCCAGAGCAAGAGTCGATTTCTTCTTTCTGATGATGTAGCTGCCTGTCCATGGACGAATCGATGCACACCGCACTGTTGTGGCCTGTGGAATGTGGATGACGAAGAAAAAAGATGAAGGAGACGACGTGGTCAGATTCGCGGGTGGGACACAGACCGTGGGCGCGTGATGATTTCATTCGGACTAAGGAGGCATCCCGCCGGCACTTTGCATAGTGCTAAGACTGTCTCCAACAGGCTATGCATCACGCTACCCATACCCAAAACGCATCGTTCACAGGGGGGAAACACCCTCCAACAGAGTAGACAAACGGAGTACCTATTTTGCGTCCGAGGTGAGAGGGAACCCAAAACTGTGTCATTCGAGAGAGAGGGAGGGAGGGAGAGAAAACAGAGCAGACATGGAAAGAGAAGCAGAGCAGGGCGGCAGTGCTTGGCTGCGGCAACGCCGTTGGCGGCTTTGGAGCGCTCGGCTCCGGCGCGATGGAGTAGAGTAGAGAGGAGAGGAGAGGAGGAATAGGAAGAGAGATGGAGGGAGAAGGCAACGACGGTCTCGGCTATGCTCTTGGCAGCGGGCGCTCGGTAGCAGTGGCTCACGGCTCCGGTAGGCGGAGGCGCGACAGTAGCCACGACGGTCGCGGGCCTGCGTCCGGCAGCAGGGGCGCAAGGCAGACTCGAGAGCTGAAGGCGGCAGCGGCTCCGGCGAGTAGCGAGCTCGATGGTGCTATGTGGCTTCCTTGGCGCGGAGGCTTCGGCAGCGGGATTCAGACCACGTCGAGCATCTCCGGCTACGGGGCCCTGTAGCGGGCACCGCGCGCCTCGGCGGCGTGCTTCGCGAGCTCCGACGGCAGATCGAGGCGGTACGAGGCGGATCGAGGCACATCGAGGCATATGCGACGGCGTGCGGCCGGATCCCTCCTTCCTCGGCCAGATCCGGTTGGGGGTGGTGGTGCTCCCCTCCTTCCCCGGCCAGATTCGGCATGGAGGCGAGCGAGGAGGAGGCCAGCGTGGAGGCGGGCGGCGCTTGGCGGGGAGAGAGGCGGGCGGCGCTCAGCGCCTCTCTTTTTGCGTTCGCTGTTGGAGTTCGCCAGTTTTGAGTGCAGTTTTCTTTCGCTGTGCGTGACTCAAACGGTGAAATAGGTCTCGTATTTGGATCGGCTGTGCTGGAGATAGTCTAACCAACCATATATGTGTGCGCCGCGCTATGCCGTAAAAGGTTAAACTCATTTGGCGTCCAAAAAAGCTCGCAAGTTGACACGGGGACCGGCCGAGGATGACCGGACTGGGAATCATGGGATCCAACGCGGCCAATGGCGGGACGACAGCTTACCCCCCCGGCCCCGCGCTCTGGTGCCGCGGGACAGTGACGAGTGACCACCCAGGGCCAGAATCCCAGATAGTACGATAGATACGCTGAGCTGACCTGAGCTGACCTGATGAGCGCACTACCCTACTAGTACGTCCGGCCTACTTCATGCTAGTCTGGCAGTAGGCTCTGCTCCTGTATTGTAAGTACTGATTGATTGGTCAGTAGGTGGGCTCTACCATGGTTGTTGATGCTGCAAATGGCCCAGCCCAGACCCAGCATTCGACATATAAACGGCCCGATTGACAATTTTTGTGCGGCTAACCGGCCTGTTCGCTGGTCGGTTTCTGATCTGATTTGAGCTGACTGATGCTGGTTTGCTTTAAAATAAAAACACTGTTTACTAGCTGATTTGGACTGACTGAAACCAATAAACGAACATGCTGAATAATTATTAATAATTGGTGACGGTTATATAACATAAATATACCATGTCCCTGTTCGTTTGTCTTGTAATCCGTACTTTTCAGCTTTTTTTAACCGGAACAGTGTTTTTTTCTCTCAGCAAATCAGCCGAAACACTTCTTCGACTTTTTTTCAGGAAGCCAACCGGAGCCCATATGTATGCATGATGCACGTATGTAGCCTTTCTCGGTAGCCATTTGAAAAATAGTAATCCGACGTGGGTTGGGAAACGGCTACCTGATAATGGGGCTCGGCGGTGGAGCGGCGCACATGGTGAAAAAGGCATCCGCCTGATCGAAAACGACGAGCGGTAGGCAGCAGCAGGCGGCCAGGCGCATCGCATTGCATGCAGCAAGTATCAGCAAGCGTGCAGGCAGGCAGGCAGAAACAAACAGAGCAAGATTCGCGGTGACAGGCCGGGAGTGACATGGACCGGCGGACCCCCCAGGGCCAAGATACCATCTCTCTAGTAGTGTCGTTGCTGCTGGCCGGGCCTGGCTGGCTGGCTGGCTCCACCCTCCGCGGCACGCCTCACCTCCACCAACGGTCCGCTGTCCATCGCGCATCGGCTCCGGACGTCGTCCGCACGCCGGCCACGATTATTTAGCTGCCGCCCGCCTCAGGGCTAGCTACTAGTACTCCGTGATTGCTACTCTAGGCTAGCCAAGCCTAAGAAACAAGAGGAGCAAGCAGGGCAACGAGTCCGGAATCTGATGCGCCCGCCGTACCTGCTCCGGAAACAAAGTTTTTCTCTCACACCAAAACTAGTCAAGAGTAAATAATCCACAATACGATACGGCCTCCCGAACAGGCTTAGTCCTGCGTAGTACTCCCTCCGTCCAAATTTAGGTTTGGTTTAGTTCAAAAATTTTCAACCCAAATTATCACATCGAATCTTGCGGCATATGCATGGAGTATTAAATATAGAAAAAAAATTAATTACACAGTTTAGTTGGAAATCGCGAGATGAATGTTTTAAGACTAATTAGTCCATGATTAATCATAAGTGCTATAATAACTAACATACGCTAATGATGGATTAATTAGGCTTAATAAATTCGTCTCGCAGTTTCCAGATGAGCTATGTAATTAGTTTTTTTATTAATATCCGAAAACTTCATCCAATATTCCTGAAACATCCGATGTGACATCTAAAAATTTTCATTTTGTGAACTAAACATAGCCTTAAGTGCTCGTTTGCACTTCAAAATTTTTCCCAAAATACTCGGTTCTCATAGGCCTGAACGAGCGCAGCAGTAGTCTGGAATCTTGGAAAGTTCAGATAGAGCAGTGCAGCAATAATAGTATTTTATTTCCTCTACGGAACGAGTGGCCGCGGACGGACAGGGCTCGAGGCGTGGAACTCACCCTGACCACACATTTGCTGGGCTTGACAATATGCGCTGTTGGCTGGTCCGTACAGGACGGCAGCATAGGGATAGAAAGGTAATTTGCCACCTCCACTGAGTTGCTGCATTGAACCTAGACGTGCGGCTGTTGTGGGACGGAGGGAGTACTCCGTAGACGGTACACTGACTGCTCTCTGTGCGGCACGTGCTGTGCAGCGGTGAATTGGTGACGGTGAGCCTGGCCTCTTGCCACCAGTACAGTGCATCCATGGGTTCACTGTTCACAGGGCTACTTGCAACTTTACTGGAGTACTATAGATTGTTTGTGGAAAAAAAAGAATCTTTTATCTTCTGACGAATTATTCACATTACTCACGTGTTCTATTAATTAATGTACATCTATATATATACTCATATAATTGAAGATCAAAATTTTCTTCCGGCCCCACTCTCTCCTATCTGTCACTCGTTTCTCTTTCAGTCTCAGTTTGATGCCCCTCACTCTCATATTTCTCCCTTCTCGCTTTTTACGAAGGATAAACGTGGATCCACGGTACGGAAGTTTGGACATGCAAAACCTACGCTGGTGCCACACATTCATGTCTGTGGCCTGGGCGCCTAAACCTGTGCGCGTTACGGGAGCACCTACTTAAAATTTCCAATGCCCGATTAATCTTTTATTGTACTAGGATTTGGTATGATTCTGGGAATTTGTTGGACTTAATGTTTAGGCCAAACCCAATTAAATCAACCAAAGTCCAAAATACCTAGGCCTTGTTTACATTGCCTCAAAATTCCAAGTTTTTTCACTCTCTCTCCATCACATCAATTTTTGGACGCATGCATAGAGCATTAAATGTAGGTAAAAAAATAACTAATTACACAGTTTGGTTGTAAATCACGAGACGAATCTTTTGAGCCTAGTTAGTCCATGATCGGACAAAGTTTGTCAAATACAAACAAAACGTGCTACAGTGTCCAGATTGCAAAAATTTGCAATCTAAATAAGGCCCTAGTGGTGGCTGGCTATAGACTGGTTGTGGCCTGGTCAGGGCCGGCTGGTGCTAGCCGTAGCTAGCTGCTGATTTGGAGGTGGAGGAACAAGGATGTGAGAAAGAACAAAGAGAAGAGGTGAGGTGATTTAAAAATAGTATGAGATATCTGATGTAAAATTGTCTTGTATCTTTTAGGTGCGCGATATTTAAAATGGTTGAAGAAAATCAACAAATATGCAAGCGACTTGAAAAATTCTGTTTTTGGGAACTATATTGGTAAAGGTCTAGGCTGTAAGAGAATCTCCGGTAGTCCTCCTTTCCTAACCCCTAATAAGAAAAAATTGTTATTTTAAAGGTCACGTAGCCTCAGCAGTTCCCCAAACCCAACTCCAATGAGAAAAAAAAATTCTCAATCCCTCAAATCATAGCCTCCTACTCTTTAAATAAAGGGGAGACCTCTCCTTCCCTGATCCACTATCTTTCTCATTGGAGGTTGGATTTTCTCATTCTGTTGAAGATAAAATCTTTAAAATCTCAAAACACGTTTTGTATGTTTCGCGATAACTAGTTTTTAGATCGGAGTTCTCTCCGACGGCTGAAGATGCTCTAATAGCCGATGAGCACGGCGCGACGCCGCAAACAAGTGCGGCACCCGCTTGCCACGACCCTGTGTGCTGACGTAGGGCATGAACCTGATTGATCGCCAGTGGACTGTGGACAACATACTTCGCATGGAAAGGACACTCCGATTTTTTTTTAGGGAAAAAGGACACGCCGATTTGTTCTCGGCCTCCTGATTTCGTTACGGTTAGCTCGAGCAGCTCACGGTCCACAACTTTCTAACTGGAAGCGGTCACTAAAGGACGGCCCAGCCCAAATATCGGCGGTAGACAGATTGGGCTTATGTGTATTTCGGCCTAGTTCACAAACCTTTGGGTTCAGGAGTGGATTGTGGGCTTGTGGCTCTTCTTACTTTATATATATATATATATATATATATATATATATATATATATATATGATAAAATTCCTTTAATTAATGCTATTGAACTACTAGTATCCCTTATATATATATATGCTATTGAAAATTATTATTTTTCTTCAATGCCATCCATTTACAGTTAGTTGGCTGTTAGTGGATGATGAAAAGATAATTGTGCCCTCATATGTACTCTTGGAGTATATATATATTTTTGACGGTGATACTTTCCATGCCATCAGCACTAGCACAACGGTTCGGTTTGTTGTCTACCGCTGCGCGTGAGCTGACACTTACGGACTGCGTTGCATAGAGTCATGCTGAATGCTGTTGTGTTGCCAAGAAACTAAGGCCCTGTACGTCAATACTACTTTAGTATTATTTTTCAACGAACAAATAACGTTTTTCTCTTATAATAAATTAGCATAAGCATTAGCCTCAGCTAAATTTCGTCGTAACGAGCAGGGCCTAAAACTGGTATTCTTGTACACGCGGCGTCGTTGCTCCTCGTGCACCCGTCCGCTCGCACAGGCAAGGCACGGCGCACGTCAAGCAGCTATACGCCTATACTGTATCCCATTCGCGCACGGCGCACACGGCGAGTTCTTCGTGGCGCACATCAAGCGTCACCCCGTCGACATCGGCGACGGTGGCCACAAGTGGCGAGGGGTCGACCGCTTTCTGGCGCCGCCGCGCCGCCCGTGTCTTGGGCCATGGCGAGCGCGTGGTATTGCGGCGGCATGTTCTAGCTCGTGAGGCGCTTCCTCGCCGGGAACAGCCATGACGCCGCGCTGGCCGTGGAGGACTGGAGGAGGTGTTCGCGTCACTCATCAACATGGCGCGCACAGGGTGCCTGGCTGCCGTGGCCATTGCATGGAGGTGGGCGGCCTTGCCCCCTGCACAACCGCATCCCGCACTAGCACGGCATGGCTCGTGTCAAACGCACGGCACGTGTGTGTTGACAAGTAAAATTGGCATATTTCGATTTTTTTTTGAATCTGGAAAATCCATTACACGTCTGCCAAAAGACCAGCACTACTTATTCATCAAATCAAAGTAAAATGTGATTATTGTTTGGACTCTTTAATCTGGCTGTTTAACTTGTCGGTTGAACACACAATGATGACCGTCCAATATGATGGGACTTGTTGCTTGGGGTAATACAACCCGGACAAGGAAGAACGTGAAGCTTCATCTGTGACTACACGCATATATGTGGAGATGGAGATGAGGTCCACCAGCTTGCTACGAATTACAGAAGTAAAAGACCTTGGTGCTTAAGGATAATTATTAAGTGTATCCTGTTTAAGAGAGGAGTTTCGGTTAATGTTTTGTAGATTCACACGTGGTACATGCCCATCCGTATCCAGGCTATGCTCCGAGAGCATAGCAAGCCGAGAGCGTTCCTCCCCCGAGCAACCCGGCAAGAGAGAGGAGTGTTCTTCTTCCTTGCCGGGGAAGAAACCTTACCGCCGAGGAGCCATATGATAGCACCGAGCAATCCTCCTGCCAAATCTCTTTCTCTTTCGTTGTCACCCTTGATTTGGATGCTCTCGAATACAAGGAACAACCACTGCTAGACGTAGGGCTCCGATAGCCTGAACCAGGATACGTCGCCGTATCTTCTCTTATGTTCTTAAGTCCACCCGAGTCACCGGAGACCCACACTCAATGACATACTCGACGAACAACGATGCTTGCCGCGACAACTACCCCGCGACACCATGTTAGGGGACCAAACGAAGGACCAGATGCCAACTACGACTCTCAACCGGAGGCATGGACAGGGATGGAAAGCGCCGGAGGGGGATTGACTGAAAATAAATGTCGATGGTGCCTTATGTCCAATATCGAAGATGGCGCTTGGGGTTTTATCATCCGAAATAGTTCTAGTGATTCTGTTCTTGTGGGAGCAGGCAATGAAGGCTATACACATGATGCTCCTATGGCTGAGGCTGTTGCATGTCTGAAAGCCTTGGAGATGGCGGTGGAACATGGAATTTCTCACGTTGTAATCGAGACTGATTCGAGCTTGCTGGTGAACGCCCAGCTTACCACGGAGAGAGACCTCTGTTCAAGCTGGACACTGTTCAAGGCAATCAAAGAACTTCTAGCTGTTCGCTTTTATGTATCAAAACATATTACATGTATCCCGTTCATATAACTCAATAGCTCATGTATTAGCTCGTCAGGACAGAGGTTAGCTCATGTATTAGCTCGTCAGGACAGAGGTTGGGTCCCTGGACAATCTCAGGTCTGGGCAGAGTTGTTTTCATGTTTTATAAACGTTGCAGTAGCTCGCAATTTAGCTGAGCTAGTTGATGTTAATAATGAGGCCGTACAGTCAAGTTTAAGTTTCAAAAACAGAGGATTAAAGGAGGGGAAATGGGGTGAGCCTAGTTTATATATGTTATTGGATTATCATTATCATCAAGTGAAGAAACGAGGAAGTGACAAACTGATTTGGGAAGCGATAAAAACATTATATACCACAAACATAGATTTACCGATAACAAGTATTTGGATTTTGGGAAGAGTAAAGATGTACAGTACTAGTCTAAAACAATAATAATATCTGGGTGTACGATGATGATTTTTTTTCCCTTTCGTTACAACACACGTGTATGTTTTTGCCAATGCCAAAAAAATTTAGAAATTATTTTGAAGACAAATTTAGCCATACAATTATTGAAGGTCAAATAAGAAAAATATTTTATAAACTATTATTATATAAAATGATGAAAGTACCTTGGTTTTTTAGTCGTAGACTCGTAGTCCGTTGTATACTCTCTCAGTCTAAAACAAATACTACTATTCTATAATTAAACCAAGTTATCTTTTAAGAAAATTAACTAAGTTTATAAAAAATAGTACCAATATTTATTTCTCTCAATAAATTAGTAAAAAAAATACATTTCATTACTAATCTAATGATCCTTATTGGTATCATAAATCATAAGTATTAATATTTTTATACAAATTTAGTTAAATTTAAAATTATTTAGTTGCCGAACGGATGCAGTAAAACATGAAACGACTTATTTTGTCGCTGAGGCAGCACAACACAGAGAAAGAATCCTGAATCGACGAAGGACGGTATATGCCATGGCAAGGCAACGGTGACGCCGCCCGTCCCGTTCCCAGTCTTGAGAAGAGAACCGAGCGGACGCCGAGCTGCAAGTAAACGGCACCGACTCCCAACCGGAAGAGCCGAGCCGAACCTAGTCGCCTCGGCCTCGTCCCCAACCTCCCCTCTCGCCTCTTGACTTAGGCCAGGGTTCCACCCCCGACCCCCGCCCCGATCCGATCCGATGGAGGGCGGCGACTCGTCCGGCGCCGGCGGCGCCGTGGCCGCGGCGGCCAAGTGGCGGAGCGACGCGTCGCGGGCGTTCCAGTACTACCTGGACCGCTCGACGCCCCACGCCACGGGGCGGTGGCTCGGCACGCTCGCCGCCGCGGCCATCTACGCGCTGCGGGTCTACATGGTGCAGGGCTTCTACATCGTCACCTACGGGCTCGGGATCTACCTCCTCAACCTCCTCATCGGTTTCCTCTCCCCCATGGTCGACCCCGAGCTTGACCCCTCCGCCGCCGCCGAGGGGCCGGCGCTGCCCACCCGGGGGTCCGACGAGTTCAAGCCCTTCATCAGGCGCCTCGCCGAGTTCAAGTTCTGGTCAGATCTCTCGTCCTCGCCCCCAGATCTGTCTCTCCGCCTCGCCAGATCCGTCTGGCCTTCTTGCTATCTCTGGTCGGCTGGGGTGATTCGCTCCCGTGTATGTATTTACTTACTCGAGGAAGGGGGCGATCGGATCGGCCTCGCTAGTTTAGTTTTCGCCGTCCTATCTTCTCTGTATAGCTAGGCACGACTACTCATAATCCAGACAGAGCCAAGCCAATTTGCATTTCGGAAACCAGTTACGAATCTGTCTTGACTTTGGAGGTACTGTTGCTCAGCTACTCCTCACCCTCCCCGCAGGCCGCAGTAAGTTATATTTTGCACACAAGTCTACTAACTGTGGCAAGCTGATGTTCACGTGGTTGTGTCCATGAATCCATCATCAATAGGAAACATAACAGTTGTGCAGTCCATTCTGTTCTGATCAATCATAAGCTAGCTAGTGAAAACTACCAGCTGGTAGACTTCCTGTCAAAGTACAGGATCTTTCCATTTATTTCTTTGGCGAGAAAATAATATGGCTACAAAATTATATAAACTTGTGTTAGATTTCTGTGTCACGAAGCTTGCGTGTCACCTGACTAAGGTTGTTTAATTCCAAGTCAGCGTGCCATGACCTTAGGTACAAAATTATTGTCGATATGTGTGGATTAATGCTGAACTCTTGATTTTACATACCCTCCACCGACACAACCAAGCCGTGTAGCCTGTCAATTATCTGCCAAACCACAGCCAAATCGCTGAATGAACCCACTCAAGGCATGTTGTGTCCCTGCAATTGCACCATATAGGTTTTGTGATTCCAGTGGATGATGTGGGAAACATAAATGCTTCTGATGTAGTTCCACCAAAAAAAATAGATAGATAATGGGACTGAGGGGCTTTCTTCCTTGAAATTAGAATTAGTCTGAAGTGCCTTCATCCTTCATTCTGGTTGAAGTACATGTATTTTTAATGGTGTCTCTCTGGACTAGTCCAACTTTTTGAATAGTTTTGGCGATTCTTGCTGAATCTCTCTTTCTTTCCTCGTTAGGAATATGCCTGGGTCATCATTATTAGTAAGCTGCTTAATGCGTAATATAGCTTCTGTTCTTCGAAACGGCAGCCACACAATAGCTTGTCAGAGTCCTGATCATCACACATTCAAAAGTCCGCATTGCCTAGTTACTATCGCTCAGCAGTCTGACCTTTTGTCTATGCACTACCCATGTGCTTGTTCTAGTGGGTTTTAAGTTGTATTTTGTGACATTTCTCTGCAATATCATTTTCCGAGGGTGGTTCTGTGGAGGTCTCTATAGCTAAACGTGCATGGGATGGATTTACTGATATCGCAGCTAAAAATACGACTTACATCGTAACCCGACATAGTTTGTATCATTTATATTTTTGTGAGCTATTAAGGTAAAATTCGTTTTAGCCCAAGATTGAAGTGTTTCCACTTTGGTGAAAGAGTTCAGGTAGCCAGATACTGATGGTTTCTTTCTGAATTGATGATTGCCTTCTGAAATTTACATCAGGAGTCTTCTGTTAGGTGTTCAGTCTTTTGTTGATAGTTCACCATAACTAGTGTCGTGTACTCCTTTTTTCTATTTAACCACAGTTGGGAGTTGTGTTGATTGAACTGTTACCCTGCAAGGTTTTATTGTGAGAATGCTATTGATAGCATGCATACAAAGTGTTTTGACTGCTTTCTTTGTATTCAATGCTTATAATTTTATCCTTCTGGGCCAGCTAGTTCATTTCTATCCCATTTGCTTTTCTTTGAAATCCATATTAGATCAATCAAATGGGTTTTGGGTGAACCCAATGACCCAGAGAGAAAGCAAAACTTGCATCCCTAGTGTTTGCTCATTTGTTTCTAGTATTTTCTAAATTAGTTTTTTCATTCTTAATACAGAAGCTCTTTCCTGCGGCTCCTGTCCAATATATCTCCTAACATCTATTTCCTTATCTTTCAGGTATGCAATCACAAAAGCTTTTGTTATAGCTTTTGTGATGACTTTCTTCTCAGTGTTTGATGTTCCTGTCTTCTGGCCTATACTCCTCTGCTACTGGGTTGTTCTCTTTGTCCTTACAATGAAGCGCCAGATTGTGCATATGATCAAATACAAATATGTGCCTTTCAGTATCGGGAAGCAGGTCAGTACCTACCACTAAAGTCATTGATTTTTGTTTATTCACTGAATGGTCATGCGCTTGACGCCAACTGCTGTGGATATCATGGGAGTTGCTTGTCTAAGTAACACGTAGACCAAAGTTATCAAGTCGTCTTGTCAAGACTTGTCGCCATAGGACCGACTAGGTGATATCAGGACTAATATACCAAATATATACTAATATACTATATGTTCTAGAGTACAAATCAAGCATGAAGATAACTCTAGGCTGGTGGCTGCATGTGCGGTTGCAAATTGGGCTGAAAAACATGAGCCCAAGTGATCTAAGCCATCCCAGATGCAGCCCATGTCCTCAACTGCCCAGCAATTCCATTCTGTCTCTGGTCGTCTGACTAATCGTGATTAATCGATGACTGATCGGATAACCAGAAAATTAATTGGCCTAATTGAGTCGTGGCCCCTAGTAGTCCGGGATGCCAACTAGGACAACTAATTGCGATTTATCAGATGACTTGATAACACTGACATAGACAGTGTTTTTCTCTTTCTGTCTATTATTATAAGGTTTGCGTTCATTAAAGGTCATTAGATGCGGTTCACAGATCAATTTGACCTGTACTTTGTGATGTTAAAGAAATGCTTGTGCAGTTGCCACACAATATTATGTATTTGGTGAAGTGTCAGCTGTTTCATTTCTCATGATTTGCCCTACAATTGTGATGCCAGAAATATGGTGGGAAGAAGGGTGTGGCCAGCACCAGTTCCTCAAAAGACTGATTCTGAACCTTACCCCAGTAGGAAGCTTGGCAGGGGAACAAGATACGGTGGATGATGATATTTGATGTGCTAAACACCAAGTGTAATACTTCATTCATATCTAGAGGTAGACGGATATTCGCTCCTGTTTCTGACTCTGGGCTCACTGTTTAATTCGATATTGTGCTTAGATTCCTTCCTCCTATGCTTGTATAGCGAGTTTCGCGTCTCAGATAAATTATTTCGTTTAGTTACTACATACATATCTGGGCCCTAAAACAATAAGCTCTATGCTCTCAGCAAGTTGTTTGGTTGGGAGTTGGGCAGGTGAAGTAGGCGGTTGTTCATTTGTATCAAACCAGAACAGAATGCTAAAACTTTTGCCCTCTTCGCTTGGTCGATAAGCCATGGTTGAAAGTACTGTTTGTTGATTTGTTGTGAGAGAAAAATATTGTTTGTTGGTTGAAAAAGTACGGCTTATAAGACAAACGAAAGCCAAACGAATAGGGCGCTAAACGCAGAATATTTGACCCAGTGTGTCATAAATAAATATCAAACATCAAAAGTCAAACGCAGAATATTTGCTGTTAGCGTTTGACAATTCTTTTTTCCTCGAAACGTGGCCCCTCCCTGGCTCCCCGTGATAACGGAAATATATAGTAAGTTTTGTCGTCCAGAAACAGATGGGGGAGAAAAACAACCGGAATCACACGCTAGACTATCTCGTGGAACAGAGCGACACATGGTGACCAAATTCGTCAATCAACAACACAAGACTCAAGTTTGCAAGATAACTGACAAAAGAAAACTGCCAGCTAAACAAGTATTTTGGGGAAATCCTCTAGGATGTTCTTCAGTTCACGCCAGGCCGCTGCTGCCCGCAGGTCGCTCAGTCATCACCTTCGTTGGCTCATTGTCTGGGTCATCTGGATGACTGGATCAACCACATAACATCCATCCATATCCATACATATATGCATAGAAGTATGCAGCACAACGCCACCAGCGACGTCAGCATGTGTTTGTGCCCCTGCGGAGGAGGCGCAGAGGAAGAGGAAGAGGAACCTCTCGGGACGGAGCAACCTGTTGAGGTAGTCGCGAACGGTGATGTACTTCATTCGATAATGATCCAACTCGCGTTCGTCCGTGACTTCTGTCTAGATGCGGCTCCCCTAACTTGGACGTCCCTCCGTGACTTCCATCCGGACACGGCTCCCCTGTAGCAAACCTCAAACAAAAAACAAAATCTCCACTCCTTTGTTATCCGCCCGTGTCCCTAACTCCTTTATGCTTGTCTGTCCGGCCCAAAAGCAACGTGGCCACTTATTTCTGCGCCCCTTCCCACACCACGTGTCGGCGCTCGTTGGCTGCCGTGCCATGCCCTACCGCCCCGCGCCCTATCACCGGCCACGCCGCGCGCCTATCCCAGACACCTGTGTCGATCGCTCTATCGCCATCCGTCCGTCCGTCTCCCATCGCCATCGCGCACGCTGCTGATCCCGCCATGGCTACTGGGGCGCATGTGCCGTGGCACCTCAGGTCTTCCCCTGACCGAGCAAGGGCACCCACGAGCGAGGGCAGTGCTGGTGGTGCTCGCCTCGCGGCTTGGCGCCGGCTCCTACCCCGACGACCAGAATCGACCGGCCCGGCCTTCCCCCCGTATGTTGCATATGTGTGTTTCAAGTGTTTCAGGCGTTTCAGATGTATGTTGCAATTATTTTTATCTTGATGTTGTAGAAGTAGATCGAGGTATGTTGCACATATTGCATATGTTGCAAGGATTTTGAGAGGTATGTTTCAAGCATTTGTTCAAAATGTTTCACGTATTTCTATACATACGCTGCAATCGTTTTTTATCTGGGTGTTGCATATGTTGCAACGGTATGTTCCAAATATTTCAGTTGTTTCAATCTTAAATTACAGCAAGTGGTTTCATGTTACAAGTTGCAAGGTGTTTTATTTTAGATGTTTCATGTATTTCACATACATGTTTCTAAATGTTTCATCAGTTTTGCATTCATGTTGCAAGTGTTATATGTTTGGGGTGAGCCAGGGGCCAGCGAACGGGTCATGCGGCACGCCGGGGCCGTTGATGGGGGCGTGGGGGCCGACGGACATGGGGGCGCTACGGTCGGGACGCGCTAGGGACGTGTTCGTTCTCAGATGCTCATCCCGCTCCTGAGGGCCGCACAGAGAGAGAGGACGGGTGCACGATGATGGACCAGCGCCAGAGGAGCATATGCAGATCATTATTTGAACGGCATCTTCGGGGACGTGACTTGCCAGAACGACGTCCTGTCGGTCTTCTTCTCCCACAGCGACACGACAAGAGCTCGCTGGGCGACAAGTTGGCCGGCGGCTTTATGAACAGCATCTGGTTTCCTATCTGGGGGGCGGCCGCGGCCCTGAACAGTGACCGTGTGACCACGTAGGCGCCAACCGCCGATGTCTTCCTCGGCCACGTACAGTACCTTTGTGTTGCATTGCTTGGTGGCTTTTTCATCCGGGGGTGCGGGGGACAGGACCTGCACGATGGTGGCCAGTGCGACGCCCGCGAAGTAGCCGCACGGCATATGTAGGCGCATGGGACGCCACACGCCAGCGGTCTCCACAGCGAGGACGGGCGGACGGCCGCTTTGGTGGCAAAGATGACCTGGCGCTCCACAGAGCCGGTGCCTGCCAATGTGCCTAAGGTACCTCGTGCATCCGATCACCCTCCTCTTGCTCTCCTCATCAGGGGCCCATGCATATTTGTTGCTTGTGATTCTCCGACCGGCAATATTAAAAGTGAGTTCGCTCGAGGGGCGAGTGGATCCACCATCCGCCGCAGAGGACTAACGAGACGAACGGCGGCGCGGGAGGCGCGGCTCCGGTAGACGGAGAGGTAACCGCGGGGCACACGGAGGAGGCGCGGCGCGGGGTGGGGATGGTGGGGGAGCGTCCGCCTGGCCGGAGCAGGGCGGCGGCGGTGGATGCCTGGCCGCCGGCGCCGGATCTAGAGGAGAGCGAGGAGACCGGGAGGGACAGCGAAGGAGTGGGAGGCCGATTATTCGGAATCGCAGGGTCGGGGCCGCGTTTTCCATCGCTGTTGTGGGCGATAATTGACCACGGTGGCGATCTAGATAATCATCCTCACACAAACCGTTTGGCGGGCTTATTTCGCTTATTCCGCTCAGAATCCAAGCCAACGCGGTTCCAGGGCCGTAGTGTGGCCTGCCCCAGCCCGGTTCAGGGAGCCAGTTCCCTTTCATCACCAATGAACGCCCCTGTATGTTTTTTTGAGGTTAACGCCCCTGTATGTTAGGCCCTGTTAGTTCCACCAAATTCTCAATTTTGGCACTATGCAAAAAGAAGATTCCCCGTCACATCAAACTTGTGGTACATGCATGGAGTACTAAATATTGACGAAATCAAAAACTAATTGCACAGTTTGGTTGTACTTTACGAGACGAACGTTTTGAGCCTAATTAGTCAATATTTAAACAATTATTACCAAATAAAAACGAAAAAGTATAGTACTTCCCTGAATTTGGCGGCGCCGAATCGGACACCAAACTAAACGTGGCCTTATATAGTGGTGGTGCTCTCTCTCTCTCTCTCTCTCTCTTTTCTTTTCTTTTTTTGTTGGGAAGTGAAGTGGTGTTGGTTGTGGTGAGCTTTGAGGTTTTCACGAGATGATGGGTAAAGATGTACAAAACTATAGGTGAAACACACACATACTACACACTAACACAGATGCAGACAACATTTGCATCCGGCCCTTCGTTTTTCCTTTTCCTCTTTCTTGCTAAGCATCTCACCAAAACCCCAATGTTGATTTTATGTGCGGACAATGCTACTACCACGTGACACACGGGCGACAATAGAAATACGTAAAGAATAAAATCCACAATCTGTACAAAGCAAATGCTTTCAGAACTTTTCTCTTTATTTTTTGAAATGGATGGTTTCATATTTGAAATCCGTGCGCAGATTATTAGTAGTAGCTAAATTCAAAGGCTTCTGATTCCAATCAAATTTCTTATCAGCCCGACTTATCAGTCATGGTATAATGTTTTTTTCTCACAACAAAATAGCCGCAGCCGATTTATCAACAGCAAAAACTATCGGTCGAACGACTGGATGGATGCTGCAATGTTGTTGCTGCTGTTCGACAAAGCCTATATTGGACTAGTTGGCTGCTTTGCTTGGAAAACAGGTGTGCATAACATATATACTCGTATACTCGTGTTATTATAACTCATGGTGATATTTATCATAATGTTATAGTAAATCACTTAATAAAGAGTTACTATTTTCTCGTAAATTAGCATAGTAACTGTCGTAACTCAAAGTGATCACAGAATAACTTATTCTATGACAAGCTACATAACAGTTATATATATATATATATATATATATATATATATATATATATATATATATATATATATATAGCACGGCAGGCGCGACCGCCGCGCCGGCTACCGTAGAGGCGTATCAACAGGAAAGGAGTTACAAACAGTAAATGATGTACACAGCAATGGTGTGTGGAGAGTAAACAGTGGTGAAAGTTAAAAGTGAACACTGACTGAGGTGTACTGTATCCGAACAATGTTTGCTGTGAACAATAGCAGTGGGGCTCGCTGGCCTCCAAACTATTCACCGATTAGAGTTTAGTTATTTATTTTTCTAGAACGTGCATTACACGTGTTTTATTAAAAACAAGTTAGAAGTTTTATACGTCCAACGTCACAACACAGCGAGGTGTCATGAGCGATAGGGTTGAACACGAATACAAGGCATCGCTAGACGGTGAAACACACGCTGTTGTAATTAACTAAAAAACTAGATGTGCGACCGAAGAGCTTACGACGTTGAGTGAACCCTTGCTCAAGACGCCTGAGCACCAGCCATAGGGAAGAGCTCCCGCATTGCCACACGCTTGGACAACGACAACGGCTCTTGGAACGTCTCGTGGAACCAAGTGGTGATGGTCGCGTCAGGCGTCGCCGGCACTGATAGTGGGGCCCTCGCCGATGGCTGCCATTTGCTAAGCATGACCCACTTGGACTGCTTCTTCGGGTTCGGGTCGCGGTAGATGGACTTCGCAGCAAGTCTATCATTGCAGCGCGGCACTAGGTTCTCGACCCGCACGCGCGAGACACGACGGCGCGGCGGCAACTGGATCAGCAGCACCTCGAGCGGCAACTTTAGACCGACGATGCAGTCCTCGACAGAGGTGGGTTGGACTGAAGGCGAGGATGCAACAGAAGTAGGAGGGGGTTCTGTCCTGTGTACCAGCGTTGATGGGCCATCGTCGGAGGGCTTAGCAGGCTGCCCTTCATGGGCGTCGTTGGAGGCCCCGACAGAGAGCTACTGATGCTGCGCTTGCTTGTCAGCCAGCAGCCCTGATGCCTAGGACGCCCGCGGAGGGCTACTTTGCCGCGCCATGTCGGGCTCGAAGACCGGAAGCAGGTGCTCCGAGGCCGCGAACAATGGCTCGGAATGAACAGTGGCATCCAAGTCAGAGACACAAAGCATCGGATCCATCCATGGGAGCCAGGGTGGAGGCCACGATAGAATTTGAATTTCAAACTCATGGGAGGCCTCAGGCGACTGGTAGGGGTGAGACGACACCGGACGTGACGAGGGCTGGTGACGTTGCGCCTCCTTCAGCAATAGGCACTGCTTGCGTGGCCCAAACGACGAAGGACCGATACCCGATTGGGCCGGGTGGACAATCTCTCTGAGAATGATAGGTGGCGCTTGCTGGAAAGTTGGGACCCACCTAGGTTCAAGCTGTGGCTCCGGAGCGCCGCTGGCGTCCTGGCCGTTGTCGCCGTTGTCGTCATCTTCAACATGGCGACCAAGACGAAGTCAGCACAGGCGCGAATCAGAGCGGCCATGGTTGCCTCCAGCAGCACGATGCCGAAGGCCACGCCTTGGAGGCTCCCGCACCCAGTCTGTGGAGAGGCGCCAGGGCGAGCGACCATTCTTGCATTTCCTCGTCCGGTCCTCCGTGCTGAGGCAAAAAAAGCGCGGGATGGGAAGGTGCACCGAGCGGCGATGTGGTCCCTAGCCAGATAGTTGAGCATGCCGGCGTGGCTTTGAAGAAGCGTGAAGCGGTCAGCGTCGATAGGCATGACCGTTGGAGGAACGTGGCTTTGAGGAAGCGCATCAGGAGGATGGGCGCGCAGCGGCATCGGTGGTCGCCTAGTGTTCGTCATGAACCCAGGGCCTAGCTCACGACAACGATGATGGCGGCCGCCAGGCACCGATGCCCTACGCTGTGGGCTAAGGCACTGGTGCACGGGCACACGCACGACTGGTTGCGGTCGAGCCGTTGGTGCGTGGGCACCCTAGCGGCTGGGTGTGTGGACGTTGCTGGAGGACTGTTGGCGTCCCTGGTCCTGGCTTGATGACGATGGCGCCCCCTCTTCTTGGTGACGATGACAGTATGTAAGGCAGAGCTCTCCCCCACACACGGCGCTACAGACACGGGCGAGGTCATTGCCTTGAAGGCCCGACGAGCAGCTTCCAGGTACGGCGATTGGGCAGCAGAGGATGCGTAGTCAAAATCAGAGTCGCTGGAGTCCTCCATCCATCGTAGAGCCTTGGATCTGCCCGCAGACTGTTTTGCTAGGAAGAAAGGTGTGGCAAAAGGTGACAGGCAGGAGCTCCTACCCGTGGAGATTGCACGCATCCAGGGGCGCCCATCTCGACTCTAGCGTCCGCGCAGAGGGAGGTGCCCGTGGTTGCGGGGCCCAGCATCTACGATGCTAATGATGGAGAGGGAGTCCGGGTAGACATCGTTGGAGCCGCTATGTCACCATCGTCTTCATCCTCATCCTCATCCTCCAAGACGTCCTCGACGACGACCAGTGACTCATCCTCCATAAGCTGGGTCTCAAGCTGGGCGAAGGAGGTTCCCCCGGCAGCAAGCCGAATGTCCTCAGATCCGAGCCCACCAGACTATTGTAGGGGGGAGCAGGCCCCACCGTCGGCGCGGCCGCCCTGCGAGCGCCATGGCGGTGGGAGGAGGGGACCGGCTACGCCTAAACAACGGGAGGTGGCGACAACGACAGGGAGGGGGTGGTAGCGTCGAATCCGGTGGAGGCACGAGAGTCTTTGCTAGATCTCCCAGTTCTGAGGCCCACAGAAGGCAGGGATGGGGCACTCGCCAGATCCCGCCCCGTCAGAGGCTCAGACTGAGAGCTCAGCTTTAGGGGCACTATAAGCCCTGCAGTGGTGGCGGCTAGGACGGCTACGTGGCGGGCGCACATGCGCTGGCCCCCGACGACACCGACGGTCACGTGGTGGGCGCGCTCACACCGGTCCCCACGCGCAGAGGCAGTCGCGCGGTGGGCGCACCTGCACAGGGCTGAAAGGTCCTAATATGGCTAGAGGAGGGTGAATAGCTTATTTAAAACTCTACAAAGCACTAGAGCAATTGATTAGTACAACAAATGGCGTAATGCAATTTTGCTCTAGCTCTACAATGGTTGCAAGCCACCTATCCCAACAATTCTAGTTGTTATGATCACTAGGTACACACAAGAGCAAAGTCACTACTCACTAAGCTAGTGTGCTCTCAGAGGCTAACTAAAGAGCCACACTAACTAAACTAACAAGCTCTCAAAGACTAACTACACTAAAGAGCTTGGCAACTAGTTTGCAAGAAATGTAAAGGGAGTGAGTAGGGTGATTATACCGTCGAGTCGAGGAATGAACCAATCACAAGATGAATACCAATTCAATCACCGGGAGAAAGCCAATCACAAGATGACACATGATTTTTCTCCCAAAGTTCACGTGCTTGCCGGCACACTAGTCCCTGTTGTGTCAACCAACACTTGGTGGTTCGGCGGCTAATAGGTATCACACACCTAGCCCACCACAAGGGCGCCACAAGAACCTACCCACAAGTGAGGTAACTCAATGACACGAGCAATCCACTAGAGTTACTTTTTGACGCTCCGCCTGGTAAGGCACAAGACCCCTTACAATCACCGGGAGATAGCCACGAACAATTACCAACTCATGCCGATGCTCCTCCACTGCTCCAAGCCATCTAGGTGGTGGCAACCACCAAGAGAAACAAAAAGACCCGTAGCCAGCATGATCCCAAGTGCCACTAGATGCTCAAACACATTGAAAATGCATTTGGATCACTCCCAATCTCACTTTGGATGAACAAATCACAAGCTAGATGAGTGGGAGGCATGGGAGTATGCTCACAAGGTGTATCAATAAGTTAGAGAGCCAAGAGAGTAAGCAAGAGCCAGCCACCACGCTTTTATAGAACCTCAACAACTCAACTAGCCGTTATACCCCTTCATTGGGCTGTCTGGGAGGTGATCGGACGCATCCGGTATGGCGATCGGACGTGTCTGGTTGCTGTGTCCGGTCATTGTCTCATTGCAATGTGTCTCATTCAAACGGATATAGCCGTTGGCGCCCAATGGCTCTCTCTACGCATATGTCAGTGAACGATTGGACGCACTGCTTGGAAAACAAATGGACGCAGGTGAGGCAGCGTCAGATCAACTCCAAAGAGCTCCCAGAGCCACCCTGGATCAACCGGACGTGTCCAGTATAGCCGACCGAACACGCCCCTACGTCAGGTGCACACTACCGTGCATTTTGCCTCCTCTAACTGGATGCAATGCTCAGCTTTAGGTCACTTGAAGAACAGAGCATCCGGTCACAAAGAAAATCTATACCGAGAGGTCCAGAGCCTGACCGGACGCGTCAGATCGCACGCGGACGGACGCAGCTCAGCGTCTGGTCATGCCTGCCTTAGCTGATCATGCCTGGGCCAAATACCGGATGCATCCAGTCCCAATTCCAGACATATCCGGTCATGTCTGCACCACCTGCCTGAGTCAAATACCGGACGCGTCCAGTCTCCCCGAGACCTCGGGCCCACGAATTTAGTTCTTGAGCTGTACCAAAAGTGACCTGAGGCGACCCTGATCAGGTTGTTTAGGTGTATGTTAGGAATAATTCCCCAGCTGGGTAGGAATCAATTCGAGTCGCCGTCTCTCCCGGATAGTGAGAACTTGACTGAGCAGCGGCAACGTAGAAACACCTAATTGAACTTGATGGTTATAATGATGATGATAATGTTACAATGTTACGCCGGATATGGTTACTAATGTGTGGATCCTAATCAAGTGCTTGCTTTAGTACAGGTGCTAATCTAGATGACAGGTTTAATATTGGTAACTTGCTGCTTAACTCAAAATTTAAATTATGCTCTTGTATCATTAAAGCTTTTATGCAAAATGGTTGTCAAGCGAGATCCACCGATAAAGCCTTGCATACTCCTTGGTGTCATTTATTTTTGGTTTACGATGGGTAAGTCTAGTTGAGTACATTCTCGTACTCAGGGTTTATTCTCTCTTGTTGCAGATGACGTGCTTTATAACGGTTATTGCAAGTATTGTCTCCACCCTGCTGGTGATGAAGACTAGATCATGGGCATGATCTCCTATGTTATCTTATCATGATGTTTTTGCTGGATATGACTATGGAATTGGCTTGTATTTGAACTATGTGTGTGTGATGGTTTCAAATGACTTTGCTTTCGCTATTTGTGAACTCGTGTTGTAATAACTATGCAAACTCCGATGTATGCGAGATACTTGTGAACTACTTGTGAAATGGATGTAACATGTGGCTTGTTATGTTGAATCATGTACGATCTTGGTTGTATGCGAGTTGGTTTGAAATCCTACATGGTTTCATCGGACTACCAGGTTTATATGGGTTCAAGTATGACGGGTTGATCACCCCGGTGATTGCTTTTGTACTTATGCTCTTATAAATTGGTCGGTTCTATTACAGAAACAGTCGCCGTTCCTGACCCTTTCTCACGTTAAAAACCTAGAGGCAAGGATTACGAAAATGAACGCTAAGTAAAACTGGTCGGACTGCAAGAAACCTACGCCCCAGCGGCTACGACACTCTTGCTTACCAGCATGACCATAGTTTCTTGCCCACACCTCGAGCTCTACAGTCTTAAACAATAGGAAGGGTCGGAACGCATTAACCTTTTAAAACATAAAAAGGGAGAAAGAACAAATTTGTAAAACCGAAACAAAAGAACAAGCTTGTTTAAACAAGACAGGAGGGTTGGAACTTGTCCGCTTATTACAAATGCGCCGCCTGACATATCTGACTAAACTAACCCCTTGGGGGGATCATTTCATCTTCTATCTTGGTAGAAAGGTCATGCGCCAGGGGGCCACCTCCTTCTCGATGTCGTCCAGCTAGGCGTCGGTATAGACGGGCGCGAAGCATTGGCTCATCGTCGCTAGATCGATGTTCTCATAATGAGAACGGGCGATCGTGAACGATCGGTGAACGCCAAAGCGAAGCGCGCCCCCTGCCATATCACGTGCCCGGTCCATGATTTGGGTGGCATGAACCATGAGCGAGCTTGTCTCCTGTTCAGGGCCAGCTCAAGCTCATCGTAGACCAGTTGGACGGCGATGCGCATGTTGTCATGTTCGTCGCTCTCGTTCTGGAGGGTATCCTTCACCTCGCTGAGCTCCTTCTCTAGGCCATGGCTCTTCACCACCTCTGTCCCAAGCTTGTCGTCGAGGCCTGCCCATGGCATGTACCGACCATGTCAAAAGGCATACCATGGATTCTAGGGAGAAAGACAACAAGGGAAACCGGAGACTTACCGTTCACATCCACCCAAAGCTTGCGCATCTCGTCATGCTGCCGGGTCACCTCAGCCTCTAGGTGCCGGACCTCTACTTGGTGCTGACCGACCTCCGCGGTGAGCCCGACGGACATGCCCTCGGCCACAACCTTTAGGTCCCTCTCCCTCTGAAGCTCATCCTCGAGGTGGTTGATCCACTGTTGAGCGTCGGTGCGCTCCTGGCGAGCCAGGTCAATCCCTGTGTAGAGCTCCTCTATGGCCCGGAGCAAATCATCCCGCTCCTTCCATAGTCGCTTAGCCTCCACATTATCAATGTGTGCCCTCTTGATCAGGGGCGCAAGCTTCTCCTCGGCCCCGGGGGCGTCATCGCGAGCGTCCTTCTCCCTGACTCAAAGTTCGGCCACCTCTCGGGCGGTAGGGACAAGCTCTGCCACCTCCTGACGAGCAACAGTGAGCTGTGCGGCCAGCCCCTCACTCCGCCGCATCTCCTCAGTGAGGAACTAGGACTTCTCCTGGCTGCGGGCCATATGGACCTGCGAAGAAGACAAGACTTAGAGGCACAGAAAGAGAACATGAGGGTTGGAAGCACGGTCATTTCATACCTGGCCAATCGGGGCGACAATGTCGCGCATCGAGCTCAGCATGGTGGTAGGGCATGAACTGCGTCCCCAACCTCCATGTGGATGCTCCCCCATTCCCTCTCCTCTGCTGCATTATCAAGGGCAGCCACCTGGACCAGAGATTGGGACCTCCCTACGCCGACCTCAAGCGGCGTCGACCTCTCTTGCAACGGTAGCTCCTCCAGAGTGGCTCCTCTAGCGATAGACGGAGCGGGTGACGTGGACACGGTGGTCTGCCCTGTTGCCACATCCATGAAGGATGCCTCAGGTGCGCCCCCTTCTATCTGCCCCGCTGCGGACACGGCCACCTACACAGACAATGGCTCCGGCCGTGCCGCCTCTGCCTACGATGTTGAGGACATGACCAGCCGTGCCATGCCTACCATGGGCGCCCTAGACGTGCCCTCCTCCGACTACTCTCCCATGAACACGGCCATCAGCTGTGCCTCCCTGGTCGATGCCATGGCCGCCCAACGCCACTCACACTCACCACCGCGCGCGGCGCCAGCCGACTCCTGGTGCGTTTGCCGAAGGAGGATCTTTTTCGGAGCAAGCCACAGGAGAGTCCCACGTCCTTCGATGCTGCAAAGGACATGACGGGTAGTTCGTGGCAAAAATTTGTTAAGACAAAAGAATGAAAAAACTCTTGACTCACCTTGACGCCATCATGCGAGGACTTTTTGGGGTTGTCTTACGCGACCCTGGCTGCTCCTCGTTGGCACGTTGCTGCTTCGAGCCCTCCCTTAGCTCGAAGGGCTTGGACAAATCAGAACGGCCACCTCCCGCTGACTCCGGTGGCGCCGTCAAGGGCTCGGACGGAGCGGAGCGACCCGTTTCCACCGGCTCCGGAGCTACCGTCGAAGGCCCAAACAAGGCGAGGCGGCCTGATTCCTCCGGCTCTAAGGCCGTCGTCGGAGGTCCGGACGGGGCGGAGCGGTTTGATCCCTTTGGTTTCAGGGGAGCGTCCTTCCCCTGCTGCCCCGTGGCATGCCGCAGGAAGGGCCCCGCCTACGGTGAAGGCTGGTCCTCGTCCTCGGCGGCTAGATCGTCCCATGGGATGGGCGACATGGAGCCATCATCCTCCTCCTCTTCCTCTTCTTCTTCTTCCTCCTCTTCTTTCGACGAACCTTGACGCCGCTTCCCTTGCTGCAGCTTCGCTCGCTACTTCGACCGCCGTTTCTTCTCGTCGTCCTTCTTTTTCTTCCTTTGTTCATTTGTGGCACGGTTCGCCTCCCTCACGGCCCGTGCTCTAGCAACGGCATGATAGAGTCCTAGAAGACTAACCCCACCGGTAGCTCGATGAAGCCCATGTCCGGCCATATCACAGGATGCCCCAAGATTGGGAACACGGCGTCGGCCTCCCCCGTGGCCTCCTTGATGCGTTGTGCAACCTTGCTGTCATGGAGCAGCCCCTGGGCGAGTGTCGTCTCGATGAGCTGCGCACCAGGCGTCATCCCATACAGCGGGAGGACGCGCGCCATCAGGGGCGCCACCCTCGTCACATGATACCCCCTAATGACGCTGGCCCCGCCGAGGCCATGGGTCTTTAGGAATGCGATGGCCTCGAGGAGGTCGCGCATCCTCTTCTTCTCCTTGACACGTGGCCCCCATAGCCATGACGGTGGTACCTCTTCGATCAGATGCCTAGAGAAGATAGGCAAGGGAGCGGCATCGTCGTCCTTGAGGTAGAACCAATACGAGTGCTACACCTTGTTGGATCTAGAGAGCTGGCAGGGTATGTACTCGGCCGTCCGCAGCCCCCGGAGGTGGATGCTCGCGCATCCCATCGGCATCGAGGTCTCTCGGCCTCTCTCCTTCTTTTTGATCAAGGAGATGGAGAAGAAATATCTCCACAGCTCGAAGTGGGGCTCGATCCCCAGGTACCCCTCGCACATCGCAATGAAGGCCGCGATGTGCTGGATCTCGTTGGGGTTCAAGGGCTGTAGCTCGATCTGATAGTCGTGAAGCAGACCCTGGAAGAACGGGTGGGGAGGAACCGTGAGTCCGCGCTCATGGAAGGGCGCGAAGGAGACGATGTAGCCGTTGGGCGATGCCGGTGCATCCTCACGCCTGGCCACAAGCCACTCCGCCGCATCGGTCCTCCCGTGGAGAAGACCACGCTTGACGAGGCCCTCCATCCGCATATGGGTAACATCAGAGCGGTACCACAGATCCATGGAGGATGGAGGCGGCTGCGGAGAAGCAAAGGCGACGATGGAGAAGCGGAGACTATAGATCTAGGGCTCCGACGGTGGATTTGCAAGCACATCAGATCCAAACGGCGGCGGCGGAGAAACGGAGAAGGTAAGGCTGTGGTTTTGGCGTGCAGAAATATGAAGGGGGAGGCCGCTATTTATAGGACGGAGTGAGGCAAGAAAACAAACTGTCCGCCGAAGTTCACACGCCCGCTATGCAGCGTCACATCACCTCCCTCCGAAGATCCTACGCACGCATCTCTGGCCGTGCCCTCGAAGGACACGCCGGATGATGGTTCGCCCAGTCGATGGGCCAAGAACCGTCGTAGGTAAGGAGGGATACGGAGCTAAAAACGCTCCTACGGCCCATTCAGGCCTAGGAGTTCGAAGGTTGGCCCTCCGACGGGTTCACAGCCGCTCCGGACACCCTTAGAGCAAGGGGTGGAAAGGGATGGGCCCACTAGCGGCTAGTACCTTGGCGCACGAGCACCGTGGGCATCCCCACCCACGTTCAAGTCTTGGTCGGTTCCCAGTCCATAGTTATTCCTCGAAGAAAGGCAACGAACCCTTGGGAGCGGTCGAACGGAATCAAGAACTATATGGATTGGCCACTGAGAATCTGGAGTTGGTCACCAGGTGACCCATGCCGACCCCCCGAAAGGGAAGTCGGGGCCCCACTTGGACTAGCCCGTTAACAGCTCGCTGAGCACCATGTTTCGTCCATCAAAGAAAAATGTGGCACAGCTCAGGCTCCCCTGTTTTATCGAAAAAGACACTGGAGGGATAACGATCACAAAGATGAGCCGACCCTCGACCGGAGCCCTGCTACGCGTGGGGGCTCAAGGAAAGTTGGACTCGCAAGGAGACCGAACGCGCGGTCGCAGGATGACGGCGGACCGACCGGATCCTAGGGTCTGGAATCAAGAAAAATCTTTCCGACCTTCCAGAACCTAGGGTTACATGCCCCCAAGAAGACCGATTGCAACAAAAGGGAATCGCCGTCCTACCAGGACACACCGTAGGCTAGAAAAAGAAGGCCAAGGCCCTCAGAGTCCTCCCGTCCGGAAAAGCCTTCAAAGGAGTATTCTACTCCTACGCATGCTCAGGGGCTATTGTCGGGTATCGATATTAGGGATACCCAAAGCAAGGAAGCTAGCGCCCACGCTGACTTCCTCCGATGAATCAAGACGTATTAAAAGGTCTCGCCCAACCCAAGGCCGCGGGCTCCGTCTCGCCTGACCCCAAGGCTGCGGGCTTCGTCTCGCCCGACCCTAAGGTTGCGGGCTCCATCTCGTCCGACCTCGAGGCCGCGGGCTCCGTTTCACCCGATCTCGAGGTCACGGGCTCCATCTCGCCCAAGGCCGTGGGCTCCGTCTCGCCCGAGGCCACGGGCTCCGTCTTGCCTGACCCCTTGGGTGCGGGCTCCATCTTACCCGATACCAAGGATGCGGTTTCCGTCTTGTCTGATGGGGACCCATACCGCCGCCAACCACTCCAGGTCCAAGCGTATGGGTCTGGGTCAAAACTCTGACACCAGGGAAGAGACTGACACGCCTCGATGTAACCCGTAGCCATGACGGGCCATACCCAAGGATTCACATCAAGAACAGTGTCGGGCGTGCCGGTGCTGTTTTGTCTAACCCTCGTACGGATGCTGACAGGCGCGTCAGTTCACCACGACGTACGCCGAGACGGAGTGGAATTTCATGACGGTAGATGATGCCTGCGCATGGCGCTAGTGACGAACAGGGTCGCGATGTGGAGCCATCCCTGTTGACATCTACAGGATCGGCGAGACCCGCATAAAGGAGAGAAGGACCCGGCGACCCTGAAAGCATTCTCTCTTGTTCTTCTCCTTTTCCTCCGCTGTAACCGCGCTTTCCCTTCGCCTCTAAAGGAGAAGCAGAGCGCCCCTACCAGGGGATCCAGACATGATCGAAACACAAGAGCACGGCACGAGCATATAGCTGAGCAGCAATTGAGTTCTCAGCACCCGTTCACTCCTTTCACCAGAGACTTGGGATCCTTTCTCTCTCTCGTCTGCTTGTAGCCCCTACTGCAAACTAAGTGCCGGTAACACGAGCCGCATCGAACTGGATGTAGGGACGTTTCGTCCGAACCAGTATAAACCCTTATGTCCTTCGAGCACACTATTTAAGCCAGACGTGCAAAAACAAATTTACTCGTTGGTGGTCCGAAAACACGATAGTATGCTTGCTTGTTTGTCATGGACTCCTCGGTAGCTTGCAAGGACGTGTATGTCATGGACTCCTCGGTAGCTTGCTTGTTTGTCGTTCGAGTTGCCATTGAGGCTTTGGCCAAACATCAGCAGGGCGGCTTCTGATGACGAAGTGCGCCTCGGGGATGTGCTGAATCGACGCAAAATCGGCTCAACGCAGGAGAGCTCGGCACTGCATCGATCCTAAGTTACCAGCACCTGCCGAAGATGGTCTGACGTGACGTGCCTATCAAGGCTGGCAAGCCACCACGTAGCGCCGTACGTGCCTATGACGGTCAGATACGCGTAGAACTTAGGGCCTGTTTGGTTTACGGAATTTTTGGCGAAATGACACTGTAGTATTTTTGTTGTTATTTGATAATTAGTGTTTAATCATAGTCTAATTAGGCTTAAAAGATTCGTCTCGTGGATTTCGTCTAAACTGTGTAATTATTTTTATTTTTTATTTATATTTAATACTTCATGTATGCGTCCAAAGATTCGATGTGACGGGAAATGTTGAAATTTTTTGCAAAATGAAGTGAACTACACTGGCCCTTATCGAGATCGATATTCCCTGACGCTTGCTCGAGTAGGCAAGTCGAATTTCGGGTGGTGAGGATCTGGATTGGCTGACACTTGTCTATGCGAATCGGCGGCTTGGCAGATCAATTTTAGCGCAGACGCATCTATCGGTATTGTTAGCAGATTAGATCGGAATTTGACCAGGGCTTGCTCGAGTTGGCAAGTTGTATCTCCGATGATGAGCTGGGCACATTTGATTCTTGTTCGCTCGAATCGGCGATTTGGTAAATCGAAACTGGTGAAGCTTGGCGTAGCGACGGGGAGCAAAGATGCATCTGACAACCAAACTCCATCGATGATCGGTATGTCACTCGTGAAATCCCTCTACCTATCACGCCTCTGTATGTGTTTTTTACCGGTAAATATTCGGTTCTCGGAGGAACTCGCCTGATACAAAGAGCAAACACAAGTAGAGACATGGGATTTATACTGGTTCGAGCCCTCGAAAAGCGAGTAAAAGCCGTACGTCCAGTTGCTACTTGTTTATATTACGATCTCGTCGAATAGCGAGATGACGATTACAAGATGGCTATGCCTATAAAAGTTTCGATGATTACAACAGGGATTGTTGCTAGCTATTTATATCCGAAATTAACTTGTCCCCCAAGCTAAGCAGTCGTGTCCCAATCAGAGTCTTGCCGTAATCCGGAGATATCCTTCCTCGAATGGGGTCGTCGTGCCTAGTCGCGTCCCTTCTGATCTAGAGTCTGTAGCCAGCATATCCAGTAGTTAGGAATACTGAAAGTATGACACCATCATATTGTGATTGATCACTTGCCACGGCGGTATAACCCTTCTACCTCTCTTGTGTATTTTCTTTCCTAGTGTAGATAAACTCTTTAGTGTAATTAGTTTTGAGAGTTAGCTTGTGTCTTGCCTAGTGGTTAGTGTGGCTCTTTAGTTAGTCTTTGAGAGCTCACTAACTTAATGGTAGTAACTTAGCCTTTTGTGTGAAATAGAGATCATAGCAACTAGAATTATGGATAGGAGGCTTGCATTTTGAGTAGGCTAACGCAATACTCGCTTCGCTTAATAATTGTCTAACCACTTGACTTTAAGTGTTGTTGTAGAACTTTTAATTGGCTATTCACCCCCCTCTAACTATTAGGACATTTCAAGTGGTATCGGAGCTATGGTCACCGTGATTTGAAGCTTAACAACCTACGGTGTGAAAATGGCTCAAATCAACGACACCAAGAGACCACCCCACTTTGATGGCTCAAACGATCCATATTGGAAGGCAAAGATGACCACCTACATCAAGTCAATCAATAAGAAGGTGTGGAAGGCGGTGGAGACCAAGATTGAGATAGCCGATCCGGAGACTCCCATCACAGCCGAAGAAGTGCTACTCCAAAACAAAGACATTGCTCTTAGTGCCATTCGAGATGTCAACGGGGAATTCCCCATCGGGGGTTACTGCCCCATCCCCGTTCCCGCGGGGGCAATTTTCCCCCGTCCCCGTCCCCGTGAAGGCTCATGGGGAGCATTTCTTCCCCATCCCCGTCTCCGCTCGGGGATTTAATCCCCGCGGGGATCCCCGTCCCCGCATCGAAGCCACGCTCGCAGAAAGACTGGAGGCCAGCGTATGCGGATAGCACGGCAGAGATGACATGGGGGCTGGGGTGGAACTGACGGCGCAAGCCCAAGAAGAGGGAGAATGCGAGGTCCTGGCGCGGCCGTGCGAGGGCGGAGACGAGGACGGCGTAGGTGTGGAGGTTGGCGCTGGGTAGGTGGGCACAGAAGGCGCGGAGCACGTCGACGAGGCTGCCTGCGGCGGCGAAGAGGGAGACGAGCTGCGTGAGGAGGACCGGGTGCGGGTGAGGGCGCGCACCAGCAGAGACGAGGAGGCGGGCATGGAGCTGCGTGGCCGCGCGAGGGCGAAGACGAGGACGGCGTAGGTGTGGAGGTTGGCGCTGGGTAGGTGGGTGCAGAAGGCGCGGAGCATGTCGGCGAGGCGGTGTGGCAGAACCTCCTAAATTATAGGACCCACATACATTTGTCACTGTCCAAAGACCTTTGACAACAATGCATATATTCCTGGTAACTTAAGAAGTATGTCGGATGTCCTCGGGGAACCCCGAATCATCCACGATTTCTGAGCAGGATCACGTTACAGAGTCATTGTAGTATTACAACAGTTTATTCAAATAGACACATCAGAGTAAAAGTAGCGGAAGACTTACAATAACATAGTTTACAAACCATTTGTTTCAAACCGTACAACTAAGTTCGATATTAATACAAACCAAAGTAGTGGAGCGGCATTATAATATAATACAAAACACACAATGAGGCTGCCCTGCCCAAGGGCCACACAATTACTTCTCAACGTCATCACAAGGTACAACTATCATGCAGCACGATCCAAAACAGATCTGCTCATGAGGCTCACCTGCAACAAGGGTCAACGAACCCTGAGTACAAAAGTACTCAACAAGACTTAACCGAAATAAGAACCGATAACTCAGGAATGCAGGCTCAGGGATTCAAGGTATGGTTTTAGCAATAATCAAAGTTATTTTGCGTAAAAGCTCTTTGATAAAATTCTTTGTTTCAACAGTTTAAACTTCATAAAATCATATACAAAGATGACACGATCCGTAATGAGATCATGAAACTTCATATCCAACACCTTCATCAACCATTCTCAAGTTCCAGTTATTAATCACTACGATGATGAACAGTGAGTTGAGTCTCCATAACCAAGGAGCAACGACGATTCGAACCGATTATAAACCCAGCTGGGGATTCTAGACCACACGACATATGCAGGTCCCTGACCTACATATACCAACCTATTCTTGGATCCTCTAAAACAAGAACGGGTCCGCGCCACCCGAGAATACTGAGACTCCACCAATCCAGCCCATTGCCACGTGGGTACACGCTATTCCCGCCATCTCTCCACTCCCGGCATGCGAGTAGCCATTCTCGTAATAAAATTGCCAAGTTCAGCTTACCGAGTATGTGGTTAGTACTACAAATTCTCACCTCATGCAATTCAACAACGGACGTGCCTTAATCGACACAAAGGAAAGATCCCGCCACAAGACCTCCATGTCTTGTGGCTCACACACACCGAGTCCGCCCCGGTCTAAATTTATTACTCCACATTCCCATATCACATGCTAACATAATTAACCAATGTTCCATTTAAAACTTGCAAGTGGCGGTGTAGTCACCGACTTCATCGTTTCTACGATAGCTAAGCAAAACTAGACATATCTGAGTTCAAAACTGGTAATATGGTAAATATGGAATAACAAGGGTGGTAATGCACCAATTAGGCTCTTACTTAACTCTTAATCACTTAATGCAGTAACGGAAAGCAAAAGCAAAATTAATTTGTAAAACACAAGGTAGGGTTGTATGCATCCGGGGCTTGCCTTCGTTGACGGAAAAGTCCAGCTCCTGCGACATTTCACAAGTCTTCGATCCGACCTCAACAGACAGATCAACCTCCTCCGCAACTTGATTAACTACCACGTGTTCACCTTCGTTTACTACACGTAGTAACATTGCCATGTTTAACATGATGCGGAATATGAAACATGATGCTCAATGATGGATGCAAAAATTAATAAATTGGATACAATTTTCCTTCGCAGTACAGTTACAAACCAAACTAACCAAACCATATTCGTAACTGATGTGACCATGCCAGCACCGATCACTTTGGTGAACTCTCCGACCACTATGGTGAACTATCCGACCACTACGGTGAACTATCCGACCACTACGGTGAACTATCCGACCACTACGGTGAACTATCCGACCACTACGGTGAACTATCCGATCACTATGGTGAACTATCCGACCACTACGGTGAACTATCCGACCACTACGGTGAACTATCCGACCACTACGGTGAACTATCCGACCACTATGGTGAACTATCCGACCACTATGGTGAACTATCCGACCACTACGGTGAACTATCCAACCACTACGGTGAACTATCCGACCACTACGGTGAACTATCCGACCACTATGGTGAACTATGCGGAGCAAAGATCGTCGGTGAGGGAGAACGGCGACTGCAGTGATCAAAATGAGTAAACAACAACTGACTAAGTACTACAGCATCGAAATGAAGCCATAAGTACACTGATTACAGACAACGGCTCACCGAAGGGCTCTAGCCACGATGACACGCCCGCAGCGGTGAAGTTGCTGACCTCGAGGAAGAAAAACATGGACAGCGAGTTCTCGGCAATTTTAGGCGACCAATGTTAGTAATTTGGATTCGCAAGGAAAAGACGGAACTAGGACGGCCTTTACCGAGAGATGGCAACAAATATTTGGGGAGATGATGCGAGCTTGTTGGAGCGATGACAACGGCGGTGGTGAAAACAAAGGAAGAAGAAAAACGACGATGACGACGTCTTGGTACTTATAGCGCGGCGTAGAAGCTCAAGGAAGCCACGGCGGAGCCGTTTCCGTGCCAGCGCGACATCAAGGACGGCCACGACGCGCCTGGAACGCCGAAGAAGGTCCGACGGCAATGTAGCTTAGGCGGTGAACACTGTTCATAGAAATTACAAAATTGCCATACGCCAAAATTCACAAATTACTCTCAAATTTTCATAACAACTCAAAAATCTCCAAAAACAAAAGTTGTTCAAAATCGAAAGTTCTACAACTTTGCTTCTATAACCATCTCCTAATTCGGTCTAGATTTTGAAATGAACTTTTGAATTTGAATAGGGAAATTTAACGAATTACGTCTTTTTGAATTACTCAAAATTTTTCTAAACAACTTGAAAAACTCCAAAAACAAACTTTGCATAACTTGCCAAGCTCTACACTTTTGCTTTTGGGATCAACCCCAAATTATGCTTAGATTTTGAAATGGATTTTCAGGGTAGGATTTAAATGCTGAAAAGCGGGGTTTTCTCGAAAAATTCAAAATCCAAACAAACTTTGAACTAGAGTCAACCAATACAATTCAAGACATACCACATGAATATAAACTTGTTTTAGTGTATGCATCTCAAAGTTTTCACCAAATGACAAATGCTTTGCAATGCATATGATGACATGTCAGGTTTTAGTATTTTGAACACCCGAGGTGTTACAGGCGGCCCACGGCGGCGTAGAGGGAGACGAGCTGCGTGAGGAGGACCGGGTGCGGGTGAGGGTGCGCGTCAGCAGAGACGAGGAGGCAGGCGTGGAGCTGCGCGGCGTGAGCGGGGTGTTGGAGGCGCGTGCGGCGCAGCGCGGAGAGGAGGGCCGTTAGCTCGCGGACGCTGCCGCCTCCCGTGCTCATCTCGGCTGGAGGACGGGATGACCGGATGGGGAATTGGGGATTGAGGAATTAGGGTTAGGATGGCGCATTATATACCTCTGCGACTTACTGGGCCTTTACATGGGCAACCATCGCTGCCTGCTGCGTGCTTCGCAGGGCGGGTTGGCGGGGATCGGGGTCGGGGACCAGGCAACCATCCCCGTCCCCACCATCCCCAACAGGGACAACCTTCCTACCAAATGTTTCCCCATGGGGATTAATTCTCCTTCATCCCCGTCCCCTAATGGAAGAATTCACCGCAGGGAATCGGGGATCAGGTCCCCGTTGACATCTTTAAGTGCCATTCATGATGCATTGGATGAGAGAAAATTTAATCAAATCAAGAACATTAAGATGACTAATGAGGTATGAAAGAAGTTGGAGAAATCATTTTAGGGCACTCAAGTGGTGAAGGGTGCAAAGACATACATTATCAAGGAGAACTTTGCAAGCTTCAAGATGAAGGATGATGAGAGTGTGCCGGAGATGTTCCATAGACTTCAAATGCTTATCAATGATCTCAAAGCACTTGGAGAAGAGGTGAAGGATAAGGACTTCTCCCACAAGTTCTTGAGATGCTTACCATCGAGATTTGGCACATTGGTCACTATCCTAGTGAGGAGTGGTTTGGACACCATGACACCAAACCAAGTGTTAGGAGATGTGATGACCGATGACACCTATAGAGATAATAATGAGAAGGAAGAAAAGAACAAGGAGAAGAAAGATGAGAAGAAGGATGACAAGAAGAAGAGTGTGGCATTTAAGGCCACCACATCATCTAAGGTCAAGGTCAAGCAAGACACATCAAGTAAAGATGAAGGCTCATTTTCTAGGGATGATGAAGATGATGAGAAGATGGCTCTCTTTGTGAAGAGATTTGGCAAATTTATGATGAGGAAGAGCTATCGTGCAAGAAGGAAGAAGTCATCATCCAAGAACAAGAAAGAAGCAAGAAGATGCTTCAAGTGCAATAGCAAGGATCATCTCATTGCGGAATGCCCATACAATGTGACAATGATGATGATAGCAAGAAGAGCAAGAATGACAAGAAGGAGAAGGAGAAGAAAGACAAGTTGATCTTCAAAAAGAAGAAGAAGGGTGGTTCATATGTAGTCACTTGGGATAGTGATGCTTCCTCAAGTGATGATGATGATAGTGACGATGACAAGATCACCAAGAAGAGGGCTCTTGCAAGCATTGCTATCAATGAGAAGCCTTCTCTCTTTGACACTCCATCGGCATGCTTCATGGCTAAGGCCACTAAGGTACAATATGATGATGAGTGTGATGATGAACATGATAAAAATAAAAGTGATAGTGATGATGATGATGAACCAATTAAAGATGAACTAATTGACATGCTTGAAGATGGTAAAACTTACTTTGACATCAAGAGAAGAGAGTGCAAAGACTTCCGTAAGGAACTAAAAGCCCTTAAGCAAGCCTTTGATGAGCTCAATGCTACTCATGAGAGGTTAGAGGATGCCCATGAGAAGCTTGGCAAGGCTCACTCTACGCTTAAAAAAGCTCGTTTCACTCTTGTTGAGTGTTGGTGGTGCTTAACTCATATTTCTACCACCAACATTTAAACAAAATAAAACAAATATAAATACCAAAACTTAGAATTAGGGTTTACAACTCACATTTTCCATGAGTTTTGGTATGTATATATTTAGCAGGGCAATACATGAAAATACACCAAAATGCGCAATCAAGAAGGCGTGTTCAAGCAAAACAACAAGCAAGCCCATCCAAACTCCACACTTAGGCCAGAACACTAGCATGGGAGCCATCTAGGCCTAGCCAGCAACCCACAAAAGCAAGGTGGTGGCGAGAGGGCCAACCTAGGGTGCGGACGCACCCATGGTGTGGGCGTACCGCCCCAGCTCCGTTCGGCCCCACCTTTCTTAGGCGGTGCAATTAATGCCCCAGGAGGCGGTTGAATGCGGTGTTTCCTAAAATACCTAAGCAAACCGACCATCTTCAAGCTATAAAAGGAGCCCCCTCCTCACATTCATGATGATCATACACATTTGAGAAGAAGAAGATGGGCTACACACATTCCATTAGCTTCTAGCTAGACTAGAGTAGGGAGTGAGAGAGGAAAGAGTTTGAGGAATAGCGGAGTAGTGGTGCCCTCTACTTCTTATACTTGGTGAGCCTTGTACATCGGGTGGACAGAGTGCTGGACTTGTCGACCCCTCTACACTTGTACCTCTACGTTCGTCTTACTACTTGGAGTAAGAAGTTCGTGTTCATCTTTAGGTTTTGATCCCTTAAGAAAAGTTATCATTGTTATTACTTACTTGCGGGTTCATTGTCCGTCCTCATGACGGGTGATCTATTAAAGGACTCCTGATAAAGACAAAAGTTTCTGGCCAATGCTAGAGTAGTAACGGTTAGTGTAGACGTGGTGTCTAAGCTACACGTTACCTTCGTTTGTCTCGTATCCCACGGTTGAGGTGATGAGGACATGACACCCATGCATATGACCATGTTTGGCACATGGTATAGAGGGGAAGGAGGCCATCAAGGGTGTCCAAGTCAAGAAGGAGGCCCGAGGCTAATTTGGTTTGAGTCCCCGAGGTGGAGGCCCAAAGCAACCCAAGTTCGAGTCTGCCTCGGTCTTTAGGACCAGTCTGGCTTAAACTGGTTACCCAGGACGCATCCGGACTCCGTTTTTGACGATCCACATATGGATGGAAAGGTAATTTGATAAGGAAGCCAATCCAAGTGGTTTCACGTCAAAATCTCTTCGGAATCAACGGGAATCTTCGAAACAAGTCAGCATCCAGAATCTGCCTGGGTGCTGCGACACCTTCTTTTGGTCTGTTGGACCGTGTATCGTGTTTGGGCCCATTAGGGGGCGCATCTAGGGTACGCGATGACCTTAAGACCTTTATAATCATACGCCGCTACCGTCATTAGGGTTTATGTTTTACGTAGATTATTTTGTCAAGAACAGTTTCGCCGTTCATCGGTTTGTGAGACCCCAACTTCGAGAGTTTAATCATTCATCTGCAATTTGGTTGCGTTCTTTCTTGTTCTTGCTTGTGTTCTTCGTTGCGCAGGGAAGCATTAGCCTTCTTGGCGAGGTCAACCTGGTCTGAGATTCAATTGATAACCAAAGGAGCTGTGGTGCTAAGATTGCAGGGTTCGATCTTTCGATCTGAAGCCGGATCGGTGTGTCATTCTCCGCCACAACGATAGTTACCACCACCTGACGGAAGATCGGTATCCCCGTTTCCATTATGTGGTAATCAGAGCTAAGGTATACCGTCAGGGTCACTTTTATTCCCTAGTTTGAGTGTTTCACATTCGTCCCATAGTCCAGTGCCATACTTGTTTTTCCTGTCCTAGAACCTTCCGCGCCGTAGCCTTTGCATATTTCAGTTTCAGAGTCCGTTGTGTTGAGTTTGTGTCATGGTCGAGGTCTTGTTGCTGGTTAGGTCGTGTTAGAGTCCATTTCGTGTGTTTTCCCCCATCGTTTCCATCAAATCTTTGCTGTTGTGACCAGTTTTGTCCACATTGTTCCCGTTTTGTCCTCTAATTCGGAGCCAATTCTTAAAACTGGTCTAGTTTTCGCATACGAACTCCGTTTTCGACGTTCCATATATGCAAATCGATCAGAATTTTTTTTCAGATCCATCCATCCCCCGCAACTGTGGGGTCGGACATTTTTAAATTGGTCAAAAAGTGGTCACAAGATCCTCTTTTCGTGGTCACAAGGTTTTTGTCGATTTTGATCAAGTTTTCTGAAAATTCCACAGACCACGTCTTTCACTTGTTTAAGCTCATATTTTATGTGGTTACTTCTTTTGTGCTCCTAAGTAAAGAAAAAATATCAAAAAAATAAAATAAAAAAGTCAAAATTTCCCCAAAAAACAACGACAGCCTAAAAAATAGAAAAAAAGAGGGGCAAAAGAGGAACAATATTTAGAGGAGCACATAGAGAAGACCAAAGTGAGCTATGTTAGCGTGTGCTGTCTAGTTCCTTGTTTGTGTTGCTGTTTCCATCCACCATACTTATTTTTCACACACCTATCACCTTGCTATCCAACATACTTTTGTCACACACCTGGTACTTGCAACACTTTAGACCAGCAACGAGAACAAGTACTTTGGATTATAATTCAGCATTACTTTCTGTTACTGACTTGTGTGCCAGATATACATATTACTCTTTGTTTGCCTTCCAAGCTCCACAAATTCTCCAGATCAGTATAGAAAAAGGGCTTTGCAATCTCGGTACCACTACCTCACAGGTATCATGAACCAGCCGCTGGTTGTACCACCCACTGCTTGCGTTGGTAAGAACTTTGTAAGAGCTTGGTAAGGCGCCTCCACTTGCTGTGAAAAGTGACACCACTGCAACCACATAGTCATTTGATAGGGATAATACTTTTGTGTTGTCTTTTGCTGTCTTCTAACAATGACAGGTTGTTCGTATCCACCGACGTATGATGGTATAGGTGCTAATGAGTACATGGAGTGGGAAATTGCCATCGATAACATATTTGCCACTCGCTTTATGTGTCCAAGGAGGAAGGTAAACAATACAGCTAGTGTTTTGTGACATTCTGCTTTATCTTGGTGGGAGTCTTTAGATCCTTCTAATAAACCTCAAACTTGGAATGATATGAAACTTCTTATACGAGAAACCTTTGTTAATCCACCTCCTGTTTTGATTTCATATGATGAGGTGCACCATTTAGAGGAAGAATCTGTTGTTATTCCTCTTGCTATGACTAACCTTCTGCAGGATAATGTCCATAAGCGAGAGGATGACATGGAAGAAAATGAGGAGCTCACAACCTCATATGCAAATTCAGAACCATCACTTCACAATGCACCTATTACTCCTGCTCCTGCTGAGAACATAGGTAATGCCCATGGTGCTACACTCATAGAAGGTGAAAATTGTCTTAATGTACTAAATTTTTCCACAAGCCATGCTATCATAGAGCAATTGTTAGTGGAACCCTCTCTTGATTTATCTTTGTCCCATGATAATTTGCTTGATGTTCCTTGTGATAAAGATGAATTGGTTGATGATGCTTTAGTTTTACATGTTTTGGAACCAACCACTTGTGCTGAAAATAAACATGTTATTCATATTGCTACTAAAACTGACGAGCTCAAACTGTTGTCTTCTTTACATACTTTGAGTTACATTGAATTTGATGTTTTGTGTAACCTAGAATATTTGAAGGAGAGCCTTTTTAAATATGCTGATTTGCCTTGGTTTTCTAAACACACATATCATGTTATTGGCAAATATAACAACAAAGGACAATATATGATACATCGAGTATACGTTCATAGTAATATGAATTCTCCTTTTATTGTACAAGATTATGATCGTTTAGAGAGCAGCCATAATAATACAAATATTTTCTCGTGTTCCTCAAAGAAACAAGTTCACTTCCAAGAAGGGGAGCATTGTTGGTTGCTACCTATGTCTGCGAGACCATCTATTCCTGCATTGTCTTTGGTTAGTTCTAATCTTTTGCAGGATAGTGTTGACATACATCCTGTGCATTCGGATCATGGAGTCTACATGCTTGCTGAAATTTTTATGCGAGATGACATGCTAGAAACTTGGAAACATGGTCACGTTCCTTGTCATAATTATTTTAGTTCCCTTTGTCTTCGCAACCCCGTTCTCCTTTATGTTGTGCAGGATCAGTTTCAAGCACAATCGACGCCGAGGACGGCTTTTCGTCAAGAAGGGGAGGATGATGAGGACATGACACCCATGCATATGACCATGTTTGGCACATGGTATGGAGGGGAAGGAGGCCATCAAGGGTGTCCAAGTCAAGAAGGAGGCCCGAGGCTAATTCGGTTTGAGTCCCCGAGGTGGAGGCCCAAAGCAACTCAAGTTCGAGTATGCCTCGGCCTTCAGGACCAGTCTGCTTTAAACTGGTCGCCCAGGACGCATCCGGACTCCGTTTTCAACGATCCACATATGGATGGAAAGCTAATTTGATAAGGAAGCCAATCCAAGTGGTTTCACATCAAAAGCTCTTTGGAATCAACAGGAATTATCGAAACAAGTCAGCATCCAGAATGTGCCAGGGTGCTGCGACACCTTCTTTTGGTTCGTTGGACCGTGTATCGTGTTTGGGCCCATTAGGGGGCGCGTCCAGGGTAGGCGACGACCTTAAGACCTTTATAATCATATGCCACCACCGTCATTAGGGTTTGGGTTTTGCTTAGATTATTCTGTCAAGAACAGTTTTGCCGTTCATCGGTTTGTGAGACCCCAACTTTGAGAGTTTAATCATTCATCTGCAATTTGGTTGCGTTCTTTCTTGTTCTTGCTTGTGTTCTTCGTTGCATAGGCAGGGATTAGCCTTCTTGGCGAGGTCAACCTGGTCTGAGACTTGGTTGATAACCAGAGGAGCTGTGGTGCTAAGATTGCAGGGTTCGATCTTTTGATCTGAAGCCAGATCAGTGTGTCATTCTCCGCCACAACGATAGTTACCACCACTTGACGGAAGATCGGGATCCCCATCCCCATTATGAGGGGTAGGCGATAGGTGGTGATAGCCCTGTCCGTCCTTCTTAATCCCCCACATTCGGATATGGCATAGAGCTGTAAGCCGGTAATGCTTGGCAGACCAGTGTTCACTGGTGCCCGAAGTCAGTCTATAGTAGCAAAGTTATCTTCGCTTAAGGTTTCTGCCCTTCGAAGAACCTCACTACCCAAGTTATCCTTCAACTTGTTCTCCTAGGTAAACTAGCCAAGGGACTACTTACACCTTTGTTCCTCGTAGAAATACAATACCCTGAATACCACCGAGTGAAGTGCTACAATGGTACTTCCGTGCGCTTGCCGACTTTTCTGCTTACGCTAAGAAGCACCAACAAGCATTTCTAGCGCCGTTGCCGAGTAACGGTTGTCGTTTTAGTCTCCGAATCTAGTTTGCCCATGTATTCTTTGTTTTTACCTTTCTTTTCTTTTTAGTCTTTTTCAATGGAGAAACCTACCATTCAAAACCTTTCTGCTCCCAAGGGTGAGTTTGTTGAACCTCCATAGTCCTTGAAGCCAATCAAAGCTTCTAATTATGAACTCTGCCCTGGCTTTATAGCCATGGTTCAGGAACAAGCCTTCTTAGGGTTGGATTATAAAAACCCCTACCATCACTTAAGGGAGTTTGAGTAGCTCTGTGCTTGCCTGCCCATTTCAGGCATGTCACAAGAAACACTTTGGTGGAAGTTGTTTCCTTTCTCACATGATGAAAGAGCAAAACAATGGTATGCCCACAACATAGGAAAGGTAGCTGACAATTGGGAAGAACTAAAGAACAAATTCTATCTTGCGTTCTTCCCTATATCCCGAACCGCTGCCCTACGACAGGAGATACTCAACTTTCAACAAAAAGAGAAGGAAACCATAGGTGTAGCTTGGGACAAATTCTCAATTTTGACGAGATCTGGCCCAGACTTGTCTATACCCAACCATGTGCTTTTTACAGCATTTCTGGTTAGGGCTTAGCAAGGAATTTTCCCTACAGCTCGACATAGCTACCGGAGGTTCGTTTACTCATAAAACCACAGTGGAAGGAGAAGCTCTCCTAGACCACTTTCTAGAGAACACTCCCCCATTAGAACCCCTCCGGGTAGAGCCTGAGCTAAACCACAAGGAAGTCTCTTCGCATGAGGCCGAACCCATAGCATCTTTAGAGAGACCCTCGTCCGAACCAGAAGATCCGAAGGAAGGTTCCCAACCTTTGGACCTTCCGTATTTCAGGGACGATTTTTTCGAAGATTTCAAAAATGCCTTGAAGTACTCATGCCTAAAGGGGCCATTGGTTCCTATCACTCCTTCGGATCCGTTAGATGATCTCTTTCTTAGAAAATTTGTCAAGGAGTTGATAGCCATCATGACTAGCGAATGGGTAGAAGAAGTGGAGCTTTCATCTGAAGAGATTAAGATATGCATCCCTTTCTCCACCATTCGATGCTCGATCGATAGAACCTCGGTAGATGTTCTCTACAATCCTACAGACGGAGCTAACCTCATGTCCGCGTCTTTTGCCCACACCTACTTTAGCAATGACACCATTACTCCGACAATGAAATCCTATAGAGTTGCACCACATGTTAGACTAGAATGACTAGGGGTTCTTCATAACATTTCACTCTATTACAATGATAATGAAGTTCCTCTAGACTTCCATGTCTTTGACATCTAGGATTTTGATATCTTAATAGGGCATCCCCTTGAAAATCTTTTTGATCTACCAAAAATAGGGGATCTAGATGTAAAGCTGGGGAGAGACACTTTTACCATTCCTATCACTCAAGCTAAAAACTTAGTGGCATAATCTCTTCCCTATCTTGATTCCCCTGAGTAGTCCTTAGAAAAAGATGCAAAACTCTTCATAGAAGAAGAGGATGACTTAGGAGAAACCATTGATCTTCCCCAAGAGGAAGCACCGGCATGACCTCCGGTTGAGCTAAAACCCTTGCTCATCGGCCTACGCTTTGCTTTCCTAAATGGCAACAAAGAAACTCCTGTAATCATTAGTGATAAGCTTTCTAATGAGGAGACGTCCAAACTCATCGCCGTCTTAGAGAAACATAGGTCGGTCTTTGGGTATTCTTTGCAAGATCTCAAAGAGATTAGCCCAACTCTCTGTACCCATCGCATTCCGATAGATCCATCAGGCACACCATCTGGAGAGTCTTAGCATAGGCTCAACAATGCTATGCGAGAAGTCGTGAAGAAGGAAGTCCTCAAAATTCTTCACGCCGGGATTATCTATCCCATACCACATAGTGACTAGGTTAGTCCCGTCCAAGTGGTTCCAAAGAAAGGAGGAATGACGGTCATTGAAAACAATAAAAATGAGTTAATTCCACAACGTACAGTCACGGCATGGAGAATGTGCATTGATTACCAAAAACTCAACGTGGCATCAAAGAAAGACCACTTCCCACTGCCTTTCATTGATGAAATGTTAGAGCGGTTGGCGAAGCATTCTTTCTTCTGTTTTCTCCATGGGTATTCGAGATATCATCATATTCCCATCCACCCTGATGATCAGAGCAAGACAACGTTTATATGCCTGTATGGAACATACACTTATCACTGAATGTCGTTTGGATTGTGTAATGTGCCCGCGTCATTTCAATAGTGCATGATGTCTATTTTCTCAGACATGATAGAAGAAATCATGGAGGTTTTCATGGATGATTTTTCAGTCTATGGCAAAACCTTTGATCACTGTTTGGAGAACCTAGACAAAGTCTTGCAGAGATGCCAAGAGAAGGACATGATACTTAACTAGGAAAAGTGCCACTTTATGGTCCATGAAGGCATCATTCTTGGGCACCTTGTGTTCGAGAGGGGGATAGAGGTAGATAAGGTCAAGATAGAAGTTATCGAGCAGCTACCACCCCCCATGAACATAAAAGGGATCCATGCTTCCTAGGTCATGCAGGGTTCTATAGAGTTTATCAGGGATTTTCACAAATCTCTAGACCCCTCATGAATCTGCTAGTTAAGGATGCACCTTTTGAGTTCACAAATGAGTGCTTAAATGCTTTCCACACTCTCAAGAAAGGACTCATCTCAACGCCAATCATCCAACCACCCGATTGGTCGCTACCGTTCGATATCATGTGTGATGCTAGTGACTATGCTATTGGTGTGGTCCTTGGCCAAACCAAAGATAAGAAGCATCACGCAATCGCATACGCTAGCAAAACGCTAACAGGAGCACAACTTAACTATGCTACCACAGAAAAAGAGCTCTTAGCAGTTGTTTTTGCTATCGACATGTTTAGGTCTTACTTAGTGGGTGCAAAAATTATCGTTTATACTGATCATGCTGCACTTAAATATTTGCTCACTAAGAAAGATGCTAAACCAAGATTAATAAGATGGGTTCTCTTACTCCAAGAATTTGACCTTGAGATAAAAGATAATAAAGGAGTAGAGAACACTATCATCGATCATCTATCGTGATTGCAAGTCACTAACATGTATGAACTCCCAATAAATGACTTCCTACACGACGACATGCTACTCAAGGTGATGGACACAAACCCGGGGTACACAAACATCGTGAACTTCATGGTTTCAGGATACGTACCACCAGGCAAAAAACAAAAGGAAGCTGCAAGCAGAAAGCAGACATCACCTTTGGAATGACCCATACCTATACAGGGTATGCTCTGACGGCCTGTTGAGGAGATGTGTACCAATGGCAGAAGGATTGCAATCATCAAGAAATGCCATGCAGCACCGTACGGAGGTCACTACGGAGTATTCTGTACACAAGCCAAAATCTAGCAGTGTGGGTTCTTCTGGTCGACGATGTACAAAGACACCAAGGAGTTCATCCGAAGGTGCCGAAAATGCCAGCTGCAAGGTGGCATTACAACTCGCAATGCAATGCCCCTCCACTACAACCTACAAGTAGAAATCTTCGATGTTTGGGGCATTGACTTCATGGGACCATTCTAGAAGTCCCATGATAGCGAGTACATCCTCATCACCATTGACTATGTGTCAAAATGGGTGGAAGCTCTACCCTACAGAGCTGCTGACGCCAGGCATGCAAAGAAGATGTTTCATGAAGTAATCTTCCCTCGCTTTGGAATGTTTCATGAAGTAATCTTCCCTCGCTTTGGAACACCACGAATGGTGATAAGCGATGGAGGATCCCACTTCATTCATAAAATCTTCAGAGCCTTCCTGAGAGAACTTGGCGCCAAGCACAACATCGCCACCCTGTACCATCCGCAAACAAGCGGTCAGGCAGAAACCTCAAATAAATAGATCAAAAATATCCTATAGAAAACTATCAATGCAATAGGGAAAGGATGGAAAGATAAGCTACCTGATGCACTTTAGGCATACATGATAACTTATAAAACTCCCATTGGCATGTCGCTGTTCTAGCTCATCTATGGGAAAAGCTGTCATTTACTAGTTGAGCTTGAACACCAAGCTCACTAGGCCATAAAGAGCTAGAACATGGATGTGAAGCTAGCCGGCAGAAATCGTCAAAAACAAATTGCTGAGCTAGAAGAATGGTGAGATAAGGCGTACCATAGTGCCAAGCTCTACAAGTAAAGAACTAAGAGATGGCATGATCACCGAATCCAATACAAAAAGTTTAAGGAGGGAGATAAGGTTCTTCTATTTAACTCCCGAGTCAAACTCTTCGGTGAAGGAAAACTAAGAAGCAAATGGCAAGGACCATACACCGTCATCAACACTTCACCACATGGCACGATCACCATTCAGGACGATGATGGTAACTAATGGACTAGGGTCCTAGGGGTTCCCCATAGGGATGCCACCTAGATGGGCCCTGGGCTAGTCTACGACCTGTTGAAGGATGCGGGATAAGGTGGCGTGGACTTCAAGCTATTCTAGGTCGACCTAGTTGGCTTACAATGAAAGCTGGATTCTGTAATAGGACTAGGACTCTTCTCTTGTAATCGACTAGGACTAGATATGTGCCCTTACCCTCTCTCCTATATAAAGAGAGGTACGGTGCACCCCCTTGTAACCCTAACAATCATACTAATCAATCCAACGTAAAAGGCTACACGCCGACTAGATGTAAAGGCTATTACTCGACATGAGGGCACGAACCAATATAAATCGTTCATCTCTTTGCGTTTACTGTCGAGTTCTGCGTACGTCAAAGCCCTTCGAACAACGTCCTGGGTAACCTTGTGATGAGTTACCGGTCATCAAACATCGATAGCTGGAGCGCCAGGTAGGGGCTTTCAGCAACTTCACGATCGAGAGCTCGGTGGACCTCGACGACATGATTTTCTTAGCGGGTACCACCTTCATCTTCGGCTCCTAGATCTACAAGGCAAATGACAACAGCATGCTCCAAAGTCATCTCACGGAGATCTCGACGCCTCAAGCTACACTAGACTTCTAGACAACCACACTGGATCAACTTGCCAAGAAGTTTGCTCACCTCTCGATCTCCGATCCAACTCGGAGGCAGGTGGTCACCATCAATCAAGACTCCCACTCGGACACATCACCTTTTTCCAGGCTGGAGATCCCATATGAAGTCCAAGACAAAGACCTAGTTTGTTTTCCACTTGTACTCAAGAACTCAGCTTCAATCTATCAAGATACGATCAACTATCTCGTGTAGTCTGAGCAAGAAATCTCTCTGACGGGTGCCTAGAGGGGTTTGGTTCTATCCATCACACCCGAAGGAGGCATCGTTTAGCTAGGTGCTCGACCCGACACTTCATTGACAGATCCATCTCATGTAGTTGGCATGGTGGAGCTCTTGCCTTATCAAGATGGCAGAACTCTTCTAGCGGACAACAACGATCATGGTTTTACAGAGATCTTAGACAGCGCGACAACTACAGAATCTATAACCCGCTCAGCCACTAGGCACTCCAGAGAAGTCTTTATGGCTAGGTAACTACCTCAGATCCCTATGCCTAACCCACCAGATATTCAAGATAGAGAAGAAGCCTTGTCCGATATCTCCCCGAACACTGCGCCACCCAATGGAGAAATGGATGAGTAGAAGATGACTAGGGAAAGGAAGAACAGAGCTCGACAGGCTCAATGCAACCACGCCCAATACCATAGGGAAGAGTGGTAGCGGTATTAGTCGGCTTGTCGAGATGTTGAACAACGACGCTTGGCTACAGAGGCAACATATGAATAGCATCTATGGGATGAAGAAGCAGAACGGTAGCGCCGAGACCGTGATGCCGTCAGAGCCTCTGCATCACGCAACCTTGAGCCTATGTTCATTGAAGTAGTTGGTCACAGGGTCTTCACTATGCCCTATGCCAACATCTATGCCCTGGTAGAAGAGATGGCGACCATAGAAAACCCTACCCTAGATTAGTAACGACTCAAAGTCATCCTAGCATCCACAGCCCTTCAGATGCAGGCTACAAAAGTGATATCCCTAGCTAACCCTTCCCAAGGACCAAAGGCACGGGCACCAGCCCACTCTCATCTAGGACCGTAGGGTAACCAATGAGGAGGATAACGAGTACCAGCCCACTCCCATCTAGGGCCGCTAGATAACCAGAATTGGAATTAGGATGCCGCACAGTCGGCCTATCATGGGCACTAGTATAGCAACAGGGAGGGCAGAGGTGAGTCCGAGTATAGAGAGGCCAGCATCTCACTAGACAGGTTCCCATGTTTCTCTGACAGACTACTCTCTATCCAGCTTTCCTATAAGTTCAAGCCGTCCAACCATACCAAGTACGTCGGGAAGACAGAATCCAACCAATGGTTGCGCATCTACTCAGTCTATCGAGTTGGCAGAAGGCAACGACAACATCAAAGTGTTATATTTTCCCATGGCACTCGACACTGTGCCTCTCGCCTGGTTTGATAAGCTACGAGCCAACTCCATTGACACTTGGGGACAACTTTAGCGCAAATTATGTGAAAACTTTTGCAGCGTCCTCACCCACCCAAGTACTCAGAACGAGCTTAGAACCTGCAAGCAGAAACCAGATGAAACCTTCCAACAATATTATCGCTGCTTTGCTGAGTGATGAGCCCAAGTCTATGATATCACAAACAAGGAGGTGATAGATCACTTCACCAATGGCATCAAGTACAAGTGGACAGTCTGGCAGAAAGAGAGGACCCGACAACAACCTTGCTTCTATGGACAGGTCCAAGAAGTCTAACAAAAACAACAAAAAGTTCAAAGACCTCAAGAACTTACCCTGCCCTTTCCACGGGAATGCCAAGCACACGGCGGCCGAGTACAGACAACTCCAAGAACTAGGTTTCTACAACAAAAGCAACAAGGGCAAGGGTAAATCTAATAAAAACAAAGATGGAGATGACAACGCTGACCCTGGCTTTCAATAGTCTAAGGGCCAAATGACAGTGATCTTTGTGGGGCTACCGTATTCATCAAACAAGAGCTCAGAGAAGTTGGCTCTTCGGGACATCATGGCAGGAGAACCCTCAACGCTAAAGTACCTTAACTAGTCCGAGCACCCGATCCAGTTTCCTAGAAAAGATCAATGGACTAGCGTGGCTAACGTCGGCCACTATCCACTCATACTGGGTCCAACAATAGCTGGCATGACAGTCCCCAAGGTCCTAATCGATGGCTGCACAGGATTGAATATAATATTTGTAGATACGCTAAAGTAGATAGGCCTAGACTTTACCAGCCTAATCACCCCAACTGACATCCCTTTCTACGAGATAGTACCCGACAAGGCTGCCATGCTACTCGGACAAATCACGCTCCCGGTAACATTTGGTAACCCAAACAATTTTTGAACGGAGTTCATCAAGTTTGAGGTGGCTGACTTCGAATCATCATACCATGCTATCTTTGGTCGACCTGCTTTGGCCAAGTTCATGGCCGTTCCACATTAACCGTACCTCTTGCTCAAGATGCTAGGTCCCAATGGCATGCTTTCCTTCCGAGGTGACCTCAAGCGCTCATACGACTACGACATTGAAGCCATCCAGATTGCAGCTAGAGCGCAACAAGCCTATGAAGCACAGGAGATCACCAACCTTGCACAACAGACTAAGCTGGAAGACATGGAGATTCCGACTAAGAAGGCAGGAATCATTGCACCGCCCTCTAAGACGGATACCATCGAGATTGATCTAGGAACTGGTGATCCCTCCAAGACGACTATCATCAACACCTACCTCTCTAAAGAATAGGAACTTGCGCTCACTAACGTTCTCAGGGAAAACAAGAATATCTTCGCGTGGAAGCCGGCTGATATGCTAGGTGTTTCGAGAGAGTTGGCTAAGCACAAATTGGATTTAAACCTTGGCTTAAAGCCGGTCAAGCAACATCTACGATGGTTCTCAGTAGATAAGAAAGCCGCAAACAAAGAAGAAAATCACCAAGCTATTAGCAGCTGGGTTCATTAGAGAAATCCTTCACCCTGACTGGCTGGCAAATCCTGTACTCGTCTAGAAGAACTCGAAAGAGTGGCACATGTGCATCGACTACATAGATCTCAACAAGCACTGCCCAAAGGATCCCTTCGGCTTACCTTACATTGAAAAGATCGTAGATTCTATGGCCGAGTCTACTCTTTTATCCTTCCTTGATTGCTACTCGCGCTACCATCAGATTGCCCTCCGTAAAGAAGATCAGTGCAAGACATCTTTCATCACTCTGTTTGGTGCCTACTGCTACATGACCATGTCCTTTGGGTTAAAAAATGCCAGTGCAACCTAGCAGCGGGCTATCCAGGCGTGCCTAAGTGAGTAGATCGGTCATAATGTAGAGGCCTATGTGGATGATATCGTCGTCAAAACCAAAGACCCTTCTACTCTGATCGCAGACTTGAACCAAACTTTTGACAATCTTCGTGAGTACAAGTGGAAGCTTAACCCAATGAAGTGTGTGTTTGGAGTTCCTTCCAGACAGCTATTGGGTTTCCTCATGAGCCATCGGGGTATCGAAGCTAGTACAAAACAGATTCAAGCAATCACTCAGATGACTCGACCTCACTACGTCAAAGATGTTCAGAAGCTGATAGGGTGCATGGCTGCCCTCAATCGTTTCATCTCGCGACTCGGGGAGAAAGGTTTGCCCTTCTTCAAATTATTGAAGAAGTCGAGCAAGTTCGAGTGGACAATTAAAGCTGATGAAGCCTTCCAAAAACTCAAAGAGTACCTATCCACCTCTCCGATACTTACTCCACCCGAGAAACGAGAACCACTCCTACTCTACATTGCAGCTACTACTATGGTAGTCAGCACGACAATAGTCATGAAGCAGGCTGAAGAAGGACACCTATGTAAGGTACAACGGCCTATCTATTATGTTAGCAAGGTGCTATCAGAATCCAAGGCCAAATACCCTCATGTGCAAAAGCTCCTCTATGCCCTCTTGATCACTTCACGCAAGCTACGCCGCTACTTTGACGAACACAAGGTAATAGTGGTATGCGACTTCCCACTTGGTGACATCCTACGCAATCGAGATGCAACAGGATGCATATCCACTTGGTAAGTCGAACTCGGAGCTCAAAACACTGAGTTCGCCTCCCGCAAGGCTATCAAATCTCAAGTCTTAGCTGATTTTATAGCCGAGTGGACCAAAGCCCAGTAGCCTACTCTGACAGTTATCTTGGACCATTGAAAGATGTATCTCGATGGTTCTCTCAAGCTAGGAGGTGCAGGTGCTGGTGTCCTCTTCATCTCCCCAGATGGAAAGCGGCTTAAGTATGTTCTACAGATACTTTGGCCTGCCACCAACAACAAGGCCGAGTACAAGGCCCTCGTTCATGGCCTCCGAGTAGCAGTCTCATTCGGCATCAGGCGTTTACTCGTCTATGGCGACTCCTCAGTGGTCATCAACCAAGTCAACAAGGATTGGGACTACACCAAGGAGACCATGGGGGCTTACTGCGTAGAATTCCGCAAACTTGAGAAACACTTCCAAGGCCTAGAAATCCTCCATGTTATGCGAGATCTCAACATTGTAGCTGATGTTTTGGCCAAATTGGGATCAGATCGAGCCCAGGTACCCCCTAATGTGTTTGTTTAGGAACTCCAAATCCCTTCAATCAAACAAGAAGCTTCCACATCCACCAGTACTCCGACTCCTGACGTCCAGGTACTAGTGGTCAACCCAGCATGGACACAAGTATTTATTGATTACATCTGAGATCATAAGATGCCTGCTGATACGGTAGAAGCAGAGCAGATCACGCATAGAAGCAAGAACTACATCTTAGTTGGAGACAGGCTCTACTGGTGAGGCACATCATCTGGTGTTCTCCTCAAATGCATTATGCCTGAAGAAGGGTGGTGGATGTTGGAAGAAATTCACTTTGGGTGTTGTAGCAACCACACAGCCTCTAGGACTTTAGTCGGCAAGGCTTTTAGATCCAGGTACTATTGGCCTACAGCACTGAAAGATGCAGAGGAGTTGGTATGGCATTGAATGGGCTGTCAGTTCTTTGCCAAACAGGCCCATGTCCTAGCTCACAACCTCATCTGCATCCCTCCATCATGGTCTTTTTCATGTTGGGGACTCAACATGGTTGGACCTCTTAAACATGCACCGGGTGGTTTCGAGTACATCTACGTGGCTATTGACAAGTTCACTAAGTGGATAGAGTACAAGCCACTCATCAAGTTCAACGCTACAAAGATAGTCGAGTTCATGCAAGAAATTATGTACCGGTTCGGTATGCCCAATCAGATTATTACAGATCTCGGCTCACCCTTCACAGCTATCAAGTTCAGAAGTTGGGCTCAAGATTGAGGCATCAGCATTGACTATGCTTCCATAGCTCATCCTCAAGCGAACGGCCAAGTAGAGCGGGCTAGCAGGCTACTTCTAGCTAGACTAAAGCCTAGGCTGTTTGACGAGCTTAAAGACTACGGCGGCAAGTGGATATACGAGTTACCCGAGATAGTTTGGGGACTACGCACTGAGTAGAGTAGAGCGACAGGGTACTCTCCCTTTTTCCTAATTTATGGCTCTGAAGCCATCTTGCCAGCAGATTTGATATGGAACTCTCCCAGCAGATTTATGGCTCAAATGCATTTACTTACCCTCAATTGGCCGTCGAAGACAAAAGCTTCGTTCAGCAGCCCGGACCATGACCTCATCAACCCAGCGAACTCTAGACTATACGCCTAGAGCTAGGTACCCGGTCTAGCAACTAGGACGATATCATCCTCCTCCGCTTGCTTGGTGCTCGTTGTCAGCACATCTGGGCAGGAGCACTCAGCGCAACGGCGCTTGGATCAGCCCTCGCGCTCCGCACATCTTCATCAGCAGTGGCCACCATAGGTTTTGGCCCCGGCTGCTGGTGCGCTTCATCATTGACAGGCACCGCTACCTATGGCTATGACACCTCCACACCCTCTATAGTACCCGGCTACGTAGGTTGCTCCCATTCACCATCAGTGGACATCGGACCCTGCGCCCATGGCATTTTAGTGGACCTAGGTGGAGACACAAGCACGCTTGCCTGGCCTTTTTCCACCCGGTCACTATCAGTACATGGGTTCTCTTCAACCTAGGGCTCTTCACTGTGCGCCTGGGTACTCAGTGTATTTTGTACCCTAGTGTGAGTAGCAGTCAAGTGATGTCCTAGGAACAAAGTAACATACAGAGGAAACTTTGACACTTACTTGGCATAGGATCTCTTCTTTAGGGTGGGCTTTCCTAGTGATATAGCACTCAATGATCAACTCAATTGTTGATGGTAGTTAACAACCATTATAAACCATCAATATAACATGTATAAGGGCATAAATATAATCACCAATGAAGGTTTAGGGGTTTAAACTAACAAATTCCATGAGTTTTGGTGAATCTATATTTTTTGCAGGATTTATTCAGAAAACCATCAAGGTGGACCTACATGGTAGATTTAATTGCCCTTATACACAGCGAAATGGACAACAAAAAACTCTAGAAGACTCGAGGGGACTCCACACCAAAGCGGAGGGCGAGAGGCTGCCAAGTCGGGCCGCCTGGCCCCACCTACAGGCCGCACGGCCCTTAGGGCCCACCTATCAGCCCCTTATTGCAATGTCGGTTCTCCACCACCTCCTAGGTTGCATCTACACCGTCCTTTAAGTCGGTTTGATCCAAGGGCTTACATTGGATGCTCCGGCCTATATATATCAGCCCCTGCCCCCCTGAAGGCATAATTCTTTTGAGAAGATAGAAATCCTAATCATCCTCAGAGCTCCACTATATTCTAGGGCATAGCTAGTTAGGCTAGGTCTAAACGGAGGCAAGCAGGATTTCCTTGGATTCCTGATCTTGTCAAGAGCGTGGTTCAGTATAATCTTTGTACCCCTTCTCTTTTGTATCTCCATTACTTTTATATGCTAGTTGCAATTGTTATGACAATATTAGTATTCTTCTTATTCATATTCTTTGTTATAATGTTCATCGTCTACTTTGATTATATGCTTAGTATAGCTAGTTTATCATTATATCCATGCATAAGTTCATATAGCACTCGCTCCGCTGCACACGGGGTGAGTGGTCAACATTGTTTAAGTGTGGTGCTTATACATCGTTTACTTGCAGATACACCCTATATTCTGAGTCATGTGATAGATCGCGGATGTGACACTTCCGTTGAGTCCTTTGTAGTCCACTCCCCGAATATAGGTGCACGTAGGGTCCAGTTATGAACGAAGAGCAAGCTCTATTCTTAATCTTCCTTAGTAATATCCCTTATGTGTAGATATGAGGATGATCTTAGCAATGACTACTAGGTATAATTGCACTAATCAATGTATGCTTTGACTTGTAATTAAGAATAACTTAGGAATTATTCCTCTAATATTCTACCTGACCATGCTAATGCCATAGAAAGGAATACTCTGAGTGATTTATCATTATTACTAATCAATACTTATTATATATATATATCTTATCCTATGACTTACCCCTGTGATGAGTAGAGCATTGGTTATGGTTTACTTCTCCTTCAATAGTATAAGTTATCAATACATGTCCATGCTAGACCTTCCCTGTGGTAAAAATATAAATAACGATATCTGGAATACTCTCGGGTAAAGTGCTACAATGGTATATTATTTGTGCGCTTGCAGATCCTTTTTAAGCATATATTTATATATTATTTCTAGTCACATAAAATGATAAAGAACTACTTAGTATTATTCTAGTAATAATGCTATATAGTACCAACAAGCATCTCTGGCATCATCACTAGGAATGACAACCTAGTAAAGTAATGTTAGGAGATATAGGTTTATAATAGGTGGCTACCTAAAACAAGTGACACGTTAATAAATACCAACACTAGCCCTAGGCTAGTTACTGATGCTGACAGTACTGAGTCCTCCTGATGACTCATAGTGCTAGCATCCTATCCATGTGCAATCCTATCACCCTGAGTTGGCACTCGGGTGCTCAATAGGTCTGGTGGCGGCATGCTGCCAAGAGCGATTCAACATCAACAAGTATATCTATGTCAGAATTTGTGGGAGTATAACCCCCGATACCCACATGGCTTCACATGGGCTGAGTCACTAGGGGAGGCCCAGCCCACGAGAGCACACAGGGGCTGCGTCGCTAGTCGAGGACTAGCATGCAAGATGACAACATGTGAAGTACGACGTAAGTCAGCGTGCCTCGCAAGACTATTTGAAGATTCTCGGAGATCTAGGAAATCTGCTTGGATATGCTAGATTACCGTGATATCTGTAACTTCCTATCTTGTAAACCGATCAAGATAGAAACAACCGATCTATAACCCTACCCCTCAAGCTATATAAGGCCGGTAGGGATCCTCCCTCGTGATCATCGGATCAAACGCAATACAATTCACAAAGACATAGGACGTAGGCTATTTTGTCAAGCTGACGACCCAAACCTATCTAATCACTGTCTCTCACGTTCTGTGTCACCATCTGGTTCCCTCACACGCACCTCCACCGATTCATCTACTACCGTGGGCATAGCCCTTAGTAGACTACCGAACAGATTTCATCAATAGTGACGCGCTAGGTAGGGGGTGTTAATGCTGAATTCATGGCCAACCAGATGGTTACCTTTCTGAGCTCCATGACCCTTCTTGAGCTGGGCTAGATCTTCATAATTGGATCCATGACTTGGGTCATCGGCCCCGACGGCAATGGGAGGATCATGGAGGCGACGTAGGATCACCCTGCACCGACCGCGCCGACACCTGCAATGGCATCTCTAATCTCGGTGCCCCGCCACTATGTTAGGAGATCTATCAGCAGTGATGATCTAATCGCATCCATCGATCGGGTCACTAACCGCCTAGCGAAATGTCAGCTCCTCATGGATTCGGTCCTACACCAATCCAGAGTGGGCGATGATTTTCCTACACTCCAAGATCACCAAGCCGCTACGACCGAGCGACCTGCTTGGCCACATCGTTTGAGGTGACCAGATTCTGATCTAGTGATCATGGCTACTCTGGAGGGGCACACAGCATGGTGCCGACCACTTCACGCTGCTGGCCTACGCTTGGCCGACTATGAGGCCCCGACGGAGAACCCACCAAGGCCCAATCCATTTGGGCTAGAGGACGTGGGATCTACGTACTGGCACGTCGTCCACCAAATCTTCGTCGACCACAACGAGCGTGACCACACCACCGATCTCTACATGATCGACCCAACTGACTCTAGTCAGCCTACGCCCGTGGTCAACATGGTGGCTATTTGCTAGCTTTCGAGTGATTCTGATCTTCTGACTGAGTCTCTCCATAACATTTTGGATGAGACCCCCGATGATTAATTCAAGGGTTCAACCCAGACCATGCTGAGCTACCCTACTTTCCCTCTGGGGTTTGAGGGCATGATTTTCCACAGCAGCCATGATAGTGTCACCAAAGATGGCAAAAATGCTGAATTGCGCGAAGCTCATTTGGTGAAGAACGCCGATCACCAACATCGCCGAGATGCAGAAGTAGCCCAAGCGACCGACGAGGATGGTCATGGTCTGCCTCGCCATCAATGTAATCTAGAGAAGCGTTCAACATAGTGGGTGACCAGCCAGTCTACTAGACCCTGAGCGCTAATCTAGCCGTCACTTTCAACGAGCTCGACAAACTCTCTCACACTCCAGAGGTTGAGAAGGTTCGAGCACATATCATAGCTGCACAAGTCCAAGTCAATGAGTTCTAAAGCGATGTGCCATCTTACTCCACCGTGTCAGCTCATAGCAGCCGCTCTCGCCATGATGGAGGAGGCCAACAACACGGTGCTGATGGCCCCTAACCTCTGGCTGGAGGTCCTTACCTCTATAAGGGATCTAGAGGCAACTATGAAGCTCATTCACGCCACGACGACCGCCCACCTCGCCACCAGGGAGGTCGTGGTGGCAACCGTAATCAGGAGGTCAATGAATCCCTCTCCCATGACCTTCGCGACCACATCAACACCGGCGTAGATGTCTGTGGCCGCATCAAAAACAGCAGGTCCGTATGCTATGAAGCAAAGATGGAATGCCGCTGGCAATTCGACACCGAACATGAGGGGTTTTCTGCCCGTCAATTACCACTTCCTGCCGGTGCATCAGGACTTCGCTCCATCACCAAAAGGCTCCGAGCCATCCAGTGGCCTATTAGTTTCAAGGTCGTTGGTGTTAACACCTATGATGAAAAGGCCAACCCCGTTCAGTGGCTAACTCTATATGAGATTGTTGTGAAAGCTGCAGGTGGAGACGAAGATGTCATGGCGAACTATCTTCCTATCATGCTTAATCAGTCTGTAAACAACTGGCTCCTCAGCCCGCGGGAGAACTCAATCTGATCTTGGGACGACCTCAAGAAAGTCTTCACCGACAATTACATGGCTGCCATGTGTGAGCAGCCCAGCACCAAGTATGACCTAGAGAAGCTTCATCAGTCCTTCGAGGAGTCCCAGTGCGACTTCATCAGGCGCTTCTCAGAGACAAGAAACTCTGTTCCCAACATCATCGACGCTGAGGCCATCGCCGCCTTCACCAAAGGGCTCTAGCACGAGCAGCTCCGTGGAAAGTTGTATCGCAAGGGGCCCACAACCATCGGCGAACTAATACAAACATCAAATGGGTACGTCGACGTCGAAGAAGCTAAATGGGCTACCCATGCCGCCCACCACCAGCGCCGCAACAATGACCGCTGCTATGACGATTGTGACCACTGTCACGACGATCACGACCACCGTGCTGACCAAGACCACCGCCAAGACGATCACGATCACCGGCGTGATGACCATCCGGAGAGCTCGAGGGGCAGACAAGGCCACCATCGCTGGCCTGATAGCTCAATCAACATTGCCAATACTCGAGCTAAGCGCACCTACGACGCTGACTTTGGCAAGCTGCTAGACAGCCCATGCCCTATCCATAAGGATGCCAAGCACACTATGTGAGAGTGCAGAGGCCTGAAGATAGCGCTTGATGGTGAATCCTCGAAGAAGCCACGACGTGATGATGATGAGACCAAAGACGGCCAGGGTGGAGAATGAGGCAAGAACAAGGGCCCAACCTACCAGGACCCCACCAAGACCATCACCACCATCTTTGGTGGGAGAGCTGTTTTCGAAGACAAGCGGGAGCAGAAGCTTGTAGCCCGACGCGTCATGTCGATCACTACATATGACGGCCCTGGTGCTGATCCCAAGTACCTTGACTGGTCGAAGCACCCGATCACCTTCTCCAAGGCCAATCAGTGGTCAGACATCCCATATCCAGGGCGTTTTCCACTCGTCCTAGATCCCATAATCAAGGACGTGCGCTTCCAGAAGGTACTCATCGATGGAGGGAGCGACCTCAACATCCTCTTCGCTGAATCTATGGAAGAGCTAGGGCTCAAGACGGAAGACCTCACTCCCATGGACTCACCGTTCTGGGGAAACATTCCCGGGAAGGCATCCCTACTCCTAGGACAGATTACACTGCCAATTCAGTTTGGCAGCGCCAAGCATTTTCGCATCGATTGTGTCAACTTCCTTGTTGCCAATTTTAATAGGCGTACCTTGCCATCCTTGGCTGACCAGCTCTTGCCAAGTTCATGGCCGTGCCACACTATATGTACCTGGTGCTAAAAATGCCAATAGAGCAGGATGTCCTCTCCCTGCGCACCAACCTCGACGTCGCCTACAACTATGAGAAGGAAAGCTTCACGCTCATTGAGGCAACTAACATCTCCATCCGCATGTAGGACTGCATCGCGACTTCGTAGCTGATCTCCCTGGTGGACCTGGAGATCCCAACCACGGAGGCCGCCCGAGCGTCGACCAAGTCCAAGGAGGTGAAGGAAGTGGCCCTCGTCCCCGGTGACTAGTCCAAGACTACTCGGATTAGGGCCGGCCTCGAACCTAAATAGGAAGACACGCTCATTATCTTCCTAAGGGAGCATGTTGCCGTGTTGGCATTGAAACATGTGGACATGCCCGGCGTGCCTCGGGAGCTGATTGAGCACTCCTTAAACGTCTCGACGACCGCCAAGCCGATCAAACAGAAGCTTCAATGACTCACATAGGACAAAAAGAAGGCCATTAGGGTTGAGATAACCCAGATCTTAGCCGTCGGTTTTATTAAAGAGGTGTATTATCCGGAGTGGTTTGCCAACCCGGTTCTTGTAAGAAAAAAGAATAAAGAATGGAGAATGTGCGTTGATTACACCGATCTCAACAAACACTTCCCTAAAGACCCTTTGGCCTACCTCGTATTGATGAGGTTGTAGACTCCACGGCTGGCTGTGAGCTCCTATGCTTTTTAGATTGCTACTCTGGTTACCACCAGATCGCATTAAAAGAAGAAGACCAGATCAAGACATCATTCATCACGACCTTCGGTGCCTACTGCTATATGACGATGTCCTTCGAGCTCAAGAATGCGGGTGCGACCTATCAAAGAGCTATCCAGCGCTGCCTCAAGGACTAGACCGGGAAGAACATCAAGGCTTATGTCGATGATGTGGTGGTCAAGTCTAGGACTGCTGACACCCTCATCACCGACCTCATCGAAGTTTTCAAAGCCCTGAAAGTATACCGATGGAAGCTGAATCCCACTAAGTGCATTTTTGGTGTTCCATCTAGTATCCCGCTTGGCAACATCGCCAGTCACCGCGACATCGAAGCCAACCCAGAGAAGATAGCGGCGGTGATCAACATGAAGCCCCCGACCTGCGTCAAGGACGTCAGGATGCTAACGGGGTGCATGGCGGCTTTAAGTCATTTCATATCTTGTCTAGGCAAAAAGGGACTCCCCTTCTTCAAGCTACTCAAAGCTCAAGAGAAATTTGTCTGGTCGGAGGACGTTGACAAGGCATTCGCCGAGCCCAATTGGGTAGTCAGCACACCTCCGATCATGACCACCCCCAAAAAGGATGAAACCTTGCTAATCTACATTGCAATGATCAACCGGGTAGTTAGCACCGTTGTCGTTGTTGAACGAGAAGAAGCCAAACACGCATACAAAGTCTAGCGCCCAGTCTACTTCATCATTGAAGTCCTAAACAAGTCCAAGACTCGCTACCCATAGGTCCCAAAACTGTTGTATGCCATCCTGATCACATCTCGGAAGCTTCACCACTACTTTGATGCCTACTACATAGCAGTAGTCACTGAGTACCCGCTCGGCAACATCGTCTGCAACAAGGAAGCCAGCGGCCACATTATTAAATGGGCGGTCGAGCTCTGCACCTATACCATTGACTTCAAGCCTCGCCACATGATTAAGTCGTAGGCGCTCGCCAATTTCATCGCTGAGTGGATGGATATGCAGACTCCTATCCTGGTCGACCTCCCCAAGCACTGGACCATGTACTTCGATGGGTCTCTCAACCTCGATGATGTTGGGGTAGGCGTATATTTCATCTCGCCATTGGAGGATAAGCTTCGCTATGTCCTCCGCCTACACTTCCGATCATCCAATAATACTGCTAAATACGGGGCAGCACTTCATGGTTTCTGTATAGCTGTCGAGCTCAGCATTAAATGCCTCTAGGTGTACGGTGACTCCATAGTCATAATCAATCAACTCAACAATGATTGGAATTGCATCAATGAGAAGATGGACGCTTACGCGCCGTGATAAGAAAGTTAGAAGGCAAATTCTATGGCATCGAATACCACCACGTGGTCTGGGCCAATAATCAAGCAGCTGATGAGCTATCAAAGATAGGATCAGCCAGGCTGAAATTCTAGCCAGAGTGTTCGTCCAAGACCTTGTGGCCCCTTCCATCAAGCAAGAATAAGAAGGTGTTGAAGAAAACCCCCCAGCCAAGCAGATAGTCGCAGCAGTCCCTGGGCCGAGCAGTGATTGGAGGGAACCTTTCATCAAATACCACACCACTACAGATGTCCCACTGACAACACAGAGAGAGAACGCCTTACCCGCTATAGTAAGTATTGCGTCCTAGTTGAAGGGAAGTTGTACCACAAAAACACCAAAGGGGAGCTACTCTAGAAGTGCGTTTCCATGGAAGAAGGCGAGAAGATACTCAAGGAGATCCATGTAGGCACCTACAACAACCATGCGGCCTCTAGAACACTGGTCGAAAAGGCTTTCCAAGTTGGTTTCTATTGGCCCTCAGCCATAACCGATTCGGAAGCACTCATCCATTGATGCAAGAACTGTCAATTTTTTGCCAAGCAAATCCACGTCCTAGCTCAAGCCTTGCAAATGATCCCTGCATTGTGGCCCTTCGTATGCTGGGGACTAGACATGATTGGGCCATTGAAGCCCACATCAGGAGGTTTCCACTGGGTCTATGTCCTCCCTACAGTGGTGCTCTCAGAGCAGGCATGCCTAGATGTCATTCACTAATGCTTGCAGACTCTTATTCTCCTCCAGTACAGGAGTCATCTCCTCTAGCTATCGCCGCCGCTGCTTGGACACCTTCATCACATTCTGCATAGGACAAATGGATTAACATATTGCACTCTTCAAGGGACAACAAATATCTCTCCAAGCTTACCTCAATACGGCCAATCATGGACATCAGATCGGCCCTCAACTTCTTTGTTTCTGTGGTCGCCTCCCCCTCCACCAGCATCTCAAACTCTTCGCCGCACTGAATGACCGTGCAGAGAAGTTGGGGAGGCGAGGTGGGCTCCCACACTATCTCTTCGACCTCAACGATAGCCACCAACAAAGGCACCCTCCTTGGCTACTATCGTGCTTGGATAAGGTGTCCGAGCGCCGCCTCCACTGTCGCCGCCACTTGTTCAGCAACCACAGGTGGGCCTCGCGCCGCACTGCTGGGTGCATCACCTGTGGGCTTTGTACTTACTCCGACAAGGCTACTTGACGTCACCGCTGCACCCCACACCTCCTCCACACCAGGATCACCATCATCATGCAATCCACAGTCAGGCGAGGTCGGTCTAGTTGCTGAGGGCTCCTCCATAGTAGGGGCGATTGGCCTTGCAACCGTCGGTTGCTCCACGATGGGGGCAACTGGATCCATTTTGGCATGCTCTGGCTCGGCATGGGGAGCTCACGACTCCTCCACGCACCATTCGTCATCATTAGCAGAAGGCTATAGGTCCTTCGTCGATTATGCACTTCAACAAACAAAAATTCATCAAGAAATAAACCATCGCGTTGAAGAAATACATCAAATAAGAAAAGGCACTCACAATTGGGACTCCCACTGTGTAGATCAGAACCAGTGCCCGAGCCTAGAATCAGTTTGTCCAGTAGCCGAATTGCTCAGCATCAACACCGCCACCACCAGAACCACCTGGGTGGTCTCGGGGACTGCGGTTGTCACCCGAGCTATTTTCACAAGGGGCGTAACTGTGGTCTCGGGGACTCCTACGGCCACTCAAGTAGTTGCCTCTGGTGTCACATGAATTGTTGCCACTGAAGTCACCCGAACACTGTCAGGTGTCGCCGCCGTGGTTTCCCTCATCCGTGGCATCTCATGCAGTTGGCGAGGCTTGCGGGGGTGTCCCAACCCACGAAGAAGGTGGTGCCACCGGCCCATCATCATCCGACGAGCTCAAAACCACCATTTGCCTCCTCCGATGCAGAGTGGGATCGTCGATGCTCACCAGCTGCTGTTCTTGATGGGATGACCCTCCAGTTCTCCTTCTCTTCAGGGACAGCTCCTTGCCCACAAGCCTCTTCCCTCAGAGTTTCTCACAGACATGCGGCATCCGCTCACCTCCATCTCCATCGTTGTGATCATCTGAGCTGTCCCCACCAGCTTGCGAGCTAGCCCAATGCTGGGGACTGCTCGGCTGAGCATCAACACCCCTTGGCTAGTCAGCTGATGGCACTGCCGAGAAGTACACCCCCCGGTCCTGCCCATGAATCTTCAAGAGCATGAATGACTATGCTGCAACAAAAAAGGAATCAAACGAAACAAGAAATAAGACTTTTACCCATGGTGGGAGGTTCCCTACACTGAAGGCCATCTACTGGTCATCGATCTTATGGTGACCCACAAGGTTAAACAACACCCCAACCCGCTGCATGACTTCATCTCGGTCAATTGGCTCGGGCACCTCTCGCGTCCCATCAGTATGCCTGCGGATTTCATACGCGGGATGTGCCCTCTCCTTGCTGGGCTAGCACCGTCGAAAAGTGAAAATCATCGCCACTATGACCCCATCCACCTATCTCTGGTCGATCAATGTCAAGAGCTCCTTCACTTGCTCCATTCCATTGACACCAGGTCTCTCCGACCACTTGGCGTTGCTCACGGGAATCTGATCAATGTCACATGCCACATGGTGTTCCCCCTATGGCATGTAGAACCACCACTGCACCCAATACTTCATGTTTGTGTAAAATGGGGTTGCGATGTATTGGCCGACCATCCCATCTCGAAGCTGCAAGTACGCGCTACCTACTATCCTAGATCTAGACCCCCCTCGAGCTTTCAAATAGAAGAAGTGGCCGAAGAGATCAAAATGTGGAAGAATGCCAGGATAGGCTTCGTAGAAATGGATAAAAACAAAGACATGAAGGATGGAATTTGGGCCCAAATTACAGAGACTAATCCCATAATAGTCAATCAACCCACGAAGGAATGAATGGATCAGAACACCAAATCCGCGATAAAACCACTAATTCATTACCGTGGGGGGTAGGAAAGATCTCACCACAAGCCGGACACCATCCCATCATCACCCTATCAGGCAGCACCCCGTCCACCACCAACTGGTTGAGTGCCATCTCTTTGTTGATGGAGCTCACCCATTCCTCGACGTGATTGAGCTCGCACGATGTCCTACTCGAGCTGTTGTAGTTTCTTTTGGGCGCCATCTAACAGATCTATGGCCTGGAGGAGACTATGAGCTTACGGTTACCGAGTGATGTGGTGTGGGTACGAGGAAGAAGACGAAGTGGCAAAGGAAAGGTGGGGAATGTGCGTTGGGGTTGCGCCGCTCTTATAACAGTTTGACCCCTGACCCTTCGCCTTCTAGGGTTTTTGAAAAACTATGCCTCCCCCACCGCATTCTCCCTCGAAACCTCCACTCATCGTTGGGCCATCAAAGTGGGCCTTATAGGCCACTATGTCAAACTGCGTTGAACGTGGAGTGATGAAACGGAGTCCAATGCTACGCGTCATTTCAACGGAGTCAAGATATTTTCTTACCCTGCTACAAGATACCTTCATCATCCTCCAGTAGGCTCAGAGACTACATGGGTACACGTCGTCTTGTGATGACTGTACTATTCTTCTCAGCTAAGACAGAAATGGGTTCAGCACCCATAGACTGCCTCTTTGGATCCTAGCACCACGAGACTGCTTCACCTAGTGCCAGGCTCGGGGACTAAGTGTGTACACTTCACCTAGCGGTGAATGTACTAATCATCTGGTCTGGATATTTTTCTTCAACCCTGCTACAAAATTCCTTCATCATCTTCTGGCAGGCTTGAGGACTACATTGTGTACAATGCACCTTGCGGTGCATGTACTGCTTTTTTCCAAGGTGTTTTGACTTTGTCAATTCTGCCATGTGATGCCTCCACTCTGCCCTAATGACCATGTCGCTAGAGCCATTGCAATAGGCACATAAGTGTGTACACTTCACTAGCTAAGACTTCAAAAAAAATTTACTTGAGCTCCTTACATCCTGCTGGCAAACCTTGAAGCTTCAAGTGAGCCCAAGCTCGGCTCCTAGATTGAAACACTTGGACATCCGTTTCTACAGCTCGGACGCCATGTTCATCAGCTCGGATGACGTATTCAACTGCTTGGATGCCTGTTTCAACAGCTCGGCTACCAGTCAATCTAGACGAATGCCTATTTTTGACGACCGGTGACTAGCTGGACTACTCAGACAAGCTCAAGATGGCATTGCTTGGCGGATACAAGGCGCACGGGGACTAGCTGTGGGGGTATAACCCCCGATACCCACAGGGCTTCACATGGGCTGAGCCGCTAGGGGAGGCCTAGCCCACGAGACCATGTAGGGGCCGTGCCACCAATCGAGGACTAGCGTGCAAGACGATGCCATGTGAAGTATGGCATAAATCAACATGCCTCGCAAGACTGCATGAAGATCCTCGGAGATCTAGGAAATCTGCTCGGATATGATAGATTACCGTGATATCTGTAACTTCCTATCTTGTAAATCGATCAGGGTAGAAACAACCAATTGTAACCCTACCCCTCAGGCTATATAAGGCAGGAAGGGACCCCCTCGTGATCATTGGATCATACGTAATACAATCCAGAAAGACACATGACGTAGGGTATTACGTCAAACCAAAGGCTCAAACCTGTCTGATCGCTGTCTCTCACGTTCTGTGTCACCATCTGGTTCCCTCATGCGCACCTCCACTGATTCATCTACTACCGTGGGCATACCCCTTGATAGACTGCTGACCAGATTTCATCGACAGAATTCAGTATAGAATTTTACTCGAAAATAATACTTATTGTCTGACAGAATACAAGGTGTCTTCCTCCTCCTCTTCCGGCTGTTCCTCCACAACGTCATGTGCAGTAGCTGTTCAAGAATTGGATTTAACACAACGTAAAATTCAGACTATATGGAGATAGTTCATACATCCCTTACCTGATCTCAACATACAAGATTAATGGGGCCTCTTTGGTACTGACCCACCGCGCTAACTGTGACATCGGCCTCTAGCGACCGCTTCCCACTAGCAGTTGCCTTCCTTGCACTCAGATTTACCTAGACTATGAAATCATCCAGGTTCCCTGAGTTGCTGTCCCCCTCTTGCTCCACAGGAATGGCGGAGGCAGCACTCCCTCCGTATGCTCTGCCGAACACCACTCCACTTTTGCCAACTCCTCTAGAGTCGAGACACGGAGCATGGGAAGGCAAATCATTGAAATTTTGTCCCAACTCCTGCACCAACACATAGGATTCATTTTTCATAGTATTAAGATATTTACATATCACAATGTCAATATACTTACAGCGACTGGAGAATTCTGATGATCACACTCTAGATACTGGTACGGTATCATCTGTACCGACCCAAACACGTTCTGAATTCTCTCCAAAACTTCATCTTCCGTCAGTTCATCAGTGGTTACTCGAGCAGGGTCCTCTGGCCCAGTATACTCGAACCCATAGTGTATCCTCTCCTATAGAGGTTGTACTCGATGCCTAATGAAGCTTGCAACCACTCCGACTCCACTAAGGCCTTAGTCCTTCATGGCTCGGATCTGCTTGAGGAAAGGATGAATCCCTTCAAGTTCCATTGCATTCAATGTCTCTTTATCCCAACGATTGTTGGGTATAGGTACAGTGTTGCTATGCACCTCTAGGGGGGCCACATGTTCCCCGCATAAAACTGCTCGTCCCTCCAGTTCTTTACAGAATCAACCAGGGTATAGTGGACATACTCGTTCTTCCTCCCCACGCGGAATTGAATACTGGCACCCCTAAAACACTTGGATTTGTGGCATCCAGGTGTGCTTTCAGTTTGAAAAAGTAGCGAAAAAGAGTGATGGATGGGGGATGCCAAGGAAAGTTTTATAGAGATGAACAAAGATCGATAGATGCAGGATAGAATTAGGGTTCAGATGATTTAGGGTTATGCCATAATAGTGCAAAAACCCATGCAAAAAACCACTTGCTGCCAATCCTAACCCATGCTGGATGAACGGCACAAAGAGAACAATCTCACCCAGCTCAAGATTGGGAACACAGTGCTCTACATGCGCCTTCCATTCCCCAAGTTTCTACTCCAGTAGATAGCCCTATTCGTGGAGCTTCTAGAGATGCTTTGGCATCGTGGTCGGCGCTGGCCAGATCTGAGCAGCGGTGGCCATCTCCGGCACCTCCAACACCCTCTTTTCGGTGGCTTTCTTGGCGGCGGTGCTCGAGTTCTTTCTCTTGACTATCACATAGAGATTTTATAGATCTACGGTTTTAAGTAGCAAGATTGATGGCGCTCATAGAGTCACGAGGGCTTAAGCAGAAAGGGAAATGAAGCAGAGGAAGATGATGCTCAGAATTGGTTACCTTTTATATAGAATTCCCACTACTATGTGGCCTAATAATCACGCCAATGGGAGCGGTGCATCGGTTTCCCTACCATTTTAATGACGCTTTGCGGATTGATACGATGGTTGCACGTCTTTTCAAGATTTCCAATGCGTCACAATGTGTTCAGACTTATCCTTTGGATTAATTCCTTCTGGGACCTACCACGCTATGACCATTATGGCCACATCGTGAAGTACCCGGATGATTGATGCAGTACTCGGACAATCGCTTGACAGTATGCACTAAACAGCATGGTACTCGGATGAAGATATTTTATTCAACAACAGTTCAATGGATACAGAGTTACACACTTTACAAGATTCAAGACCACTCAGAATAATGAGCGACAATTTATTAAGAGGGTTACAAGTATTGGATACAATATCTTTTCAGTCAATAACAAAGACAACACCTACTCGGATATAACAGAGTACTCATACTCTAAGTGCTTCTCAGTAGGTACTTTCAAACTCGATGCACCTGGATCCAAGAGGAGAAGAGTAATGCATCTGGGTAGATAACAGAAGTGTAGTGTGTCCAAGCCTAGAACCTTGGGTAGACTGTTCGACTATGAACATTTGTTGGCTAACTACCCTTGGGGGCATAGCTACTGCAAGAGGAAGCTTGCTGGCTAGTATGCAGGATGAGCTACTCGCACATCTTGCCACCCAGCCGATGCCATCTGTACACATTCGGGTCCGGGTACGACCTTTCATGGATAGACGTCGATAGGCACCCTCAAAGAACTGACATGGGGACTGCTGGAGATGCCACTCTACCAGCCATCACAAGACTTCTTCTAGTTGTAGCTCTAGGCTACTCTACTGTGCACAACTACGGGTTTAGCCTACCTCTAAACCCTCTCACTAGAATTCTTCTAGTCACTACAGCTCTTGGTTATACCAACTGAGTACTCCCAGGGGCTGGTCTACTTGGCTCACCACCAAATTAGCAAACTTCAAACTTAGAGCTACCTTGCTTCTTCTACGACTGAGGTTCAAGTGCTCGCCAGTAGGGTTTTTATAGGCATCTTGGTGGTGTTTGTGGACTAGGTTCACGAGGAGTTCATGGACAAGCTACTGACTTCCTCACAGGTTCATGTGCTACACTACAGGGGTACAGTGCATCCCACTACACCTTTTCAGTGTACTGACGGCCTTAACTCAACAGATGTGAAGTAACATTACACCCGGTAGCACCTTTGATGGCATATTCCCATGAATATCCTAAGCATATTTGGACCAACTATACTAATGCTCCTCATGTGACTTTGACATGTCTTGCCTGCTTCTGTACAAGCAGACAGGACAACAATTTTCGATGATACTCTCATCCTCGAGTATATTCTTTTTAGATCCTTGTTTCGAGTACAAGTACTCGGACATAGGCTCGGGGACTGCAGGGTACATATCCTCTATGGATGTTTTTCTATTGGACCCTCTAACTTTTTGTTTTGCAAACAGCAAGAGGCTCGGGGGTTACACTCAGTGAGTGCACTTTTCTAAAAAGTGCACGTCACCTAGAGACTTTACAGAGCATCTCATGGCTTCACTCATAAAAGCACTCGGACTACACTTGTTTCTACTCGAAAAACCTTGGAGGAACAAGAAGGGCTTCAGATTTCAACCAAGACACGCTCGGGGGCTTAACGGACCAGGGTCCTAGGGGTTCCCCATTATCGCACCCAGTTTTGATAAACAAAACCAAGTACTCATATATGTGCGTCCAGGATGTCCAAACACACGTATAATCTCAAATTGTAATAATATCAAAGTAAAGTACTTTATTACATCGCATATCTCATCATATTGTTATCACATAGTCTTGCTCATCAGCAACATTATTACATAAAGCAGAAAGTTAAACCCATGACGCCATAGGGACTCCAACTAGGGGACATCACTCTAGTACTCTTGGACATCTTCAGGGAACTCCTCATAAACAATATATGTTACCCATCTGGGATTTTCATTGAATGTACAATAAGTGTAAGTGCACCATGCTTAGCAAGTATAACAAAGGGATCTATGAGGCTCAAAGGCTTGACACGGTTTGACTGTGGTCAGCAATTTTAGTTGGTCAAGTTTTATGACACCTGAATCACTACTTTAGTGAATAAACCAACCCAAGTTGTAATAATAATTAATCAAGATTAACTCAATCCCAAACCAACCACAGTAAGTAATCACTAATCATGAAGGATCTAGGCCGTTCGTGTCCATGAGCCCTGCTGGTATAACATTTTAAATATTTCTACAGAAATTGTACAACTTTACCCATTGAGCTGTGATTCCCAATGCCAAGGTTTGCAAAGCCCACACCGCCTCTACCAAGGAAGCGTGGCAAGATTTCACTACATAACCCTTCGCTAGTCGCACTAACAAGTCATAGTTGCTAAGGTTTCAGCCGTCTAGTTGTATATGGCCCTCCTCCAAGAGTGGCACTCATGGTCACGGCATAGTACACACCCTGGTAAGAAAAGAAACATACCAACTAGTGCCCCTCTCTTCCCCTTACGGAAAGCTACAGACGAGCTAGTACAACCTAGTTACCAGGCTCAAGTCAGAATCATTTGACACTCAAGGTTGTACGGAACCTCCTGGGTGCCCGCTTCAGGATTGAGTCCTTATGGAGAGGCACTAGAGCACTCAACCAAGTACTCTAGCCACCTAAAGAGGAGCACTCAACCAAGTACTCTAGCCACCTAAAGAGTTGCTAAAAAGTACAATTTTAGCATGTTGCATATACTTTAATCATGTTTAATATTTATTCTGAGTTATGCATTGCAACAACTATCCAAAATGCATCCCAAACCATAGGTAACAAGTATATGTAGTACAAGAAATAATCTAGGTAAAGTCCTTAAAGGCGATTCAATTTTGGACACATGCATATATATGAATTATAAAGTTTATAGGTATAAGGAAGCCTTTGTTACACTTGCCTTCCTCAAAGTTTCCTTCTTGGTATTGTTGGTCACCCAACTGATCCTCATCGACCTCGAACTGATCACCCTCTATACATGATCCAAATCACCAATCAAGCATACATACAAATCATCACATGCATATAAATACACTTCTATTAGAATAGTACACCAAATAGTAAAAATAGAGACTAAAAAGCTTATAAAACTAATCTACATACTGCTACGAACATATGAGTAAAAGAATCACTCTAATCGGATTTAAAACGCAAAAGTTATTCATAAAACAAGATTCAATGGCATTTCTGTAATAAACCAAACCCAAATTTGAATTTAAAGGATTTAAATCTTAATTCTAACGTGTTCAGGATGGCGCGTCCTATTTTCCAAATCCATAGAGGCTAAAATGGAAGAAAACAGGGCTGAAAATAAATACTTTTGAATTGATGTTGGACCGCGGGTTGATTTCGGGAAAATAGAAAGGCTAAAGAGCAAAACGCGCGCGGCGGGTAGCCGGCTGACTGGACAGCCACATGGCACCCTCTGGTTGGTGCGGTGCACCTTGCACACGGTGGACCGGTGTGCTGGCGGCGATGAGCCACATCCATGGTCCATGGTGGACCGGTTACACAACCTCGAAAGGGTATCTAATCTGTGCCGCCCGTGGGAGATCTAACGGCACAGGGTGAAAGGGGGTGTTTTCCCCCGTCAACGCACAATGTAGCGGTGGCGTGCCATGAACGGCGGTGTGCCAAGCTCAGTGGGGAATGCCGTGATGGCGATTCTAGCCACATCGTTCCAAACCAAGAGCACCAGAACAACGCGCACGACCTTCTGAACTCGACACAACACAAAGAGAGGTGGGGAAGCATGTCGAGATGGTGGCCCTGCGGCGGCGCCATGAACGGCGTGATGCGGAGCTCGCCGGTACGGCAATTTTGAGCGCTAGGAACAAATATTAACATATGGGGACAGAGCGGAGGTTACCGCAGACTCGACGAAGGCGTTTGCAGCGTCCAGGGGAGCTTCGAGGTGACCGGCGATGAGTGAGAGCAGACTGGAGAGAGAGAATGCCGTCGGTGAGCACAAACCCTTGAAATCCGAGATCAAAACCTAAGGGAAAGGGAACCTACGGTCATGGTGAAGCACCGCTAAGCTCCTAGGCATGACCTCGATGATGAACGAGCTCTAGAGCGGGCGAATTGAGAGAGACGGTAAGCGTATGCACGAGCAAAGTGAAAACGAGAGAGAGAGGCTCGTCGGAGGGATTTATAGGCGAGCGGCCATGGTAGAAGAGGAAACAGGCGCGGCGCAATTCACCCAGCATCACTGTAGGGCTTGAAGGAGCTCGCTTGATGGCCTCCATCACCCGGCGGAGTGAAGACGGTGATGAAGGCAAGCGCGGGATCTCTGGTGTGACGTGGAAGGGAGGGATGGGCGGCTGACAAGCGGGTCCTAGCAGCCAGGGAAAGAAGAGGGAGAGAGGGCGTGGACATCATGTGGCTGATGGGCAGGTCCCAGTGCACACAGAGAGAGAGAGAGAGAGTACGGGGTGGAGCGGGCCGCACCAAGCGCCACTCGGGCCGCCGAGCAGGCCACGGTATGGGCCGGGGCACTAGACGCCGAACTAGGTCGCGTGCGTGAGAAAGGGAAAGGAGAGGGGAAGTGCAGGCCGCCAATGGCCCAAGGCTAATTCCAAGCATGGGGAAAAAAGAGAAGGTGGGCTGGCTCTGTTGTTGGGCTAGAAAGAGGGAGAGAGGGAAAAGAGAAAAGAAAAATCTTTTTCATTTTTTTACAAACTTGCTTCAAATTCAAACTAGGTTTGAATTCAAAGCCACTCAACTCTAACCCTACAATCAAACAAAAACTATGCACTAGCATGAATACAACAAACATGTTTCTACACCTTATAGTTGATTTTAATTACCCAAAAATTATTATTTAACCTAGGTTAAAATGCACAAATATTAATTAAATGCTCAAATTTAATTACTAAAATGTAAATAAATCTTTAGGGTGTTACACCTATAGGGATGCTACCTAGATGGGCCCTGGGCTGGCCTACAACCTGTTGAAAGACGTGGAACAAGGTGGTGTGGACTTCAAGCGATTCCAGGTCGACCTAGTTGGCTTACGATGAAAGCTAGATTCTGTAATAGGACTAGAACTCTTGTCTTGTAACCGACTAGAACTAGATACGTGCCCTTACCCTCTCTCCTATATAAAGAGAGGTACGGTGCACCCCCTTGTAACCCCAACAATCATACAAATCAATCCAATGCAAAAGGCTACACGCCGACTAGACGTAAAGGCTATTACTCGACAAGAGGGCCCAAACCGGTATAAATCGTTTGTCTCTTTGCTTTACTGTTGAGTTCTGCGTACGTCGAAGCCCTTTGAACATCGTTATTGATGGTCACTAACATCAATTATAAACCATCAACATAACCTATATTTATACTTAATTCCATCACCAAACATAGGTATAGGGGTTTAAACTAATAAATTACACGACTTTTGGTGACTCTATGTTTTCAGCAGGGTTTATCCAGAAAACCATTAAGGGGGACCTATTCGTCAAAGAAAATTATGGAATTCCACCAACTAATTGACGTGGGGAGACTCCAGAAGGTGAATCACCGAAGCAGAGCCCGTGTCTCTGACATGTGGGGCCGGCCGGCCCCACCTAGAGGCCGCCCGACCTATGGGCCCCGCATGTTAGCCTCCCATTGTTATGTCGGTTCTCCACCGCCTCCTAGGTTGGATCTACGTTGTCCTTTAAGTTGGTTTGATCCAAGGGCTCACGTTGGACGCTCCGGCCAATATATACCAACCCCTGCCACCCTCCCTAGAGCCATCCTGAAACCCTAATTCATATCATGAGGATCAGAGCCAGCTATCAAGAGAAGATTAGTCCTCTATAGGATCTAGTCTTATAAATAATAGTGAGATAGAGAGTGAGGGAAGAGTTTGGAGGAAGTGTTGGCCTATTGGTGCTCTCTCTACGGCTTGTACCTTGGCGGATTCAAGTTCTATTTGAGCTTACGTCTGAGATTACTCTGGTAATCAACTTTTGATTTAAGTAAGCATCTTGTTTATATTGTTCTTGAGGTTCATGACTCTCTTTTGAGTGCTTTATTCTCTTCATAGGGGGAGTAGAGTATTAATCATAAGTATAAGCGTGGTGCTTAGACTTAGGTTAATCATGAATGCACCCTACATTCCGGAAGGTGGTAGATCGTGTGAGTGACATAAGTTCTATATAGCATGTACTATATAGCTTCGTTTATCCTTTGTAGTCCACCTCCCATTTGTAGGCGCATATAGGATGTGGTTGCGAAGGAAAGCATCCTCTACTGGTGTCTTTCCCTAATAATGTCCCCAATTAAATAGTAGAAGACATAAGCTTACCTAGGTCAGAACTAGAGAACTTTAGTTATCCTCTCTATGCTCCTATTTATCCTAACCTTATTGCTACCCTTTGTTAAGTTAGATCGTAGTTAGTCTCACACGTTTCCCTGTGGATACGATACTTGGAATACATTCGGGTGAAAGCTATAGCGGTATCTGTGCTCTTGCGGATTTATCTATGTGCATTAAATATATCAACAATCATCCTGGGTAACCCCATGACGAGTTGTCGGTCATCAAACACCGACAATAACATTTTCAAAGTTAATGGTCAATATTTAAAAGTTTTCCTAGCACCTTCCTATAACACTAACTTAGAAATAGATAGAATAGACTTAATTACTTTTGATAAATTCACTCAAAACTTATGAAAATTTAAAAACTAATTATACTAACATATTCTTTCATTTACTTAAAATATAAAAAATGCTTTATCTTCTAAGCAAGTCATCATGGTAAAATAACCTTTATGCCCTCACTAGACAAACCATGATCCTTGTTTATTCTTGCTTAATCTTGTTGATTCTTGCTGATCACATGAGTATCCACTCTTTAATACAAAATCATGTGTAAATTTTAACACATGAATAGACTCTTGATTCATCATGATCATGCACATCTCACTTTATCACTCGCTGATCCTGCTGAATCAAATCCGAGCACCAGCATCTCTAGGATCCACATATATGCATATGCACCTGGATGAAATCCCAGGCCAAGAGGAGCACCTGGGGGTGCGAGTGCACCCATGGTGCGGCCACACCACCCCTGGCTCTGCTGGCTCCCAATCTTCTCATGCATCTTCTTGATCCTCGGTGTATCACAGCCATGGCGGTGCTTGGTTTGTTTCCATCATGGTAGAGGCTCGAGCTCCTATATAAGCCACCCTATAGTCTCTCCTCTCCTCACACCAAGCTGCAAGCTTTCTTCTCTCCCTCCACTTAGCACTTAAACCTCTAAGCTCAGCAATGGCCAGCCACGCTCTCACTTTGTACAAGGGCTCTTGCTCCACTTACAACCTTGATGGCATCACGGCATCCATTGATCTTGTACCCAAGAGCTCATTCGTGAGGGAAGAAGCGAGGCTCTTCACCGAAGCACCACTCACTATCATGCCACCACCTAGCTATGCATGAGTGGTGATTCTAGCCTCAAGACCATGTCACATTCCAAGGTGCCCCAAGGTGGCACCAAGGAGAAGAAGATGACATCAACATGACCTACCATCGGCCTCAAGCGGAAGGCTTCCGCCGTTAGTGGACCTAGCAAGTGCCCTGTTGTAATGCCTTCGGGCAATACTGTCTCTCGCGCTAGTTCATCCTTTCAAACCGCTAGGCCTAGTCTCTCCTATATTGTGGTAGGAGTGCTCAAACCCGAAGAAGGGTTTGGGAAGGCTCTCATGCGCAAGCCGGCTAAGAAGCCAATAAGCAAACCGGCTCCATCAGGGAAAGAGCTGTCGAAATCCTCGGGTGCGCTCCTTTGGATAAAAAGGTTTAGGAAGCTCCCACCAATCAAAAGACATGTAGGGCAATATGAGAGTAGTGATGAGGAGGATGCACCTTCCAAGGGCCCTTACATTGCCTCTCTTAGCACTGAAAATGATAGCCTGCAAGATCTCCTTTGGGGCCTTAACGACAACTTAGCCACAAACCTCCTCAAAATCAAAGATCTGGTCGATGACATCAACAACTTGTGCTTCAAGCTCGACCAGAAATTAGCTAAGGTTGCTAAGGTAGCTCATTTCCTTTCAAGTTTTTCATTCCAATCATTTGAATTCCATCATGTAATGCGCCTACATTTTATAATTGAATAAAGATGTTATTATTAGAAATATTTTGTTGCACTTATTTTCTTTTCTCTTTGTGTCAAATAAAGATAGGCAAGAAAATAAGTGTGGGGGAGGAACCACACTCACCTCCGACTCGGTTGCACAAAAGACGGTCCAATTCAAATTTGGTTTGTGCAACTCTCTCTCTCTCTCTCTCATTCTATACTTAAATAAGAAGCTTTAAAACTGAATAAATTATAAAGTAAAAAGAATATGCTCCATCTCCATGTCTTCTTGTGATTAAGAAGTTTGCATACTTTTTATTCCCTGCTAATATTTCTAAAGACTTATGAACAATTATCAGTAGGGAACCCATTTTATCTAAGTAATTGACAAATGAGATATAGTAGGATGACATGACACTTACTCGTTCTTGCCAAGTACTTGGGATTTATTTTTAAAAACAAAATTCAAATAGCATGTTACTTGAATGATAGTCAAATACCTACCAAGGCCATATATAATCATTCATGACAAAAACCTTCCATATATGCCTCTTATTTTGTGTTGAGTTTGGTCAAGTTTTGTGACCCCGTTGAGAGTGTTTCATGCTCCCAAGATCAAAACTCACGTACACGCCACAAAATAAACAACTATTCCTACACTGGGAATATGCTAAAATATGTTTTCCATCATCAAAATAAATACTCCATGCTCTAAAATATGATCTCTCTAAGCATATTTTTTAGAAAGAGACAGCAAGGCTATGCAAAAAGATTGAAAAAGAATGGGACACATGAAGGTCCCAAAGTATAGAAAAAACAGGTAGGGACACAATGAAGGTCCTAGAAGCATTGAAAATAATAATGATGAGCACATGAAGGCTCATAAAGAGAAAATAAGCTAGCCATGTCTCAAAATAAAAGCTAGAAAAAGAGATCATATCCAATACAGGAGTATAATTTCACCAAAAATTCCATACACTTGCACTATTTTGATCTAAGAGTATAACGTTTCTCTCTGGTGCGGTCCGGGATTTGACTTTACAACAAATGCAATGTAAGTGAGCTTCACAAACTTTCATCCTTACCGTAAGCTCCATATATGCTTATTAGAAGTAGGATGATCAAAACAGAAGGCAAAACTTCAAAATATGCCTTGGTGAGGAACCACTTACAAAATTTGAGTGACCTAAGAGAATCATTCAAGGAACAAAAAAACTATCCTTATGTTTTCAAAATCATACAAAAACCTAAGTTTCTGAGCAGGGATAGAGTGAGAAGATTTGAATCCAAGCTATTCAATTTTTTAATTGCCCAAGATATTTTGGTAGACACTTGGAAGTTCACAGGTTGAGATGAAGCTTGGAATAACCTATATGCAGATTTTCAAATCAAGGAGATGAACCTGCTTAGTCCTTAGAATTTTACTCAAGAACGAGCAAACGACTAAGTGTGGGGGAGCTTATTGGCGGTGCTTAACTCATATTTCTACCGCTAACATTTAAACAAAATAAAACAAATATGAATACCGAAACTTAGAATTAGGGTTTACAACTCACATTTTGAATGAGTTTTGGTATGTATATGTTTTGCAGGGCAATACATGAAATACACGAAAATACGCAATCAAGAAGGCGCATTCAAGCAAAACAACAAGCAAGCCCATCCAAACTCCACACTTGGGCCAGAACACCAGCATGGGAACCATCCAGGCCTAGCTAGCAACCCACCAGAGCAAGGCGGTGGCAAGAGGGCTGGCCCAGGGTGTGGCCGCACCCATGGTGCGGGCGCACCTCCCCCAGCTCTGCTCGGCCCCACCTTGCTCAGGCGGTGCAATTAATGCCCCAGGAGACAGTTGCATGCGGTGTTTCCTAAAATACCTAAGCAAACCGACCATCTTCAAGCTATAAAAGGAGCCCCCTCCTCACATTCATGATGATCATACACATTTGAGAAGAAGATGGGCTACACACATTCCATTAGCTTCTGGCTACACTAGAGTAGGGAGTGAGAGAGGAAAGAGTTAGAGGAATAGCGGAGTAGCAGTGCCCTCTACTTCTTGTACTCGGCGTGCCTTGTACATTGGGTGGACGGAGTGCTGGACTTGTCAGCCCCTCTACACTTGTACCTCTACGTTCGTCTTACTACTTGGAGTAAGTTCATGTTCATCTTTCGGTTTTGATCCCTTAAGAAAAGTTATCATTGTTACTACTTACTTGCGGGTTTGTTGTTCGTCCTCATAACAGGTGCTCTAGTAGAGGACTCCTAATAAAGACAAAAGTTCCTGACCAACTCTAGAGTAGTAACGGTTAACGTAGACATAGTGTCTAAGCTACACATTAACTTCATTTGCCTCATATCCCACGGTTGAGGGGTAGGCGGCAGGTGGTGACAGCCATGTCTGTCCTTCGTAATCCCCCACATTCGGAAATGGCGTAGAGCTGTAGGCCGGCAATGCTTGGTAGACCAGTGTTCACCGATGCCCGAAGTGAGTCTGTAGTAGCAAAGTTATCTTTGCTTAAGGTTTCTGCCCTTATAAGAACCTCACTATCCAAGTTACCCTTCAGCTTGTTCTCCTAGGTAAACTAGCCAAGAGCCTATTTACACCTCCGTTCCTCATGAAAATACGATACCCTGAATACCACCGGGTGAAGTGCTACAATGATACTTTCGTGCGCTTGCAGACTTTTCTGCTTACGCTAAGAAGCACCAACATTGAGCAACATGAGAAAGTAATTGTAACATGTGACATAATTGATGAATCTTTCTATAAGCCTATTGTTGCTGCTCCTGCTAACCCTTCTTGTAGCTCATCAAGCACATCCACTTCTACTTCACCTATGAGTGATGGTTTCACTTATGATGCCTCACTTATGGTTGAGAATGAGACCCTCAAGAAGGAGGTCAACGAGCTCACTCTCACCTTAGGCAAAGCCTATGGTGGAGAGGACCGCTTGCTTATGTGCTTAGAAAGCCAAAGAGCATCTCTCTACAAAGAGGGATTAGGCTATACCCCTAAGAAAGGCAAGGAGGCATTTGCTCCTCATAAGACTAGTTTTGTGAAGAACAATGGTCAGTTTTGCACTAGTTGAAACCAAGTTGGTCACAAAGAGCATGATTGCAAGAACAAGAACAAGAACAAGAACAAGAATGCTAGAGTATCCTCAATCAAGTTTGATTCTTATTATTTGCTCACTAAGGGTGCCAATGGTGTGAAGGCTAAGTTTGTTGGTACATCCATGTTAGGCCCAAAGAAGCAGGTCATTTGGGTACCAAAAAGCTTAGTGACTAACCTTCAAGAATCCAAGCAAGTTTAGGTACCTAAAAAGAATTGATCTTCTTTTGTAGGTCAATTACAAAGCTAGAGGAATGCATTGGGTTCTTGATAGTGGGTGCACTCAACACATGACTGGTGATGCAAGAATGTTCAACTCAATCAACACCAATGATAGCAATGGTTATGATAGTATCATATTTGGTGACAATGGCAAAGGCAAGGTCAAAGGGCTTGGTAAGATTGCAATATCCAATGACATGAGCATTTTCAATGTGTTGCTAGTAGAGAGCTTGAACTTCAATTTGCTATCTGTGGCTCAATTGTGTGATCTTGGATTCAAATGCATATTTGGAGTAGATGATGTAGAGATCATAAGTGTAGATGGCTCTAATTTGATCTTCAAATGCTTTAGATATGAGAATCTATACTTGGTCGATTTCAATGCTATGAAGCTCAATTGTTAACATGCTTATTCATTAAGTCTAGTATGGGCTAGTTATGACATAGAAAGCTTGGTCATGTTGGAATGAAACAATTGAATAGATTAGTTAAGCATGATTTGGTTAGAGGCTTGAAAGATGTGGTATTCGAGAAGGATAAGCTTTGTAGCTCTTCTCAAGCCGAAAAACAAGTTGGAAACATCCATCCTATGAAAAGCATAATGGGTACTAGTAAAGCATTTGAGTTATTGCACATGGACTTGTTTGGACCAACACAATACACTAGCATCAGTGGAAACAAATATGGCTTTGTGATAGTGGATGACTACACTAGACACACATGGGTATTCTTTCTAGTGGACAAGAGTGATGTGTTTGTAATATTCAAATCATTTGTTAAGGACATTCACAATGAGTTTGAAAGAACCATCAAGAGAGTTAGAAGTGACAATGGTAGTGAGTTCAAGAACATTAGAATTGATGAGCTATGTGATGAATTTGGAATTAGACATCAATTCTCGGCCAAATATACTCCACAATGAAATAGCCTTGTTGAGAGAAAGAATAGAACACTTATTGACATGGCAAGGTCTATGCTTAGTGAGTACAATGTAAGTTAATCTTTTTGGGCCAAACCAATCAACACGGCTTGCTATTATAGCAACCGCCTCTATTGTCACCGGATGTTAGAGAAGACACCTTATGAGCTCTTGAATGGTAGAAAGCCCAACATTGAATATTTTCGGTTTTTTTATTACAAATGCTATATCTTGAAGAAAGGAACTAGATTGGGTGAGTTTGACAAGAAATGTGATAAAGGATTTCTAGTTGGCTACTTCACTACAAGCAAAGCATATAGAGTTTGGAATTTGGCTAGTGGTACTATTGGGAAAGTTCATGATGTTGAGTTTAATGAAACCAAGGGTTTCCAAGATGAGAATGAGAACTTGGAAGATGTTAGAGGCATTCAACTTTCAAATGCCATGAAGAACATGGATGTTGGTGAATTGAGGCCTAAGCAAGTGATATATGAAGAAGATGATCAAGTGCAAGTGCTCTCTAACTCAAATGTGCAAGATGACACTAATCAAGCAAGTGCAAGTAGCTCTCTTGACAATGTGCAAGATCAAGTGGCTAGTACATCATCTCAACCGAATGATCAAGCAAGCGCAAGCAGTTAAGTTCCAATACTCCAACCACAATATTGCAAGAGATCATCAATTGGACACTATAATTGGGGATATTTCTAGAGGTGTACAAACAAGACCAAGATTAGCTTCATTTTATAAGCATTTCTCATTTATGTCATCCATTGAACCAAACAAGATAGAAGAAGCATTGAGGGATGTTGATTGGGTGAATGCAATGCATGAAGAATTGGACAACTTTACTAGAAATTAAGTATGGGAATTAGTTGAGAGGCCAAAGGGACACAATGCGATTGGAACCAAATGGATCTTTCACAACAAGCAAGATCAAGATGGGATAGTAGTGAGGAACAAAGCAAGATTGGTAGCATAAGGTTACACTCAAGTTAAAGGTCTTGACTTTGGAGAAACATATGCCCCGGTTGCTAGATTGGAAGAAATTAGAATCTTGCTAGCCTATGCTTGTGCCCACAACATCAAGCTCTATTAAATGGATGTCAAGAGTGCATTTCTCAATGGCTACATCAATGAGTTGGTATATGTTGAGTAACCTCCTAGTTTTGAAGATGACAAGAAGCCCAACCATGTGTACAAGTTGAAGAAGGCTTTGTATGGTTTGAAGCAAGCACCTAGAGCATGGTATGAGAGGTTGAGAGACTTTCTACTCTCTAAAGGGTTCATGATGGGCAAGGTTGACACCACACTTTTCACCAAGAAGATTGGTAAGGACTTGTTTGTGTTGCAAATCTATGTTGATGACATCATATTTGGATCAACCAATCAAGACTTTTGTGAAGAGTTTGGAAAGATGATGGCTAATGAGTTTGAGATGTCCATGATTGGAGAGTTGAGTTACTTCCTTGGTTTTTAAATCAAGCAAATAAAGAATGGTACATTTGTGAGTCAAGGCAAGTACATTAAAGACATGCTTAAGAAGTTTGGAATGGATGATGCCAAGGCAATTAGTACACCAATGGAAACAAATGACAACCTAGATAGTGATGCAAGTGGCAACACGGTGGATCAAAAGTTGTATCGCTCTATGATTGGAAGCCTACTCTATATGACCACATCAAGGCTGGATGTCATGTTTTCTGTGTGAATGTGTGCAAGATTTCAAGCCTCACCAAGAGAAAGTCATTTGAAGGCTACAAAAAGAATATTGATGTACTTGAAGCATACACAAAATGTTGGTTTGTGGTATCCCAAAGGAGCAAAGTTTGAGTTAGTTGGATATTCGTACTCCAACTATGCAGGATGCAAGGTTGAAAGGAAGAGCACTTTGGGCACTTGTCAATTGTTGGAAAGATCACTTGTTTCATGGTCATCAAAGAAGCAAAATAGTGTTGCATTATCAACCGCCAAAGCCGAATACATATCCGCCGATAGTTGTTGTGCACAAATACTTTGGATGAAGGCCATCTTGAATGACTTTATAATCAAGTTCAAGAAAGTGCCATTGCTATGTGACAAAGAGAGTGCTACTAAGCTCACTAACAATCCGGTTCAACATGCAAGAACAAAGCACATTGACAATGAGAGTGCTATCAAGTTCACCAACAATCTGGTTCAATATGCAAGAACAAAGCACATTGATGTCCGCCACCATTTCATAAGAGATCATCAACAAAAATGGGACATTTGCATTGAGAGTGTGGGCAGCAAAGATCAACTTGCCGATATATTCACCAAGCCACTTAATGAGAAGAGGTTTTGCAAGCTAAGGAATGAGTTGAACATATTGGATTTCTCAAATATGTTTTGATGCACCCCCACTTATATGACATGCCTCTCCTTCAAGCAACCAAGGTAAAAGTTAATTAGCATGCATACATACTTTGCTAAGGACATGTTTAGTGCATCTAGTCATTCCTCATATTTAATAGGCTCATTCATGAAAATCAAATGAATTTGATGCTTGTATGGTACCACTATTGCTTCTATGCTTAACTTGATCTAATGGTAGTATATGACATGTTTGTGGGCTTGTGAACCTAGTGTTTGATCTAGAAAATAAACTATAAGTGTTTAACTCAACATGGTCAAGATAACCCTCAAAACGAGGTGTGAAGAATCTTGTCCTTGGATCAAACCGAGTTAAATATTGTCGGGTTCATAAACCCGGGGTCCCTCATGGACCGGCTTCCCAGCAAAGGCTCGGCCTAGCAGACAAATGTTGCAAACGACGTGTAACTCTTAGGCCGGCCCAAGAACCTAAAAAATAGGCCGGAAGGACAAACCTCTGGCCCTAAGGCCTGGCCGAGAAGGGACGACGCCCGCTTCCAACTCCAGCCCGCCTCTCCGACCAAAAGGCCTCACAAAGGAGGAACAACACCCGCTTCTGACTCCGGCCCACCTTTCTGACCGGGAATGCGCCGAACCCCTACTTACAGCTCCTCTCCAACTGACGCAATCAGAGCCGACTAGGACCAACCGACCGGGGATGCCCACTCAGTAAGGACTAGGAAACAGACGGGGAAAGCAAGGCAGGGCACTCAAGTCAACCGCAACACTAAGGACCATACCCTGTACACCTATAGGACAGTACCCTACGACCTCCCTGGCATGACAGAACCCAAGCAGTGTTCTAGGCGCTGACATTTTCCCTACAGTGTTGTGGTCGCCATCAACTCTCATACCAGACAAATACGGTAAGGCTCCCCCACATGCCTCTAGGCATCAAACAGTGTTGTGGGCGCTGGCATTTACCATACTAGGTGAACATGGTAAAACACCTTGCATGCCTTTGGGTATCAACAGTGTGGCAGGCACCGACATCTGCCATACCAGAAGAAGACGACGCAACCTCCCACGTGCATCTGACATTGAACAGTATTGTGGGCGCCTACCATCATCTTGTACCCATCGGCGTGGGCTGCAAGACTTAGCAGCATACGTACTATCTCCCTCTCACTTGTAAGGCCATCCCCTTCATCTATAAAAAGGGATGCGCTCTCTTCCAATGAAAAGAACGATCAGTGGACCTACATTGTTTCACCCCCTATAACTTTAGACACTCTAAAAGTTATACCGAGCACACGCTCGAACACTTAGCACATAGAGGGGCTCCCATCACTCTCAGCCCTTTAGACCAGAGTACGACCAGACCTCTTGTACTCCCCATCTTTCTCCCTTCCGTTTGTAACCCCACAGCAAACTTCGAGCACCTGGGCTCAGGAATAAAGTCACCGACCGACTCAAACTGGACGTAGGGCACATTGCCTGAACTAGTATAAACCCTATATCATTGAGTGCTAGGCCACGTACAGCAAAACTATAAATATTTACATGTTGGTCACTTTCTACACTGATAGTTGGCGCTGTCCGTGGGGAAGACGATGTACGTTCAACACTTTTTGGTCATCGGATGGCCCATTTTTCTGCCACCTTCACCATGGCGGGCTCAAGCCATACGATTTGCTTTGGCTCACTAGAGTTTCCCACACTCCCACCTGTTGGGATGTGGGTTCCACCCATCTTCGAGCCATCCTAGGCCTTCATCTTGGGAAGCCTTGACTTCATCACCGACCGGCCCAGCATACTGTGCCTCCGCGAGGAGGTAACCATCCCAGTGCCCATCGGAGGGGTGCCACCCGTCGGTTTTGGGACACCCAACGACTTCAACGACGAGGCACCTACGCTTCATTCCGAGCAAACTCTCTGCTCAAACACCGCTGTGAGTAATGTACATGCTGTTATTTACTCGCTATTCACTATCTTCTGCCAATTATCCGGAGGGACCCCGTTGTCCCTACTGCGACCGCCATGCGACCGGTTCCCCCATGGCCTCGCATCCCCCATGGATGCGTACGCCCAGGGGCTCCGAAGGATGCCGGCGCCACCCCCTCTCACATCCGAATTCGTGGGGATGACGAGCTATGCTCCCACCTCATGGATGACGATGTTGGGAGTGACAGCTCTAGCATCGGTGACATGGCACCTAGCCACTGTCCGTCCCGAGAGTGCGCTATGGCAGACGCTCCGGGACAGCCGCTGGGAGTAGCGGAGTCCTTGTAGACTAACATCCCTCCAGACCCTCATGCAGGGACCCTCGTGCTCACATGAGAGCATGGCAAGGAGCTATGACAACGGCGGCAGAACCAGCCGCCACCTACGTCGTCGCGCTCGGCGCACCACACTACGCCGCGTACGCATAAACCGGCAAGCGGCGCCCTGGGGTCGCGCTCGCCGGGTCCAGCGCAACATCATGGATGGGGGAAATGATCTCCCATAGTTCGCTCAGGCTGACCAGAACATCGCCGCTATGGCAATGCTTCTGCGCAACCTTCCCAAGCCGAACGACCCCAGGAACAGGTGATCCACCGGAACCTCCGGGCACTGGTGGAAACCATCGTCGTTCAATAAGCGGAGAGCTCCGCATTATGACACCGACTCGTGGCCTCTCTCCCCACCAGGGGAGTGGGGACGCACCAGATGAATTGCTCCACCTGCTCACTGCTACAGCCACCGAGCACGGCACAGGAGCCCACATCTACGCCTCGGCTTGACCTGGCGCCCGCTCCGCACCAACTGCTTATGTGCGAGCGGCTTGGGCCGAACCAAGACGCTCGCAGCGTCATCAGCAACCGACGTCAGTCCAAGCATGATGATGACATCCATCGAATGACAGTGATGGTAGGTGATATAGACCCTGGCTGGACTGTTGCAAGGAGTGGTGAAACACACCCCAAGCGCGGTCGCTGGCCAAACGACCAGAGTCCCAGCCTGGATGGCCTAGGACCACGGGCCTTTGCCCGATGCATCCAGAGAGCGCCGCTCCCGCAACGCTTCAATGGAGTCTAGGGCAAACGCAAGGCCAAGCGCGAGGATCAGGACGAGGGCCCCTCCACACAGAGGGGAAAAAAGAACAAAAAAGATCATCGCCGACCGGCCAACTCCGCGTTGGTCACCACGGCTGATCACACGAACAAGCAGCCCTAGCAGGGCCCTCCGGACCACTTCAACAAGCTCATGGAGAGCCCATGCACCAACCACGCTTACCCCATCAAACACCTCTACAAGGACTATGAGCTCCTCAAGCGCCTTCCGCGATAGGCCGGCGGGCCAAAGGAAGGAAAAGGCGAAGAAGCAGCGGCCAAGAAAGGGGGCCTAGCGGGCAAGGATCTAGATGACTGAAGGTCGAGGTGCTCCGACCGGACACCTACTGACTGAAGGATGACAACAACAACATTCTCACCAACACTTGGAACAGCTACGTCGTTTCTTCCCCTAAAATTCAGTCTTACCATTGTTTACTTAACGTTTGCTCAACGTTTGCTCCTATAAAAGCGCCCCGACCCGAACACTTTTGGCCCAGGTCGCTCGAGGGCTCCACGAGGGTGCACTACCACCTCTCTTTTTGTTTACTATCATATGGAACTCCTTCCTACCCGAACAAAAGGGTAGTTCGTTCCTTTAAATTACCTTACGTAGCTTTGCTTTAAGTATTCCGATCGATCGCACCCCGCCGCTACCTACGGTTACGGGCGCCTGAGTCTCGCGGGCCACGCCCGGGCTCTTAAGGTTGCAGCCTATGGTGCGAATGGGCAGGTGCAAAAAAGAAGAGAATAAAAAACAAAGTTATGCTAAGGTAAAAATAAGGAACGGACGGGACAAGCTTCCCCGAACGAAATAATTCCATCACAAAAACAAAGTTACTGTATTCAATGAATACACAAAAACGCTTTACACAGGGGGGCTCCCCCACGACATTATCTCCTACATTTGCTAAAGTATTTCTACTACTTCTACTATGGCTCCACGGCGGCATCGACTACCGGCTCGACCGGTGAGGGAAGGGGTTGCTCGTCCACCGACTGGGCAACATTCGGCTCGCTTGGTGTCGGGGCGATGTCCACTTCCAACCCAGGCTCCACGCCATCCGTAGACTGGGCGACGTCCTCCTGACACATGCTTCTGGCCATGTCCGCATGGCAAACATCCATTACCCATTGTGCGGAGACTTGCTCGGCCAACAACCTTGCATGTGGCTGCAAGCTCTCCCCGAGCGACTAGATGTCCTCCGTGCTACAACCATCGGCATACCCACTGCAGATGGTGGCAAAGTCTAGGTCTGGGTGGTACATCGCCACTGAAGTCAACACCCCCAACGCTCCGTAGAAAAGCCTGTCGGTGGGGCCCGGACCTCATCCGAAACCTCCGGCAGCAGGATGGCGGGTGCACTAGTACTTGGCGCCGATCCAAAGACCTCCGAGATGACGAGCTAGGCAACATTGCGTATCTGGTCAAGCTCCCTCTCGAGAGCACATCGCTCTTCAAGGGACTTAGCCAGCGCCTCCGCATTCCGGCCAAACATCGCCTTGGCCGTCTCCAGGTCCCGCTCAATGATTCCACCTTTCCATCCCAGCCCTAGGAAAAGGACAACAAGCTCAGAATCAAGCTAAAGGAAGAAACCAACACGTCAAAAGCAGAAAAGGTACTTACCGAGGCGGATGTTCTCAAGGATGGAGAGTCCCTCCGCCTGCCGGGTCACCTGCTTGCGTAGCCGGGCATTCGCCTCCTCCGTCCCCATCACCTGGCCCCGGAGCACGAGCACTTCCTGGTCGGCCTCTGACCGGGCCTTCCGCTTCAACACCAGGGCGCTCTGCTCCATCTCCAAGGTGTCCAAGATACCCCAGAGCACCACCTCGGTGTCCGCCATGGACTTCCGCAGCATCGCCTCGGTCTCCGCCTGGTAGGCCTTCACCGCCTCAAGCCCTCGATTGGTGGCGATCGCCCGCTCCGCTACGAGCTGCTCCGCCGCCCACACCTCGGTCACCTCTGCCGCCTGGTCTTGGGACACATGGCGGGCGGACTCCAGCTCGTGCTTGAGCTTGGCCATCCGGGTGTGCTCCATCTGAAGGAAACAGGACTTACGGCACGACATCAGCTCCAGGCCCTGCAAAAAATGAGAAGCAAGTATGCTGAGGCAACAGACAAGAGACCAAGGGATCAAGGACGAACGTAGGAAACTCACTGCCACGGTTTGGCACAGGTTGACCTTGACCGCCCATTGGATGGACTTAACCTGCTCCTGGGCATCCTCAAGCTTCACCGACAACTTGGCGAGATCGGACTCCATGTCAAGTCCTCTCCCCCCAAGGATGTCCTAGAGCAGACATTCCTACGAATCCCAAAGGATGAACCAAACCTTGGTTGGGTCCATGGGGTAGGGCCACTCTAGGTCGGTCTCCTCCATCCCACTAGAGGGCCCAGCCTCCGACCGGACCATCTCCAGCTCCCACGATAGCACCGGTGGCTCCACCTCGTCATCTGCTTCGTCGTTGGAGGGGATCTCCACCACCTCGATCTCACGATCCTTCGACGGTCGATCCACCTCCGTCCTGGCCACATCTCCCCCCCGGCACCTCTAGCTCTGACCGGGAGGGTGAACCGTGCAGCCCTCCGCACGGTGAGGCAGGGAACCCGGTCTCCCTCTCCTCTTCCGCCACAGCCGATGGAGGAGGGGCCACGAGGGACACCATCGATGCGGCCTCCACCGTCACCACCGGGATCGCCGCCAACATCGTCGCCGCCACTACCGCCATACTAGCAACCGACCTGGGAGGCACCGCCCCCGGAAGGGAAGGACTCACCGCCACCACCCTGCTCTCCCCGCCGCTCATCGCGGCACGCTGCAAGGTGGGCCTCCAAACCTCCTGCATGAGAGTTGGGGCGATGCTCAACCCCATTAGCGTCTGGCCATTGTAAAAAAAATATAGGTCAGTCATACTCCAAAAGAACTCAAACCAAGATCGAAAAGAAACAAAAAGGCATACTGAGATGAAAGCGGGATAACTCTGAAGCCTCGACCCGACGACAATGGGCCCACAGGGCGAGAACCACTCCTGGGCCATGACCCAAGCCCCCTCGCTTCAACCGGGGGAGTCGACTCAACTGGCTCCTGCTCAGCCTGCGAAACACCACGACCTTCAGCTCGGGGCGCGTCGACTGAAGCAGCTGCTGGGGCATCCTCCTGTTGTGGGTCACATGCTGGGGCCGACCCCGATGATGCACGGGTGCAAGCGCTCTCCTCTGACTGCCTGGCCTGCTCTACCGCGCCCAAGGCAGGTGGGGATGAGGCCAGTGGCGCCACCAAAGGGCGCGGTGACCACGTCTGCTTCGCCTCCTGTTCACCAACGACGTCCACGCTCGCAGCGCGCTTCCTCAGCGTGGGAACATGGCCATGCCTCTCTACCTCCTGCCCACCGGTGGCGGAGGTCGCAATGACCTCCCGGCTTTCCTCCTCCTCGGAGAAGATCATGTCATCCCCCACCTCTGTGGGGTCCTCCGACTCGAGCTCGGACTCGACGTCACTCCTGTTTTCCCCGGCCCGCACGCACAAGATGATCTCCTTCTCGTGCTTTCGCCGAGCCTCCTCGGCTTTCCTCTTCTTCTTAGCATCTACCGCCTCTTTTTGGGCGGCCTACCGAGCTACACCCTGTGGCCCCTTCAGAAGGTGCGGCCGGGACTTGTAAGCTTCAAGCCCCTATGAAATAGGCAACTCAAAATCAAAAAACAGGAAGGCAAAAGGGGAAAAGAACACGGAGTAAGGAGAAGGGAGCATACCAGTTTGGACACCACCGAGGCATTGAGAGGTCCGAGCTTTCCATTGACCTTCTCTTTGGGCTTCAGCTGCAGCACCCGGTCAAGGTGACTCCAGACCTCATCGTTCGGCAGCTCCTCCGGCGACGCGTGGTCAGGGTCCATCGGGCCGCAGTACTTTCGCATCGGCCACATCCTCTCCATCAATGGAGCAACCCGACGGCGGAAGAGCGTGTGGAACACCCGCACCCTGTCAAGGCCGCGCCGCACGAGCTATTGGAGCTCCACCTTGATGATCTCCACCTTCTTCTGCTGACTGGCGGTGCCCCACGACCTGCTCTCCAGCTTCTCCAGCCTCCTGCCGGTGAAATGGGGGAACGGCGCCTCCACCGGGTTCCTGATATAGAACCATTCTCCGTGCCACCCCCGATTAGAATCATAGGGGAAGCACACGGGGTATGAGCCCCCAGCGATTGGTTTCTTCTGCAGGGCGAAGCCCCCACCGACACAATCTTAGGCGGATTCCCCACCGACAAAGCTCGCCCAAAAAATATCCGCCGGAAGAAATCCGCGTGCGGCTCCATCCCGAGGAAGGCCTCGCACATGGTGACGAAGCCGGCGATATGCAGCACCCTAGTCGGATTGAGATACTGCAGCTCCAGACCCCACTCATTGAGGAGCCCACGTAGGAACCAGTGTGCGGGGTATCCTAGCCCATGTTCGTAGAAGGCGAGGAAGGAAATCCTCCCTCCCGGGAACCCTCCAGTGCGCCACCTCCTTCGGCGGTAGGAACCCCTTCACAATGAAGGCTTCCAGCACCGACTCCCTCACGACGGATGACCTCCTACTCGACATTTCGCTCTGGATTTACAAAGGAAACTATGAGTTTTCTCCACTCCCTCGCTCTCCCCTTTTCTCTCCTAGGAACCACCGCGGCACTCAAACGCTCTCGGCAAGAAGGAAGATGAGGAAAGGTGGCAGATGAGGAATAGGCAAAGGAACAAAACAGAAGCCCTCTCCCTTCCTCTACTTAAAGAAAGAGGCACAACAGGCGTCAGCGATTGGGGAAAGGCAAAACGACAGGGGTGAAAAGCCCTCTCCCTTCCCCATTCAAGGCGGACGGGATACGATGGGACGCACCTTGACCGATGGGACGCTCCCTGCCCGACGAAACGATGCCTGGTCAGACGAGACATGGCTTGGGTATGGCCCACCACTACCGCACGCCAGATGCAAGAAACGAGGCGCCACTGCGCGCAGGCGGCCCTCTACCGTCCTAGGCGGGGCTCGAAAAGGCCCAAACAACGGGATCTCTGCCAGGAGAGACCAATGGGCTTCCTGAGTCAATCGGACGGCTTAGGAAAATGCTAAAGGATAGGTAAGGAGCAAAGGGATGCCCCCAGTGGGCCATGCCAACTCTGTCATGAACGACAAGCATGGATCCCGATCGGACATTTCCGATTGGAGCTCTTCAAACCCCATCACTCGAGTCATCAAGGTAACATTGCCAACCCCCACTATTTCTTTATATAATCATTCATTCATTCCATACACCTACACCCCCCGGACGATTCTACCCAAATCGCCCAGGGGCTCGGGAACTAAGGCATCGCATATGCGGTTAAATGCATCACAACGCTCCGTGTTGCATCATGAAGCGGTAGTTGCCTCATTCAACATGAGCAACGACCGGCCGGGGTTCGAAGGCCGGCCCACGAAGGGCTCAAGGCCGCCTCGCGTCAAATAGAGCCAGGGGAGAAAACATAGATGAACCCTATGTGGCCCTCGCCCAGTCTGCCCCGGAGCAGATAGGGTCATCTCAACCTTCTCGTTCGATCCTAAACCCCTGCCAAACCCATAGAATCTCCATCGAGGGGAGGCCAGTGGGCCACCTGGGTCAGTCTCCGAAACGACCCAGGCATCTGCCGGGTTGTAGGTAAAGGAGTAGTGGAATGTCACAAGAGGGCTATGCCGTCCTATCGACAAAAGATGCTCGGCAGTCCACCGAGGGGTATCCCATGATGGTAGCTTTGTCGTAGAGGTGAGCGAGATCAGGGGCGAGATGGTAATACAAGCACCAAGACACAAGATTTAGATAGGTTCGGCCGTCAGTATGACAAAATTCCTGCATCATGTGTTCTGATGTATTGCATTGAGATGTCGAGTAGGGGACCCCTGCCTCTCCTTATATACTCTGGAGGGGTAGAGTTATAAGGAAAGTATCCTATTTGGTACTATACAATAGCTCGCGGTGCACACCAAGCAGCGTCGTGCACGCCTTGATATTATGGGCTGGGCCACCTCTGATGGTGCGGCCCATGTCTTGTCTTGTGGGTACCGGGGGCCATACCCCCATAGCTAGTCCCCGAGCCTGATAGTAGGTGACGTAGTCACATGGTGCTAGGGTTAGAAAGTAGAAAACCAGCCAAGCAGGCAACCAGTCCTCGGGCGTAGCCTTGAGATGAGAAAACCGCACATTCACCATAAGGTGAAGTGTGCCCACTTAGTCCCTGAACCTACTGGAAGATGAAGAATGAATCTTGTAGCAGGGTCAAAGAAAAAGAAGTCTGAAAGCTTGCTGACGTCGTCTGACATGCGCGTATCAAGACCCCAGACATGCTGCCCAAGATCAGTACCCTGATCCGAACAACATGGAGCAGCTTGATAGCACACCGATGAGACGTAGCAAGATCCAACCACCAAGGGAGTTCTCAGCTTAGCTGATGATGTTCGAGCATCGAGGAGTTCTCGGCGTTGCTGGCGATGTCCGAGCACCGAGGAGTCCCTGGCATAGCTGGCGACGTCCAAGCACCGAGGAGTCCCCGACGTAGATGGTGATGTCTGAGCACTGAGGTGTCCCCGGCGTAGCTGGCGATGTCCGAGCATCGAGGAGTCTCAGGCGTAGCTGGCGATATCCGAGCATCGAGGAGTCCCCAGCGTAGCTGGCGACGTCCGAGCAGCGAGGAGTTCCCGGCGTAGCTGGCGATGTCTGCAAGGTGAAGTGGGGTTAAGTGTGCCCACTTAGTCCTCGAGCACAAAGAATCCAAGGGCCGTGGAGTAACTAACGTAGCTGGCGATGAAGCACGAGCGACGAACAGTCTGGTCAACTGATCAGCGGCGAAGTGAGCATTGAGTGGAAGCGACCGGCGAACAGTCCGATCAACTGGTCGGCGACGAAGTCGATGAACCTAGCGGTCTGACCATTTGATCGGTGGAGAAGTCCGAGCACCAGGTGATCCGATCACCTGAACGATGATCCTGCAATATAAATATGTAGAACGGGTAGTACATGATGTAAAAATATATGAACTCCGGAGAAAAATCAGCAATGGCGATGAAATAGCATATGTAGCTCGGCGATCAATTGGTGTGAAGATGTAATTATATTTAATATAAACCGCCCGACCAGTTAGTGTGTAGCTGAGTCTCCAGCCCTAACTAGCCTGTTAACCATAACGTCGAGCGCGGAGCCCTTGCATGTGTTGGAGGAACAGGCGTGACCAAAGAACCACAACCGACCACCCATAACGCAGAGCGCGGAGCCCGTAGCACGTGTAGGGAGGAGCCAGAGACAGGGCCGTCTCTGGAGGCGTTCGAGCATCAACATGACTGTTCAGGGGTTCAGAAAATCGTTTGGAGAGCAAATATGGAGAAAACAACTCGGAGAAACATTATGGTGATATACGAAGATTGGAGAATATTTAGAAAAAAAATATTAAAGCGTGACTTAGCTTTAAACAGAATGTCTGGTCGGCAGCGTATGGCGTTATCTGGTCAACGTTGATGAAATTGCCAGGCGCTCGAGCTGTCGTCATGGAAGCGGTTGCGGTTGTCATGGCGCCGTTCTTCGCGGCGATCATCATTGCGACGCGGCAGGTGGTCGGAGCGAGTAGATATTGGTCATCTTCTAGGTTGTTGTCGTTGATGAATACACATACGAAGCCAAGTAGCTTGCATGGTACATGCATCGTCTGAGTCCATGTAGTCTATAGTGGTCGTGCTCATCGATAGGTTTGCTGGAGTAGGAATCCTGTTCCTGTGGCATGTTGTAGCTGAAGCTTGATACACCAATGTCGTCGGGAGGTGACGCATGCGCTGCACGTCGAGCCTGTAGGGCTGCTGAAGGCCACCGCCGCAGGAAGTCAGGTTTCCACAAGCGGAGTCGATCTTGACATCCCATCTAGCCCGCCATGGATCAAGCACACACCCCTACCTGGCATGCCAACTGTCAACAAAAGATGCTCGGCAGTCCACCGAGGGGTATCCCACGATGGTAGATTTGTCGTAGTTTGGCCATCAGTATGATGTAATACCTACATCCTGTGTTCTGATGTATTGCATTGAGATGTCGAGTAGGGGACCCCTGCCTCTCCTTATATACTCTAGAGGGGTAGGGTTATAAGGAAAGTATCACATTTGGTACTATACAAGAGCTCGCGGTGCACGCCGAGCAGCGCCGTGCACGCCTTGATCTTGTGGGTTGGGCCACCTCTGATGGTGCGGCCCATGTCTTGTCTTGTGGGTACCGGGGGCCATACCCCCACACGACCTCATCACGAACGATGGACCCGGATTCCACTCGATCATACCCGTTAGCGAGCTCACCGAGCATGTCACTCGAGCTCGAGCGATCGAGGCAAGCGACAAAGCTCAGCACCTCCGGTTGTGAGAAACCGAGGACGGGGTAACGCACAAAACTCAAACCGACCCCTACCAAGCCCAATGGGGTTCAGGGGCTCAAGACACCTAAAACTACCTCGGCAGCGCCCGACGTGTGCGCACCGACGCCAGGATCCGCGAGCTCCATCTCGCCCGATCCCCAAAACTAACTGCCTGGGCTGCACGGGCTGCACCGACGCTAGGATCCGTGAGCTCTGTCTCGCCCGATCCCTAAACTAACTACCTCGGCTGCGTGGGCTACACCGATGCCAGGATCCGCGTGCTCCATCTCGCCCGATCCCTAAACGAACTGCCTCGGCTGTGTGGGCTGCACCGACGCTAGGATTCGCGAGCTCCGTCTCACCCGATCCCTAAACTAACTACCTCGGCTACGCGGGCTGCACCGACGCCAGGATCCACGAGCTCTGTCTCGCTCGATCAATACATGCACACACGCCTGCTGACAAAACCCCCCAGACAATTCTGTCGAATCGCCCGAGGGCTCGGGGGCTACACCCGCGGGTGCGCTCGTGTGCACCCGCTAACAAAACAAAACTTCCCCCGCTGGCAACACGAAAAACCCCCAGATGATTCTACCCGAATTGCCCAGGGGCTCGGGGGCTACACCCGCGGGTGCACTCACGCGCACCCGCCGTCAAGACAAAAATCCCCAGACGATTCTTCCCGAATTGCCCGAGAGCTCGGGGGCTTGGGGGCTCCTATCGGGTTCATAAACCCGGGGTCCCTTATGGACCGGCTTCCCAACAAAGGCTCGGCCCAGCAGACAAACATTGCGAACGACGCGTAACTCTTGGGCCGGCCCAAGAACCTAAAAACAGGCCGAAAGGACAAACCTCGAGCCCTAAGGCCTGGCCGAGAAGGGACGGCGCCCGCTTCTGACTCCGGCCGACCTCTCCGACCGGAAGGCCTCACAAAGGAGGAACAGCGTCCGCTTCTGACTCCGGTCCGCCTCTCCGATCGGAAGGTCTGGCCAAAACACCACTTCCGACTCTGACCCGCTTTTCTGACCGGGACTGCGCCGAACCCCTACTACAGCTCCTCTTCGACTGACGCAATCAGAGCCGACTGGGACCAACCGACTGGGGATGCCCGCTCAGTAAGGACCAGGAAACAGACGGGGAAAGCAAGGCAGGGCACTCAAGTCAACCGCAACACAAAGGACAGTACCCTATACACCTACAGGACAGTACCCTGCGACCTCCCGGGCATGATAGAACCCAAGCAGTGTTGTAGGCACCGACATTTTCCCTATAGTGTTGTGGGCGCCATCAACTCCCATACCAAACAAATACGGTAAGGCTCCCCCACATGCCTCTAGGCATCAAACAGTGTTGTGGGCGCCGACATTTACCGTACCAGGCGAACATGGTAAAACACCTTGCATGCCTCTGGGTATCAACAATGTGGCAGGCACCGACATCTGCCATACCAGAAGAAGACGACGCAACCTCCCACGTGCATCTGACATTGAACAGTATTGTGGGCGCCTACCATCATCTTGTACCCATCGGCGTGGGCAGTAAGACTTAGCAGCATACGTACTCTCTCTCTCTCTCTCACTTGTAAGGCCATCCCCTTCATCTATAAAAAGGGATGCGCTCTCTTGCAATGAAAAGATCGATTAGTGGACCTACATTGTTTCACCCCCTGTAACTTTAGACACTCAAAAAGTTATACCGAGCACACGCTCGAACACTTAGCACATAGCGGGGCTCCCGTCACTCTTGGCCCTTCAGACCAGAGTCCGACCGGACCTCTTGTACCCCACATCTTTCTCCCTTCCATTTGTAACCCTAATGCAAACTTCGAGCACCCGGGCTCAGGAATAAAGTCACCGACCGACTCAAACTAGACGTAGAGCACGTTGCCTGAACCAGTATAAACCCTGTGTCATTGAGTGCTAGGCCACCTCCAATCACAACGTACAACAAAACTACAAATATTTACGTGTTGGTCACTTTCTGCACCGACAAATATCTTTGGCAAGTGTTCTAGATTGAACCAAATTTGGTAAAATGATCCTCACCCCATTGATTGACATCGATAAATCTTAATCTATCTAAAATTGAACCTTTGTGGTCATTGATGACAAAGGGGAGAAGTAATTCACAAAGATTGGGGGAGGTAACATAAGGGGAGAAATACGACAAAGGAAGGGGATCAATTAAAATTTGAGCACACAAGTAGAGGGAGCAAGCTCATAAACTTATATGATGCATTTGAATGTGCATTTCATATGTTGCTGGCATGGCACAAGTTTTAAATTAAAATTCCATGCTTATGTGATGTATGCTAGTTGTAAGTTTGATTGATGAAATGAAATACTAGCATGCATAGGATGATAGTTAGATACACCTTGCTTATATTCAAGTAGTACTAGAACCTTGTTTATAATGTTGATCTCACGAGGTATCTAGTGTTTGTGTTTTGCAAGTGATTCCAAGTGAACAATGGTGCTAAGAATATGGTATATTTGGTGCACTCCGATTGGTATCATGCTTCAAAGGTTCATCTCTTACACCTTAGCATCAATTGGTAGACATTGCCCTCCCACATCTCTAATATACGCACATATGCAAGCTTCAAACCAAACTCTTAGCACATATGTAGGGGGGAACTAATGCTATGAAATCGGGTTCATGAAACTTGTCCATATCCTTTACACATTGTAAAATGCTTGGGCAAGCAACATGGATTCAAAATGATTTTAATTCATATCTTTGTGAAAGGGTTGTCATCAATTACCAAAAAGGGGAAGATTGAAAGCTCTAGTTTGGTTTTGGTGAATTGATAAAACCCTAGGTTCTAACCCTTGCTCTAAGTGATCATGAGATAGGGTAGCACATTCCAAGTGGTGCAGCAAATGGATGAAGATCATGATGGTGGTGATGGCCATGGTGATGATCAAGTGCTCGGGCTTGGAAAAGAAGAAAGAGAAAAACAAAATGGGCTCAAGGCAAAGGTGATATCCATAGGGCCATTTTGTTTTGGTGATCAAGACACTTAGTGAGTGTGATCACATTTAGGATAGATAGCCGTACTATTAAGAGGGGTGAAACTTGTATTGAAATGCGATTATTAAAGTGCCACTAGATGTTCTAACTCGTTGCATATGCATTTAGATTCTAGTGAGTGCTAACACCCTTGAAAATGTTTGTGAAAATATGCTAACACACGTGCACAAGGTGATACACTTGGTGGTTGGCACATTTAAGCAAGGGTGGAGAAGTTGGCGAAGTCGTGGAGGTGACTGGTGCTGACAGGACGCAGGGACCTGCGTGTTCGGTTAGTGGTGCATAGAAGGGCACGGCGTCGGTCCATGATCAGACGCTGGCGTATGTGGAGATCGGACGTGACTACAGTGAGTCCGATCGCTGATGACGTATGCTGAAGTAGGGCGCTGAAGCTGGTGAAGAGGGACCGGACTCTGCGGTGCGACCGATCATAGATGATCTGATGCGTCTGGTCTTGAAAAACATGTTTTGGAACCTCTTAGTGTAAAAATCATCGTGACCAGACTCTACGTTATAGAGTGCCCGATCATCTTCTTCAGCGTGCCCGATCTCGGCAATATTGGCTCGGGCGAGCGCGCGAGCGAACACCGCGGTGGCGCGTCCGGTCGTGTGGTGCTACGTCCGGTCATGACTTAAGCAGTTGGCGTGTAAGTTCTGACCGTTGGGATTGAGCGAAGGAGCTTGAACACAAGGGGCACGTGGCCTCCATCCAGTGACCAGACGCTGGGGCTATAGAGTCCGGTCAATGCGACTAGTGCGTCCGGTCCGTACGCAGGGGCACCCCACCTTGACCCTAATGGCTCTATTTCATGGGGGTGCCTATATAAGTGGTTTGGCCGGCTTGGGCTCATACTCTTAGGCATTTCTATAGAGAATACACCCTCGTGAGCCTAGCTAATCCTCTCTCACTCATCCTACTTGATTGATTCATCATTTGATGAGATTAGAGAGCATCCAAGTGCATTGCTTTGAGTAATTGCATCTAGAGGCACTTGGTGATTGTTGTTCGCTGTTTCCCTTGGTGGTTGCCGCCACCTAGATAGCTTGGTGCAGCAAGGATCATAGAGCGGAGGAAGGTGATTGTCTCTGGCTCCGATCATAGTGATTGTGAGGGGTTCTTGACCTTTTCCTGGTGGAGAGCCAAAAGGTACTCAGTAGATTGCTCGTGGCTTATGTGATTCCCATCTTGTGTTGGTTGTGCGGCACCCGATTACGGGTTAGGCGTGTGATGCCTATTAGTGCATGAACCTTCAAGTGGGTGTATCGCCACAATGGGGACTAGCTTGCCGGCAAGCAAGTGAACCTCGATAAAAAATCATTGTGTCATCTTGTCTCCGAGGATTTCTTTGGTGTTCATTGATATACTGTGATTGATCATTTGCCACGGCAGTATAACCCTCCTACCTCTCTTGTGCATTTTCTTTTCTAGTATAGCTAAGCTCTTTAGTGTAATTAGTTTTGAGAGTTAGCTTGTGTCTTGTCTAGTGGTTAGTGCGGCTCTTTAGTTAGTCTTTGAGAGCTCATCAACTTAGTGGTAGTGACTTAGCCTCTTGTGATAAATAGAGATCATAGCAACTAGAATTGTTGATATGAGGTTTGCATTTTGAGTAGGCTAGCGCAACACTTGCTTCGCTTCATAATTGTCTAACCACTTGGTTTTAAGTGTTGTTGTAGAATTTTTAATAGACTATTCACCCCCCCTCTAGCCATTAAGACCTTTTATATAGCTCCCAACTCTAAATCCACCAAAAACGGCTCCACTCCCTAAAAAGTTTGCCAAACACTCTAGTTCCACCAAATCTGGATTCACAAAAAATGTCGATCTGAGGCTAGATTCATCAATTTGGTGGATCTCCTCAAGGGGTGCTCCACCAAACTCGAATTGGTGAAGTTAAAAAAAATTACCCACCACTACCACTGGTTACACAACATAACGCTTCGTTCTAATTAAAAAAATACCCACCACTGCCACCTCCGGCGAGCGCGCTCCAGCCCTGCTCCTGTCACATGGGATCCACGCATGCAGGCGAGCCGTACCTACCATGGCCGGCCACGTGCACCCCCGGGGGCCGAACCCACCATGGTCGGCCGCGTGCGTACCCAGCGAGGTTGCGCCCGCCTCCTTCGAAGTCGTCTTCTCCCTGACGTGCACCACCTCCTCTCTCCACCGGGCAAGATCCGCCATGGCCAGCCGCTGCGAGCTCCTCACGGCCACGAGCACCCTACCCATGTGTGCCCTGCCACCACGAGCCTGCCTGGCCATACATGCCCCGCCGCCGTGAGCCGGCCTCCGGTCAGTCGTGCACACGAGCTCAACGAAGGAGGAAGATGCCTTTTTTCTGATGTGTGGGTCCCACGAAGGAGACATTGACATGTGGGACCCTTCCCATGGGCAAATCTGGCCATTCCCGTCAAATTGCCCTTGCGTGGATCTGGATCTACCGCATAAGCCAAACAGTTTCACGGTGGATCTCAGATGCACTAGTGGAGCTGCTCCCCAGTGAATCCCAGATCCAGATTCACTTTTCCAGTGGAAGAGCTATCCCAAACATGCCCTTAAGGTCCGTTTGGAGAGGTTCTGATCGGCTCCAGCTCGTGCTCCTGCACTGTAACTGCACTGTGGCGGAGTCAGCCGGCTCAAACCCTAGCTCCCCCAACTTCTTCGTTTCTCAGTTTATTTCCGACAGAGTTAGAGCCGTTTTTATGCGCTACATACACTGTCCAACAGTGATTCACAGTACTCCTGGAGCCGGACACCGGAGCCTCACCGAACGGCCCTTAGTGCGTATAGTTGAAAAGATGAGACCGGTACAAAACAAGTAAAGGCACGCTAGGTCCATCAGACACACGTCTATCACGCATGACGAACAAATGATGTTTAGGTGATCACGTCGTCGCTACTCGCTAGCGACTAGCTAGCTAACGAATCACGATTATGACGTCCACACCAAACATTGCGGGCCGCGCGCGACGCCCTTTTGAGACAATCAGACCTCAGAGGAAGCGGTTGAGGTACTCATCGACGGTGGTGTAGTTGACATCCGGGTACTGCTCGCTGGCGTCCACGGTCCACCCCCTTGGCCGGGTCGATCTCGAAGCCGGCCTGCTCCCCACGCACGTACCCCGCGTGCCCGATCGCCAGGATGATGTTCACCGGGATCGGCGACTCTGCACACGCACGCATGGACACTGTTAAAACCTGTGCAATACTGCAATGGATCATCCAAGGATGAACCAAATAAACCAACCTTGGATCTGCTTGAGCACGGCTTGCTCGGGCACGTACTCCCGCCGGAACGTCTTGCCGGTCTTCCTCTCCCACAGCGCCAGCAGCTCGTTGTGCGACAGCGTGTTGGCGGGGGGCTTGATGTACAGTGTCTTGTTCTCGGCGCGCGGGTCGTCGGCCGCCAGCATCGTGTAGGTTCCGATGTCCCCCTCGTCGACGAACGACACTTCGGTGTCTCCGTCGCCGAGGATGACGGCCTTGTCGACGGGTGGTGCTTGGGCCAGCACCTGCCCGATGCCGGGCAGCCCGTAGCCGAAGAAGTAGCCCGTCCACACGTACGTGTAGGCGACGCCCGCAGCCTCGACGGCGCGGCGGATCGCCGCCTTGGTCGTGATGAACATGGACCTGGTCGGCTCCTCGGCGTCCGAGCGGTCCGCGTCAAGTCCGAACTCCGACGGGATGAACCTCTATAGCCGTGCATGGCGCAGCCGTTGGTCAGACAAAGAGACAAACTATCATCTAGCTAGCTAGTGGCTGAGTTTTCTTTATCACCAACGAAAACGTTGAATTCGCGAAATTCTGTCTGGAATTTTGGGGGGAAACTACAGTGTTGTACCTTGACGTTGCCGGCCTCCTTGATGGCGTCGATGAGCCTTGTCTTGTCAGCGATCTGCGGCGCCCCGACCGTGGAGATGACCACGTCCGCAGCCTTGACGGCGCTGAGCAGGCTAGCCTGGTCGTGCAGGTCGCCCTTGACGAGCGTGACGCCGGCGTCCTGGAAGCTCTTGAGAAGCGCCGCTTGGCAGGGTCGGAGGGGGCGGTGTCCCTGACGTGCGCGAAGGTGAGGTGGCCCTGCCGTGCGCTCGCCGCCACAACGTGCCTTCCCAGGTGTCCTGTGGCGCCGACCACCAGGATCTTGCTCTTCTCCGACGCCATCCTGGATGACTCCTAAGCTGGACTGGCTGACGGCAGGCCCGGGACGTGGCCCATCCCATCGAGCGGTGGAGGGTGAAGGAGATAGGGTAGGGACTGACCGATCGAGGCTGCTGGTCCCTTCCCTTGGCAATGATTACCCGGCGTCACAAGTTACACGTAGTCGTGGGACCAAATGACGAGCGCCTTCACTTTCTGTTTTTTTTTTCACTTTTCCTGCGCTTCAGATGCCTGAAAACTGACTGAGATTCAGGCGACAGTTCCGTGCGTGCATGCACCAAGCGCCACCTTCGACTTCCCAGCAAGCGAGGCTACACGCCCCACGCAGTCAGTCACGTCTCACGTGTTCCACTTCCGTTTGCTTCGCTGAAAAAATAAGTCGAAACACTATTCCGGCTGATTTATTGTGAGAAAAAACACTGTTACGGCTAAAAAAACAAGCTGAAAAAGACGGATCACTAGATAAGCGAACAGGCCGTAGCAGTGAATTGTAAATTGCTCGCTTAAATGTGCGGCAGCGAGGACGCTGATCCGTCTCGGTGCATGGGTTAGGGATTGTCTGTTGCAAAGTTTATGATTTATTAATTGTTTTTATGTCAAATATACCAAATTTTTTGTCATTGTCTGGTTATAGAAAATAATTGTTAATTGTCTTTGTGCCAACATAGATAAGATTTTGTCGGGTTTATAGTTTTTATCTAATGTGTTTTTAATTATCAGAATCGAAAATTGCATATTATGTTTACAGAAATTGCAAGAAACTAAAACTGCAATTTTAATATAACATATATGCAATAATCGTTGCCTGAAAGGAAGCTAAAATTCAGGCATCTGAAATTTAGCACGTCCCTTTTTTATATAATTGGTGCCTTAATTTATCTGTTCTGATTGGAATATATATCCACTTGTCATTTAATTGAACTGTGCACCTGGGCGCCATAGTGCCCTGCCTCAAGGTCCACAGTGAACACTTTGGGGTGTGTTTGGTTGCCAAATAGAGTTTGCATCGTATATTCGAATAAGAGGATGCAGGGTAGGTGAAACCGTATTTCAGAGAAAGATGGTGTTTGGTCAGGTTGCATGAGATGCAAAAAAATCTAGAAAGTTATTTGCTTAACTGCATAAGTAGATGCAACTTGTATCACCTATGAGACTGACGAGTGGACCCTACACCCCATCCCCGCATCCACCGGGCCTTGGCTGATCAGTGAAGCTCGATTTGGGCAGCTCCCAGAGCCAGGATCCCACCATATAGTGCATGAGCGAAGCAGGGCTGGAAAGTGGAAACAAGGATCCAAACAACCTTCTCTTGAAGCGTATACGGCTGAGCTCGTGCATGGATGGTGGGAGGCTAGGTAACCAAACACACCCTTGGCATCTTTCTAGTGCAAATGTGGAAGTGGAACAATGAACTTATCCAAAATCATGCCGGCGTCTTGTGTGCTTTGACCGAAGCCTAACCGGCAAGTAGAGTGGATTCAAGGAAAAATTTGAGTGGATTCAAGGAAAAATTTATCGATAAAATTCTGAGAAAACTGAAAATCATGTTTATCGCATAGCTTCAGTAATACATTTATCACCGAAATTCCAATTTTTAGTCCACCTACATGAAAGTGTGGTATTCTCTTGTATCAATATTTTTATGTGCTAGTTCTTGATATTAAATGCCTAGACCATTTATGCAATTTCTAGAGAAATTGAACGTTTTATTTATTTTCACTTTGACCGATAAACTTTACGCTAAATCCATTTATCAGTCACCTCCGGTATTTTTCTTTTCCTATGAACAAACTGGACTGGAAGGTCATTGTTCCTATGAATAAACACCTTGTATGGTAGTTTTTGTATTAGGGGAAGATAAATAATATGCTGGAGATGTTCAGACAAGCTGCTGCAGTCCCAAACATGGGAAAGTAGTTCAAAGTAGCTTTGCTGGCATCATCACCCACGATCACACACACGCTCACCACATCCAAGGAAAGCGTCACCGGGACATGCTGACGCATGATCTTTGTGCACTCCATATACATCTCTAAGTCCGCACGGTTTACATGCATTCAGAGCAACCTGTTGAGGTAGTCGTCGACGGTGGTGTACTTCACGTCCGGGTACAACTCGTTAGCGTCCACCTCTGACGATGGGTCCATCTCAAACTTGGTCTGTTCCCCCTTGATGTGCGTGGCGTGCCCGAGCGACAAATAAATGATGTCCAGCGGAGCCGGAACCGAGGCATCGTTCACTTTGCAAAAAAAGTGAACCTGATAAATAGTATCATTTTTGTCTTATTTGGTAAATATTGTCAAACCGTGGACCAATTAGGCTTAAAAGATTCATCTCGTGATTTCCAACTAAACTGTGTAATTAGTTATTTTTTTTACCTATATTTAATATTCCATGCAAACGGCTAAAAATTGATGTGACGGAGAGAGAGTGAAAAAAATTGGAATTTAGATGGCATCTAAACAAGGCCCGAGGCCTCTGCAGATCGGAAATCGGATCAGATCAGTCCATCATCATCATACTAATTCAGAGCCCGATCGAACGAAGCAATGTTTTTGGAAAGCGCGCGCTAGCTAGCTAGGCTACCTTGGATCCGCCTGAGGACGGCGTCCTCGGGGAGATGCACCCGCTGGAACGTCTTGCCGGTCTTCTTCTCCCACAGCGCCAGCAGCTGGTTGTGCGACAGCGTGTTGGCCGGCGGCCCGATGCGCAGCGTCTTGTTCTCGGCGGGCGGGTCGTCGGCGGCCAGCACCGTGTAGGTCGCGATGTCCGCCTCGTCGACGAACACCACCTTGGTGTCGCCGTCGCCGAGGACGAGGGCCTTGTCGGCGGGGGGTGCCTGGGCGACGACGACCTGGCCGATGCTGGGCAGCCCGTAGCCGAAGAAGTACCCGACCAGCACGTACGTGTAGGGGACGCCCGCGGCCTCGACGGCGCGGCGGATGGCCGCCTTGTTCGTGATGAACATGGACCTCGCCGGCTCCACGGCGTCCGAGCGGTCCGCGTCCAGGCCGAACTCCGACGGGATGAACCTCTGCGTGCGTGTATGTGTATCGATGGCCATGCAACATGCATCGATCAGATCAGACAAACAACAAACTAGCTAGTTGATCGCCCTGGGCATGTATGCAGACCCGGGGCATGCGTGTTCAGTTACCTTGACGTTGCCGGCCTCCTTGATGGCGGCGACGAGCCTTGTCTGGTCGGCGATCTGCGGCGCCCCGACCGTGGAGATGACCACGTCCGCAGCCTTGACGGCGCTCACCAGGCTAGCCTGGTCGTCCAGGTCGCCCTTGAGGAGCGTCACGCCGGCGTCCTGGAAGCTCTTGAGCAGCGCCGCCTTGGCGGGGTCGGAGGGGGCCGTGTCCCTGACGAGCGCCAAGGTGGGGTGGCCCAGCCGCGCGCTCGCCGCCACGACGTGCCTGCCCAGGTACCCCGTTCCGCCGACCACCAGGATATATGGATCTACCGATTGCTTGGACTGATAACCCAGCCGTTGCAATGCTTGCTCGATGTGAGAGCTGCATGCCGATGCCGTGTAACTGACCGTACGTCACTTGGTCAAATCGTCGTTACTTTGTCAAATCATCGTCACTTCGTCGAATAGTCGTCACTCGTGAGATCAAACGGCCAAGTGACGTCACTCGTGAGATCAAATGGCAAGAGAGCAAAGCCAATGCAACTGCCGAGCGCCTGGAATTTTATTTTATTATTATCTGTTTGATTTTCATGTCTGAAAATTGCGGAGTACCTTAGGCCTTGTTTAGATTGTAATTTTTTACAATCTGGACACTGTAGCACGTTTCGTATGTATTTGACAAACTTTATCCGATCATAGACTAACTAGGCTCAAAAGATTCGTCTCGTGATTTACAACCAAACTGTGTAATTAGTTATTTTTTTTACCTACATTTAATACTCCATGCATGCGTCTAAAAATTAATGTGATGAAAAGAGAGTGAAAAAACTTGAAATTTTGAGACAATCTAAACAAGGCCTTAGTTCCGTTGTGCTTGAAGAAGGAAATAAACTAACTTTGCCCCAGTCCCATCCAATATGTTCCAATCTAATTAAGTTTGCACATTCCTTGCCTTCAAGTCTTCAACTTTTGAACAAGGAAATGTGTCTCCCAGAGTTTTCTTCTTTTTTGCGAGCTGAAGACTTTTTTAAAAGAGTTAAGTGCATCATGGATCCCTGAACTTGTCAGCAAGCTAAAGACTTTATTAAAAGAGTTAAATACATCAGGGGGGCTTTGAACTTGTCAAGAGATATCACTTAGGTAAAATACATTTCTAGGCCCCTAAATTTATTAAGTGGTGCATTGCAAGCCCATATTGTCTACCGTGCACATTTTTTTCCAGCGTGGCATTGCCATGTGGCGTTGATTGTGCATGTCACCTTACATTTAACCCCTCAACTCATTTGCATTTGCAAAAAGAAAAGAAAAAAGTAGCTACAGCAGGAAGAAAATTATATGGGACGATGTCGCATTATGCATGTCGTGCGACACCTCGATAGACTCGGCTTATCAGTAAAGATGGACAACGGGCCGGCCCGGCACGGCACGGGCCCGTGCCAGCACGGCCCGATAGCCAACGGGCCGGCATGGCACGCCGTGCCTCACAGGGCCACGGGCCTGGCCTTCGGCCCAGGCACGACCCTATGGGCCGATTTCCGTGCCGGGCCGGCCCGAGAAGCACGACCATTTTCACAGGCCGTGCCAGCCCGAGGCCCACTGAGTGCCGACACAGAGAGAGAGGAGGGAGGAGAGGGTAGGCCGGGTCGCCGGGAGCAGGCAGGGTCACCGGGACGCAGGGGTCGTGGAGGAGCGGCGGGGGCTCGAGGCCAGCCACCGCGCGGGGGCCTTGGGGGAGGAGGGCGGCTGTCGGCGTGCTCGAGGTCGGCGCGTGCGCAGCGGCCGCGTGGGGAGGTGAGGAGGAGGTGGCCTCCGGGGCTGGGAGCGGCGGAGCTCCGGATCTCGGGGGCAGGAGCTGCGCAGGCGGCGCCCTCCCTCAAGTGATGGAGAGGAGATGAAGAGGGGGTGAGCGAGATGGAGAGGAGAGAAAACAAGGAAGGGAGGGAGTCACCGGATCTACCCGCCCGCGTGCTCCTAGCCACGCGCCGTCGAGGGAGAGTGTAACACCTCGGGTGTTAGCTTTGCATAACTTGACTTGCATAACATGAGCATGAGCATCAAGCATTCATAAATCATCATTTACAATTGAAACATCTGATCGAAACATATGAAACATTGCTTGTTATTCCGTGTTTCTTGGAATATATGCATATGATCATATGTAAATAAATGCTAGTGTGTAATGTTGGTCACTATAACACCTTAGCTACACTTAGATTAACAAAAGGAACCTTGTTCATGAAGGCCACATTTCATGATCAAGCAATTAAGCGATATTGCATGTGTTGACCTGAATAGCTATATGAGTGACTACTACATTAATTGCTTAAATGACCTTGCAAATTGTTTAAACATGCTTAGGATATCATTAGGAACAACTTTGGTATTTAGTGCTAAGGCTAGTTTGGTCATTTAGCCATGGTTTGAGTATGTATCATGTTTTCAAAGTGACATGTTTGACTAAAGTTGAACTAGGTGTTAGAGACCTTGCATGGAGGAGTTCACTAAAGCAAAGTTGTAGTGTTTGACATAAGGAACAACTTTTATTTTTATGTCATGGACTAATTTAGCTTCTAACATGTTTGAATTGGACTCACAAAAATCAACTTTTCTTTGTTTTCAACACTTCAAAAAAATTTCTAAGTGTTTGCTCACTAATGACTGACAAATAGGACTTTGGAACGAAATAACTCGAGTTTGGTCGAGTGTTGGAGCATGATCCTTTAATAACATTTGTAGCTGGTACTTAGGACTACGAAAGTCATTTAGATCATTTACGAGTTGGAGCCACGGATTAGCAGTTAAATCAACGAAAACTTCGTCGTCGAGCTCGACCATTGCGTTTTCGACTAATCGAATCGCGACGTCAATGGCCGACCAAACGGTTTCAGAGACATCGCGCCGCGTGTCCCGGCGGCGACGGCCAGCGTCGCCGGGTATACCGACCACAGAGAGGCCACGCGCGCTGGTAGCGCGCCTTCATCACCGCCGACACCGCCCGAGTCGCCTGCGCTCCCATTTCCCTCTGGCGTCCCTTCTTCTTCATTGCGGCGATACCGCCGAAGCGCCAGCAGCTCGCGCGTCGCCATAGCATGCCGCAGCCCGCGCTTAGCCACTCCAGCACCACCACCAAGCTTCACCGTCTTCTCAGCGACCCACTGCTCCCTTCCGTGCTCACTGACCAAGCTTGGTAAGCCATTGCCGCGCGTTTAAGCTCGCCGGAGCTCCGCCGCAAGCCCCGTCACCGTGGCGGGCGTGATCCACCTCTCCATGCGTTAGCTAGTCGTCGAAAAGTCGTCTTAGGTAGCTTATGCTCGTCCAAGCCTTAGATCGGGCCACTGGGTCGTCACCACCGCGATTGCCGTGGTCTAGCTCCGCCGTTCGCCATGGCCGCCGCCGATAGCTCTAGGGTCGGCAATAGGTCCAGTCCTGCGGTTCAGTAGGTTCGCCGAGTCGTATAGGTCATACCGTGATGACCTCACCGCCGTGGCGTGGCTCGTCGTCGACGACAGCAGCATGCAAGATTGCGGTGCAAGCTGCTGCTCTGCTCTGTCATCGACGCGTGGGGTCCCCCGACCAGTGGGTCCCTGTCGTCGACGACAGCGATAGTGAAGGCTAACCCATTTTGAATCCAGTTTTGATTTGTTTTGTGAAATTTGTATCTTCAGTTTGGTAGCTCCAAAAATTGTGAAATAAATATGGTTGTGTTGCTTAGGAAGTGTAGTATTTAGTAAAAATATGTTCTTGGCTTCCACAGTAGAAATTTCTGGAGATTTAAATAGGGATTTCAAAGGTGCTTTTGAATGCATTCAAATTTGTTTATTTTATATCAAGAGTTCCTGTGCTCCAAAAATTATGAAATTTTTGTGGTAGGCTATTCTTGTTATATATGAGCTGGGATAAAAATTCGAAGACCAATGCATGTGTAGATCTATAGTTATAGATTTTTCTTTTATAAATAGTTAATCCTTGCATGAATTTTTATAAATTAATTATGAGTCCAAAATTCATGAAATTTGTTGGAGGTAATACTAGTACCATATGGATGTTAGGAAAAATAAGAAATCTGTTGCTTGACACTTTTCAATAGGATTTTCCATTTATGCTATTTCAAGCCTTGCTTCCCTATCATTTTTGTATAGGATGTTCTACTTAGTAAAATGACATGAAATTTTTATAGTAGTCCTTTGATAGCAGTAGTAAGGCTCTGTAAATTTTTGAGAATTTATTAAGTACATATGATATATATTTATTATTTAACCTAGATATTTAAATAAAATAATAAAGGCAATCTAATAAATAGTTTGGGCTTCACCATTATATTATCTTAACTATATTTGGTATGCTTAAACTGTTGGTAGGTTCTAGGTTGTCAAATTGTGAATGATTACATAAAGTAGAAGTATTCTTACTTTATATTGCATGTTAAATCATTTACGGACTGATTCTAGAGTGTGAGGATTTGCATGTTGAAACTGATGTGTACTGTAAAATGGTTAATAACAAAGTTGTAGAGAATTGGATAAGCTTTCCAGAAAGTCCTAGATCACTGTTTTTGGATTTGTAGAACTCCGGTTATGAGTGAAACAAGTAGCTACTGATTTGTGGCATAATCGATGCATTGTAGAAGTAGTTAAGTAATAATCGAGAAGAGATATGCACCTACTCAAACAACGTGATGCACTTGTTAACATGTATGCATTCGTAATACTTATACCATACTCATGCATCTAGGATCGGAGGAAGAGATCACGTTGCTGGAATTGAAGAAGCGAGAGGAAGGAACGCAGGAGGATCCGCAAGCCGCAGCCTCTCGAAGGCGTGGAGCGAACCCTGAAGAGCTTCCGGAGTGTGTCGACCATCGCCCTACTTCCTTTCTGCGAGGCAAGCCCCGGAGCATTATAAGTCTCCCAGTAATTTACAAATGTTTACTTAAGTATTTATGATTGCTGCATTAGGTTATAAGAGTTGAATGAAACCACTTGATGCATGTACATTCCTTGTCCAGATATTACCCTTTAACCGGTATAGGTCCAGGATCGAACATATGCTTAGCCATGCTCAGACCGGTAGAAGTCGGGTGATTTCCTGTCACCTGCGAGATATAGGTGGATACCGGAGCACGGTGGGTTATAATTGCTATCGTGGAAAAGAACCATGGTTAATGTAAATGGAGACCGGGCGGGATGTCGATAGAGAAGCAACAAGACATGGAGGTCTTGGGTGTGGATCTATCCCCGTCTGTGTCGATTAAGGACCGTACCGTTGTTGGTGCTTCTGACAAGATTGAACGCATGCCTCTCACTTAGCTGGCCGGATAACTCGTTCCGACCGCGAAGCCGAGTAATTCAACTCAGGCCGGGAATCGTTCTGTTGTGCGCTCCTTCCGGGGAACGATCAGACTGAGCCCAAGGGCAGGCTTGGCCTGAGCATCCTGGCATCTGGTGTTCCAGATTGTGCGGCGCAGTACGGACCCGCGAAATGTGTACCGGAGTTGTACCAAAGGTGACCTAAGGCTATCGTGGCTGGTAGACCTGGGTTTGTGTTAGGAATAAATTCCCAGCTGGTTGAAATCGATTCGAATCGCCGTCTCTCCCGGATAGTGAGAAACTTGGCTAGTCCCAACATCGTAGTAACTGTGTTATGGAACATGATGGTTCGTACGAAAATGGAATTACAATACTTGCTATGGTTACTATTGTATGCTTCTAAAGGATATACCACATGTTTGGCATAGGATACTTGCTAACCTAGAAATGAATAGTTATAATTAACTTGGTAAAGAATTAGTAACTATACCATGATTTAATTGCTTTTACGCAAAAATGTTGTCAAGTTACATCCACTTATACAGCCTTGCATAATCCTTGGAGTCACTTTTTATTTTACGGTTCATGACGGGTAAGTCTAGTGAGTACCTTCTCGTACTCGGGGTTTATTTTCCCAATGTTGCGAGATGGCACTTTGTGTATCATGGTTATTGCAAGAGTTGCTTCTATCCCATTGTGGATGAGGAGTAAGCCTTGGGCGAGGCTTCTTTAGTAATTCCTATCCTTACTTTTGTGGACCGTGATCTAGCTTGGCACTTTGTATCAAACTATGTTGGAAACTTTATCTTGAACTTATTTGCTTCCGCTTTATTTATCAAACTCGGTTTGTAATAACTTTTATTCAGTACTACGATGATGAAAAGTATCTGTGAACTTTATGTAATATGTGGCATGTATGTTGAATCATACGATCTTGGTTGTTGTATAAATCGTTTATCGAGACCCGCCGTGGTACTCGATGGACTACGGGTTTATATGGGTTCAAGTATGACAGTCGACACGCTTGTGGATTGCCATTGTACTTGTATTCTTATAAATTGGTGGGATTCTGCATGACGGTGGCATCGAGCAAGATTCAACGTTAATTGTCACAAGTGTATTTAAAACAAAAGTTTTTGTTTCCGAAAACCCTTTTCTAGCAACTAATAGTTATATAATAGGTATTTGAAATCTAAAGTGTGCCAATGATCACTTTCCTTATGCCCAAATTAAGGACTATTAGGTGGCTATTTAAGTACTAACATGGGGGTTTTTACTTCGTCGTCCATACGGCGTGCTATTGTATGGATGCCATTCACTTGAATGGTAATGTATGGATCAAATGCCTCTCACGCCAAGGTAAGATGAGTGTATGACCGCAAGATGAGAGCATGCGGTCGGGGAAGAGTAGCTTTGGTACGGCTATGTATGCATGCTTGCATGTGTATATGGTACGTATTTAATTGTGGGTTTAAATTATTGTCGGGTAGATTGATACGGAAGTATATGTATGGGTATACATATATGGAAGTATTTACAATTACATTATGCATATTCATTATGGGTTTAAGGGCTGAAATGAAATTTTATGCGGTACACTAACAACGTAAACGTGTAGCTCGACTAGTTACGCTATTTATGAGAGAACGTATGTATGCCACCGTGTCTACCGCTAGAAACAAATTTTTCCTAAGTTTGTGAGGGGCGTGCGGAACGAGCATGCATCATGATAATTACCATTCACATAATTACATTGTTCCTCCCTTATAAAATTCTTACTCGGTTATGTAACTCTTATCCATTATGGCATTGTCTCACCAAGGGGTACATGTTAATGGTGCAGATGGCACGCACCAAGCTGACCCGCTCATAAGTCCACACAGAGGCGAGCTCCCCCCGTCGGCTTGCTCCACGCACCCGTCAACGTCCACACGTTCCTTGGAGAGTTTGGGATGCCTACACTCTTGTGGAGAGTGCTTTCGATTATGTAGGCTATCGATGGAATGGAACCCCGCTATTTACGGGCGAATGAGCAGTTGGGGAAGGTCTCTTAATTCTTTGTGGAGGCCGTTGTTCATCCCCGAGGTGACGATTCGAGTGGGACAAGTGGTGTTATGAGTCCCTTTGGCGGATCTGCTGAAGAAAGCGGTGGCGGGGCAGCCTTTGGGATCTGAGGACATCATGGATCATTTTCCTCGAGAGCTGGCAGCCGCTTTGGTTGGAGTCTTTCCAAGAGGTAACCCTCCAGCGACTCATGGCGGCAGACAAGAGGAAAATCTTTGGAGATTGGTGCGGCGGAAAGGCGAGCGGTGATAACCCTTCCATGAGCGCCATGTTCGCAATGATGGGAGTGTTGGATGGAGTTGAAGGTAGCCTCGGACGTGTGTCTAGTGCTCTTGGTCATGCGCGAGGACCGGCGTCGACCGGAGAGGGAGCACGACGCCGAGATTGAAAGGCTCGAAGAGATGACTCGGTTAACTCACCCGGTGAAATGCAGCTTGGACAAGGGAAGATGTCCTAAGAGCTCGGCAGTTTGAGCTAGGACAGCGGTAGCTAATGCGGAAGAATACAACGATAATCTGCATGAAGAGGTTCATCTTCTGAACAATCAGCTCCACCCTTATGTCCCACCTGGAGCCGCAGAAATGGATCTAGAAGGATACGAGGAAGGAGAAGAAGAAGTGGAGCCTGAAGAAGAAGTAGAACCTGAGGAAGGAGATGATCTTGCGCGTCGACCTCGATAGTGACCATGATGAGGATTAGATCACTTAGCACTTAGTGGAAGGACTAATGTATCACCTTTCTTCATGTAATGGACCTGTAGCTCGAATTTGGCATTGGTAACCAGACTATCATGTAATGTTGATTAAGTGCACCTTTGGCTGAGCATCAATGCAATTCCGTTCCTTGTTGGTGATCACGATTTAGCTTTGCATGCATTATGAGCGCGATAAGTGGTCAAATTGGGGATGCCATGTTGCGAGAATGAATTGTTATGCCTCTGTTTTTATTGTGAATTTGAGAATTTCTCCGGTGATTTCAGTTTGGCATGATTATGATTCATACGCAATCTCTTGACATCAACCAATAATCGCTTATTGTTGCAACCGCAGATGACGCACCCGTCTTTGAGTGGTAGCGATCCACGATGGCAATGGTGATGACTTACCACCACCACCGCCGCCAAATCGCTTTCGGGAGTTCTTTGCTCGATTCTTGGGAAGCCAAAGGACAATGGAAGAAGCTTTGCGCCTTATCGCGCAAAAACACCGCTCGTGGCCACCCACAGCAACCAGGGGCCGAGCCAAATCAGCACAGTACATTCAAGGAGTTTCTGGACACGAAGCCTCCAATCTTCAAGGTGGCTGAGGAACCACTGCAGGCCGATGAGTGGCTGAATACCATTGAGCAGAAATTTCGTTTGCTAAGGGTCACAGAGCACCTGAAAGCCGAATATGCTTCTCATCAATTGCAAGGACCAGGAGGGATCGGTGGACACACTTCTGTCGTCTCTCTGCTGCTAATGCGCAAGTGACACGGGAACAATTCAAGCTGGCTTTTAGGGACATCATATTCCCCGGGCCGATGCGCATGAAAGCGGACCAATTTATGAGGCTCACTCGAGGAACAAAGTCACTCATAGAATATATGCACGCATTCAACAACTTGTCAAGATATGCTCCGGTTTTGTGGATCTTGAAAGAAAAAGATAGAGAGTTTCAAGCGAGGATTGGGTACCAAGCGATGAAGACTATGGCAAATTCTCGATGTACCACGTACAACGAGTTTATTAGTGATGCCTTGACCCAAGAAAACCACAACAACATGCATGCGGTTGCTAAGGGTCGCAAAAAGGACATATATGAGGCCGGTGCCTCTGGATCTTTCCCATCAAAAGCTCCTATCACGGCTAGGCCACAATTCCGTCCACCGCACCCAAGTTTAGGCCTCCACCACCGAAGGCTCGAATAACAGCCACGAAACCGTTCCAGTAAAGGCGTTCACTATTGCCTTACCAAAAGGAAATGGCAATCAGGGACAGCTCCACCGGATTGAAGTAATCAACCATGTTTCAACTGCAACCAAGCTGGGTCATTGGTCCAAGGAGTGCCCCCCCACCCCAAGAGGAATGGCAACCCAAATCAGAACAATCAGAGGCGGTGAATGCGAGGCACGTCGGGGACAAGTACATTATGCATTTGTGGAGGAAGTGCCCATGGAGAAGTTGTCACGGCTGGTATGTTTCTCGTCAACAAGCATCCATTTGTTGTTTTATTTGATTCAGGAGCTTCTCATTCATTTATGAGTCAAGCATTTGCATCTAGACATGATCAAGAAATAATTGAAGTAAGTAAAGGGGTTTTAACATAAGTTCAAGCGAGGGGAACTGTTACTACCAAAAGATAGTCAAAATGTACTCATCTTGATACAAGGGAGGGAGTACATGATTTGATAATATTGCGGGGTTGTCGATAAGTGTAATCTTAGGCATGAATTGGATGAAGTATCATGGTGCTCTTATTGACACTAGCACCCGCACTATTATGTTGAGAGAACCCACGGGAGGGAATACTTTTCTAGTCCCACTCTCCCGCGATTTCAAACCCCAACATTTAGTCTGTGCTATCCAAGCCACCACTATATGTGATATCCCAGTGGTTTGTGAGTTTCCGGATGTATTTCCAGAGGAATTACCAGGTCTACCACCGGATAGGGACGTGGAATTTAAGATTGAATTAGTGCCAGGTACTGCACCCATATCCAGAAGGCCCTATAGAATGCCACCCAATGAGTTAGCAGAACTTAAGGTCCAGTTGCAAGATCTATTGGACAAGGGTCTTATCCAACCTAGCTCATCTCCGTGGGGATGTCCAGCCTTGTTTGTGAAAAAGAAGGATAAGTCACTGAGAATGTGTGTAGATTACAGGCCACTCAATGCGGTGACCATCAAAAATAAATATCCGTTACCCCGCATCGACATCTTGTTCGATCAGCTAGCGAAGGCAAAGGTATTCTCCAAAATTGACTTGAGATCAGGTTACCATCAGATAAAGATCAGACCGGAGGATATACCCAAAACTGCTTTCTCTACTAGGTACGGCTTATACGAGTATTTGGTTATGTCTTTTGGACTAACGAATGCTCCAGCCTATTTCATGTACCTGATGAACTCGGTATTCATGCCCGAACTTGACAAGTTCGTGGTCGTGTTTATCGATGACATATTGATTTATTCAGAAAGTGAGTCAGATCACGAAGAGCATTTGAGGATTGTCCTATCCAGACTGAGGGAGCATAAGCTATATGCCAAGTTTAGCAAATGTGAATTTTGGATGAGCAAAGTACCATTTTTAGGTCACATTTTATCAAGAGATGGAATCTCAGTAGACCCATCAAAAGTACAAGAGGTCATGGATTGGAAAGCCCCAACTTCGGTGCATGAAGTTCGGAGTTTTCTAGGGTTAGCAGGATACTATCGTCGGTTTATTCCAGACTTCTCAAAGATAGCTAAGCCTATGACCAGACTACTTCAGAAAGATGAGAAGTACAAGTGGACACCAGAATGTGAAACAGCTTTTCACACCCTCAGAACTTTGTTGACTACAGCGCCAGTGCTAGCACAACCAGACATTGAGAAGCCTTTTGATGTATTTTGTGATGCATCAGGAATAGGTTTGGGATGTGTACTTATGCAAGAAGGGAGAGTAATTGCATATGCCTCTCGGCAACTGAGAAAACATGAAGTCAACTACCCTACACATGATTTGGAACTTGCAGCCGTTGTCCATGCATTGAAGATATGGAGACATTACTTGTTGGGCAATGTATGTCATATCTATACTGACCATAAAAGCCTCAAGTATATCTTTACCCAGCCAGAACTGAACATGAGACAACGTAGATGGTTGGAATTGATTAAGGACTATAATTTGGAAGTGCATTACCATCCCGGGTAAAGCTAATGTAGTAGCCGATGCACTTAGTCGAAAGTCCCATTGCAACACTATGGAAGCGCTACTGGAAAATGGATTCAACTTGCTACATCCTGCTGTACTACACAATATCACAATCAGTTGTTCGCTTGAGGGCAGAATCATAGAGCTACAGCAGACTGATGTAGGAATAAGTCACATCAAGAGAAAAATGCAAGAGCAAGAGACCAAACATTTTAGGTTGGACGAAAGAGGTGTATTATGGTTTGAGGACCGACTAGTGGTGCCAAAAGACCGTGAGCTAAGGAATCAAATATTAGAAGAAGCTCACTCGTCCAAATTGTCTATCCACCCGGGTAGTAGTAAAATGTATCAAGATTTGAAAACCCGTTTTTGGTGGACTAAGATGAAGAAAGAGATCGCAGCCTATGTTGCTAGGTGTGATAACTGTAGTAGAGTGAAAGCCGTCCATATGAAAACCGCTGGATTACTTCAGCCACTGCCTATTCCAGGATGGAAATGGGAGGAGATCAGTATGGACTTTATTACAGGCCTTCTAACAACACCACAAGGTCACGATTCAATCTGGGTCATTGTTGATCGTCTCACCAAGTCAGCACACTTCATACCCGTGAACACGCGGTATATAGTTGGGAAATACGCTGAATTATATGTTGCCCAGATCGTGAGATTGCATGGAGTACCCAGGACCATAATCTCAGATAGAGGACCACAGTTCATAGCTTGTTTCTGGGAGCACTTACACCAAGCTTTGGGAACCAAGCTAATCAGAAGTTCAGCTTATCATCCGCAAACTTCAGGACAGACGGAGAAAGTGAACCAAATCCTAGAAGATTTACTTAGGGCTTGTGTTATATCTTCAAAAGGTTCATGGGAGAAATGGTTACCTTTAGCTGAATTCTCCTATAACAACAGTTATCAAGCGAGTATCAAAATGGCTCCATTTGAAGCCTTGTATGGCAGAAAATGCAGAACTCCATTGAATTGGATTGAGCCCGGTGAAAGGAGATATTTTGGTATTGATTTTGTCAATGAAGCCGAAGAACAAGTACGTATCATCCAACAACACATGAAGGCAGCTCAATCAAGACAGAAGAGTTATGCCGATAGAAGAAGAAGACCACTAACTTTTGAAGTAGGTGACTATGTATACTTGAGAGTATCACCCATGAAAGGTGTGAAGAGATTTGGGATGAAAAAGAAGCTTTCACCAAGATATGTAGGGCCATACAAAATTTTGGAACGAAAAGGAAATGTTGCATATAAGCTACAACTACCACCAGAGATGAGTGCAATCTTTGATGTGTTCCATGTTTGTGACTAAAGAAATGTCTTGAGTACCGGAAGAAGCTATCGCACCCACCAACGTGCCACTTCAATCGGATTTGACCTATGAAGAAAAGCCAATTCGAGTATTAGAAGAGATGGAGAGAGTAACAAGGAGTAAGATTATTAAGTTTTATAAGGTGGTGTGGAACAATCGCAGTGAACAAGATGCTACGTGGGAAAGAGAAGATTATCTGCAAGAAGTTTATCCCGCCTTTTTCCAAGAATGGTAGGTCTTGCAAATCTCGGGACGAGATTTTTATAAGGGGGAGGGGCTGTAACACCTCGGGTGTTAGCTTTGCATAACTTGACTTGCATAACATGAGCATGAGCATCAAGCATTCATAAATCATCATTTACAATTGAAACATCTGATCGAAACATATGAAACATTGCTTGTTATTCCGTGTTTCTTGGAATATATGCATATGATCATATGTAAATAAATGCTAGTGTGTAATGTTGGTCACTATAACACCTTAGCTACACTTAGATTAACAAAAGGAACCTTGTTCATGAAGGCCACATTTCATGATCAAGCAATTAAGCGATATTGCATGTGTTGACCTGAATAGCTATATGAGTGACTACTACATTAATTGCTTAAATGACCTTGCAAATTGTTTAAACATGCTTAGGATATCATTAGGAACAACTTTGGTATTTAGTGCTAAGGCTAGTTTGGTCATTTAGCCATGGTTTGAGTATGTATCATGTTTTCAAAGTGACATGTTTGACTAAAGTTGAACTAGGTGTTAGAGACCTTGCATGGAGGAGTTCACTAAAGCAAAGTTGTAGTGTTTGACATAAGGAACAACTTTTATTTTTATGTCATGGACTAATTTAGCTTCTAACATGTTTGAATTGGACTCACAAAAATCAGCTTTTCACTGTTTTCAACACTTCAAAAAAAATTTCTAAGTGTTTGCTCACTAACAGCCTGACAGCCGGACTTTGGAACGAAATAACTCGAGTTTGGTCGAGTGTTGGAGCATGATCCTTTAATAACATTTGTAGCTGGTACTTAGGACTACGAAAGTCATTTAGATCATTTACGAGTTGGAGCCACGGATTAGCAGTTAAATCAATGAGAAAACTCGTCGTCAGGCTCAGCCATTGCGTTTCTGACTAACTGAATCACGATGTCAATGGCCGACCGGCTTCAGACATCGCGCGCCGCGTGTCCCCGGCGACGGCCGCGCGTCACCAGCGCCCTGACCGCGCAGGCCACGCCGCGCCTGGGCGCGCCTTCATCACCGCCAGCACCCGCCCGAGTCGCCCCGCGCTCCCATTTCCCTTCTGGCGTCCCTTCTTCCCCGCTGCAGCAGCCGCCGAGCGCCCGCAGCTCCGCCGTCGCCATAGCCGCGCGCAGCCCGCGCCTAGCCACTCCAGCACCACCACCAAGCTTCACCGTCTTCTCAGCGACCCACTGCTCCCTTCCGTGCTCACTGACCAAGCTTGGTAAGCCATTGCCGCGCGTTTAAGCTCGCCGGAGCTCCGCCGCAAGCCCCGTCACCGTGGCCGGAGCGCCCCAGTCCACCTCTCCATGCGTTAGCTAGTGCGTCGAGTGCGTCTTAGGTAGCTTATGCTCGTCCAAGCCTTAGATCGGGCCACCGGGGTCGTCACCGGCGTATTGCCGTGGTCCAGCTCCGCCGTTCCGCCATGGCCGCCGCCGATAGCTCTAGGGTCGGCAATAGGTCCAGTCCTGCGGTTCAGTAGGTTCGCCGAGTCGTATAGGTCATACCGTGATGACCTCACCGCCGGCGAAGCTCGCCGTCGACGAGCCGCAGCCGCGCAGTGCCCAGCAGCGCCGCTGCTCTGCTCCGTGTCACTGACGCGTGGGGTCCCCTGACCAGCGGGTCCCACCTGTCAGCGACAGCAGTAGTGAAGGCTAACCCATTTTGAATCCAGTTTTTGATTTGTTTTGTGAAATTTGTATCTTCAGTTTGGTAGCTCCAAAAATTGTGAAATAAATATGGTTGTGTTGCTTAGGAAGTGTAGTATTTAGTAAAAATATGTTCTTGGCTTCCACAGTAGAAATTTCTGGAGATTTAAATAGGGATTTCAAAGGTGCTTTTGAATGCATTCAAATTTGTTTATTTTATATCAAGAGTTCCTGTGCTCCAAAAATTATGAAATTTTTGTGGTAGGCTATTCTTGTTATATATGAGCTGGGATAAAAATTCGAAGACCAGTGCATGTGTAGATCTATAGTTATAGATTTTTCTTTTATAAATAGTTAATCCTTGCATGAATTTTTATAAATTAATTATGAGTCCAAAATTCATGAAATTTGTTGGAGGTAATACTAGTACCACATGGATGTTAGGAAAAATAAGAAATCTGTTGCTTGACACTTTTCAATAGGATTTTCCATTTATGCTATTTCAAGCCTTGCTTCCCTATCATTTTTGTATAGGATGTTCTACTTAGTAAAATGACATGAATTTTTTATAGTAGTCCTTTGATAGCAGTAGTAAGGCTCTGTAAATTTTTGAGAATTTATTAAGCACATATGATATATATTTATTATTTAACCTAGATATTTAAATAAAATAATAAAGGCAATCTAATAAATAGTTTGGGCTTCACCATTATATTATCTTAACTATATTTGGTATGCTTAAACTGTTGGTAGGTTCTAGGTTGTCAAATTGTGAATGATTACATAAAGTAGAAGTATTCTTACTTTATATTGCATGTTAAATCATTTCTGGACTGATTCTAGAGTGTGAGGATTTGCATGTTGAAACTGATGTGTACTGTAAAAATGGTTAATAACAAAGTTGTAGAGAATTGGATAAGCTTTCCAGAAAGTCCTAGATCACTGTTTTTGGATTTGTAGAACTCCGGTTATGAGTGAAACAAGTAGCTACGATTTGTGGCATAATCGATGCATTGTAGAAGTAGTTAAGTAATAATCGAGAAGAGATATGCACCTACTCAAACAACGTGATGCACTTGTTAACATGTATGCATTCGTAATACTTATACCATACTCATGCATCTAGGATCGGAGGAAGAGATCACGTTTTTGGAATTGAAGAAGCGAGAGGAAGGGAACCCGCAGGAGGATCCGCAAGCCATGAGCTCGAAGGCGTGGAAGCGAGAACCTGAAGAGCTTCCGGAGTGTCTCGACCATCGCCCTACTTCCTTTTCTGCGAGGCAAGCCCGGAGCATTATAAGTCTCCCGATAATTTACAAATGTTTACTTAAGTATTTATGATTGCTGCATTAGGTTATAAGAGTTGAATGAAACCACTTGATGCATGTACATTCCTTGTCCGAGATATTACCCTTTAACCGGTATAGGTCGAGGATCGAACATATGCTTAGCCATGCTCGAGACCGGTAGAAGTCGGGTGATTTCTGTCACTGCGAGATATAGGTGGATACGGAGCCTTTGTGGGTTATAATTGCTATCGTGGAAAAGAACCATGGTTAATGTAAGCGGAGACCAAGGCGGGATGTCGATAGAGAAGCAACAAGACATGGAGGTCTTGGGTGTGGATCTATCCCCGTCTGTGTCGATTAAGGACCCATCACCGTTGTTGGTGCTTCGACAAGATTGAACGCATGCCTCTCACTTAGCTGGCGGATAACTCGTTCCGACCGCGGGCCGAGTAATTCAACTCGGGCCGGGAATCGATTACATTATGCGCTCCTTCCGGGGAACGATCGGTCGAGCCCAAGGGCGGGCTTGGCTCGAGCATCCTGGCATCTGGTGTTCCAGACATGCGACGTGGCACGGACCCACGAAATGTGTACCGGAGTTGTACCAAAGGTGATCTAAGGCTATCGTGGTTTGGTAGACACAGGTTTGTGTTAGGAATAAATTCCCAACTGGTTGAAATCGATTGAATCGCCGTCTCTCCCGGATAGTGAGAAACTTGGCTAGTCCCAACATCGTAGTAAGCGTGTTATGGAACATGATGGTTAAATACGAAAATGGAATTACAATACTTGCTATGGTTACTATTGTATGCTTCTAAAGGATATACCACATGTTTGGCATAGGATACTTGCTAACCTAGAAATGAATAGTTATAATTAACTTGGTAAAGAATTAGTAACTATACCATGATTTAATTGCTTTTACATAAAAATGTTGTCAAGTTACATCCACTTATACTGACCTTGCATAATCCTTGGAGTCACTTTTATTTTACGGTTCATGACGGGTAAGTCTAGTGAGTACCTTCTCGTACTCGGGGTTTATTTTCCCAATGTTGCGATGGCACTTGTGTATCATGGTTATTGCAAGAGTTGCTTCTATCCCATTGTGGATGAGGAGTAAGCCTTGGGCGAGGCTTCTTTAGTAATTCCTATCCTTGCTTTTGTGGACCGTGATCTAGCTTGCTTGCTTTGTATCAAACTATGTTGGAAACTTTATCTTGAACTTATTTGCTTCCGCTTTATTTATCAAACTCGGTTTGTAATAACTTTTATTCAGTACTCGATGATGAAAAGTATCTGTGAACTTTATGTAATATGTGGCATGTATGTTGAATCAGTATACGATCTTGGTTGTTGTAAATCGTTTATCGAGACCCGTCGTGGTACTCGATGGACTACCGGGTTTATATGGGTTCAAGTATGACAGTGCGATCGCTTGTGGATTGCCATTGTACTTGTATTCTTATAAATTGGTCGGTTCTGCGACAGCTGGCATCAGAGCAAGATTCAACGTTAATTGTCACAAGTGTATTTAAAACAAAAGGTTTTGTTTCCGAAAACCCTTTTGTAGCAACTAATAGTTATATAATAGGTATTTGAAATCTAAAGTGTGCCAATGATCACTTTCCTTATGCCCAAATTAAGGACTATTAGGTGGCTATTTAAGTACTAACATGGGGGTTTTTACTTCGTCGTCCATACGGCGTGCTATTGTATGGATGCCATTCACTTGAATGGTAATGTATGGATCAAATGCCTCTACGCCAAGGTAAGATGAGTATATGACCGCAAGATGAGAGCATGCGGTCGGGAAGAGTAGCTTTGGTACGGCTATGTATGCATGCTTGCATGTGTATATGGTACGTATTTAATTGTGGGTTTAAATTATTGTCGGGTAGATTGATACGGAAGTATATGTATGGGTATACATATATGGAAGTATTTACAATTACATTATGCATATTCATTATGGGTTTAAGGGCTGAAATGAAATTTTATGCAGGTACACTAACAACGAAACGTGTAGCTCGACTAGTTACGCTATTTATGAGAGAACGTATGTATGCCACCGTGTCTACCGCTAGAAACAAATTTTTCCTAAGTTTGTGAGGACGTACGGAACGAGCATGCATCATGATAATTACCATTCACATAATTACATTGTTCCTCCCCTTATAAAATTCTTACTCGGTTATGTAACTCTTATCCATTATGGCATTGTCTCACCAAGGGGTACATGTTAATGGTGCAGATGGCACGCACCAAGCAGACCGCTCGCAAGTCCACCAGAGGCAGAGCTCCCCGCCGTCAGCTTGCTCCACGTACCCGTCAACGTCACACGTTCCTTGGAGAGTTTGGGATGCCTACACTCTTGTGGAGAGTGCTCAGTTATGTAGGCTATCCTGATGGAATGGAACCCCGCTATTTCTGGGCGAATGAGCAGTTGGGGGAAGGTCTCTTAGTTACTGTGGAGGCCGTTGTTCGTCCCCGAGGTGACGATTCTGAGTGGACAGGCTGGTGTTATGAGTCAACTGGCAGGACTGCTGAAGAAGCAGCTGGCAGGGCAGCCTTTGGGATCCTGAGGGACATCATGGATCGTTTTCCTCAGGAGCTGGCAGCCGCTTTGGTTGGAGTCTTTCCAAGAGGTAACCCCTCCACTGACTCATGGCAGCAGACAAGAGGAAAATCTTTGGAGATTGGTGCAGCGGAAAGGCAGAACAGTGATAACCCTTCCATGAGCGCCATGTTCGCAATGATGGGAGTGTTGGATGGAGTTGAAGGTAGCCTCAGACGTGTGTCTAGTGCTCTTGGTCATGCCCGCGAGGACCGACGTCAGCTTCAGAGGGAGCACGACGCCGAGATTGAAAGGCTCACTGAAGAGATGACTCGGTTAACTCACCAGCGAAATGCAGCTTGGACAAGGGAAGATGTCCTAAGAGCTCGACAGTTTGAGCTAGGACAGCAGCTGGCTAATGCGGAAGAATACAACGATAATCTGCATGAAGAGGTTCATCTTCTGAACAATCAGCTCCACCCTTATGTCCCACCTGGAGCCGCAGAAATGGATCTAGAAGGATACGAGGAAGGAGAAGAAGAAGTGGAGCCTGAAGAAGAAGTAGAACCTGAGGAAGGAGATGATCTTGCGTCTGACCTCGATAGTGACCATGATGAGGATTAGATCGCTTAGCACTTAGTGGAAGGACTAATGTATCACCTTTCTTCATGTAATGGACCTGTAGCTCGAATTTGGCATTGGTAACCAGACTATCATGTAATGTTGATTAAGTGCACCTTTGGCTGAGCATCAATGCAATTCCGTTCCTTGTTGGTGATCACGATTTAGCTTTGCATGCATTATGAGCGCGATAAGTGGTCAAATTGGGGATGCCATGTTGCGAGAATGAATTGTTATGCCTCTGTTTTTTTATTGTGAATTTGAGAATTTCTCCCAGTGATTTCAGTTTGGCATGATTATGATTCATCTGCAATCTCTTGACATCAACCAATAATCGCTTATTGTTGCAACATGAGATGAGCGCGCACCCGTCTTTGAGCCGGGTAGATCCACGATGGCAATGGTGATGACTTACCACCACCACCGCCGCCCGTCCGCTTTCGGGAGTTCTTTTGCTCAGTTCTTGGGAAGCCAAAGGACAATGGAAGAAGCTTTGCGCCTTATCGCGCAAAAAACACCGCTCGTGGCCACCCACGACAACGGGGCGAGCCAAATCAAGACTGAATACATTCAAGGAGTTTACGGACACGAAGCCTCCAATCTTCAAGGTGGTGAGGAACCACTCTGAGCCGATGAGTGGCTGAATACCATTGAGCGAAATTTCGTTTGCTAAGGGTCACAGAGCACCGAAAGCGAATATGCTTCTCATCAATTGCAAGGACCAGCAGGGATCCGGTGGACACACTTCTGTCGTCTCTCGCTTTTGCTAATGCGCAAGTGACCTGGGAACAATTCAAGCTGGCTTTTAGGGGACATCATATTCCCCCGGGCCTGATGCGCATGAAAGCAGCCGAATTTATGAGGCTCACTCAGGGAACAAAGTCACTCACAGAATATATGCACGCATTCAACAACTTGTCAAGATATGCTCCCGGTTTTGTGGATACTGAAGAGAAAAAGATAGAGAGTTTCAAGCGAGGATTGGGTACCAAACTGATGAAGACTATGGCAAATTCTCGATGTACCACGTACAACGAGTTTATTAGTGATGCCTTGACCCAAGAAAACCACAACAACATGCATGCAGTTGCTAAGGGTCGCAAAAGGACATATGAGGCCGGTGCCTCTGGATCTTTCCCATCAAAAGCTCCTATCACAGCTAGGCCACAATTCCGTCCACCTGCACCCAAGTTTAGGCCTCCACCACCGAAGGCTCAGAATAACAGGCCACAGAAACCGTTCCGTAAGGCGTTCACTATTGCCTTACCAAAAGGAAATGGCAATCAGGACAGCTCCACCGGATTCAGAAGTAATCAACCATGTTTCAACTGCAACCAACTGGGTCATTGGTCCAAGGAGTGCCCCCACCCCAAGAGGAATGGCAACCCAAATCGTAACAATCGAGAGGCGGTGAATGCGAGTGGCACGTCGAGGACAAGTACATTATACCGCTGTGGAGGAAGTGCCCGCCGGAGAAGTTGTCACGGCTGGTATGTTTCTCGTCAACAAGCATCCCGCTGTTGTTTTATTTGATTCAGGAGCTTCTCATTCATTTATGAGTCAAGCATTTGCATCTAGACATGATCAAGAAATAATTGAAGTAAGTAAAGGGGTTTTAACATAAGTTCAAGAGGGGAAACTGTTACTACCAAAAGATAGTCAAAATGTACTCATCTTGATACAAGGGAGGAGTACACAATGATTTGATAATATTGCGGGGTTGTCGATAAGTGTAATCTTAGGCATGAATTGGATGAAGTATCATGGTGCTCTTATTGACACTAGCACCCGCACTATTATGTTGAGAGAACCCACACGGGAGGAATACTTTTCTAGTCCCACTCTCCGCGATTTCAAACCCCAACATTTAGTCATGCTATCCAAGCCACCACTATATGTGATATCCGTTGGTTTGTGAGTTTCCGGATGTATTTCGGAGGAATTACCAGGTCTACCACCGGATAGGGATGTGGAATTTAAGATTGAATTAGTGCCGTGCATCGCACCCATATCCGAAGGCCCTATAGAATGCCACCCAATGAGTTAGCGAACTTAAGGTCCGCTTGCAAGATCTATTGGACAAGGGTCTTATCCAACCTAGCTCATCTCCGTGGGGATGTCCAGCCTTGTTTGTGAAAAAGAAGGATAAGTCAACGAGAATGTGTGTAGATTACAGGTCACTCAATGCGGTGACCATCAAAATAAATATCCGTTACCCGCATCGACATCTTGTTCGATCAGCTAGCGAAGGCAAAGGTATTCTCCAAAATTGACTTGAGATCAGGTTACCATCGATAAAGATCGACCGGAGGATATACCCAAAAGCGCTTTCTCTACTAGGTACGGCTTATACGAGTATTTGGTTATATCTTTTGGACTAACGAATGCTCCGACCTATTTCATGTACTGATGAACTCGGTATTCATGCCCGAACTTGACAAGTTCGTGGTCGTGTTTATCGATGACATATTGATTTATTCGTAAAGTGAGTCGGATCACGAAGAGCATTTGAGGATTGTCCTATCCAGATCGAGGGAGCATAAGCTATATGCCAAGTTTAGCAAATGTGAATTTTGGATGAGCAAAGTACCATTTTAGGTCACATTTTATCAAGAGATGGAATCGAAGAGACCCATCAAAAGTACAAGAGGTCATGGATTGGAAAGCCCCAACTTGGTGCATGAAGTTCGGAGTTTTCTAGGGTTAGCGAGGATACTATCGTCGGTTTATTCGCAGACTTCTCAAAGATAGCTAAGCCTATGACCGAGACTACTTGAGAAAGATGAGAAGTACAAGTGGACACCGAATGTGAAATGACTTTTCACACCCTCGAACTTTGTTGACTACTGGTAGCGATTGCTAGCACAACCGGACATTGAGAAGCCTTTTGATGTATTTTGTGATGCATCGGGAATAGGTTTGGGATGTGTACTTATGCAAGAAGGAGAGTAATTGCATATGCCTCTCAACAATCGAGAAAACATGAAGTCAACTACCCTACACATGATTTGGAACTTGCGTACCGTTGTCCATGCATTGAAGATATGGAGACATTACTTGTTGGGCAATGTATGTCATATCTATCTTGACCATAAAAGCCTCAAGTATATCTTTACCCAGCCGAACCGAACATGAGACAACGTAGATGGTTGGAATTGATTAAGGACTATAATTTGGAAGTGCATTACCATCCGGGTAAAGCTAATGTAGTAGCCGATGCACTTAGTCGAAAGTCCCATTGCAACACTATGGAAGCGCTCTTTGGAAAATGGATTCAACTTGCTACATCCTCTTTGTACTACACAATATCACAATCGGTTGTTCGCTTGAGGCGAGAATCATAGAGCTACAATGCAGATGATGTAGGAATAAGTCACATCAAGAGAAAATGCAAGAGCAAGAGACCAAACATTTTAGGTTGGACGAAAGAGGTGTATTATGGTTTGAGGACCGACTAGTGGTGCCAAAAGACCGTGAGCTAAGGAATCAAATATTAGAAGAAGCTCACTCGTCCAAATTGTCTATCCACCGGGTAGTAGTAAAATGTATCAAGATTTGAAAACCCATTTTTGGTGGACTAAGATGAAGAAAGAGATCGCAGCCTATGTTGCTAGGTGTGATAAGCTGTAGTAGAGTGAAAGCCGTCCATATGAAAACATTTGGATTACTTCAGCCAACGCCTATTCCAGGATGGAAATGGGAGGAGATCGGTATGGACTTTATTACGTGCCTTCTAACAACACCACAAGGTCACGATTCAATCTGGGTCATTGTTGATCGTCTCACCAAGTCAAGACACTTCATACCCGTGAACACGCGGTATATAGTTGGGAATACGCTGAATTATATGTTGCCCAGATCGTGAGATTGCATGGAGTACCAGGACCATAATCTCGGATAGAGGACCACAGTTCATAGCTCGTTTACAGGAGCACTTACACCAAGCTTTGGGAACCAAGCTAATCGGAAGTTCAGACTTATCATCCGCAAACTTGGTGATGACGGAGAAAGTGAACCAAATCCTAGAAGATTTACTTAGGGCTTGTGTTATATCTTCAAAAGGTTCATGGGAGAAATGGTTACCTTTAGCTGAATTCTCCTATAACAACAGTTATCAAGCGAGTATCAAAATGGCTCCATTTGAAGCCTTGTATGGCAGAAAATGCAGAACTCCATTGAATTGGATTGAGCCGGTGAAAGGAGATATTTTGGTATTGATTTTGTCAATGAAGCGAAGAAGAACAAGTACGTATCATCCAACAACACATGAAGGCAGCTCAATCAAGACAGAAGAGTTATGCCGATAGAAGAAGAAGACCACTAACTTTTGAAGTAGGTGACTATGTATACTTGAGAGTATCACCCATGAAAGGTGTGAAGAGATTTGGGATGAAAAAGAAGCTTTCACCAAGATATGTAGGGCCATACAAAATTTTGGAACGAAAAGGAAATGTTGCATATAAGCTACAACTACCACCAGAGATGAGTGCAATCTTTGATGTGTTCCATGTTTCGCAGCTAAAGAAATGTCTTCGAGTACCGGAAGAAGCTATCGCACCCACCAACGTGCCACTTCAATCGGATTTGACCTATGAAGAAAAGCCAATTCGAGTATTAGAAGAGATGGAGAGAGTAACAAGGAGTAAGATTATTAAGTTTTATAAGGTGGTGTGGAACAATCGCAGTGAACAAGATGCTACGTGGGAAAGAGAAGATTATCTGCAAGAAGTTTATCCCGCCTTTTTCCAAGAATGGTAGGTCTTGCAAATCTCGGGACGAGATTTTTATAAGGGGAGGGGCTATAACACCTCGGGTGTTAGCTTTGCATAACTTGACTTCATATAACATGAGCATGAGCATCAAGCATTCATAAATCATCATTTACAATTGAAACATCGATCGAAACATATGAAACATTGCTTGTTATTCCGTGTTTCTTGGAATATATGCATATGATCATATGTAAATAAATGCTAGTGTGTAATGTTGGTCACTATAACACCTTAGCTACACTTAGATTAACAAAAGGAACCTTGTTCATGAAGGCCACATTTCATGATCAAGCAATTAAGCGATATTGCATGTGTTGACACGAATAGCTATATGAGTGACTACTACATTAATTGCTTAAATGACCTTGCAAATTGTTTAAACATGCTTAGGATATCATTAGGAACAACTTTGGTATTTAGTGCTAAGGCTAGTTTGGTCATTTAGCCATGGTTTGAGTATGTATCATGTTTTCAAAGTGACATGTTTGACTAAAGTTGAACTAGGTGTTAGAGACCTTGCATGGAGGAGTTCACTAAAGCAAAGTTGTAGTGTTTGACATAAGGAAACTTTTATTTTTATGTCATGGACTAATTTAGCTTCTAACATGTTTGAATTGGACTCACAAAAATCAGCTTTTCACTTTGTTTTCAACACTTCAAAAAACAATTCTAAGTGTTTGCTCACTAATGACTGACAATGGGACTTTGGAACGAAATAACTCGAGTTTGGTCGAGTGTTGGAGCATGATCCTTTAATAACATTTGTAGCTGGTACTTAGGACTACGAAAGTCATTTAGATCATTTACGAGTTGGAGCCACGGATTAGCAGTTAAATCAACGAGAAAACTCGTCGTCAGGCTCAGCCATTGCGTTTCTGACTAACTGAATCGCGACGTCAATGGCCGACCGGCCGGACATCGCGCGCGCGCGTGTCCCGGCGGCGACGTCAGCGTCGCCTGATACCGATCGCAAGAGCCACGCGCGCGCTGGCGCGCGCTTCATCACCGCCAAGACACCGCCCGAGTCGTCGCCTGGCGCTCCCATTTCCCTTCGGCGTCCCTTCTTCCCAGCTGCGGCGTACATGCGGCGCCATGAGCTCCGCCCGTCGCCATAGCCGCGCGCAGCCCGCGCCTAGCCACTCCAAAGCACCACCACCAAGCTTCACCGTCTTCTCGGCGACCGCTTTGCTCCCTTCCGTGCTCACCGACCAAGCTTGGTAAGCCATTTGCCGCAGCGTTTAAGCTCGCCGGAGCTCGCCAAGAAGCCCCGTCACCGCGGGCGGGCGCCTGATCCACCCTCTCCATGCGTTAGCTAGTGCGTCGAAAAGTGCGTCTTAGGTAGCTTATGCTCGTCCAAGCCTTAGATCAGGGCCACTGGGTCGTCACCGGGTATTGCCGTGGTCCAGCTCCGCCGTTCCGCCATGGCGCCGCCGATAGCTCTAGGGTCGGCAATAGGTCCGATCCTGTGGTTCGATGGGTTCGCTGAAGTCGTATAGGTCATACCGTGATGACCTCACCGCACGGTGGCTTCGCGTCGTCGACGAAGCCGCAGCAGCCAGAAGTGCCCAAGAAGCGCGCGCGCTGCTCTGCTCCGTGTCATCGACAGCGTGGGGTCCCCGACCAGCGGGTCCCACCTGTCGTGCATGACAAGCAGATAGTGAAGGCTAACCCATTTTGAATCCAGTTTTTGATTTGTTTTGTGAAATTTGTATCTTCAGTTTGGTAGCTCCAAAAATTGTGAAATAAATATGGTTGTGTTGCTTAGGAAGTGTAGTATTTAGTAAAAATATGTTCTTGGCTTCCACAGTAGAAATTTCTGGAGATTTAAATAGGGATTTCAAAGGTGCTTTTGAATGCATTCAAATTTGTTTATTTTATATCAAGAGTTCCTGTGCTCCAAAAATTATGAAATTTTTGTGGTAGGCTATTCTTGTTATATATGAGCTGGGATAAAAATTCGAAGACCAGTGCATGTGTAGATCTATAGTTATAGATTTTTCTTTTATAAATAGTTAATCCTTGCATGAATTTTTATAAATTAATTATGAGTCCAAAATTCATGAAATTTGTTGGAGGTAATACTAGTACCACATGGATGTTAGGAAAAATAAGAAATCTGTTGCTTGACACTTTTCAATAGGATTTTCCATTTATGCTATTTCAAGCCTTGCTTCCCTATCATTTTTGTATAGGATGTTCTACTTAGTAAAATGACATGAATTTTTTATAGTAGTCCTTTGATAGCAGTAGTAAGGCTCTGTAAATTTTTGAGAATTTATTAAGCACATATGATATATATTTATTATTTAACCTAGATATTTAAATAAAATAATAAAGGCAATCTAATAAATAGTTTGGGCTTCACCATTATATTATCTTAACTATATTTGGTATGCTTAAACTGTTGGTAGGTTCTAGGTTGTCAAATTGTGAATGATTACATAAAGTAGAAGTATTCTTACTTTATATTGCATGTTAAATCATTTTCGGACTGATTCTAGAGTGTGAGGATTTGCATGTTGAAACTGATGTGTACTGTAAAAATGGTTAATAACAAAGTTGTAGAGAATTGGATAAGCTTTCCAGAAAGTCCTAGATCACTGTTTTTGGATTTGTAGAACTCCGGTTATGAGTGAAACAAGTAGCTACAGTTTGTGACATAATCGATGCATTGTAGAAGTAGTTAAGTAATAATCGAGAAGAGATATGCACCTACTCAAACAACGTGATGCACTTGTTAACATATATGCATTCGTAATACTTATACCATACTCATGCATCTAGGATCGGAGGAAGAGATCACGTTCTTTGGAATTGAAGAAGAAGCGAGAGGAAGGGAACCCGCAGGAGGATCCGCAAGCCGCAGACTCTCGAAGGCGTGAGCGAGAACCTCGAAGAGCTTTCGAGTGTGTCGACCATCGCCCTACTTCCTTTCTCATGAGGCAAGCCCGGAGCATTATAAGTCTCCTAGTAATTTACAAATGTTTACTTAAGTATTTATGATTGCTGCATTAGGTTATAAGAGTTGAATGAAACCACTTGATGCATGTACATTCCTTGTCCAGATATTACCCTTTAACCGTATAGGTCCGAGGATCGAACATATGCTTAGCCATGCTCGCACCGGTAGAAGTCGGGTGATTTCTGTCACTGCGAGATATAGGTGGATACCGGAGCACGGTGGGTTATAATTGCTATCGTGGAAAAGAACCATGGTTAATGTAAAGCGGAGACCAAGGCGGGATGTCGATAGAGAAGCAACAAGACATGGAGGTCTTGGGTGTGGATCTATCCCGTCTGTGTCGATTAAGGACCGTATCGTTGTTGGTGCTTCGACAAGATTGAACGCATGCCTCTCACTTAGCTGGCGGATAACTCGTTCCGACCGCTGGCCGAGTAATTCAACTCGGGCCAGAATCGCTACTGTTGTGTGCTCCTTCCGGGAACGATCGGTCGAGCCCAAGGCAGGCTTGGCTGAGCATCCTGGCATCTGGTGTTCCAGACAGCGACGCAAAGATCTGGACCCCCATGAAATATGTACCGGAGTTGTACCAAAGGTGACCTAAGGCTATCGTGGTGGTAGACTGGGTTTGTGTTAGGAATAAATTTCGGTGGTTGAAATCGATTGAATCGCCGTCTCTCCGGATAGTGAGAAACTTGGCTAGTCCCAACATCGTAGTAATCGTGTTATGGAACATGATGGTTCGTACGAAAATGGAATTACAATACTTGCTATGGTTACTATTGTATGCTTCTAAAGGATATACCACATGTTTGGCATAGGATACTTGCTAACCTAGAAATGAATAGTTATAATTAACTTGGTAAAGAATTAGTAACTATACCATGATTTAATTGCTTTTACATAAAAATGTTGTCAAGTTACATCCACTTATACTGACCTTGCATAATCCTTGGAGTCACTTTTATTTTACGGTTCATGACGGGTAAGTCTAGTGAGTACCTTCTCGTACTCAGGGTTTATTTTCCCAATGTTGCAGATGGCACTGTGTATCATGGTTATTGCAAGAGTTGCTTCTATCCCGCTGTGGATGAGGAGTAAGCCTTGGGCGTGCTTCTTTAGTAATTCCTATCCTTGCTTTTGTGGACCGTGATCTAGCTTGGCATTGTATCAAACTATGTTGGAAACTTTATCTTGAACTTATTTGCTTCCGCTTTATTTATCAAACTCGGTTTGTAATAACTTTTATTCAGACTCGATGATGAAAAGTATCTCGTGAACTTTATGTAATATGTGGCATGTATGTTGAATCCTGTACGATCTTGGTTGTTGTAAATCGTTTATCGAGACCCGTCGTGGTACTCGGACGGACTACCGGGTTTATATGGGTTCAAGTATGACAGTGCGACCGCTTGTGGATTGCCATTGTACTTGTATTCTTATAAATTGGTCGGTTCTGCGACAGAGAGTGAGGGAGGGAGGGAGGCAGGGACGGGGAGGAGGCGCCGCGCCAGCGTCGAGGCGAGCCGGATCCGTAGTGGAGAAGACCCAGCGTGGCCAGATCCACGGCGGAGAAGATCCAGCGCAGCCGTGAAGGCGAGGGATGGTGAGGAGGACGACGGACGTCGCAAATCTGGTGGAGGAGGGATCGAGGAAGGAGGCAGCGCGAGGTCGGAGATGGCAATGGCCACCGCCCGCGCGGCGAGCTTGTCTTGGCACCGGATCTGCGTCGAGGCGGAGCTTGGGGCCGGCGTGCTCGCTCCCGCAGTGGCGTCGCTCGAGGAGAAGGAGGGGCAGGGGGCGTCAGCGTCCGCGCTGCGAGGAGAGGAGAGGTCGTGCGAGGAGCCGAGGACGCCGAGGAGAGGGAGGAGGCATCCTGGACTCCCGGTCCCTCGTCCGCTCTCGCCTCGCCCGACGCGAGGGAAGGGGAGGGGGCGTCCGCGGCGCCGGCGCAGAGATGAGGAGGAGGAGCGCGTGTGGCACTGCAGCTGCGGCGTGGGGAGGGACTGCGTCTGCATGGGGGGAATGGAAGGGAAAGGGAGTTAGGGTTCTAGGAGTGGGCCGGTGGGGCACTGGGAGAGTTGGGGGTGGTGGCTGGGGCTTAGCAGGCCGGCTGCCCCGGGCCGCACTCTATGGACCGGGCTGTGCCGTGCTAGCCCACGTGCCTAGGGTAACGTCCAGGCACGGCCTGCTCCCTCGGGCTGGGCCAGCCTAGACCCGCTGACTATTGGGCCGTGCCGTGCTTGGTCCGGGCAAAAATTGCGTGTTTCGTGTCAGGCTGCCGTGCCTCGAACTGCATGGACATTTATACTTATCAGCATGCTGCTGACTAACGAGCATCTAGTGAGGCCAGCGTTCCATGCACCCAGGCGTAGAGCATCTGAGGGTCTTCGCATGAAGAGCCCTACTGTATGTAGCACCGTCGCATAAAACAAATTTCGCTGCAGCAGGTGGCGACGCCACTGCTCCCGTCACAGCACATTGTCCCTCACAGCATGACAGCAGGCCGGCTTCGGTGCCTGGGGATAATAGAAAGAAGGGAGGAAGAGAGGAACTTGAGGAAAGGATCGATTCTCGGGAGAAAAAGGAGAAGAGTTAAATGTACTACCTCCGTCCACCATAGAATTACATTCTCCCATTTCAAAGAGTCAAACAGTTTAAATTTTGACTAAAATTATATAAAAAACTGTTAACACTCGTGAGACAAAATAAGTATCATTAGATTAGTTACATAATATATTTTTATAATAAATTTACTTAGAGATTAAATGGTAATATTATTTACTATAAACTTAATCAAATTTAATCTAGTTTGACCCGCGCGATTCACACAATTGCATTCTTTTGTGAACGGAGGGAGTATATGCATGCCATGTTGGATGACACCTTAACAAGAAATGCATACGTGGACGATATAGACCTGCGATGCACCACTTGACAAGTTTGAAAATCCAGAAATACATTTTTAAAGCTCGTGGACCTAAATGATATTCCTTAAAGTTTAAGAATCCAAAAATATATTTTTAAAGCTCATGGCCCCTTGATAAGTTTAGAGACCCTCATGCATTTAACTCTTATTAAAAAGTTGAAGGCAAAGTTCTAGCTGAAGGGAGACAATAATACCTCTACTTTATCCCCCTGGTCGTTGAAGGCAAGGTTCTGCTCCTCAACGCTGCTAATCCCCTGGTCGTTGCCTCTATCTCGTGTTCAAAAAAGAGCTAATTAATTAGAATCTAGATCTCGTGTTTCATGACTTCTCCATCTGTTGAAGCTTGTGGTTGCTGCAAGCCAGTTCAAATCCTGCTCGATTCGTGGTTAGCATTTTTTTCTTTCCCCTACAATTCATGGCTTGGTCTGAAGAAAGCTTTTTTTTTTCTTTTTCATTTTTTACTCCTTCCATTGCAACACAACACTAGCTCTATCTGGGTACTAACTGTGACTGCAATCCCATGGATTTTGCGTTCATGTTTTTATTTATATCTTTGTTCTTTGTTTCCATCTCGGCAAAATCTGCCATTTTCCCTATGCTGTGTGTACTTTTCTCTCTCTGTAAAGTCGATCCAATTTTTTCCTAACGGCAAGCGCCTTTGATTTCCACTTTTTTTACTGTCCTTTTGGTCAGAGGTAAAAAAAAAATGCTGAAACTTGCCCTTTGATCTGCTACAGCAACGGCAGATTCTTTACAGGATCAAGAAAGATGCGACAAGCTCAATGTTGATTCAAACACAGGCACTTGCTGAACCAGACACTGCCTGCTCCTTCTCTTCACACAGGCACAATTTCAGGGCTTCAACCAAACAACACTATGAAACCAGAGCATGCCTGACCAGGCAATTTTACCAACTATAACTGGCATGTCACAGGCAGCTTAAATGTCCAAGCAACTTGCCCAGGGCTAGAACCAAACAGGCCCCAATAACAAAATAGCAGTACGGCCAGCAAGACGCTGGCTTATCATTTCCAAACACAGATCAGCCGGTGAGACAGTGACCGGTCACTTGCATCCAAAGTCTCCTACCTATATTAAATTAAATAAGGCGGTTGAGGTACTCATCGACGGTGGTGTAGGCGACGTCAGGGTAAAGCTGGGTGGCCTCCACGCCAACAGCCGGGTTGATGTCGAAGTTGGCCTGCTCGCCCCTGACGAAGGTGGAGAGCCCCAGGGACAGCAGTATGTTCAGAGGGAACGCCGCTTCTGCATTCAGGCATCCATCCAACCTTAACAAGGCTCCAGAACGATATGCGTATGGGAGGCAGCAGGTGTACTAGAGATGAGAAGATGCGCGTACGAAATACGCCAACGATGATAACCAGTACCTTTGATCCACTTCAGAATGTCCTCCTCTGGGACGTGCTCCTTCTGCAAGGTCCTGCCGGTCTTCTTCTCCCACATCGAGATGAGCTCGTTGTGGGACACCACGTTCGCAGGAGGCCTCATGTACAGGATCTTGTTCAGGGTCCTTGGATCCTCGACTGCCTTCATCGTGTAGGCAGCAATGTCATTTTCCACCACGAACACAGCTGCATCATCATGTGACCGTCAAGGATCCAGGCAGTAATATGAAATAGGAGTAGGTAGGATGGGCACATGCCCTGATGGCCCTTAGTTACCTTTGGCACTCCCGTCTCCTAGGACAGTGATCTTGGAGGCCGGAGGACCAGCACCAATGGCCGTGACATCACCAATGCTTGGAAGGTAGGTCTCTGCAAAGCAATTGCAGCTGATGTAGGTGTGAGGTATCCCCTCCGCCTCAATCAGACGCCGGAGGTTGGCTTTCACAGCATACAGTGACGCCGCCGGATCCACAGTGTGCAGGCGGTCCACGTCGGAGCCAAACTCAGATGGCACAAACCTCTGTAAAACAGATTCTTCAGTGATTTGCAGACATCAAAAGGGTACAGATTTGGAGGCGAACAATCCAGTAATAAAAGCTTAATACTGACCTTGACATTGCCTGCCTCCTTGATCGCAGCAATGATCCTCGTTTGCTCGCCGACTTGGCGGGGGCCCACTGCTGAGATGACTATATCGGCAGACTTAACAGCCTTAACCAGGCTTCCATGGTCTAATACATCTCCCTGGCATACACATAGAGGAAAGATGAAAAACCTCAAGCGAGCCTGTACTTTCAGAGTGACTTGAGCCACTATGAACAGGTCCAACAACGCATAAAATGCATCTGCTCTATTGAAGTAGTTCTGGCAATATACTTGAACGTTCATATTGCGAAAGCACATCACATCCCAGCTCATAAGTTATTCTACAAGTAGTTAACTACAAATAAGAATTACTAAGCATATCAACAGAGCTCAATAAAATTTTAGTATTATTTTTAGATGTCAAAATCACTATCATAGTATTATTTAGCAAACAGGGAAAGAAAAAATGGTGCAAAGTAGCACATAGCGGATAGAGATGATTACTGGTACCTTGATGAGAGCAGCACCGGAATCGGCAAAGCTCTTGATGAGCTGCGCCTTAGCTGGGTCAGATGGTGCAGAATCCCTGGTGAGGACAGCAGTTGGGAGGCCAAGCCGGACGCTTGCAGTAACAATATGCTTGCCAATGTGGCCTGTGCCACCAATGATGAGGATCCTGCTCTTCTCCATCTCCTGGTTCTCCTATGGAGACGTGTTTCAGCTCCAAATTCGACTAGTTGCCCACAGTTGCAAGCTGCATGCAGGGACTCCTTGGTTGTGGTCTCAGGTTAAGAGAGGAAATAGAGTTTTGTAGCTCTTACTCCAAAAGAAACCTTCTTAAATAAATGATTAACAAGTTTCAACCACCCTCCACCTAACATTTAGTTCTTCCCATCTTCATTCCAAATACCACACAACAGAATAAGACATTAACACAGAAGGAATTCATTGAAAAAGTCACCGACTCTTCTTCACTGTTTTTTTGTCTGCAAAGATACTTTTGTACCCTGAGCAACCTCAGGGATCACTATAACTCAAGAAACAAAAGTAACAGTATAAACTATACCATTCAGGTAAATAAAGGAAAACTGTGTAAACAGAAAACTCCAAAGTGTCTTTGCAAGGGATCAGTTATGTCAAACTCTGTAAGTCTGTCTGCTGCAATTTCACAGAGATTCCTAAGTGCCTATCAGAACAATTACAGAGCGAGTCAAAACTGCCTATGAATTTTGCTCAATCAAGCTAATTCTATATATGTCTGTTTGTTTGTTTGGGGCAGGCACTACTGCACTAGGCAGAGCATCACCACCTTGCTTAGTGCTAGGCATTCCAACTAGGCACTATTCCCAATTTCGTCCATTGATCTCTCATTTTTTTACATACTTTTCTCTATTTTTTGTTCATTAATAAGTTACTAAATGTACAAAGGCCTAGGCACCAATGTTATCAAGTCGTCCGACTAATCACGATTAGTCGGGCTGATCAGTGCCATGGCGATCAGCTATGCACTACAATTAGTCACGATTAATCGTGATTAGTCAAGATATTAGTCAGGCTGATTGGTGCCGTGGCGACTAGGATCAGTTAGACGATTTGATAACATTGCTAGGCACTAGGTGGCTCCTGGCCACCCGCTTAGTTTCTAGCGCTTCATGAATGCTCCTGCATAACCATAACCATTCTAGTTTGACCTAGATGAGACCAAATGGTGTAATGCAAACTTGCAGATGCTATCAATTTCAAATTGACAGATGAAGGTTTCAGCAATCAGAACAGAAGCCAAAAGTACAATTCTACTAAACATTAAAATGTCCGTGAGTTACCATGGTTAAGAATGCAAGCAAGAGTCACGTTCTATCAGTTACAACAAACAAACGCCATTACAAGATAAGAAAATTCAAAGTTGAATGACAGGTGAAATTATTTTAGTATTTAGTCTAAATAGCATACGTTCATACTGAACTATCACTTGAGATTGTCAGCACATGATTGGTGCAAAGGGAAAAAAAAACACACAAGAAAACTCATATATTCTATATTCTGTGAATCAAATCGTCATGGAGACATGGATAGCACAGATCTGCCAATCCTTGAGGGGGAACAAAACAGATGTAACCATATTAATCAATATGCCAAGGCAGCAATCGATCAAAATTGGCTTTAGGCTTCAACTAGAAATTTCAGGAATTTTATAGATAAAATAAGTTGCCTAATGGACAAGAGATCAAATTTACAGCAAGTTAATGCTGCAAAACAATAACCCCTATTATGAGCCTTTCAGTTCAAATCGCTAGTCAAACTGGACAAAGCATAATTGACCAACTTCCAAATATGAGATCAACAATCAATTAAAACACGCAGAACTGTTTCAAAGTTAAACAGTCAATGAAAACATAATGAACTGTTTCAGTGTGCACATTATCAATAAAATGTTAAATTTCGTATGTATAATTTGTTATGTCCTTTTTTCTCTTAGGTATAATTGGCAATTCTAATAACAGGGTATAACACGAAATCCAGAGCATTTCAAGTAACAATTCAAATGGTAATATCATTGCTTGAGCCTCATGGCCATGGCATATAAATTGGATGTTATACAGAACAAAACTGTGGAGTCTAGCATAGTAGCCAAAAGAGCCCAACCTTAATCAAATTGAAGCCCAAAATACAACAGTAGGAACAACCTCACCCGCCACAAATTCCCATACATCTCCAATGAGTAAGTATTCTCCTAACTAATCTCCAGAATGCTTCTTTTGCTTCTTCTTTGTATGTTCTACCTGCTCTAGAGCATTATCATAAACGTCACCTCTACCCCTCTTCTTTTTCTTCTTCTTCTCTATGTCTAGATCACCATCAGCGATCGTCTTCTCCTCCTTCACAACCTCGGTGCGGCCTTCCTCTTGTCCATGCTTCTTTTTCTTCCTTTCCCTCTCTGTTCTGCTGCACTGTCATTGACTATTTTCTCTTCCACCTCATTCACATCCTCTTCCAGTTTCACATGATCCTTCTCCTTTTTCTTCTTGCTCTTCTTCTTTTCACTCACCAGCTCTTCTTCCACCACGAAACTAGGCTCCTGCTTCACATCGACGATGATTTCCTTATTCGGATGCTTCTTCTTCCTCCTCTTCTCAGTGGCAATTTCTGGTGACGGGGGGATGTGCGAGTCAGCACGGGCAACCGCTCTATCCTCCGGGGGATTCTCATTCTTCTTCTTCTTCTTGCCCTTCTTCTTACAGGAGGCAAGATCTAGGTCCGCCCCCGCGGCAGAATCGCGGTGGGAATGGGAACCATAAGCGGCAACCGCCATGTCCCCTTCGCTCTCCTGGTCTTGGTGCCTTCTATCGCCCTCCACCGGATCCTCATAGTCGTGGGCATCGAAGTTGGCGGCACCCTGCTGGTGCCTGCCGCCGAGTTCTTCGCGGAAGTAGATGAGCTGTACTGTGGCGTCGGTCACGGTGCGGAGGTAGGTATCGCAGTCGGAGGAGGGTCGGTGGGAGGCGGCAGACTTGGAGAACCAGAGAAGGGTGCGGGCAGCCTTGTCGAGGGAACAGGGTTCGGAGGAGACGCCGCCGCCGGTGATAGCCCTCATCGCCCCCGCCGCCGGCAAGACGAGTGTGGGAGTTGGGGTTAGGGTTTTAGGACGAGGAGAATTCGGCAGGCCGCCTTCTTTCCTCAGCTCGGCTGCCGCTGGGAGACTCTGGACTGGACTTTGGCGCGCCGAACCGGCCCATTAGTCAGCCGCAGAGAGCCGAAGGATTACACTTAATTGAACCCAACAAATGTTAACATTTGCATTGGGCCTGTATTTAGGTATGCCAAAAAAATACGTTCTACCTCCCTGAATGAGTTTTTTTTTCTCAAACTTCAAAACCAGACACTTTATCCTTGAACTTTCAAAACCTTTCAAATTACCTCAGTGTGGTTTTGAAGATGGTTTTATCTTTCCTTTAAGTTAAAAATGGTAAATACTTGATAGTGTTTTTAAAACACAGAAAAATATCTCTAAACTTTCAAAAAAATTCCAAAAAATCCTTAAAATACAATTATTATAGCTCATGAAAATATCTCTAGACACTTCAAAAAACGTATTTAGCTCTACAAAAGTGGAATAATATCCGAAAATCATAGAAATTCCCAAAGCGTTATAATCAATGTATTTGTACATGTGTATGTAACACATGACACTCAAGCTACATATATGCAAGTTACCCAACTCTAAAGGGTGTGAGGTGTTTTTTTCCCAATCTTTATCACTAATAATTTCAAGAAAAAAATACAATTATTATACAGGCCATTCAGGCTACATATATGCAAGTCATCCAACCCGAAATGGTGTGAGGTGTTTTTTCTCAATCTCTATCACTGATAATTTCAAAGAAAAAAATAATACGGTTATTGTTCGTGGGTTCCAATTTTTCCTCACAAGTAACATTTGGAGATTCCTTAAAGAGATCAGACCATGTGCACAGAGATTCGGTTGCTTGATTCGCTCATTTTGGAATCTTGTTAAGTTTTACAGGCATCATTCAGCACGAATTTTTGCGAACTCACATCCATGATTAATTGATTATACATATAACAGATAAAATTATCGATGCTAACCAGGTCCTGTTAAGTTTTATAGGCATCATTCAGCACGATTTTTGCGAACTCACATCCATGATTAATTGATTATACATATAACAGATAAAATTATCGATGCTAACCAGGTCCTGTTAAGTTTTATAGGCATCATTCAGCACGATTTTTGCGAACTCACATCCATGATTAATTGATTATACATATAACAGATAAAATTATCGATGCTAACCAGGTCCAACTCTCTGTTTTGATGGATGCTTAACTAATAATTGTTCATCACTGCTCGATGGCCATGCGCGCGCCAGCCATGGATGAGAAGCCTGATCATTTTTTGGGCGCAGCAGCAGAGCCATTCTTGCCCCCGGCTTCCTAGCCGTCCTTCTTCTTGGCCTTGGTGGACAGCTTGAGGTTCACCCCCGGGTCGCCGCCGTTGCAGGAGCTCTGCAGCAGCAGCGAGTTGTTGGTTACCTGCACGTTGCTGTTGACGAACGCCGTCAGCCCTTTGCCGCCCCCAGCCTGCTCCTTCCCGCTGCCGTCGAGCTTGTGGCCGCGGCGCTCCTTGCCGCCCGCCGCGTCCCCCTTGCCGTCGGCCAAGGCGCTGCTGGCTACCTTCATGGACGCGCCCTTGTTCTCGCCGGCCAGCGTGATGATGGTCGTTCCCGCCGCCGCCGAGCCAGCGCGCTCGTGGCCGCCGCCGGTCGACGGCGCCGAAGAGCTGAGCTTCTGCACCATGTCGGCGACGCCCGCCTTGAGCTCCTTGTGCAGCTGGCTACCTTCCTTCTCTTTATCCTTCTCCTTCTTCTCTTTGTGATCCTTCTCCATCTCCTTGTCCTTCTTATCTTTCTCCTTCACCTGCTCCTTCTCCTTCTCTTTATCCTTTTTCTTCTCCTTCTCCTTCTCTTTCTCCTTGGCTTTTTCTTTCTCTGGGGCCTTGGTTTGTGTCTTGGATGCTACAAGCGGTTCTTGGATGATTTTCTCTTGCGGAACGGTGATGTCCTTTTGCTTTGGAACATCATGCGCAATAGGATTAGGACGAATAGGAGAAGGCGGCTTGTTCTCTCTGGCAACCGGTACCGGTGCCGGCTCCGGCACTGGAGCATTGGGCTCTCGAATGGGCGAGAGTGGCGGAGCGCGGGAAGGCGACGGGGACGGCCTGCTGGACAGCCGCGTCGGCTGCGGCTGGGGCGCCGGTGGAGCGGGGCCACCACCGCCAGCGCCTCTGGACCCCGGCGTCGCCGCCTGTTGCGGGTGCGGCGGTCGCCGCGACGGCGACGCTGTTGCTGTTGCAGGAGGCGGCGATGGCTGCTGCGGTGCCGGGCGAGATTCCCGCCTCGACAGCTGCGGGCGGACGGCCGGCCGTGGAGCAGGGGCAGGCGCGGGCGGCGGCGCGGTCCAGTACGGGAACCAGTACCGCTGCGCCGGCGGCTGCTGGTCGTCGTCAGCCATGCTGCCTGAAGCCCGGTGCCCCGGTGGTGCTGGACGAGGATCGATCCGCTTTGGTCAGGAGATGTTCGAGAGAGCGCGGTGATCTTGGCTGCGTTGCAAAATGCAGTGCCGCGCGCTCTGCATTTATAGTTAGGGAAGGATTCACTGGGAGAAAAAGCATACGCAACACACAATTCATCCACGCAACACACACTTCATCAAGGCATCGCGATGCAATTCCGGCATCTGATTCTGCGTCCTCTTTCAGTCTCCTGCGTCCATTGGCGCTTGCTCGTTGATCACGACAAGAAGGGCTACGTGTGTGTTCCTTGCTTTTGAGGTCCTCTCACTGTGCGGTTAACCTGCTGCCAACGCTTGGAATATATGTCAGCGTTGGCGAATAAAGAACATTCCTCCGCTGAAGTTGTATCCTTTTTTTTTTCTCACCAGCATAATTTTCACCTCTGTGTAGAAGAAAGCAAAGATGTGCAGTTCAGGGCATGCTTTAACGGGAATGGAATTCTTTTGCTTTATGCCAGCAGATGCTACGCAGTACTGTGACATTTTTTTCTTTGATTTGAAGAAAAGCTGAGGGGAGTTTCCCACGCAGAAGTAAAAGGTTTATGGTTCGGGCGTTGGTTGAAAATTTTTCAACACGAAGATCATGAAAAAAAAATATTATATTAAGCCACCAACCTATCTAGGTGACGGTCAGTCGTTTTGCTCCTAACAACTGAATTTTACCCATGCATTTACACTGTCTTTTAGCTATATTTACACTGTCTTATTATTATATTCACAACGATTTCTTCATTACACTGTCTTTTAACTATATTTACGTTGTCTTATTACTATATTCACAATCATTTCTTCCGTGTAATTTGTTGGACAGAGTGCTGTAATTTAGGGATAACACAACTTATGCTTCTATGGGTCGCATATCTCAGATAAATATATACCAAAATTTTTAGAAAAATTTACAAAATATTTTATGGATTGCAGATACCAGAGAAATATATTTTAAATTGTTCAAAAATTATTCACAAATACCAAAACAATTTTTTCCCAAAATGCAGTGGGCTTCATTTAGCTGCAGCTAAGACACTGATGGGCCCAGAAAACGGCCGGCCAGCCAGCCCAAAAGCCCCAAACCGTGTAAACATGATCGTCCTATTCGCTTGGCTTATAAGCCGTACTTTTTCAGCCAACGAACAATATTTTTTTCTCATAACAAATCAGTCAAGCGGCAGATACTCATCTCTCCCTCTTGTCTATCGGCTCTCGTCCGGTTCCCAGAACGGCAGTGGCAGCGCCTGGTCCCCGGAGCGGCTTGATTCTCCCCCAAGCGGTGGCCACGATGATGCGGCGGCGCGGTGCGGCTCTCCCCCAAGCAGCTGGCCCTCCTCGTCGCCGGCCGCCGGCCGCCGGGGCCACGCGCCCGCCATGGCTGGGGTTGCGAGCTCCGAGGCTGGCCGCGCCTGCTGCCTCGCCGTTGCACGCCTCGCTTGCTCGTCGGCCGCGCCACCTGCTGGCCGTCCGCGCAAGATCGGATGGCCCAAAAATCGGTTGTTGGGAGGGGCTAAATCAACCGGTTGAGGTTTAGCAATTCTTGACACTATAGTCTACTTTTATCTCGGCAACATGCTGTTTAAGCTATAATGGGATAAGCAAACATGATTTTACTTATAACAGCATCAAAACAATCATAAATAAAGAATACGGAAACACAAAATTTACATAATTCAAGTACGCAGTTCAAAATAAAAATCACGGGTGAGCTACTAGCCTACTACCACTCCAAAGATCAATATAATATGTCTTTAAAACAACAGTAATTAACAGTTAGTTATTACAAACATTCAGTCTTTAAGCTATTACCATGGTCATATAATGGTAATTTTAGATTACTATTGACATCACATAACAAATCCACATTTTTAACAAAATATCCAAAATACCATCGGAATACTATGATCTTATTATCAGGAAACAAGCTGCTTTGTGAAACAATTTTCCAGCTTGGAAGAGACAAATCACTTTGTTTACAAACACCAAACGCACAAGCCTCTAGGGCAGGATACGATTTGTATTGTTTGGCGAATTCATGGTCCAAGTAATTAGATAGTAATGACTATGGATCACTTCATACTACTACATTTCCTTGGGCCTTGTATAGGGTGGAGTTGATTAAATAAATATACCTCAAGAGCATTGCACCTGCTAGTGGGTGCATCCCTTCACACTGATGTACCAAGGTGTCACTATGACTCAACCTATAAAATTTAAAAAATAAACCTCGGTACAACTATATTGTGACATATAAATCTTTGTCGACTTTGGCTTCCTTTTTGAAAGCACTTAGCAGAGTACAAAGATAGGAACTCAAAATTTAGCACATTTTATCATGTAATTAGAGCTCTATGGGTCTGTTTGATTCAGCTGTGAGATATGAGCTATGAAAAAACTATTGTGAGCTATGTGCTATGAAAAAGCTGTAAAATGTTTGGTTAAAACAACTATAAAATCTATTCCTTCTCTTTATCTTCCTTGAAACACCTGTAAAACTTCTCTCTGTTTCCACTCATTTGAAAAAGCAGAAAGCAAAAGGCCAACGGGAGAGTCCAAGGTGTTGTGAAAATTTCTCTACATGAAAGCATTTGGTTCTACAAAAGCAACTTTTGATTCTATCCGTTTGGTTGGTGTTATGCTTTTTAGCAGCAGAAGCACTTTTCAGAAGTTGAACCAAAACACAACCTAGGTCAACGGGGCGGATCAAAGGAAAATCTGGACCTTCACAGAAGGGCACACCGCATGCAACTCCCCTTAGTGCTCGTATGGGTTTCTTAGTGTAGATTCTCTGGAGTTTCTTAGTGTAGATTATTATTCTTTCTCCGATCCAATGAGCTTTCACATAGTGAGGTGTGCAACCCAACGTCTTTTGGGCTTTTGCCCCTCCATGTACATATTTCGTGTACATATGACTCTTTTCATATTAACTGAAAAGAAGAGCTCTTGTGGCTTATGTTCAAAAGAACTAGAGCTCTAAGTTATCAGCTTATCATGTAGTTCAATCACAGTGACACATCATATTGCATAGTTTTTATTAGAAATTATATTGCACTTTTGACACCCTGTTGATTCATTTTATGATTGAATTTTGTAAAATGTTGTTCACCTGCTTAAACCTACAACTGATGTTGTACAGACAAGTGAACCAAATTGAAGCCCCTGCAGTGCTACTTAGAGCCTTCGCTTCAATGTTATAGTGAGTTAGAGCACCAAAATTAGTATTCAGCAGTTTGGTACTCCCTGTGAAGCAAAGGTGTAACTTAAGTGCAATCATTTGAATACCTGAACTCTGGGACATATATGAAGCTAATAGTAGAATGACCTCCTAATTGCTTTATTAGTTAAGAATTCACACAAAAAATTGATGGTCCTGGTCCAATATATGTAACTTGATTTCTATCTAATTTGAGAATAGAAACACATACCTCTCCAATGGTCCTTTTTCCAATATTTCTATTTATATTGTTCAAAGCCTAGCAAAAGACAACAACTTAATAGTCTAATATGTACAGAGAAAGAAACTCATAAAAAAATAGAATGGTCACAACCACTGCTGTGGAAACAAATTTGTACCCACTATCTTGTAACACTTACTCAAAAGAACATTAATTCCTCTTATACCGAAAGCACAGACTTTAAATAGGTTCCATGAATCATGATTCATATGTATAGCAAATAAAGGATGGATAACGTGTTGGTTGTTATTATGGAAAGTTTCTCAAACTAGGACGATTGGATGTGTGAAGGACTTGGTACATTTCATACACATCTAGTATAATACCCTCACATTGGAATAAAAAAAATGGTTGGTTAACTGACCTCAAGATATACACTCTTGCTTGTATTTATTCAAAGCATAGTAAGTCAAGACAACTTCATGTGTTCTAATCACCAAACATTGGTGCGATTCTCCATAAATAAAGAAAACAAACATGCCATGGTGATTTTCAAAGGAAAGGAGTAAAATAGTTCAGTCTAACCTGATTTCTCATAACCAGTTTCTAAATTTGCATACTCCACTAAAGAAAATAGATACAGGAGAAGCCTAATTCAGAAATAAAAATTGTTTGTTGCAATTAACAGGTAATGTAACAAAATAGTGTTTGTTCCAGCAAATTTAGTATTTGCATACTCCACTGAAGAAGATCTAGAAATCCCATGCTTAGAACTCGTAACCATCAATTGGCTTTTTGTTGCAGCATTCCGCTGTGGCCGACACTGGTACATCTGGTTTTAAGAATAAAACTGAATACAAATCACATGCATGCCAAGAACGGTTTATTCATATAATGATGATATTACCAGTGATACGTTATAGTGTTTATTACAAAAATCAATAACTTTATTACAAAATAACCCAATGGTCTAAAACAAAAATACATCACAAAGACTTTTGCGAAGCAGGGTCTTCCATCTTCCATAGGCAGCCGATCGGGGGTACACAAACCTAGCTCAATCACCGTCTGTTGGAGGTAACACAGATTTGATTAGCCTGAAAAGCCACAAACCCCAGGCCGTCTCCTTGATTATATATAGAGATAGACATTGCATTGATTACAAACAGCTCACTAGAGCATAGCTAATCAGATAGGTGCCTTTGGCAGCCGTACACACCTCTTGGGCTGCCCAAGGTCTTTAATGACTGTAATTAACTAGCATAGTTATCTAGGAAGTGCTTAGGAAGCATGGCTTATTAACTACATTTCTCCCCTAAGACCTACTTCAACTAATCTTGATCTCCTTGATCCCAATCTCGCTCCTCATCTCTTCCAACTTGGTTTTGCCCAAGGCTTTAGTCAAGATATATCGAAGCTGATCTGCAGTGGGAATGAACTCGTCTTGATGCTACCTTCTTCCACACAATCTCTCGATGAAATGATGCTTGATTCTAATATGCTTGCTCTGTCATGGAAAAGCAGGATTCTTTGCAAAAGCAGAAAGCGGACTTATTGTCTACGAGTTCCACCACCTCAACTTTTCTTCCCAACAAATCTGCAAGCAGTCTTAACAACCACAAAGCTTGGGTTGCAATTTGTTGTCATCGCCACATATTCAGCCTCACAGCTAGACAGAGCAACAACTCTCTGTTTGATGATCGCCGGTGACCAGTGGTTCCAAGGAAGAACAAACATCTAGTTGTGCTTTTGCTTGAATCAACATCTCCACCAAATCTAAATCATTTGTAACCCACAAACCTTGCTTTGCTGTTGTTCGGTGTAGCAGAGCCCATGATCTAGAGTACCGGCCGGTATCTCAAGATCCTCTTCACTGACTGAAGATGTTGGGTTGTTGGCTTCTCTAGAAATCGCTAACATACCCTACAAACCAAAAGCCAAATCTGGTCTTGTGTGCACTAGGTATCTCAAGCCGCGCCAACCAGGTCTTACAGATTGAGTTGGATTTACTTCTTTCTTTGTGCTTTCCTTGCTCAATTTCAACCTTTCTTCCATGGGTGTGGTGGCTGGATTACAACACCCGCCATACCACCAAGCTCAAGTATCTTCTTAGCATAATGGGTTTGCTTCAGGCGATGCTCCCTCCGATTGTCTCACCTCAACTCCCAGATAGAAAGACAGAAGACCCAAATCACTCATTTCAAAGGTTTGCTTCATCTTTGTCTTGAAAGCTTCAATCTTCTGCTGATTGACTCTGTGATGATCAAATCATCAACATAGACTCCAATTACCAGTGAGGGAGTCACCGATCCCTTCTGTACATAGCGACTTCATACACATTCTGCGCCAAAACCCATATGCTTGAGAGTCAAGTCAAGCTTGGCATTCCATGCCCGAGGAGCCTGTCTTAGGCCATACAGAGCCTTGTGCAGCCTGTACACTTTCTTCTCCTCTCCTGGTACTACAAAACCTGGAGGCTGTGTAACATAAACCTCCTCCTAGAGTTCTCCATTCAAAAATGCAGACTTCACATCCATGTGATGTACTGCCCATCCCTCTTGTGCTGCTAGGGCAAGCAAAACACGCACTGATTCCATCCTTGCAACCGGTGCAAAAGCATCTTCATAATCAACTCCTTCCTGCTGCACAAAACCACGGGCCACAAGTCTTGCCTTGTGCCTAATTACAGCTCCATGTTCATCCTTCTTCAGCTTAAACACCCATTTCAGTGAAATTGGACGGTGACCAGGACGGGGAGAAACAAGTTCCCAAGTCCCATTCCGCTCTACTGATCTCAGCTCCTCCTTCATCGCTGCTTGCCAATCTGGATCATCTTTGGCTTCTTCATAGCTTGTAGGCTCACCAGAATGGGTGAGATTCAGTTCTGCAAACAGCCGCTGCGCCGGCGGAGGGGTTGGCTGATCACCAATAATGTCATGAATCTTCCGATAGCGGAGTTCTTCATCGTCGTGGCAGGCATCCACCCTTTCATCATCATCCTCCAGGGGGGTCACATGCTCAACCTGAGGACTTGCTGGAGCTGGTGTAGGTGTTCTGGGCGACGCAGGCGCCTCTGCCTCCGCTGCGGGCTCCTCTGCTTCCGCTGCAGGCTCTCCTGCATTCACCGGAGAGAAACCAGGCGATGCAGGATGTGGCGGAGGAGATAGTGAAGGCGACGCTGAACTTCCTGCTTCAGGGAGTTCCTCCGCCCATGGGAATTCAACAGTAAACTCACTGCTCGCTGCTTCTGGTGTGCCTGCTGCCGGTGATGCCCAGTCCCAGCCGCGGCCTTCGTCGAACACCACATCGCGGCTGACACGCACGCGCTGGGACACTGGATCATAGATACGGTATGCCTTGGCCCCTTCCGCATAGCCGATAAACACGCCAGCCTCGCCGCGGTCATCGAGCTTGCGAAGCTGAGTAAGCCGCCGGGTATAAGCCACACAGCCAAAGACCTTGAGGTGGCCGACTGTTGGTGCCCGGCCGTGCCACGCCTCATAAGGAGTGGCATTCTTCAGCGCCTTCATCGGGGATCGATTCAGAATGTGCACAGTCGTCATCATAGCCTCCCCCCAAAACCGAGAGGGCATCTGGCGTTGCTTGAGCAAAGCTCGTGCCATGGCCACCACCGTTTGGTTCCTGCGCTCAACAACACCGTTCTGTTGCGGTGAATAAGGGGCACTGAAATGCCGTTTAATACCTTCATCAGCGCAGTATGCAGTAAACTCCGCGACAGTGAATTTGTCGCCATTGTCGGTGCGCAGGACCTTCAACTTGCGCCCGCTTTCCACCTCTGCTGCCACCTTGACCTTCTTAATTGCTTCTGCTGCTGCGTCCTTCGATGGCAGCAACACAACCCACATAAAGCGGGTGGCGTCATCGACGAGCAACAAGATATAACGGTTGCCCGCCGGTGTCGCTGGCGTGACCGGACCGCACAGGTCACCGTGCACCAGCTCAAGCTGATTCTGGGCATGGTATGCTGCTGCAACCGGAAAAGAACGTCGCCTCTGCTTGGTGGTAACGCAGGTGTCACACACCTGCTTAACATGGTCAACCACCGGCATCCCGCGCGCCATCTCCTCCTTGCTGAGTCGCCGGAGTGCGTCGAAGTGCAGATGGCCGAAACGCTCGTGCCACTGCCACGCTTCTTCATCCTTGCGTGCCGCGAGACAGAGAGGTTGTGCAGCCTCAAGATGCAGAGTATACAACCTATTCTTCCCTCTGTGTACCTTGGCGAGCAGACGGCGGCTCTTGTCCCAAATGCGAAGCACGCCATCGTCAATCACAACCTTGGACCCTCCTTCATCAAGCTGTCCCAGACTTAGGATAGAGTTCTTCAGCGCCGGAATGAAGTAGACGCCATGAAGAACCCTCTGCTCACCGGTCTTGGCTTGGAAAACAATAGACCCGACGCCCTTGATCTCTACCTTCGACGCGTCCCCGAACCGGACCGTTCCTCGAACGCCAGTGTTCAGATCAGCAAAGAACTCTTGGCGCCCGGTCATGTGATGCGTCGCGCCGGAGTCCAGGTACCAGCCGCTGTCCACCTCTTCTTCGTCCACGCCGAGATAGGCGCGAGCACGTGGCTCGGAGAACTCGACGTGCTGCGCCGTGTAGCTGTGCGCCAGCGTGCTCTGTTCCAGGCTAATGAAGCCATGTGCCAGAAACAGAGCGCCATCTTCATCGCACTCGGCGTACTGGGCGCGCGCCTCATGCCTTCCTTGGTTCCCGCCACGCTGCCCAGCCTGATTTCCGCCGCCACGACCTCCACCACGATTGCCACCGCCGCGGCCAGCACGGTTTCCACCTCCACCGCCGCGCTCTGCATCTTCACGGCGCGGCTGGGGACACTCACGTGCCCAGTGGCCCTCCTGGTTGCAGTTGAGGCAGGTGTTGGGGCCGACGCGGCCAGCAACATTGCCATCTCCTCGTCCGCCACCACGTCCACCGCCTCTGCCTCGTCCTCGTCCACCACCGCGGCTACGTCCACCGCCACCGTGCTGGTTCCTGAATCCAGAACCACCGGCATCATCTCCCTTCTTCTCCTTCCTCCAGCGCGCTCTCCACTGCTCCTCGGTGTACAGCAGCTTGCCGTTGATGGCCACCGGCTCGGTCAGCGCTTGTTCCTCGCGATTATCCACCGCCTTGAGCCTTCCAGTCACCTCCTCAAGAGTGAGCGCCTCAAAGTCGAGGAACTGCTCAATGGCGACAATAATCTGCGCGTACTTGGCTGGCACCGTGCGCAGAAACTTCTCCACCACACGCTCCTCAGTGATGTCCTTGTCACCATGAATGACAAGCTGCTGGTGCAGAGTTGACAGACGCAGGGCGAAATCCTCCACTTGCTCGCCGGGGTTGACGCCGATGTTCTCCCAATCGCTTCGTAGGCGCTGCAGCGTTGCTCGACGGACCCGGTCCACGCCGATGCGAGTCGCAGCGATGGCGTCCCACGCCTCCTTCGCCGTAGCCTTGTCGAGGAGTGGGATGCCCATCTCCTTGGGCATGGCCCCGACAATCACCTCTAGTGCACGCCTGTCATCGTGAAACTGGACAGGGCCGCCCTCGATGACGTCCCAGAGATCGCGCGCCTGCATCCTCAGCTTCATGGTCTGACTCCACTCGTAGTAGTTCGACTTGTCCAGCATCGGCCACGATGTGCTGCTACCGGAGTCGCGGTACACCACTCTGCCGTGCGGTGATTCGTAGCGACCGCTGCCGTGGCCGCGCCTCCGGTCCCGCAGTGGTGACTGCGAGTGCCTCCTGTCTCGCGATGGAGTCCATAGCCCCCGATTCCTGCTCTCCGCCTCCTCTTCCTCCTCCTCTGCATCCTCTTCTTCTCCCTTCTCAGCAGCAATTTTGGCCCGCAGCTCCTGCGCCGTCCTTGTTGCCGCCTCTGCAGCAGCCGCCGCCTGCTTTGTTGCCTGGACTACCAGCGCTGCTGCTTCCTCTACAGCCTTCAAGCGCACGGCACGGCCGGAGGAGTCGCCCAGCTCTCCATCGCCGGTTCCCTTGGCCTTGAGCCTGGCAGCGCGCTCAGCAGAGGTCAACATGGGGTGGAGAAGGTGAGGAGTTGGCCTCGTGGCTCTCTGGTGTCTAACCTATCTCTGATACCAAATGTTGGAGGTAACACATACTTGATTAGCCTGAAAAGCCACAAACCCCAGGCCGTCTCCTTGATTATATATAGAGATAGACATTGCATTGATTACAAACAGCTCACTAGAGCATAGCTAATCAGATAGGTGCCTTGGCAGCCGTACACACCTCTTGGGTTGCCTAAGGTCTTTAATGACTGTAATTAACTAGCATAGTTATCTAGGAAGTGCTTAGGAAGCAGGGCTTATTAACTACACCGTCTACGTAAAACTCCACCTTTAAGTTTGAACAGTTGGGTGGGGTAGCAAGGGGCACAAAAAGAAAAGGTGAGCACATTGAAATGTTGTACTTGCATGAAAGGATGACTTGAGGCTTGAAACAAGGAAAGGCTTATGATGTTTGACACCAGCGCTTAAGTGGCCCATTCTAATTTATCTTAAATCTTTCACACCTAATTACTAGGTGAAACCACCATATACTTGTAGAACCAAAACGTAGGAACATAAAAAGATAGTGATAGAAACATTGCTTTAAAGCCGTGGTCAATCAAAGAAGCACGAAGAAAAATGATAAATGTTTAAGATGGTCCTCAAAACCCTATAGCGAAAACTAATGGTAAGTGGGACCTTGGTGTGGAGTATTATAAAAAAACTTATTTGGTATTGAAGATTGGTTAATGTTGGTATTTATTAACGCAAATAGAATACGAAGGATTTCGCAAGCGCACAAAATACCATTGTAGCATTTTACCAGGAGTATTCCAGGTATCGTTATTTATATTTTTACCACAAGAAAACAATGGAGTAAAGATTTATTGAGTAACAAAGGAGTATCTGCTAATCAACATACAAGCATAGCTAGAGTAGGGGTGAATGTAATGATAGGAATAAAGCATAATGACACTCAGGGGATAAATCACTAAGATAATGTAAACTAGTCACCTCAGGAGAACAACGGGTGAGATAGATTCCTATGATATTCTTATTACATGGTCAAAGTATATATATACACCCAACTATAGCTAAGACTAACTCTACTCTTGTGTACTTCGGGACACCGCTTAGACAATAGAGCACCACAAAGGATAACTCTACTGACGTGACTACAGTCCTACAATTTAAGAACCTATTCAACTCGGTATGGACTATAAAGGATAGACGGGGCTGTCACCTCCCGCTGCTACCACACAACCAGGGAATAGGGTGTACTCACAAGCAGAGCATCGTATAAGCACCATGCTTACTGAAAAGTGTAATCAAGCCCTAATTATGGGTTTTGGTGATAATGACCACGTAATTAGAGGATTAATGAGATTTATCGAGATGACAAGTAGGGAATATATAATAGAGTATGTTATACGAAACAGAGGTGCCCCCAATTACAAATGTCGATGGCTTCAAACTCAAAGGAGGTTTAAATTCTTTTATATTTTGAATCTGAGTATAGGAAAAGCTATGCTATAAAGGGGGACACAATGCTTGAACTAATATGTGCTACCAAGTGCTCTATCTTACACCTACATCCTCAGTTACTCAGCCAAGACAGCCAACACTTCACTCTTACCCTTGCTGTCTTGCTTTGTGCGGCAGTGCCGCACCTAGAGAGAGGCACTGCCGCACTTGAGCCACGACACTACTGTGACTTAAGTGATCATTGGGGGCTGGGGGGTATTTATACCTTCCCCTTCCTCTCCAACGTCTCTCTTCTCTCTCTGAACTGTTCAGTTCACCCAAGAATAGAAAAAGTGCTCATCTCTCTCTCCTCCATTGGTGACCTTGAGCTCCCAAGCTTCTCCATTGATTTCCCCATCAATCCTTGAGAGAGAAAGGTGCCAAACTCGATTAGAGAGTAGATCCACCGATTCCCAAAGCCTAAAGAGCACTTGGTTCATGTTTTGGTCGGCGGTTGTGTTTGTTACTCTTGGAGCTTGGCTCCTAGCCAGCTAGAGCATCGTCCGTGGTGCTTGCCAACTTATGTGGTAGCATCAAGAGGTTTGTAACCATCTCTTGCAGCTAGTAAACTCACCCCTCATGTCAAGAGGTAACTCTCTTGACTTGAGAATGAGGAAGGGTTGCAAAGCCCTAGCCTTAGTGGCAACCTCAACAACGTGGACTTAGGCAAGCCTTGGTGGCGAGCTGAACCGCATGATAAATCATTGTGTTACCTTGTGCTTGATTTACTTCACTTGCATTTCACATTGTTGTTGAGGTAGATTCTAGGGTTTGTGGCCGATCAACTTGTGTGTGGAGTTCCTACCACTTCTAGCTCTCAATCTGTGAACCTCATACCTGTAGGAAGCTAAGGAATTTCTCCGATCTAAGTTTCTATTTACTGATTTTGAACTCTGACTCGTAGTTGTCTGCAAGTGTGGTTGTGCCGCTGTTATAGCCCAGCAGTGCTGCTGTCCGGTAGTGCTACGAAGTCAGAGTGGCAGTGCCATGGGTGAAATTTGACATCTACTTGAGTTTTGTTTTAAACAGGCCTATTCACCCCCTCTAGGCTAACCAGAGATCCTACAAGTGGTATCAGAGCAGGTTACCTCATGTGCACTTCACCGCGTGAGGTATGGAGCCCGGAGGAGGTACTAGTGGCGTGAAGCCGGTGGACATTGATCCGAAGGATGTAGAGCTGCATGACACCGACAACAGTGAGCTAAGTGCTTCTACAGCAAGCAATATCACACTCCCACAACTTGAAGCTACCGATGTCGAGAAAGCTCAAATGATGAAGAAAGAAGAAAAAGGAAGGAAGCTAGAAAAGCAAAAAGAGAAGCAAGAGAAAAGAAGAAGGAGCAGCAAAGGCTTAAAGATAAGAAGCAAAGAAAAGAAGAAAGAAAGCTCAAGAGAGAAGCAAGAAGAAAAAGAAGAGATGCTAGGAAGAAGAAGGAAGAAGAAGAGAAGGCAACCAATGCATCATCAAGTGACATCTTAAGTAGTTCCAAAGATGGAGATGATGATGAGTCCTACCACGTGTCAAAGGGGGCAAGAAGGAAAAGAAAGGAAAGGGCAAAGTTGACTCCAACAACAAATATGCCGTCATATCCTTTAACTATTCCTCTATGCCTATGACTAACCTTGATCGGAAGTCTTTCATCAATATGTCCGTGGGCAAGTTACCTCATTTCGATGGGACTAACTTTGCCATGTGGAAGCACTTGATGAGAGCCTATCTTATAGGTCTTCACCCTAGTATTTGGGAGGTTGTTTGCAATGGATTTGGGCCACCGGTTGATCCCAAGAATCCAACACTAGATGAAATGAGAATTATTCATCTCAATGGTCAAGCCACAAATGTGTTGCTTAGTGCTTTGGATGGTGATGAGTACAATAGAGTCATTGGTGTTGATGTTGCCAAGTAAATATGAGATACTTTGCACCTTACACATGAAGGGGTTGACAAAGTGAGGAAGGCAAGAATTAATTTGTTGATGGCAAAACTCAACCGGTTCATAATCATGGATGGAGAAGGGCCACAAGAGATATTTGATAGATTGATGACTATGGTGGGTAAGATTAGAGGCTATGGTTATGATGACTTAGATGATCATAAGGTTGTGAAGATCATGTTGGAAGCTTACTCACCTAGAAATGAGACCATAGTGACTCTAATTAGAGACAAGAAGTTTGAGTACTTCACACCAAATGACGTACTTGGGAGGATCTTGACATTTGACATGCAAAGAGAACAAGCAAATGAGAGGAAGAGGCTTGGTGAGTTACAAGCAAAGCTAGATGTCATAAAGATCAAGGATGTAGCTCTCAAGGCCAACAAATCAAGCAAGCATGGCTCTACAAGCAAGTCCAAGATCAACAAGCAAGCTTCAACAAGCAAGCCCAAAGCAAGCAAGCAAGTCCAAGAGCAAGTAGAGACTACATCATCCTCAAGTGAGAGTAAAAATGATGATGATCAATATGAGAAGTGGATGATGTTGCTCTCTTTATGAAGAGATTTCATAAGGGGCTAAAGAAGCAAGGCTACAAAGTAGTGAAAAGAAAGTTTCTAAACAAGAAGAAGAGGACATGCTACAATTATGGTAGTACCGATCACTTTATTGCCAAGTGTTCATATGAGATCAAAGATAACAAGTATAAGAAGGACAAGAAAGAGGACAAGGCCGATCATAGAAAGAGCAAGAAGTACATGGGAGAGGCTCACATTGGGCATGAATGGGATTCAACTAGAGAGAGCACAAATGAAGAGGATGAGAAGATTGCAACCGTTGCTATTCACAAGTCATCCCCTACACTAAGGCTCTTCAACAACATGTCCGATGATGACTACTACTCCCCTCATATTTGTCTCATGGCAAAGGGTGAGAAGGTAAAACCAAAATCCAAGTCTCCACCTCCACCTCCTAGTGATATTAGTGATAGCTTTAGTGATGATGAATCTAGTGATGAAGAAATAAACATGATAACTAAAAATTTGGATGGAAAGACCAAATTATTCATCACTAAACTAATGAAGGAGTTAGAGAGTGTCCAAGCCGAGCTAGAATCTAGAGAGAAAACTCTATCAAACAAGAGGATCTCTACATTGCTAGCAAGGAAGCTCTTGCATTAGAGAGAAGTAAGGTGGAATCCTTTACGCAAGGCTTTGGCCAAAGAGCAAGAGGACCATGCTATCACAAAGAAAGCAAATAAAGCACTCAAGAAAAAGTATTGTGACTTGGATAAAAAGCACAAAGAACTTGAGCTACAATATGGCGTTCTTTGGGAAAGCAACTCACATCCCTCTAAGACAAAGGAAGCCTCAACTCCCTCCACTAGTCAAGGTTGTGGAAAATGTTATAATCTTGATTTGAATGTCTATTCCACTAACCTTGCAAACATGAAGGCTATAAAAAAGGAGATTGCCAGGCTTAATGAAATCATTGGAAAATGGTGCATGGGTAAGGCCCAATCCAATGATAAGAAGAAGGATGAATCAAAAAGGCCACAATTCAAGCAAGGAAGGCATCCCTCAATCAAGCATGGGCTCGACCACACAAAAGGAGCCAAGACAAATGGAAGAAGGATAGTGAATGGATATGAGTGTGTGCAGTTTGAGAGGAAGGGCAGAATTGGTGTAGAGCAGCCTACACAGACTGTGGCAGTGCCACGGTGAAGGGCGGCAGTGCCGTGTCCCGCAAAAATGGAAAGGCTACCAATTTTGTTCTTGATCAGACTAAGCCTAAGAAAAAGGTGTTCCTACAGAAACTGGTTCAGCAGAAGCCAAAGGAATCAGTGTGGGGCACTATGAACAAATATGCTTATCAACCAAGGGCCCATGCACCTCAACAAATCTTGACCTCATGCTTTGTTTTGGAGAACAACAGCAGTGGAAAAGTGGTTGCTAAATATGTTGGAAAGGAAACCAACATATATAGGAATACTTTTATTTGGGTTTCTAAGTTTCTTGTGACTAACATGCAAGGCCCCAATTCTAGTTGGGGACCTAAATCGAGCAACTAAACTTGTTTTGCAGGCATACTCCTCCGGTGGATCAAGTTGGGTGCTTGATAGTGGATGTACAAATCATATAACAAGAGAAAGGAGTATGTTCTCATCATATTCCCCGAAGACACAATTAAATGAAAATATTGTCTTTGGAGACGATTTAAAGGGGGATGTGATTGGTCTTGGTAAAGTTGCTATAACCCTTGAGCATTCAATTACAAATGTATTACATGTTGATTCATTAAGTTACAATTTGTTGTCCGTTTCTCAATTGTGTGAGATGAGCTACAATTGTCTCTTTATGGATAAGGGTGTGGAAGTTTTTATAAGGGAGGATTCCTCTATTGTCTTTACGGGTTGATTAAAGAATAAGCTTTACCTATTTGATTTCAACAAAAGCAAAGCTAATCTTAAGACTTGTTTAGTGGCAAAATCTAGCATGGGTTGGCTTTGGTATCACCAACTAGCCCATGTTGGGATGAGGAACTTGGCCAAACTTCTAAAAGATGAACACATCCTTGGACTAACAAATGTTCACTTTGAGAAAGATATGATTTGTAGCATTTGTCAAGCCAGAAAGCAAATTGACATGCCTCACCCACCAAGGAGCATCATGACCACCAAGCAACCACTGGAGCTAATACACATGGACCTCTTTGGACCGGTCACCTACCTAAGTCTCGAGGGTACCATGTCTTCAACAAAACCTTCGGGAGAGTTGAGATTACGGTAGATGTGACATTTGATGAATCTAATGGCTCTTAAGTAGAGCAAGTTGATTCAAGTATTGTAGGAAAGGAGGATCCACCATGTGAAGCAATCAAGCAATTGGCTATTGGTGATATTAGACCACAAGAAGATGAAGTCACTAAGGTGGAGATTCCTCAAGTTGCGGCTACACCAATTTCCACTAACGTACCTGATGCTAAATAGCAGCAGACCCCGGCTATAACTTCTGCCCACGGTAGTGCCATGCCTGAGAGCGGCAGTGCCATGCCAGTCAGCAGTAGCTAATTCAACTCTAGTTTGTGGACAAAACCTACAACCCATCTTTGAACAAGAAGAAGATGAAGGTCCAGAAGATGAACAAGGAGCAATTGAGCACCCAAGGCTCAAGCAAACCATTCAACGGGATCACCCCATTGACAACATACTTGGGAGTCTTTGAAAGGGGGTATTGACTCATTCACATTTAGCAAATTTTTGTCAATATTTGTTGGTACAGAAAGTGACCAACTAGTGAATATTTGTAGTTTTGCCGTACGTTGTGATCGGAGGTGGTCTAGCACTCAATGACGTAGGATATATACTGGTTCAGGCAACGCGCCCTACGTCCAGTCTGGGTCGGTCAGTGACTTTATTCCTAAGCCTAGGTGCTCGAAGTCTGTAGTGAGGTTACAAACGAGAAGGAGAAAAGAGGGGTGCATGAGAGGCCCGGTCGGGTCCGACCGGAAGGGCCGAGGGCGACCAGAACTCCGCTATGAGCTAGGTGTTCAAGCGTGTGCTTGAGGGGTTGCCGGTTATCGATCTAGTGAATCTAAACTTGAAGAAGAATCATCCTCCTTTATTTGGAGGGAGCACATCCCCTTTTATAGATAAAGGGGGTGGCTTTACAGGTGAGAGGGAGAGAGTATGGATGTTTCTAAGCCTTGTTGCCCACGCCGACGAGGGTAGCGATGATGGTAGGCGCCCACAATACTATTGACGCCACTGTAGAATGTCAGGTGCATGTGGGAGGTTGCGGTGACTTCTTCAGGAAGGGTGGACATCGGTACCTGCAAAATACTGTTGGTATGTGAGGAGCCCCACCACGTGTACCAGGTATGGTGGATCCTAGCGCCCCTTATCGATGCCTAGAGGCATGGGGGGGCCTTTTGCCGTATGGGAGCCCAACGACGCCCACAATACTGTAGACACAAATGTCAGCGCCTACAATACTGCTTGTGTTAGGGCGGTCATGGAGCACTGTTTCCGCAGGCGTACAGGGTATGGTCCCAGTATCGTGGTTTGACTTAGTGCGCTGTCTTCTCCGTTCGCCCCTAGTCCCTTCAGAGCGGGCGTCCCTAGTCGGATGGCTCCAGTCGGCCCTGGCCGCGCCAGTCAGAGAAGAGCGGTACACAGGCTTCCTATGGGTCCCCGGTCGGAGTCGCGGGGTCAGAGTAGGAAATAGCGTTTTGGGTCAAGCCTTTCGATCGGAGAGACCGCCCGAAGGTGGCTGGTGCTCGAGGCGAGCGCTCCAGTAGGAGGTGGGCCGAAGAAGTTGATGAGCGGGCGTTCGTTCCTTCGGGCGGACCATCCGGTCGGGACAGGACTGTCCTTTCAGCCCGTCGTATTCTTAGACCTTTGGGCCAGCCCATGAACAACATGTTGTTTTCCTAGGCCAGGCCCTGGCACGGGAGCCAGTCCCTGAGGGATCCCGGGTTTGTGAACCCGACAATATTACTCGTTTGTTTCCTCTTTAGAGCCCCTCAAGGTAGAAAAAGCACTTGAAGATGAAGATTGGGTGATGGCTATGCAAGAAGAGCTCAACAAATTGGAAAGGAATCAAGTGTGGACCTTGGTGGAGAGACCCAATACCAATGTCATTGGCACTAAGTGGGTTTTCCACAACAACCAAGATATGAATAGAGTGGTGACATGAAACAAGGCAAGATTGGTTGCTCAAGGATTCACTCAAGTAGAGGGCTTGGACTTTGAAGAAACATATGCACCGGTGGCAAGACTTGAAGCAATTCGGATGCTTCTAGCCTTTGCCGCTCATCATGACTTCAAGCTATATCAAATGGATGTCAAGAGTGTATTCCTCAATGGCGCTATTCAAGAACTTGTCTATGTTGAGCAACCACCATGTTTTGAAGATCCCAAGTTTCCCAACCACGTCTATAAACTCCAAAAGGCGCTCTATGGGCTTAAGCAAGCACCAAGAGCATGGTATGAATGCCTTAAGGAATTTTTGTTCAAACAAGACTTTGAAATAGGCAAAGCCGATCCTACCCTTTTCACTCGCAAAGTTGGTAAAGATATATTTGTGTGCCAAATATATGTCGATGACATAATATTTGGTAGTACTAATCATACTTTTTGAGGAATTTAGTAGGATCATGACCAAGAGATTTGAGATGTCCATGATGGGTGAATTGAAGTTCTTCCTTGGATTTCAAATCAAGCAAGTGAAGGATGGAACTTTTATTAGCCAAACGAAGTACACCCTTGATATGCTCAAGAAGTTTGACATGGTGAATGCCAAACCTATCAAAACTCCCATGCCAACCAATAGACATCTTGATCTCAATGATGAAGGGAAAGTCATGGATACCAAGGTATATCATTCCATGATCGGCTCTCTACTTTATTTGTACGCATCTAGGCCCGATATTATACTTAGTGTGTGCATGTGTGCTAGATTTTAAGCTAACCCAAAAGAGTGTCACTTAGTGGCTGTTACGAGAATCTTGAGATATTTAGTACACACTCCTAACTTTTGCTTGTGGTATCCTAAGGGCTCTAAGTTCGATCTACTTGGGTATTCAGATTCTGATTATGCCGGTTACAAGGTAGATCGAAAAAGCACTTTGAGGACACATTAATTCCTTGGACGATCCCTAGTGTTTTGGAGCTCTAAAAAGCATAATTGTGTAACCATTTCCACCGCTAAGGCCGAGTATGTTGCAGCCGGTGCATGTTGCGCTCAACTACTTTGGATGAAGCAAACCCTTCAAGATTTCAGATGTCGTTTTACCAAAATCCCACTCTTGTGTGACAATGAAAGTGCCATAAAGCTAGCAAACAATCCTATAAGCCACTCAAGAACCAAGCACATAGACATCCGACATCATTTCTTGATAGACCAAGAAGCCAAAGGAGATATCAAAATTCGCCATGTGAGCACCGAAAAGCAACTAGCCGATATCTTCACTAAGCCTCTCGATGAGTCAAGGTTTTGTGCTTTGCGTAGTGAGCTAAATATACTTGATTCTCATAACGTGGTGTGAGATATAGCACACCTTTGATTGATCAACTAGCATGCATAGGACAAAAGATTTGCCAAAAAGTTTAAATATTGTGCTTCAAAAGGATTTATCAAAAGAAACAAGTACATTATGATCATTGTTTGTATTGATTATCTGCTACTGATCATAGCATGTTTGAGATATGTGTCTATATCCTATATATATAGAGCTATTTAGTTAGTAGCTAAATCATGTTGTTTTGGGGAGTGCGGCTGTGCCACGCCTGCCCTACGGCAGTGCCGCACTTTGAATTCCAATTGGAATCTGGACCACAAAGGTCAGTTACCGTGGAGCCCACTTCTTCCATCTTATCCCTCCAGCCCTGGGTAACACCCTCTCTCTCCCCGTTTTCACCCTGACGCGCCGCCTCTCTTCCTCTCAGACGCGCGTGTTGCCTACACCATCGTCGTGCCCTTTGGGCGCGTCCTAGCGGTGCCACAGCTGCTGCCGGAGCTCCCCTATTTCGCCGGCCGCCGCTAAGGCTTCTAGGTGGAGTCATTTCATCTCTTTCCTCTCCAATCCATGAGAACCAAAGGTATAACCCTAGAACCATCTCGATCTATGCAATGGAGATCTTTAGGCTATGGATATTGCTTTCTGGTAGTAGTGTGGATGGATTGGAAGTTGGATTGATGATTAACTTGAATCGATATGGAGATTCATTAGTGGAGTGGAATCTGCCCTTGTGGCTATACCGTAGGCAGACGCGGCAGTACCACGGGCTATAGTCTGATTCTCTCAAGTTTGCAGCTCCACTCGATCTATGACTCTCGATATTGATTGGATTTAGTCACCAATCTCCATACGTTTCATTCACAACACTATCTTGCATATTATTATGCCTAGCTCCATATGTTGATAGAACTACATTTGCTGAGATTGTGTCATGGGCTGGAAGTTAGATTATGAGATAAGTTAGGTAAATAAGAAGGAGCAAGATGAAGTCCTGGAGAAACAACTGGTGGGGCAATGCTGCTCCCAGGCATGGCAGTGTGACATGCCTAGGCACAGTGCAATACCAGCTGCTTCCCTTGCTTGCACTTTGTCTCTTCTTGATTACTCAACTTGTTTTATAGGCTGATCTCTACACACCATTAAAGCAATTTCTTATTTTGCTCTATTATTGTGCACAGATGGCCTCCGGAGGTGAAGATGACCGAAAGGGAAAGAGGAAAATGACCAAGGCATGAGACATGGACCCTCCTCATCATGGTCATGGGAGGACAGCTGGTGGCAGTAGCAGTGCAGCAGTTAGAGGAGCTGTAAGAGACAGGGGAGGAGGGATCAAATGATCCAGGAGGAGGAGAACTTGGAGAGGGCTAGCCACACCATTCCTCCTGGTGCTTGCCCAGACACTCCTCCTCACCTTGAGGAGTTTGACAGAGCCTATATCACCGAGTATCCTGAGGAGGTGATTGTGAGGTGTCTAGTTGACACCTGTGCTCATCCCGTGCTCAATTATGTGGGAAATCAGAAGATGGTAGAAGAAGTACGTGAGAACAATCCCTATGAGCAGCCAAAGGATTTGGGGGTGGACTATAGATTTTGGAATAAGTTTTATTCCAACTTTTATACCTCTATGATCTTCAACTCCAAGAAGTCCAAGATTGTCAAGATGCAATATGTTGACTGGGAGGAAATGAAGGAGAAGAATGAGCCTAAATTCAATAGAGTAATCAGGGCTTGTGAGAACTTTGGCCTCTTTGATCTCATGAGTTTTAGGTATAATTGGAATGAGGAAGTGCTAGCCTAGTTCCATGCTACCTTCTTCTATGACATCTATATCGATGAGATACACTGGATGACTAAGGGACGACACTACCATGTTGACTTTGTGACATTCAGCCGGACCCTTGGCTTTAGTGAGGAGGAGTGAACTTATATCCATGATGAGCCTAGGGCAGAGATTAGAGACATTGCCTACATGTGGATTGATAGGAGAAGTGTAGATGGCAAAGTTAGTGGCTTGCAAAGCTACTACTACATCTTGAACAACCTAATTAGGCACACCATAAATCCCAAGAATGGAGCGGCTTCAGATCTTAATGGCTATGTGAGGAATGTTCTTGCTAGGTTTGCTCCTGGAGGTGACAGGTACAATGTCCCTCATTTCCTATGGCGTGAGCTGAGGATTGCCATGGATGATGGGAGAAAGGGGCTGCCCTATGCTCCCTATCTCATGTTCATGATTGAAAGGGTCGCTGGCTACAAGTTTGACAAGGATGGTCTCCACACCATCTACAGGATTGAGAAGACCCAAGCCTCAGGTGCTAGCAAGACAGTGAGACACTCTTCCTTAGTTGAGGACGTACCCAAGTCCTCTCACTCTAGGTCCCACAAAGGTAAGAAGATGGAGAAGTTTGGGAAATGGATCAGGGCCATTTCACTACTTGCACCTATGCCGCGAGGACCGCATATGAGGACTGGTTGGAGAACCGTGAGGTCAACCAGGAGGCTAGAGAGCGAGCAGGGCTACCACCCCTTCCTCCAATTGAGTCACCGCCAAGGTTTGATGACCTCCATAGCCTCTCCGACATAGATTCAGAGGGTGGTGAGGAGGATGAGCAGCAAGAACAGCTAGAGCTTGATCCTCACACGACTTTGGCATCAACCTTGTAGTCCTTGAGGAGGAGCACCAGATGCCAGCGCCACACTTCGATCACCCATCGCCAAGGGAGGGCGGTGGTGTCCTCCTCCGACGACGATGATGACGATCATGATGATGGTGATCTTGGTGTTCCTGCCGGTGGTAGTAGGGCTGCTAGTTGAGATGATGTCGATTGGGAGGGTATTCAAGAAGATGAGGAGTGAGTTCGTTGGTCTTTCTTCTTTTCTTCTCTTTTTGGTGCTTTATGCCAAAGGGGGAGAAAATTAGAGGGGTCAACAACTTTTCGATGCCATGGATAGGTTCCTGCAGCAGGAGCTTCATGTTCTATCCATTGAGAGTAGTCTTCATAAGGTGAGAGTTTGAGAGTCGCTCTAAACTCTATTTATGTAATAATGCTACCTAAGTACTCTATGTGTATGGGATATGGACATGTATTGATCTATGTTGTATCTTGTCATTTAACTATGCTAGAATGTACCTCTTTATATGTGTTACATACTATGTGGTGCTTGATTTCACCTGTGCTATTACAGCTAGTGCGGCAGTGCTGCACCTAGGCCCGGCAGTGCCGCTCTACGGTAGGGCTACAACTATGGAGCGACAGTGCCGCACCTAGCTGCCACAGCTATCTTGTTGTGCATAAACAATCATTTGCATCACATTTATTTATCTATCACAGTGTGCAAGACCCCATAAGAACATGGATGTAGGGGGAGCCCCATCACTTTCACTAAAATGTGAATCTTGGCTTCTAATGCCAATTCGAGAATTCAATTCTCCATTTACACATTTAGAGGGAGGCTCTACAACCATGGCTCGAAAATCTCAATTGTATTTCATATCTTTTGTACTAATTGGGTTGTCATCAATCACCAAAAAGGGGGGAGATTGAAAGTATAATCAAGCCCTAATTGTGGGTTTTGGTGATAATGACCACACAATTAGAGGACTAATGAGATTTATCGAGAAGACAAGCATGGAATATATAATCGAGGATGTTATACGAAACGGACGTGCCCCCAATTACAAATGTCGATGGCTTCAAACTCAAAGGAGGTTTAATTTCTTTTGTATTTTGACTTTGAGTATAGGAAAAGCCACACTATAAAGGGGGACACAATGCTTGAGCTAACATGTGCTACCAAGTGCTCTATCTTACACCTACATCCTAAGTTACTCAGCCAAGACAGCCAGCACTTCACTCTTACCCTTGCTGTCTTGCTTTGTGCGGTAGTGCCGCACCTTGAGAGAGGCACTGCCGCACTTGAGCCATGGCACTGCCATGACTTAAGTGACCGTTCGGGGCTAGGGGGTATTTATACCTTCCCCTTCCTCTCCAATGTCTCTCTTCTGTCTCTGAACCATTCAATTCGTCCAAGAATAGAAAAGTGCTCATCTCTCTCTCCTCCATTGGTGACCTTGTGCTCCCAAGCTTCTCCATTGATTTCCTCATCAATCCTTAAGAGAAAAAGATGCCAAACTCAATTAGAGAGCATATCCACTGATTCCCAAAGCCTAAAGAGCACTTGGTTCACGTTTTGGCCGACGGTTGTGTTTGTTACTCTTAGAGCTTGGCTCCTAGCCGTCTTTAGCGTCGCCTGTAGAGCTTGCCAACTTGTGTGGCAGCCCTAGGAGGTTTGTAACTATCTCTTGCAACTAATAAACTCACCCCTCATATCAAGAGGCAACTCTCTTGACTTGAGAAAGAGGAAGGGTTGCAAAGCCCTAGCCTTAGTGGCAACCTCAACAACGTGGATTTAGGCAAGCCTTGGTGGTGAGCTGAACCATGGGATAAATCATTGTGTCACCTTGTTCTTGATTTACTTCACTTGCATTTCACATTGTTGTTGAGGTAGATTCTAGGGTTTGTGGCCGATCTACTTGTGTGTGGAGTTCCTACCACTTCTAGCTCTTGATCTGTGAACCTCATATCTATAGGAGGCTAAGGAATTTCTCTGATCTAAGTTTTCATTCACTGTTTTTGAACTGTGACTCGAAGTTGTCTGCAGGTGTGGTAGTGCCGCTGTCCGGCAGTGCCACGAAGTCAGAGCGGTAGTGCCACGGGTGAAATTTGACATGTACTTGAGTTTTGTTTTAAACATGCCTATTCACCCCCCCCCCCGCTAGGCTAACCAGGGATCCTACACTTACACGAGATTCGGCTACTTGGCCTAACTGGTAAACTAGCACGCTAAGCGCTCTATGAACCCGCACACAAAAGTAATGATAACCTTAACTAGGCAATATATATATTCAAAGTAAGCATAGCCATATAGATAGGAATATGATAAATTGATAATAAGTCTTACAAGATGTAGAAGTGAAGATACAAAGCTTTGCCGAGCCTCCAAGACTAGATCTAGAACTTGAGCATGAGCCCAACTCAACCCTCACTCCCGAGCTACTAATCTACTACATTGGAAAGTTCTAGACCTAATCTTCCTGGTGTGTGTTGATCTAAATGAGAGATATGAATTACGGTTTCCAAGATGTCTCCAGGGAGGGGGGTAGGGGATGCTATATATAGGGGGTAGCATCAATTCTGGACCCTCAGATCAAACTAACTTAAAAGAATAGCATAGATGCGATCCCTCAGGCGGTGGAAAACCAACGTACGAAGGAGAGCCTGACATGTGGGGCCCACAGGCTGGCCGACCTAGGGGCTGTCAGTCTCTCGGCTTGATCTTCAGTGGTTTGCCTTCTGGACGATTCTAGATCCTTCCTAAGTTGTTTTTGTCGTGGATAAACATGATTTGATCTGATGATTGGGTCCACCTTGATGGTTTTTTGATTAAATCCTCCTACAAACACAGATTCACCAAAACTTGTGGAATTTATTAGTTGAAACCCTTTGACCTATGTTTGGTGATGGAATTAAGTAAATATGCAGGTTATGTTGATGGTTTATGAATAATGTTAATGACCATCAACAAGCACCCCCACACTTAACCTTTGCTAGTCCCAGAGCAAAGCCAAACTCAGTAATGGATCAGGAGTTGCTACAATGCTTTTCACATCTCAAAAGTACATAGGTGTTCAATCAAGAATTCTCCTCTGGATTAGAATAAACTGATCTGACTTTCAAACTTACCCATATTACCTTTAACCATGGGGCTTCTTAGCCTTCACTTGGGTCTTGAGCAATTGAAAGACAGAATGATCAAGTTAAGCACTATATCTCAAGTTCTTTCCACCATTGTTTTAGAGTTTTTATAAGTTTTCAAAATAAAACTCAGAGATTCCATTGTATGACACTCTTAAGCCTCTCAATATATGTGGTATTTGTGGATCCTCACCAAGGCATAACTTGTTGTGCCTTTTCTCTTCCTACCACTAAGGCATTATGTGGAGTTCATAGGTAGGGAGAAAGCTAGAGCATACTTGTAATGCATATATTGTAAAGTCAAACAATAGATCCAAAGAGAGTTAAGTCATACAATCAAATCAAGATGTGCATGTGTGTAGATATATGAGGTGGATATATGTGGTGGCTAACCTAATTCTACTTTGCTCCTTGAAAACATATCTCTCTTTTGAAACTTGGAAACATTTTTGCAAGAGAACATGGGCTATCTTATTCATCTCTCTGTTTTTTAGGCAGGCATCTAAGTACCCATTGTTTTTCAATATCTCGGACACTTGTCGATTTTTTCCAATTCTTTTCTTTTTTTATTTTTTTTATGAATAACTTTTGCATAGCCTATGCCTCTTCTTTGCAACAAAACTTTTGAGAGATAGCAACAAAAACTTTAGAGCATTTATTTGGTGGATGGAAAAACCTATCAAGCATGTTTTTGTGTTCACTCCCAGTGTAGGAGTAAAACATTTTGGGTGGATCTAAATGAAAGGCATGTTTTTGCGCCTACCTCCAGTGTAGGAGTAGTGCATATTTGGGAGGTGTGTACGTGATCTTGATTTTAAGAGCATGACAAACCTCTCATAAGGGTCAACAAAGCTTGATAAAACTCAATGCAAAACAAGTAGCATATACGTGGAAGTTTTCCTAACCTAAATATATATGACATTGGTAGGAATTTTAGCTTTGTCATATAGGAACTCATTATGATTGATTTTTTTTCAAAAGAAAATACTCTAAAACTTAGTTTCACTTTTGGAACTAGATAAAAATGAGATTAAGTAAATATGCATGTTATGTTGTCGGTTTATGAATGATGTTAACGACCGTAAACAGTTAATAATAAAAATGAGAGAGCAACTCTAACAGCTTGGCTAAAATTAGTAGCCAAATTCCATTGTTTAGCCATTTTATAAAATAGAAAAACTCCTAAAAAAGAATAGGTCCACATCAGCCTTCTATTTTACAAAGACAAAAAGTGAGTGTTCGTGGTTGGATTTCTATGGCCACAAAAAATCAAGGGATAGCCAGCTTCCTATTTTACTATATCAGATAACATATCTATTGGAGCCTACTTTTTGCTATACAAATTCTAAAAAAGCCTTCACAATAAGAATAGCCAAAACGTTGGAGTTGCTCTTAGAGAAGTGGGTCATATGTTAGCGCCCCTATCCTGTGTGTGTTTTTCTTCCATGTTTTACAATAAATTTTGAAATATTATTAAATTTGACTTGATGGGACTTGTGAGAAAAAATGAGCATAGGGATTTAAATCATGCTAGATTGAATTACACTATGATCACAGTGATCTGTAGCAGACCGGGATTTCCAAACTAGAAATTATGATCCTTTTGCCCCTCTGTGATAGTCTCAGGATACCTTAGCTATCACGGGCAACCATATTACAGATGATTACAGAGTCATACAACATCAGAGTGCACAAATAAATATATTATAATATTTTGGTTACAACTAACAACAAACAAAATACTGTTATTCTATCGTGGAAGCGAAGCTTGGCAATCTCCCATCCAAAGGCATCCTTGGGTGTAGAACAAAACCAACTACCAATCTCAACATCACTACAAGTCAACAAATCTACACACCGCTTGATGTGTGCAGGCCATGGTCAGCATCGATGAGCTTTAGTGGAAAATAGAAAATAAAGGGATTTGGCGATCCTAATAGTTTGGCTATGGTTTGCATCCTTAGCATATGCAGAAAGCATCAAAAGTAGTAATAAATCTTCTCAAATCCCAAACCATAATCTCATTCTCACCATCCACTTATCATCATCACAAGTCACCACTCATCATCCCTCACAACGCCCTTAGTCTCTCAGTCTAGTCAACGAGGCGGCCTCCGCACGCCCCTCGACTAATCGGCCTCAAGCCATACCTTAGCTTCAGGGGGAGAAAAGCAAAGCACAAGGGAAGCTAGTGAGATGAACCCTACACACAGGTAAGTGGTCATATCCGAGATCACGGCTATACGTATAGATTATTAACCTCTGTAGAGAGTACACTGTTACTTCACATGAACACCATCGATGAATCACCATCAGCGATGAACACCGCCACCACATACTAGGCCGACTAACCCCAGTCCTGTCCACTAGCCAGAGCGAAGATATATAGATGCCACTATATAAGCTGGGGTCGTGTCGTCGAGGTATCATGGAGTAGTCTCCGTCCCCTTGACACTAATTGCATAGGGCCACCGACCGCGTGCCTACTCACTCCCACAGAGACTGATGGTTGCCTACACTACTAGGGCAATGGGTCGTACCCATTTAGGCATGTGGTGTGTACGGAAGTATCCCATGATTTATGGTTGCAACTTACGTTAGTCCTTAGGTTGGCCAGAGTGAGCACCTTCCATCAAACTGTGTGCCCTTAGAGCACTAGACTCACCCCATAGAGGTGATCTATCCATCCACAAACTCCTCATCCCAATGTCCCTTGAGGACCATTGTCCATCTAGGACTCTGTGTTTCCACCATAGGAACTACCCTTGGTGCACTCCGTCCACCATAGCAACCTGTCACTCTAGCCAATATCTCCAAGAATCAAGTCAAGGGCAAGGAAAAATCTCCAAAAGTCCTCACATCACCACCACCCACTCGGGATTCACCGCTCCCATCACGTATCAACCAATACCTCATGGGGGTTCCTCATGGCTAAACCCCCAACCACCATCCACAACATCCAAACATCAATCACACATCACAGAACAAGGAATATATGTAATTATGATGGAGTAAATGCAAGCAAGCAGACAGACATATATAAGTGTGAGCGTGGAGCTGGGTAATCAGGGTGAAGTGGTTTCAATCAAGGCAATCAAGGATCAGGCAATAGCATGCATCACATATTCTAGCAAAGGAATAAATGTAAAGGGCTAGCAGTTCTACTTTGCAATGCCTAATGGGATTCTCTAAGTAAAAGGTGCTGCCATGACACCTGCGATGTCGAGGTAGTAGTGGTGCACGTCTTTGTCAGTCGGTGTAGTTGATCGGTGTGGGCCTCCACCTTTAGGGTCAACTCCACTCCATGGTAACTCTAGAGCTAACGTATGTCCAATCGATAACCCTATAAACTATGGATTATCACAAAGAGCCAAAAGAACGAAGAAGAACCAAATTCACTCATACATGGTTGTGAACCTATGGCTTCAACCTAAGCTTTGGTGGGCGCAAGGTGGCTTCGGGTCTAGGTTAGGTGCCATGGTGAGACTAGGTTTGGCATGGGCACATGGTTAACAGGCCCCTTAAGTTGGCATTAGGTTCCTAGGGCTACAGGGGTCATTGGACTGCTGAAGTTATGCTAAGCTGGGATTGGGTAAAAGTGAGGCTGTCAAATGGAGGTCTATCTATGCCAGGGGTGAGGATTAGGTTGGTCTTGGCATTAACACATTCGAATGCCAAGGTAGGTTGCACGGGTTGTAGGTTAGGACTCTACTCGATCGTGTTGTGGTCGAGTCATGGGGGCGCACATGATCAACTTAGCTCCAACAACGGGATAGCCAAGGCCATAGGTGCTCGGATGATGTGATGAGACTAGCAAAGGCCCTCAGGCCTGGCTTGGCTCAGCTCGAGTTGAGTGAGCACGGTCATGCTTGGTGTGGATAGGTGGGCTTCACACCTTATGGCTGCTACGCTTGGCTTTAGGCTACTAGCGATGCAGGAGTGCCCAAAAGCTTGGTAGGCTAAGTTGTTGTTGTGCTAGGGCAATGGCAGCGCATGGTCTTGGTGGCTTGAGTCCGCTGTGTAGGTGCGAATGACAGCGTCCATGTGTTGCTTGATGTGCGTCCAAGTGGTTAGGGTCCAACGACCAAGCACCCAAAGGGCTTCCGATGTCGGGCAAGGAAATCTTGGCATGCTTGACATGGGGGCAGCATGACATGGTGTCCGTGCATGGCGTGCATAGTAGTTCAATGTGTGGTGGTCAAGAGTTCATGGGCTCGCCTCATTCCATGTAGCGACGATAGTGGACAAGGCAAAGGGTGGTGACTTAGGTTAGGATCCAGAGGTAGCGTAGGGACAGGGGCCTAGGGTATTGGTCTCGCCGTAGGGCTTGACTAAACTCAAAAGGTGGGTTGGTCCTTCTCGTAGTGCCTTGCCATTGCCAATTCATGGTGAGTGAGGTTTGGGCTCAAACCATAAGTGATGAGGAGGGCCACATAGTGTCTATGGAGTGCTTGACAAAATGTCGAGGCATCCGTGCATGTAATGTGGCACCTTTGGGTGCGCGACAATTGCAAGCCAAGGTCTTGGCTAAAACACGCATGTCCATGATAGTACACGTGGTGTGCGTGTATGGTTCGAGCAGAGTCAAGACATGCTCGTATGCCTCCTAGGTGGGAGGGAGAGGGTCGGCTTAATATAGGTTAGCTGTAACACCCTAAAAATTCATTTACAATTTAGTAATTAAATTTGAGCATTTAATTAATTTTTGTGCATTTTAACCTAGGTTAAATAATAATTTTTGGCTAATTAAAATTAACTATAAGGTTTAGAAACATGTTTGTTGCATTCATGCCAAGCATACTATTTTTGGTTGAGTGTAGGGCTAGGTTGTTTGACGTTTAATTCAAATTTCATTTGAATTTGATCAACTTTCAAAGCTCTGAAAATAGAAAAGGATTTTCTTTTTTTAAAACTTTCTTCCTTTCTCCATTTAGCCCAAGCACCATAGCCAGGCCAGGCCTTTTTCTTCTTTTTCTTGGCACCTAGAATTGGCCTTGGGCCATTAGCAGCCCACTCCCAGACTCCCCCTCTCCTTTCCCTTTCTCATTAGTGCGGCCCAGCTTGGCATCCAGCGCCCCAACCCATACCGCAGCCACGACTTGTTAGTACGACTAGTGAAGGGTTATGTAGTGAAACCGTGTCGGTCGGAGAAGGATCACGAGCGGAGGTCCGGCGTATCCCCGGTCGAAAAAGGAGGTCGGAGTCGGACTGTGTCCCCACCTTGGCCAGGCCTTCTGGTCGGAGACCGGATCGTTCTCCTGGCCGGTCGTTAGGTAACTGGGAAGGCCCAGGAGGCGTGCATTGTCACTACGCCGTCTACTAGGCCAAGTTTTTGCTGGGAAGCAGGTCCATTGGGGACCCCGGGTTTATGAACCCGACAGGAGCCCCCGAGCCCTTTTGGGACTTCTGTGAAGTCATGAAGGGGTTGTTTATACTCGTTTTACGAGAGCACCCAGTGGGTGTAAGTTCATGGGTCACCGTCGAACAAGATGGAGTGTCAACCCAGGCATCGGGCGCGGCCAAGGGGTCAGGCAAGATGGAGTCGCTAACCCAAGTGTCGGGCACGGCCGAGGGGCCGGGCGAGGCAGAGTTGCCAACCCAAGTGTCGGCGCAGCGGAGCATGGCCGAGGGGTCGAGCGAGATGGAGTCGCCAACCCAAGTGTCGGCATGGCAGAGCACGGCCAAGGGGTCGGGCGAGATGGAGTCGCCAACCCAAGTGTTGGCATGGTGGAGTGGGGCCAAGGGGTTGGTCTAGTTTCATGCATCACCCCGTCCATGGTTTTCGCAACCGGAGGGGTTGAGCTAACATCGCTTGCCTCGATGGCTCGAGTGACGTGCTCGGTGAGCTAAATAACAGGTACGTTCGAGTGGAATCCGGTTCCGTCATTCATAACGGGGTCGACATAGCCCTTATGTGGCATTCCACTACTCCTTAACCCACCTCTCGGCAGATGCCTGAGCTGTTCTGGAGACCGACTCAGGTGGCCTGCTGGCCTCCCCTCGATGGAGATTCTATGGGCATGGCTCGAGGTTAGGATCGAACGAGAAGGTCGAGATGACCCTGTCCGCTTCAGAGCAGATCGGGTAAGGGCCGCTCAGGCTCATCTACGCTTTTCTCCCCTGGCTCTATTTGACGTGAGGTGGCCTCGAGCCCTTCATGGGCTGGCCTTCGAACCCCGGTCGGTCGTCGCTCATATCAAATGAGGCGACTACCGCTTCATGACACAACACGAAGCGTTGTGATGCAACAATTGCATATGCAATGCTTGGATGTATGGGATGAATGTATGGATGAATGCACGCATGAAAATGGATGAATGAATGATCATGCACCAGAAAACAAAAAGGGTTTTTTGGTAAAGTTACCTCGATGGCTCGAGTGATGGGTTCGGGGAGCTCTTTATCGGATATGTCCGAATCGAACCCAGGCCTGTTGTTCGTGACGGAGTTGGCATAGCCCATATGGGGCATCCCACTGCTCCTTACCTGTCCCTCGGCAGCCGCCCAAGCCATCCGATTAACTCGGGTGACCCATTGGTCTCTCCTCGATGGAGATCCTGTTGGTAGGCCCTTCCAAACCCTACCTAGCAAGGAGGAGGGTCGTTTGCATGCGGTTGCGCCTTGTTTCCTGTGCCCAAGTTGTGGTAGTGGTGGCCCCTACCCAGGCCATGTCTCATTAACCAGGCGACGTTTCTTTGGGCAGGGCGTGTCCCATCTGCTAGGACGCGTCCCACCGCACGCCTCCCCATATTAAATAGGGGGAAGAGAGAGGGTTTTCCTCCCATTCCTTTGCCTTTCTCCAACTGCTGCCTCTTCTCCTTCTTCCTTTTCACCAAGCCCGTTCATGTGCCGTGGTGATTTGTAGGAGAGAGGGTAAAGTGGGGGAGAGGAGAATTTACAGATCTGTTTGTGAATCCAAAGCGTGATGTCGAACTAGAGGCCATCCAACATGGATGAGGAGGTGCTGGCCACCTTCACCAAGAATGGGCTGCTCCCATCGAAGGAGGTGGTGCATTGGAAGGCTCATGCGCTAGGAGAAGTTGTTCCACAACCTCGAGCCGACGAGGTTGTCTCCTTCCTCGCTTTCCATGAGCGCGGGCTTGGGTACCCCACGCACTGGTTCTTGCGTGGGCTCCTCAATGAGTGGGGCCTAGAGCTGCAGCACCTCAACCCAACTCGGGTGCTACACATCGCTGGCTTCATCACCATCTATGAGGCCTTCCTTAGGATGCAGCCACATGTGGACCTCTTTCGGTGGATCTTTAGCGGGCGAGCCCTATCCGAGGGGAAGTCGCCTAGAATCACGCCGGTTGGGGGTTTCACATTGCAGAATAAGCCAAAGCCATCGAGCCCCTACCCTGCATACTCCCCCTATGACTCCAATTGAGGGTGGCATGGTGAGTGGTTCTACATTAGGAACCCAGTGGAGGCGTAGTTCCCATCATTCACCGAAAGAAGGCTAGAGAGGAGGGGAAGTTGGTCGTGGGGTCCTGCCGATCGGTAGAACAAGTTGGAGGTTATCGAGGCGGAGCTTCAGAAGCTTATGCAGCATGGCCTCGATGGGTTGTGGGTCTTCACACCTTCTTCCGTCATAGGGTCACCCCGTTGGAGGAAAGAACACGATCGATGTGGGAATACATCGGCTCGATGGATTTCGACCGTGCATCGCCGGAGGAGTTGCCAAAGGACAAACTCTAGAGTCAACTTGATCGGGTGCTGCAACTGAGGGATAAAGACTCCCTTGAAGGGACGCCCGGACCTCTGCACGCAGCGAAGCTATCCAATCTAGTATGCCCCCTTTTTCCGTGACCATATCCTCCTTGTTTTGATGTTTTTGATTGATTTCAAGTCGTCCATTTAGAAGAGGCTCTCGGGCTATAAATCATGGCCGCATCTTCTGAGGGGGCTAGAAGGCGTAGCTCAGCAAGCTACCTAGAAGGAGGTGGCGCTTGCCATGAAGAAGAAGAGAGCTGAGAAGGCCCGGAGGAGATTCAAAAAGGAGAAGGAAATCAGACGGCGGGTCTGGGGGGGTGAGAGCCGGAGCGATGTGGAGGCAGAGCTCGAGTCAGAGGAGACCACAGAGATGGGTGGTGACGCAAGTGTCTCCAAGGACGAAGGATACAGGGGCACTGTCATGACCTCAGGTGAGCACCATGAGCCTACGACCACATCCTTCGGCAGCGGATGTGAATGGAGATGCGTGGTGACATTCCTGAGTCAAGGAAGCACGCCGTGAGCAAAGACATCACCGTCGAACAAGAGGCGAAGCAGGCATGGTCGCCGCACCCTTCGGAGGCGTCATTGGCTCCCCACCCAGTACTCTAAGTGTGGTAGAGCACACCAGCCAGTCAGAGGAACATGTTCGTTCCCCTGCATCTTTGGGGTTGGCGTGTGTGCATGACCCCCAATAGAGGGATGTTCCTCCAGTGGCTCCGGTAGTTCTGCCACAAGCTAGCGGTCGTGACCATTCATGGGTCAACCGGGGACTAGCCGGGTCGGCTCCTGCCTTGATCGATATGAGGGGGCGTGGGTTGCGACCTACGGGCGGTCCTCATCCGGTCGGCCCACTATCAGCTGGTCAGGGCTTTAGGGCTCTGCTGCTTTCATCTAGGTAAGCCTTCATGCTCCCTCCTGTTCTCATAGTAGATCTTTTTTAGTGTGACTAACCCGTGCTTGTTTGCTAGTAACTAGGGGTTGGTGGGACTAGGAGTGTCCCCACCTCCCATGTGAGAAGAGTGGAGACCTAGCCTACAGCAGGTCACGACGAGCGGTGGAGGAAGCAGGCTGGCGGCAGCGCGACCTTCCTTGCTGGGGGTTGCGTCTTCCTGGCCAGTTGCGAGCACGGCGGTAGCGATGATGGTGGCGATCCAAGTGGTGACGGTAGAGGTTGGGTCAGAGGTCACCCTTGTGATCCCTCCCTCAATAGCTGCGGAGGAGGAGAGGAGGGAAACTAGGCTCCCTGCCTCTCTCGGTGGAGGAGCGCATGGTTCACCCTCCTGGTCAAAGCTGGAGGGGTCGGGAGGAGACGCGGCCAGGCCAGAGGTAGAACATCTATCAGCGAGCCATGGAGTCCAGGTGGTGGAGATCCCTTGCTCTAGTGAGGCAGACACTGGGGTGGAGCCGCTAGCTATCCTACGATGATCCGGTCATCGCATGACACTACGATGGCATGATATTCCAACAGGTCAGGGGCAACCCATGAGCTGGTGTGGCCTTGCCCCGGTGAGCCAGGAAAGGCCCGGTTCATCCTTCATGATGAGGAGGAGGCGAAGCTCTAACATCTGCTCAGGGAGAGAGGACTATCGATGGAGTCCGATCTCGCCCTTACCAAGGCGAGGCTCAAGGAGGCCTTAGAGAGAGTTGAGCTCATCCATCAGGCGGTGACAGTTGACCTACCACGTGTTGTAGAGGTAAGTTCTCTGTGTTTTTGGTGTTGTCCTTGACTTCTTAGCCTTTCAATGGTTGTCTCTGTATGCCTGCTTCTTGTCTCCCAGGATCTAGAGGTGATGTCAATCCGTAAGTCCCGATTTCTTCGGGAGGAGCACGGTCGGATGGGGCAGGAAGCAACAACATCGCAGCGGGTCGATGAGGTTAGGCACTAGCTGGAGTCCACCCGCCGTGAGTCCCAAGACCTGGCGGCCGAGGCGACGAGAGCACGGGTGGCTGAACAACATGCGGTCGAGTGGACGACTGCTTCCGAGTGGGAACTTGATGCGGTGAAGGTCCACTTGGCGGAGACCAAGGCGGCGCTTTAGAAGTCCTTAGAGGCTCTGGAGGTGGAGCGGAAGGCCCAGTCGGATGCTGAACAAGAAGTGGTCACGCTCCGAGGGCTGGTGGTTCGGGGCGGAGGAGTCAAACGCCTGACTGCTCGAGAAGGTGACCCAGCAAGAGGAAGGGCTCTCCATTCTTGAGAGCGCCCATCTTGGTATGGATCTATTCTGCCTTTGGTAAATGCCTTGATTTTCTCTCTCCTTTGCTTTTGAATTTGTCGCCTTTTTCCAGAACTAGGTGGAAAAATCAGCTCTCTAGAGCAAGAGCTGGAGACGGCCAAAGCAGCGGTCGGTTGGGGCACGGAGGCGCTAGCCAAGTCCCTTGAGGAGCGACATGCTCTCGAGGGAGAGCTCAACTAGATTCATAACGTCACTCAGGTGGTCGTCTCCGAGGTGTTCGAGCTAGGACCGAGCACCAGTACGCCCATCATCTAGCTGGCGGAGGTCCTGAACGAAGTTCGGGCGCTCATGTCCGATGGCATGTTCTACGGGATGTCGGGGGTGTTGACCTCAGTGGCAACCCATCACCCAATCTAGACTTCATGGCCATCTATAGAGGATATGCCGATGGGTGGAGCGTGTAACACCCCAGGTGTTTGGCCTCCACATTTGCACTGCATTTCATGAACGTGAGCATCATGCATCCATTCGTGAACTTATATCACATGAAACATGATTTCGAAACATTGCAACATGTTGTATATTGCATGTGTGTTGTTTCTTTTATGAAATGTAAAGTGTGCAACACTCAAGTGCAACATGTGTAACTCACTTTAGTGAAACATGGTTAGTAGTACTATGCAACACACTCATGAAACATGTGAAACATGACTATGAAACAAGTGTAACAATTCCTGTGTTTTTCATTTGTTTCAGTACATACCATGCTTGATTCTTGTGTGACCAATGTGGGTTGTGGCTAATTATTCTCCTAAGAACCCTAGTTATACTTAGAATGTCATTTGGAACATTGTTCATGTTGATCATTTTGCCTAATTAGGTTTCCAAGTCATGGTTTGACCAATTTAGACCCCTAGAGCTCCTGAGTTTGACTGTTTAAAAAGTGTAGCTTAGGATGTTTGCATGTCTAAGCAACCTAAAACAAAGTTGTAGCAAATTTTATAAGGAACAAACTTTGTTTAGAAGCCAAGTCATGAAAATGTGCACAACATGTTCAAAAAGGATCCACAAGTCAGCATTAAAGGTGGATTCAACATTTGAAAAATTTTCTAAGTGTTGGAACTGCTTTTCAGTTTCATGTACCCAACTTATGCACCTTGTAGCTCCCAAACAAAGCCAAACCAGCTCGAGCTCCAATTGTAAAAGTTGTAGTTCACATGTAGATGTTCAACTTTGTCAATTACACCTTGAGCTATATCATCACGGATTAGGAGATAATCGGTGTCAAAATTCGCTTGTCAGTCGGACTCGATGAACACTGAAACGAAATGTTCAGATCGGTCATGGCCGACCGGCAACAGAGATCGTCTGCCTCGTGGCGCCGCGCATCGCCGTTGCGCTGCCTGCTCAGGCCACGTCAGGTCTCGGTGCTCCACATCACACCCGCGCTCACCCCGGCTGCGACCCTGCTCCATTCGCTCCACCCACGCGCGTCTGAGCTGCTGAGAAGCCACTGTCGTCGCCTGTTGCTCCGCTGAGGTCGCGCGCGCTCACCGCCGCGTCTCGCCCAGCACCATCTCGCTCAGTGCTCCGCTAGCATCCCATGAATCTCGTCTACGTCTTCTCTGAGTCGTACGAACCCTAGGTAAGCAGCATTGCCGGCTCCACGCACCGCCGCGCCATGGCCGCCATGGCCGCGCCGGTGACCTCACCGTGGCCAGCACAACACCGTTCCCCTCCTCCTTTCTTAGCTCTCGCTTAGTCTTCTCCATCACGTGTAGATGCTCGGATGTAGATGCTACCACCAATGCCGGTCCAGCCGCGCCGGGACACGGCCGAGCGCCGCCATGCGCCATGGTCGAGCCGCCGAGCTCCGTGGCCGGAGTACTTAAGGACCGCTAGAGCTTAGGGTTTGTAGATCAATCGACGCGGGGTAGCTTGGGGAGCACGCCGGTGTTGTTAGTTTCGCCGGAGGAGCCGCCGTCGACGAGCTTCGCCGTGTGCCGCGCCGTCGTCGCTGTCTCCCCTATTTTCCTCTCGCTAACCTATGGGGTCGTCTGACCCGAGGGCCCCGCTTGTCAGTGACTGAGTTTGAGAAGATAGTTCAAAAATTCTAGTTTTTAGTGTTGTTTTGTAAATTTTGTAACTCCAAATTGGTAGATCCAAATTGAGTACTTCCAATTTTGTTAGACTCACAGTGAGGTCTAGTATTTAAGAAAAATAAGACATGAACACTTATAGTGGAAAATTTGGATGAATTAAATAGGAACTTGAAAAGTGTTTTTGAATGCATGCAAACTTGTTTAAATCATATCTGGAGTTTCTGTGATCCAAAAATTATGAAATTTTGTGGGTAAGCTAGTCTTGTATACTAGAAGCTCTGGTTAGAATTTGAGAGTCATTGCATGTGTAGTTTTTGAGTTATAGATTTTCCTTTTATCATTGGTGGATACTTGAGTGAATTTTTGTAAATTATCTAGGAATCCTATGGCCATGAAACTTGGTAGGTAGTATCTTAGTACCATAAAGATGCTAGGAAAAATATGAAATCTGTTGCTTGACACTTTTCACTAAGGTTTCCTAATTATGCCCTTTTAAGCCATTCTGTCTTACCATTTTTGTGTAGGTTGTTATACTTACTAAAATGGTGTGAAATTTTTATGGTAATCTACTTAGGGCATGTAGTGTCTACTGTAATTTTTGTAGAATTAATGGTGGAGTTTTCGTATATGTTTACTATTTCCTCTAATTAATTAAATAAATTAAGAAAGGTATTAAAAGAAATGTTTTGGGGATGAACACCCTACTTTCTGGCGTTCTTGTGATATGTGTGATATGTGAGTAAAGTTGGTTTTGTCCAATTAAGTGGTTATATCATAAGTTAATAATTATTTGTTTGCATTATGTCCCTCTGGACAGATCTAGGGACTTTGGAAAGTTCGCCATGATATTTTGATTTGCTGTGAATGGGATGAATACAAAAGTTGTAGATAATTTATGTATCTAGCTCCTGTCAAAATTTGAGGGCATTTGGCCTAGTAGTTTAGAAACTACAGCTGTTTAAAGTTAGGTTCCAGTTTTGCTTACTCTCTGCCTTATGAGGACAGAGTTCTGTTGATTTATGAATTCGACTTGGTAAAGTGTTGAATCATGCTTTGAGGTCTGAAAATTAATTGTAGACAATTTAATAAGCTTTCCATATTGTCTTGTTGCAAGTCATTTGGATTTGTAAATCTCCAGTTATGGCTAGTTTACTGTACCGCTACATAGTCTTCATTTTGCTGGAATACAAATGCTTGAGTGTATGCTTGATGCAATGTTCTCGTTGATTGTTTAGGGGTTAGCCTAACTTGAGAATATGCTTAGGTGCAGGTGCTAGGTCATTAACTGAAGATGAGCAATTATACATTAGGTTGTATAAACTTGGTAAGTAAAGTGATTTGAATAGGGCTTAAGTTGGAATATGCAAACTACAGCGAACATATGCATTCCCCGAGCATCCCTGACATTCATTCATGTGCATCCATGATATTTATCTTGCGCATTCATGCAATAGGTGTGCCGGAGGGAGTGACGTTGCTGGAGTTCGAGGGAGCCAACCAGGAGGAGGAACCCGAGGTGCAGGAAGCCGACGAAGCAGTCACCGCGGAGGAATTGCCCGAGTGCCCTGACCACCAGCCTTCCTCGTTCCTGAAAGGCAAGCCCCGGAGCATATTAAGCCTCCCATGTTTTTACAAATACATTGAGTATCTTTTATTGTTGATGATGCATTAAGTATAGGAATTGGTTGGAACCAATTGCTGCATTATATATCCTTCCTTGTCCAAATATCGCACTGGAATCCTATTTAAGTTCAGAAACGGGTTAAATGCTTAGCCATGCTTAGTGCGGTAGAAGTTAGGTGATTTCCTGTCACCTGTGAGCTTTAGAATGAGGTGGATCACGGTTGGCTATATTTGCTATCGTGGAAAAGAACCATGTGAATAATGAATTAAGACCGGGCGGGGTCTTGTGTAGGTTTGAACATAGTGACTCCGTCTGAGTCGTTTAAGGACCGATACGCTGTACGTCCTCATGTCATGTTGAACGCAGCCTAACACTTAGCTGGCCGGATAAGTTGTTCCGACCGCGAAGCCTAGTAGCTCGACTCAGGCCGGGGACGCGAGCAGTGGCGGCATTCTGGAGGTAGTAAGGATGTGCGGAGAGCCATTGGCATAAGTCCAAGGCGGGTTAGAGTCCCGAACAACCTTGGCGGAGTGGTTCTCTGAGAATGTCGATCTGATCGGACTCGTGACTCTTGAATCGTACCAAAGGTGACTTGTTTGCGACTCCGACGGGGGAAGCAGGGTTTGTGTTTAGGAATGCCCCTCCAGCTGGATAGGATTCGATTCGAATCGCCGTCTCTCCCGGATAGTGAGAACTTGACTGAGCAGCGGCAACGTAGATTCAATTAATTTAACGATATGGTTAAATGGATGATGATGATAAGGTTGCCACAATGAATACCTGATATGGTTATTAATGTTTGCACCCTAATAAAATGATTGCTTAGTATAGGTGCTAATATAGATGATAGGTTAATGGCTAAAAAGTCACTGCTAGTTCAGGCTAAGAATTGATCATTATTACTTATGCTTTTCTGCAAAAAGAAAGTGTCAGCCAGATCCACTACATTAAGCTATGCATAATCCTTGGTGTCATTTATTTTGGTTTTCGACGGGTAAGTCTAGCTGAGTACATTCCCGTACTCAGGGTTTATTCCCTCTTGTTGCAGATGACCTTCTATATCAGGGTTTCTGTAAGTATTGTCTCCACCCGGCGGGTGATGAAGACTAGATCATGGGCATGATCTTTGTTCTCTTATCTGAATGCTTTTGCGGGCTGTGATCAGCGAACTAGTATGTGTATTTGAACTCGGGTGTGTAAGTTAAACTATTTGCTTCCGCATGTTTTACAAGACTTGTTTTGTAATAACGATGACTCTGTGATGATGTAATCTATTTGCGAACGTCTGCGAAATGTTGTAACGTACGATATGTTATGTTGAATTACTGTGATCTTGGTTGTATGCAAGTTGGTTTGAAATCCTTTGAGATTTCAGTTGACTACCGGGTTTATATGGGCTCAAGTTCCAGAATTTGATCGTTTCGGCGATTGTTTTTGTACTTGTGCTCTTATAAATTCGTCGGCTCTATGACAGAGCATAGATGAAATCCATGCACTAGGGGAGAGCTTGGTGCCATACGCACAGATGGTCGCCCATCAGGTCAGCGCGCAGTGGGCGATGGAGGCTCGTCGTTCGAGCATGGCTGAAGACACGCGCCGAGAAGATGTCGTCCTGCATGTATAAGGAGTGGAGACTAGGTTGGAGGTGAGCGTCGTCCCGCTCCCAACAGAGCCAAATGTCGATCCGACCGGGAGCGAGTTGCCTTCATCCTCATCGACCGTGCTGTTAGCCGATGCCGCCGGGTGGCCATAATATAGTTTAGAGTAGAAAAAGTCAATAGATGTAAATGAATGAGTTCATGGGGAAGCCCCCATGTGAACAGTTTTACACTTGTGACTATTTTAAGTTTGTTTTTGTGATGAAATCACTCGTGAGGGGTAGCTTGTCCCATCCGCCCTTATTTTTACCCTAGCGTAGCTTTGTTTCTTGTCCTTTCTTTTTCGCACCTGCCTGTTAACCCATAGGCTGCAACCTTAAGAACTCGGGCGTGGTCCGCTAGGCTCAGCTGCTCGTAACCGTAGGTCGTCGCGGGGTGTGAACGGTCAGGAGCTTAAAACATAAGTTACGTAGGGTAGTCAAAGGAACAGAATGCCCTTTCGTTTGGGTGAAAAAGTATTACTATATAATAGTAAAGAAGGAGGTTGGTATCACACCCTCGTGGAGCCCCCGAGTGACCTAGGCCAAGAGCGCTCAGGCTGTGGTGCTGTAGGAGCAAATGTTGAATGGACAGAAAATGGTAAGACCGAGCTTTAGGGGAAGATACGACGTAACTGTTCGATGTTCCATGTGTTGGTGAGAACATTGCCGATGTCATCCTTTAGCCGGTACGCACCCACTTGGATCACCTCGGTCACTGTGTAGGGTCCTTCCCATGGTGGAGAGAATTTGTGTTTCTCTTTGGTTGACTGGGTTCTCCGGAGCACGAGATCACCGACCTCGAGGATCCTTCCCCTGATTTTTCTTTCATGGTACCTACGGAGAGTTTGCTGGTAGCGAGCAGAGCGGATGACGGTTGTCTCATGAGCCTCCTCGAGCAGGTCGACTGCGTCCTGCTGAGCCTTCGTGGCTCGGTCTGGGTCAAAAGCCTTCACTCTTGGGGAGCCATGATCGAGGTCAGAGGGCAACACTGCTTCAGCTCCATAGGCTAGGAAGAAAGGTGTGAACCCTGTGGATCGGTTCGGGGTCGTTCTTGTGGCAGAACCTCCTAAGAAATCGGGCCCACGTGCACCTATCGATGTCTTGTCAAACCTCAGATAGCGTACACAAGTTCCCAACAACTTAACAGATCTGTCGGGTGTCCTTAGGAAACCCGAATCATCCACGAATCTTTTCCAAACAGGATCCCAATCACAGTCATTGCAGATTACAACAGTTTTCAATATACATACCAGAGGTTATAAAGCGGAAGACTTAAATTTTGATATTACAAACCAGTGGTTTCAAACTTACAAAAACCATAAGTGTCATACAACCATAGTAGCGGGATAATATTACATTAACATTATTTATTTCACACAAACTAGTGCCTTGTCCAAAGGCCATTCATCATTCCTCATCGTCATCGACTTCAAACACTGACATGCAGCAGGGACCAAAACAAGCCTGCGCATGCGACTCACCTGCAACAAGGGTTAACAAACCCTGAGTACAAAAGTACTCAAAAAGACTGACCCGACCAAAAAGGGTAAAGGTCTTAGGGATGCAGGTGTTGGGTCAAGGTAAGGATGTAGAAAGATTCAAAAGTTCTTTGCCAAAAGCTTACTATTCTTGATCTTAATTTCAAGTTTTACCCCTAAGTACTTTAGTTCAATATCTCAAACTAAGTGTTCGTATCCCATGTTCCAATCCTTCTCATTCCATTCCTTTTCTCAAGTTTTAGTAATTCACCAGTCCTACATTGCTTCTGTAATGAATCGAGTCTCCATATCCGAGGAGCACCGGCAATTCGAATTGATTCAAGTCCCAGCTGGGGATTCCTTATCACACGACATATGTAGAACTTAATCTTGCATATATCAACCTCGCTACCAAATCCTCCCGTACTAAGCCGTCTCCATGCCACCCGAGAGCACAACACACCTCAAATCCGGCCACATTCAAGCCATGAGGGTACACGCTACTCCCGCCATCTCACCACTCCCAGTGCGTGGGCATTTGTCTTAGTATCGGATTAGCCGAAGTAGGCTTACCGGAGTATGTGACCAGTACTACAAAGTGTCTCGTTCAAAAGATCCACAATGAGTGGCCTTTAAGCGACATAGTCGGCAACATTACCCAACATTCAAGATAAGCCACCCGACTAGTCTCTAGTTCATTCTATCTTCTTTCTTTCTTTCTTTCTTTGGCCAGTATGCCATCTTTGATTGTATCGAAACTTTTACTTTGAAAGCCTACCATAAAGCATACTAAGCATTCTATGCCTTTGTAAATGAAATCATCTTCAAGGATGGTAAACAATCAACAAGGTAGGCAATGCATCAAGTAGGTAACATTTGAATAAATCAACTTAATGCAATAAGTAACATAGGTGATAAACTTTTCAAAGTAAACAAGGTAATGGTTTAATGCATAAACCGGGGCTTGCCTTCGTTGATGATCTCAGGTTCTGGATCAGCACCACTATTATCGAATCCCGTGACAACCGAGGATTCTTCGAACTTGCTCAACTAGAATCGGTTCACTCTCGGATTCTACACGAAATAATAGCATATGCTTCAACATGATGATAATGTAAACATGATGCTTTCGTGGTGCATGAAATATAACAACACCTTGAATGCAACTTTCCTTCACGGTACAGTTACAAGCCAAACTAACCAAACCATATTCGTAACGAATGTGACCACATCAGCACCGACCACTTCGGCGAGCTCTCCGACCACTTCGGCGAACTCTCCGACCACTACGGTGAACTCTCCGACCACTACGGTGAATTCTCCGACCACTACAGTGAACTCTGCGACCACTACGGTGAACTCTCCGACCACTACGGTGAATTCTCCGACCACTACTCTTGAAACCCTACTGGTCACAAAACATGATCAAAACAAGATCAAACACTAATCAAACACTTAGGGTTTGCTTTTATTTATTTTTGAATCAATTTGGAAATAAGCCCAAAATAAACTTGTCCCAAATGACCTCAAAATTTTATGTAAGCTTCCTCATGACAAATTAGTGTACCAAAACAAATTTCCAAAGATTCAGCACTATTCAAAATCAAAAGATATAAAATTTCACTGTTCTTCTCCTTCCTTCTCCGACATTAACCCCCACCGCCGCTGACCCATACATGTCACGGCGGCGCTGCCATCACTGGCCGGCCCCAAAATGCGCCGACGATGACGCTCCGGCAAGGCAGACCTCACCCAAATAATCTACACACCCCTACGAACTTATCCCTATCCTTGGAATAACAGAAGGTGCACCGGAGAAGACTCCACACCGGCCATGGCGGCTTGAGCACGTTGGCTCACGACGTAACCCCGGCAAGAATGCGGTAGAGTCAAAAGTGAAGTGCACATCACGTTCAGTAGCTCACCACGGTCACGCCGGTGGACTTGGTGAAGGCGGAGACGGTCTGGAATGGCCTGGCCACATCGAGGCGATGGTGGCGGAGCTTCGGCCGGGCTCAGGGAAGAAGTTGTTGCGCCGGGCGACTCCAGCCAACTCAAGCGGCGTGAGCAGGTCGTAGAGAAGCGCAAAACTGAGGCGATCGCTTTGGCATAACTGGGCATGACGGAGGCTGCTCGACAGTGGCAAATTTTGCGAGCGCAGTGAGGTCGTCGGCGGCGAGCAGAGGCAGGAAAAGAGGAGAGGGATGACGACGGTACGACTATTTATAGCTGGAAGGAGCTCGTCTGGCTTCGACAGCACACGACAAAGATGCCACGGCGATGATGACGTGCCAGGACGCGAGGAAGCGGCGCAAAACACTCGGCGGCGGCAGCGGCGTGGCGCCGGTGGTAAGCGGTGATGTAAATCTTGATTTTTGAATTATTTACAGAACTACCACTGAGTCTATTTTTTCAAATTACTGCCAAATTTTCTAAAGAAGTTGAAAATCTTCAAAAATGAAAGTTGCTCAACTTTTTAAACTCTACAACTTTGCTTCAAGGAACATTTTCAAATTCTGCCTCCATTTTGAAATTTGAATTTGGGGTGCATTTGAGTATTTGAATCATTTCAAAATTACTCCAAATTTTATATGTAAACTTGAAAAACTTTGAATACCAAAGTTGATCCACATAAAATAATCTTCAACTTTGCCTTTTGCCTCAACCCCAAATTCCACATGGATTTTGAATTAGTCAAAAGGGGCAAAAAGGACTTTTTATAATTTGAATTTGAATTCAAATTTGATTTGTCTTTCTTTTACTTTAATTTTGATTTTTGACCAGTACATGGCCCATTAGGGTTATTTGAGTCAAATGACACATGGCCTCACATGATCATATGAAATTTGACCCTTGTGGTCATGATCTTTATTTAGGATTTTGAAACACAACACATGAAATAACAACATTATGAAATAAAGCTTATTTAGTGAATGCATTCAAAATTTTCTACTCTATGAATGCTTTGCAATGCATATGATGACATGTCAAATTTTAGTGCTAGGTCGAAACACCAAAGGTGTTATAGTTCTCAGGCTCTAGAGAATCACTGGGACCTCTGCGACCCATTGCCCGGCATACTTATTGAGTCGGTCGGAGATGCGGGGCTTGAGTCCTTGGAGGACCAGGCCATTGGCCTATAACACCCAAAAATTTCAACTACAAATTAACAATTAATTTTGAGCATTTATTTAATTTTCTATGTATTTTTAACTTAGGCCAAATAATAAATTTTGGTTAAATAAAATTAACTATAAAGTTTAGAAACATGTTTGTTGCATTCATGCCGAAGCACATTATTTTTGGTTGAGTGTAGGGCTAGAATGGATGAAGTTGAATTCAAATTCCATTTGAATTTGGCTTAAATTTGAAAACTAGAATTGGAAAAGAATTTGATTTTTGGATAAATTGATTTCTTCCTTTTTAGCCCAGCCCAGGAACCGGCCGGCCCTTTCTCTGCCTCCCCTCCTAGTTTTGGCCTGCTGGCGGCCCAGCAGCCCTCCCCTCCTTTTCCCTTCACCGTGCACCGCCTTCTAGCTCCACACCGGCCCACCGCTCGCGGCCTGCTTCGACACACCGCGTGGCCCAGCTCGGCCTGCCCCGCGCGCCCACACCCGCATGCGCTCCCTTTTCTCTCTCGCTGCGTCGCTGGCCCCACATGTCAGTCGCCCGCTGGCCCCGCATGTATGGCGCTCCCTTCCTTCTTCACCACCCGCCAATGGCGCTGCTAGGCTTGGCAGGTTGCCGCCGTCCCGCATGCAAGGCAGGTGGCCAATCCCGCTCGAGCGCCACGCCCCTTCCATCTATAGTGCCCCGTCTAGCCTATAAAGCATCGAGCCGAGCCCTCTTCTTCTCTCCTTTCCCATCCGCTCGAGCTCACTCTCACCACTGCCGACAAATCCCCCATTCCCGAGCACTATCCTCGATGCCGACATGACCTGGAGCTCCGCCGTGTTCCCCCACAGCCATAGGTATCACCAATTTCGCCGTTTTGGTCACCATTGCTCAGATTTCCCCTAACCACGCTATTGTTCTCTCTCCAGCTGCTGCCGCCATCGATGACCCGCCTTTGGAGACCATCCCGGACGCCGCGCTTCCCTCCTACCAACTCGCGGTGAGCTCCTCGTCCTTCCCATGCCCTCCATTCATCATTTTGCGCACTAGAATGCCATACCATCGACCTCTAAACACCGTCGGCCATGGCGCCGCCACAGAACCGACACTTCGGTGTGTTCCCCACCCATGATTTGCATTCTAGTGTGTTCATGAGGTCTTGTAGATGACGTACGTGCTTTCGGCTTCGATCGGGGAGGTCCAGAACGCCATCCCGGTGTCCGCCGCCATGTCTGCCTCGCCGCCGGTCATGGTGTGCTTGCTGGTGGTACTGCGCAGCCGGTGGAGATCCTCCCATGCAACCGGTGCCATCGGATCTGTTCTGGACGGCTGAGATCTAACCGTATCGGTTGGATCATAATCGGTCCACCGTGGACCCATAGACCCGGCCCACAGTGCTGCGTCAGCGAGTCCACCATGCCACGTGGTGCACCGAGCTAGTCCGCATGCGCCATGTGTCGATCCAGTCAGCGGCGCGGTCAACCCGCAGTCAAGCCACGCACATTTTTTAGAAAAGCCCCTCTGTTTTAGGTGAATTAAACCGCAGTCCATAGCAGTTTAAAATAAATACAATTTAGTCCTATTTTTATTCATTTAGGTCCCTGTATTTTCCAGAAATAGTACACGCAGTCCAGTAGCAGTGTAAATTCATATTTTTATTTGTTTTAATTCAAAAATAAGTTCAGTTTATTTATAGAAATGTCATTAAACCTTATTTCATGCATAACTTTCGCGTTTTAAGTTCGATTTGAGTGATTCTTTCGCTCACATGTTCGTAGCAATACGTAGAATAGTTTTATAAGCTTTTCAACTTATGTTTCTACATTTTGGTGTACTATTCTAATAGTAGTCTATTTGTATGCATGTAATGATTGGAATGATGCTTGATTGGTGATTTGGAACACGATTAGAGGGTGAGCCATTTGAGGTGACTGAGGACCCACAACAGGATCAACAGTACTCCCAGGACAACTTTGAAGAAGGCAAGTGTACCAAAGGCCCCTTGTACCTATGAATTATTACACTTCATATTCATGCATGTGTCTAATTTGATATACCTTTAAGGACTTTACCTAGATGATTACTTGTACCACATATCCTTGTTACCTAGGGTTTGGGAATGCATTTTGGATAGATGCTGCAGCGCTTAACATAGAATAATAGTTAAGCATGACTAAAGACATTATGAAATGTGATAACATGAAGCTTTTTTGCAACAGTTAGGGGGCTAGAGTACGGGGTTGAGTACTCTAGTGCCTCTCCATAAGGACTTAATCCTGAAGCGGCCACCCAGGAGATTTTGTACAACCCTGAGTGTCATATGGCTCTAACTTTAACCTATTAACTAGATTATACTAGCTTGTCTGTAGCTTTCTGTAAGGGCAAGAGGGGGGCACTAGTTGGTATGTGTCCTTATCTGCTATGGTGTGTGTACCGTGCCGTGTGCCCACGCGTGCCACTTCTAGAGGAGGGCCACATACGGCTAGACGGCTGAAACCTTAGCAGCTACGACTTGTTAGTTCAACTAGCTAAGGGTTACATAGTGAAACCTTGCCACACTTCCTAGGTAGAGGTGTAGTGGGCTTTGCAAACCCTGGCATTGAGAATCATGGCTCAGTGGGTAAAATTGTACAATTTCTGTAGAAATATTTGACCTGTTATAACAGCCATGCTCACGGATACGAGCGGTCTGGATCCTTCATGATTAGTGGTTACTGTGGAGGGATGGGAATTGATATAAATTTGACTATATATTAATATCACTTGGGATTTGGGATTGTTCACTAAAGTAGTGATTCAGGATGCTAAAATTTGATCAACTAAAATTTTGAACCGCAGTCAAATAGTGCCAAGCCTTTGAGCCTCATAGATCCCTTTGATATACTTGCTAAGCATGGTGAGCTTACACTTGCTTTACATCCAATGAAAATCCCGGATGGGTAACATATAATGGATATGAAGAGTTTCTGGAGGATGTCCAGGACTACTAGGGAGATGTTCACCAGTTGGTGTCCCTATGGTAGTTGGGCTAGTTATTCCGCTATGTATGTAATAATATTGCCATTGAGCAAACTTTGTATTAACATTGTGATGAAGATATGTGATGTAATAAGTACTTTACTTTGATGCTATTACAATTTGTGATATATGTGTGTGTTTGGACATCCTGGGCGCACATATATGAGTACTTGGTTTTGCTATGCAAATTTGGGTGCGACATGGCCCGCTCGACCTGACCGTTAGTACATGGATGTCTGACCAAGGCCCAGTTAATCCTTATGCCGTATCCATCACAGAAGTCTAGGAAGTTCTTCCCAGTGAAGTTTGTTCCATGGTTGGTGATGATATAGTTTGGAACACCAAACCGATAGATGATGTCAAGGAAGAACTTGACCACCTCCTCTGAGCGGATGTTGGTGATGGGCTTCGCCTCTATCCACTTGGTGAATTTGTCCACCGCTACGAGCAGGTGAGTGAAGCCGCCTAGGGCCTTCTTGAGGGGTCCGACCATGTCGAGGCCCCAAACCATGAATGGCCAGGTGATGGGGATGGTTTGAAGCTCCTACGCTGGCAAATGAGTTTGCTGAGCATAGAACTGGCATCCCTCACACCTACGGATGACCGCTTCTGCATCTCGCAGTGTAGTGGGCCAGTAAAAACCTTGGCGAAAGGCTTTTCCAACCAGCGACCTCGGGGCCGTGTGATGTCCGTAGATTCCAGCATGGACCTCAAGGAGGAGCTGCTTTCCTTGGTCAGTCATGATGCACTTCATGAGTACTCCCAATGGACTTCGCTTGTAAAGTTCGTCACCGAGGGCGACGAACGTCTTGGCGCGTCGAGCAATTCATCGTGCTTTAGTCCTTTCTGGTGGGAGAACCTCTTTGAGGAGGTAGGCGAGCAAAGGTGCTCTCTAGTCGACTGAATCGAGTGCCATCACGGTGATGTCAGTGGGCGATGTTGGCACGAAGGTGCCAAAGGCGGGGCCCCTGTGCACTTGGTCGGGGTTAGGGTGTGTTAGGAGGTTAGAGCCCTCGAGTGCCAGATTGGTGTTAGAGTGCGTCTGGATTGGATCATCCAAAACGCGGGCAGACGACTCAGGGAGATCATTGATGAAGACCCCATCTGGAGATGGAGCCCGTCTGGCTGCCAATTTTGTGAGGAAATCGGCAGCATTGTTGTCCTTTCAGCGGACATGATGCAGTTCGATCCCTCAGAATTTGTCTTCAAGCTTGCGCACCTCCTGACAGTATGCCGCCATGAGAGGGCTCTCGTAGGAGGACTTCTTCATGACTTGGTCGATGACCAACGTCGAGTCACCATGGACATATATTCGTTTAGCGCCGAGCTCGACTGTGATGTGCAATCCATTGATGAGGGCCTCATATTCTGTGGCATTATTCGAGTCTAGGAAATGGAGATGGATCATGTAGTGGAGCCTGCTTCCCTTTAGGGAGATCAGAACCACTACATCCCCCGAGCCAAGCGCCATGACCAACCCATCAAAGTACATCATCTAGTACTCGTGGGTGATGTCAAGGGTCAAGAGCTAGACTTCTGTCCATTCGGCGATGCAGTCGGTGAGAGCCTGAGATTTAATAGTAGTGTAGGGGATATACATGATGTCATGGCCCATGAGCTCAAGAGCCCACTTGGAGATCCAACCCACGGTGTCATGGTTGCAAATGATGTCTCCGAGCGGGTATGAGGTGACAACCATGACTTTGTGGTCGGTGAAGTAGTGCAGGAGCTTCCAGGTCACCATCGGCATGGCGTACAGAAGCTTCTACACCTGGGGGTATCGAACCTTGGCATCGATGAGTACCTCACCGAGGAAGTATACTGGTCGCTGGACCTTCAGGGGGTGTCCCAGCTCCTCCCTCTCGACGACGAGGGCGGCGCTCACCACATGGTTGCTTGCCGCGATGTAGAGGAGGAGGGATTCTCCCCGTTCGGGAGCGACGAGGATTGGGGCCGACGTCAGTGATGCTTTGAGGCTTTCCAAAGCCTGTTGTGCCTCCTCTATCCAGACAAATGCGTCTGTCTTCTTGAGAAGTTTGTAGAGAGGCATCCCCCGTTCGCCTAGTCAGGAGATGAACCAGCTCAGGGCGGCCAAACAGCCGGTGAGCCTCTATACGCCCTTAATGTTGCGTATAGGGCCCATATTGGAGATGGCCGTTATTTTTTTGGGGTTGGCTTCGATGCCACGCTCGGACACAATGTATCCGAGCAGCTTCCCCTTTGGAACCCTGAAAACACATTTTTCGGGATTCAATTTGATGCTGAACCTTCGGTGGTTCGCGAATGTTGTGGCTAAGTTCGCGATCAGGCCACTGGCTTGAGCCGTTTTCACCACTATGTCATCTACATAGACGGCGATTGTTGGTTTTGGCCACTCGACTTGGTTGGGCTAGTCTGGTGGGTCGATTTGGTCGGCAAAGCACCGCTGCATGCACCGTTGATAGGTGATGCTAGTGTTCTTTAGACCGAAAGACATGGTTACGTTACATTATGAACCATACAGGGTTATGAATGAAGTCGTGACCTGGTCGGACTCTTTCATCATGATCTGGTGGTAGCCAGAGTAGGCATCTAGAAAGGAGAGGATTTCGCATCCTGAGGTGGAGTCGACTATCTGGTATATGCATGGCAAAGGAAAATGGTCCTTTGTACATGCCTTGTTGAGGCCAGTATAATCAACACACATTCTCCATTTCCCAGTCTTCTTTTTACCAAGAACAGGATTGGCTATCCAGTCAGAGTGGTATACCTCTTTGATGAATTCGGCTGCCAGGAGTTTGGTGATCTCCTCAACTATGGCCCTACGCCTCTCATCGTCAAACCGGCGTAGGTGTTGCTTGGCGGGCTTTGAGCCCAAGACGAGGCATAGTGCGTGACCTTCCTTGGTATGCCTAGCATGTCAGATGGTTTCCATGCAAAGACATCACAGTTGGCACATAGAAAGTCGGTGAGCTCGCTTTCCTATTTGGCTGGGAGCTTGGTCCCGATCCGCATCGTCTTGGTCGGGTTGGCGGGGTCAATTCCCACCGCCTTGGTTTCCTCAGTTGGGTGGAAGGCACTCGATGAGGTCGGCTCATTGTAGTCTGGGACTACTAGAGTCAATGAATTCCCGAGCTTCAGGAGCTCGGCGTAGTTGATGACGGCAGTGGCGAGCTCGTAATGCTCGCGGTCGCACATGTAGGCATGCGAAAAGGTGCTACCCATGGTGATGACGCCATTCGGACCTGGCATCTTCAACTTGAGGTAGGTGTAGTTGGGGATCACCATGAACTTGGCGTAGCATGTTCGCCCCAAGATGGCGTGGTAGGACCCTAGAAAATCCACCACCTCAAAGGTGAGGACCTCCGAGCATAAGTTGGCTCGATCGCCAAATGTGACGGGCACATCAATCTACCCGAGCGGGTACCCCTATGTCTCTAGGATCATGCCATGGAAGGGAGAGCTCACTGGATGGAGCTCCGACCGGGGGATGCACATGGCCTCGAGGGTGTCGACATAGAGGATGTTGAGGCCACTGCCTCCATCCATCAGCACCTTGGTGAGGCGCTTCTTGTGGACGATGGGGTCGATGATGAGCGGGTAGCGACCCGGTTGGGCGACGTGGGAAGGATGGTCCCTCAAATCAAAAGTAATCGGGGAGTCCAACCAGCTAAGGAAAGAGGGCACGACCATCTCGGTGGCACATGCCTCTCTGTAGCGCACCTTGTGCTGGCGCTTAGAGTGGATGGCATCGGATCCGCCAAAGATCATGAGGCATTCCTCGGGGTTAGGGAAGCCTCATCCTTGCTCGGCATGCCTTCTTTCTTGGCCACAACCTCCTTGCCCTTTCCTTCCTTTGGCTTGCTGGCTTGTCGCAGAAAGTGCTTGAGGAGCTCGTAGTCCTTGTAGAGATGCTTGATGGGGTAGGCGTGGTTGGTGCATGGGCTCTCCATGAGCTTGTCAAAGTGGTCGGGCTGGCCCTGCTAGGGCTGCTTGCCCACACGATCGGTGTGGCGACCAAAGCTAGGTTGGCCGGTCAGTGCTAATCCTTCTTGTTCTTCTTTACCCTTTGTGTGGAGGGTCCTTTGCCTTGGTCTTCGCGCTTGGCCTTGCCCCTATCCCGGCCACCGCTAAAGACCGCTCCGACCGCATCCTCACTGGAGGCGTGGTTCATGGCGACATCAAGCAGGTCACGGGTGGTACGGGGCTTCAGACAGCCGAGCTTGTGGATCAAGGACTCATAAGTTGTCCTAGAGAGGAATGCGTTGATGACGACTGCGTTAACAACATCAGGAAGGGAGTTGCACCGCTTTGAGAACCTATGGATGTAATCCTATAGGGACTCATTGGGCTTTTGCTGGTAGCTCTTAAGGCCCCAGGAATTCCTAGGACAGACATATGTCCCCTGGAAATTTCCAACGAAGACCCTCTTGAGATCCACCCAATCGCTGATGCTATCGGGCGGGAGGAATTCAAGCCATGCTTGAACATGCTCCCCCACGCAGATGGGGAGATGCTGAATGATGAAGTGGTCATCATTCACTCCTCCGGCTCAGCAGGCGAGCCAGAAGTCTTCGAGCCATATACCGGGATTTGTCTCCCTGGTGTATCTGGCGATGTTGGTTGGTGGTTGAAAGCGCTATGGGAACGGCTCTCTCTGGATGCAACGACCAAAGGCCCATGGTCCCGGGCCATCTGGGCTAGGACTTCGGTCGTCTAGTCAGCGACCATGCTTGGGGTGCATGTCCCCTCACTCCTCAATGGTTAGGCCAAGGCCTGTATCGCCTGCTCTTGCCGCCATTCGGTAGGCGTCATCATCATGCCGGGCAAGGCATCGATTGTTGATGACGCTACGAGCATCACGGTTTGGCCCGAGACGTTTGCGCATAGGTGGTCGGTGTGTAGTGGGTATCGAGTCGGGCTGTAGTGTAGCCATGGCATCCTGCCCCACCCCTGGCAATAGCAGTGGTGAGTGGACGGAGCGATTCGACTGGCGTAGCCCTAGTCATCCGGTTGGACAAGAGGTCGTGAGCCGGTGTCACAACGCGGAGCTCTCCGCCTATTGAATGGTGGCAGTCTCCACCAGCACCCGGAGGTTCCGGTGGATTGCCTGTTCCTGGGGGTCGGCTGGCTTGGGGAGGCCGCGCAGAAGCATCGCCGTAGCAGTGATATTCTGGCTAGCACGAGTGAACTAAGGGGGGTCATTCCCTCCATCTAGGATGTTGCACTGGACCTAGCGGGCGTGACCCTGAGCGCCGCTCATCGGGTTGCACGCGCATGGCGCAGCATGCTACGCTGAGCACGCCAGCATAGGTGGCTGCTAGCTCTGCCGCCTTTGTCATAACTTCTCGTCATGCTCTTGCGCACGCGCGAGGGCCTCCGCACGAGGGTTCGGATGGGTGTGAGTCTGTAGAGACTCCGCTACCACCAGTGGCTATCCTGAAGCATTTGCCATAGCGCACTCCCAGGGTGGCTAGGTGCCACGACATCACCGATGCTGGAGCCATCACTATTGTCCTCGTCATCCACGAGGTCATGAAAGGAGGCGGGAGCATAGCCCACCATCCCCATGAATTTGGATGCGAGAGGGGGCGGCATCAGTATCCTTTAGGGCCCCACGCGTACGCGTCCATAGGGGACGCGAAGCCGTAGGGGAACCGGTCGCACGGTGGTCATGGTGGGGACAACAGGGTCCCCCCGGAGGGTCGGCGAAAGGTATTAAATAGCGAGTAAAGAATAATATGTACATTACTCATAGTGGGGTTCGAGCCTAGCATGGGCTTGATGCAAAGCGCGAGTGTCTCGATGTTGAGGTCGTCGAGCGGCCCGAGGCCGGTGGAGAGCACTCCTCCTCCAGTGGACGCCGGGTCAAGTGCCTCTTTGTGGGGGTGGAGTATTCCAAGCTAGTTGGTGACGAAGTCCGGACTTCCAAAGAGGAAGGTCTGGAGCAGCTCGAAGATGGGAGGAACCCACATCCCAATAGGTGGGAGCGTGGAAAACTCTAGCGAGCTGAAGCGAATCGTATCGCTTGAGCCCGCCATACCGAATATGGTGGAAAGATGGGCCATCCGATGACCAAAAGTGTGAACACACGGCGTCCTCCCCATGGATGGCGCCAATAGTCGGTGCGAAAAGTGACCAAGAAGTAAACATTTGTAGTTTTGTCGTGCGTTGTGATCGGATGTGGCCTAGCACTCAATGACACAGGATTTATACTGGTTCAGGCAACGTGCCCTACGTCTAGTTTTAGTCGGTCGATGACTTTATTCCTGAGCCCAGGTGCTCAAAGTTTGCTATGGGGTTACAAACGAGTAGGAATAAGAACGGGGGTGTTAAAGGTACGGTCGGACTCTGAACCGAAGGGCCAAGAGTGATGGGAGCTCTAACGTGTGCTAAGTATTGGAGCGTATGCTCGGTGTAGCTTTAGAGTTCTAGAGCTGTGGAGCTATTCGATTGCTTAGATTGTCTAGAGCCAGCCAGTGAGAGTCTAAACGACCATCCCTGTTGGGAGAGAGCGCATCCCCTTTTATAGGTGAAGGGGATGGCCTTATAAGTTAGAGAGAGAAAGAGAGAGAGAGAGAGAGAGTATGTACGTGTGCTACATGGCCTTGTTGCTCACGCCATCGGGTACGAGATGATTGTCGACACCCACAATACTGTTCATGACCAGATGCGTCTAGCAGGTTTTACCGTATTCGCCTGGTATGGTAAATGTCGGCGCCTACAATACTGTAAGGCAAATGTCGACGCCCACAACACTATTTGGGTTCTTACACGCCTAGAAGGTTGCATAGTACCCATCTAGCATGGCCTAGTGGCACTGTCCTGCAGGTGCCCAGAGTATGGCAGGGTACGGTCCTCGATATTGCGGTTTGATTCAAGCGTCTTGCCTTATCTGCTCCACCTAATCCTTGGGTCCTCACCGAGCGGGTGTCCCCGGTCAGTCATTCCTAGTCAACTTCGACCATGTCGGTCGGAGAAGGATCACGAGCGGTTCGGTGTATCCCTGGTCGGAAAAGGAGGATGGAGTCGGATTGTGTCCCCACCTTGGCTAGGCCTTCCAGTCGGAGACCAGATCGTTCTCCTGGCCGGTTGTTAGGTAACTGGGCTAGCCCAGGAGGCGCATGTTGTCGCTACTCCATCTGCTAGGCTGAGTTTTTGCTAGGAAGCAGGTCCATTGGGGACCCTAGGTTTATGAACCCGACAGGAGCCCTCGAGCCCTTTTGGGACTTCTGTGAAGTCGTGAAGGGACTATTTATACTCGTTTTACGAGAGCACCCTGTGGGTGTAAGTTCATGGGTCGCCGTCGAACAAGACAGAGCGTCAACCTAGGCGTCTGGCGCGGCCAAGGGGTCAGGCGAGACGGAGTCATCAACCCAAGTGTCGGGCGTGGCCGAGGTGCCGGGCGAGGGGAGTCACCAACCCAAGTGTCAAGTGTGGCGGAGCGCGGCCGAGGGATCGGGTGAGATGGAGTTGCCAACCCAAAGCATTGGGTGCCAACCCAAGCATCGGGCACAGCCGAGGGGTCGGGCGATATAGAGTCGCCGACCCAAGTGTCGGCGCGGCGGAGCATGGCCGAGGGGTAAGGCGAGACAGAGTCGCCAACCCAAGTGTCGGCGCGGCGGAGCATGGCCGAGGGGTCAGGCGAGATGGAGTCACCAACTCAAGTGCCGGCGCGGTGGAGCGCGGCCTAGGGGTTGGGCGAGACGGAGTTGCCAAACCAAGTGTCGGCGCAGCGGAGCACGGCCGTGGGGTCGGTCGAGTTTCATGCATCACCCCATTCATGGTTTCCGCAACCAGAGGGGTTGAGCTAACGTCGCTTGCCTCGATGGCTCGAGTGACGCGCTCGGTGAGCTAAATAACGGGTACGTCCGACTGGAATCCGGGTCCGTCGTTCATAACGGGGTCGGCATAGCCCTCATGTGGCATTCCACTGCTCCTTAACCCACCTGTTTTACATTCAATGAAAATCCCGAATGGGTAACAGATGTTATATATGAGGAGTTTCCTGAAGATGTCCAGGACTACTAGTTGAAGTCCACCAGTGGGAGTCCCTGTGATGACATGGGCTTAGTTTTTCTGCTTTATGTAATAATGTTGCTGATGAGCAAGACTATGTGATAGCTTTGTGATGAGATATGCGACGTAATAATGTACTTTACTTTGATATTATTGCAATTTGAGATTATATGTGTGTTTGGACATCCTAGGCGCACATATATGAGTACTTGGTTTTGCTATGCGAAATTGGGTGCGACAAATTAGTATCAAAGCTTTGACTGACTGTAGGATGATCAACCTAGTTAGAAATAGACTTTTTTAGGATCATATCTCCTTTTATTTTGTTGTTTTTAATTTACTATAAAATTATTGCTGATATTCTGTCTATTATCTATTGTAAAAATTATCCTTGTTCTAATACTCAACCTTTCAATCTTATAGATGGCCCGCACTGTAACACCCTAGGTGTTTGGCTTCCACTAAATCGCATGTCATTTCATAAACATGTGCATTATATATGTCATCATGCCATTGTTACTGAAACATGCATGTGCAACAATTTCAACTGGGTATGTTTCATGCTTGATTGTTGGGAATAGTAGTGAAACATGTGAATGTAACATGAAACTCTCATACTCGGAAACATGGCCATATGGTAGTAATGTGGCAATTATAAAATGACAACAAGGTCTTGAAACATGTGAAACATTGTATTGAAACATATGTATGAATTGCTTGTTTTTATTTTCTGTATCATAGGTGATCATTAGAAGTGGTATAACAATTTTGTAAAGTGGTTGATTATGGTCTAATACACCTTAACTACACTTAGGTTACTTGTTGGGACATTGTTCATGTAGATCAAAGTGACCAAAATGCCCTCAAGTGAAGGGTTGACTAGAATTGACCATAGGAGTCTCATTGTTTGACTGTTTAAAAAGTGTAACTTAGAGACTTTGCATGGCTGTGCACTCTTTACAAAAGTTGTAGCAAATTTATCAAGGAACAAAAGTTGTTTTATAGCCAAGTCATGAAAATGTGTGGAACATGGTCAAACATGGCCCACAAGTCAGAGATACATGCTGTTTTCAACACTTAGAAAAATATTCTAAGTCATAGTGTTTCCCAGTTGCATCAAGCCAACTTTAGCTTCATGTAACTTCGGATCCATGACGTTTTAGGTGTTTATCATTGAAAAGAAATTGTAGAGGGAAGATAGGTCTACAGCTTTGATGTTCATGTCTTCCACTAACTCAAATCACGGATTAGGAGATAATTATCGTCGAACATGCTCGTCGGTCGGGACAATGGAGGACTGAATCGCGGTTTTTAAAAAAAACTTGAGAACGTTGTGGCCGACCAAGCGACGCAGAGGCTTGACGCCGCGCGTGTCCGCCACTCGTCGGCGGCTTTCGTCGCTGGCCGCGCTTGGCCGAGGCTGGCTCGACGCCGCTGCCGTTGCCCTCCACTTCAAGCCAGCGCCTGCCGACGCCTTCATCACTCCATTTTTCATTTCTCCGCCCCCCATAGCGCAGCACCAAGCCGCCCGCCATTGCCGCCGGAGCTTCGCTCTCGCCTAGCTCCCGCGTCTTGGCAAAAACGCATTGCCCCGTCCGCCTGTAGCCTCGCCGTGTTCCCCTCCATCACCTCCACCGTTCAATCGAGTCGATTGAGCCTCGGTAAGAGCGCATTGCCGTTTTCCCCCACCGCAGCCATGGCGGGAGCTCGCCGGAGTTGGCGCTCCACGCGGCCAGCTGCCCTCGCGCCGCTCCCATTCCTTCCTCTGCCATGCGCTAGGCCATAGGAACACCACCGAAGCTCGTAGGGTCACCGATAGGGGCTGTGTCGTCGTCAGTTCGCCGGAGCCGGACGTGCCGCCGCCGTGCGCCGCCGTGCTCATCGCCACCCCCTCTAGCCGCTGCAATCGTTGCAATAGATGGGTCCTCTAGATGCGCATGTGTGTGGGGAACACGACGGTGCCGTCGAGTTCGCCGGAGAAGCCACCGGCGGCGAACTAAGCCACCGGCCGTCGCTCCTCCCCTGTTTCCTTCGCTGACGAGCGGGCCCCGTTCGTCAGTCTCTGACGCGGAGGCGGGAGTCCAGCTCGGGCCGCGCCGTCGTCTTGGCCTTGATTGCTTTCATGAGCACGCCACATCATAAATTTGCCCAACTGTGGGTTGAGTTGTTTTCTGATTTGTTTTGTTTATTTTATTTTCACAGATTTATGTACATCTTGAAAAATATGTAGCTCCTAGTATATAGATCCAAAGGCTATGGTTCTAATTTTGTTGAGTTCCTAGTATTGTCTAGTATTTAACAAAAATAGTATATGAGCACATGTTTTAGAAAAATTGGATGAATTAAATAGGAGTTTGAAATGTGTTTTTAGAAGCATGCAAACTTGTTTGAATTTTATCTTGAGTTTCTGTGGTCCAAAAATTATGAAATTTTGTGGGCAGTCTGTTATTGCTTATTTGAAGCTCTGGTAAAAATTTTAGAGCTAGTGCATGTGTAGTTTTTAAGTTATAGAATTTCCTTTTATTAATAGGTGGATCTTGTGTGAATTTTTATAATTTTTCTATAGATCCAGTGAAGGTGAAATTTTATGGGTGCTATTCTTATGCTAGAAGGATGCTAGGAAAAATGGGAAATCTGTTGCTTGACACTTTTTAATAAGGTTTCCTAATTATGCTAGAAATAGACATGGCATCTGTTATTTTGGATACAGCAAGTTATGTTGGTCCAATGGCTTTGAAATTTTTATGGTAGTCTATGTGCAGCATGAGATAGCTACTGTAATTTTTGTAGATTTTTATGAATAGTTTTACTATATATTGCTTAAATCACCTAATTAACTAAATAAATGGGAAAAAGGATATTAAATAATTTATTTAGAAGTTAGCACCATACCTTCTGATGTTTCTAAGATATGAAAAACAAGTTGGTAAACTTGGTTTGGTCAAATTAGGCTTTTGCACCATCATTAAATAATTAAGTTAACAACCCCGTCATTCTGGACAGATTCTAGGTCTACTGGAAATTGATTTGGTTAACTTCAGAATCATGCTTTGATGTTTACAAGTGAATTGTAGAGAATTTCATAAGCTTTCCAGAATGTCCTCTTGCAAGTCATTTGGAGTTATAGAACTCTGGTTATGATAGAATTAAGTTACTACTTGTTGCATATGAAGCTTTAACTGTTATTTTAAGCATGTCTGTACTATTCTAAGTTCATGGTACTGTTCCTAGGTGTTAGGCCTTTAACTGAAGATGAGCATCTTTATCTTAGGTTATGCAAGTTAGGTAAGTTGCTCTTGTTATTTAAGTTAAGTTGGATACATGCTTAAAGTGATTTGAATAGAGCTAATTACTCGAAAGCGAGTGTCCGGTGATGTTTTCGTAAACAACCATTGTGATTCATTCATCATGAGCATCATGTCATTCCTTATGCATCCATGATATTTATCTTGTGCATCGACATGTAATAGGTGTACCGGAAGGAGTAACCCTGCTGGAATTCGAGGAACTGAGCGAGCAGCAGCAGCCGACGCCGGAGATTCAGGAGGAGCGGCCTTCAGGAGAAGTGCCAGACGAGGTCGCCGTTGAGTGCCCTGACCACCGTCCTTGCAACTTTGTGAAAGGCAAGCCCCGGAGCATTTTAAGCCTCCTATTTTCCGAACTGCGATTATGATGATTATTATTACATATATTGTTGCATTAAGTTTAGGTGTTGGATGTAAACACTTGCTTTGCATTGGTTACCATTCCTTGTCCAGATATTGATACCTGAATCCTATGTAGCTCAGCTCGAGTAGTGCTTAGCCCCGCTTAAACGCGGTAGAAGTCGGGTGATTTCTGTCACTGCGAGATATAGGAAGATACATGTGGCACGGTTGGCTATATTTGCTATCGTGGAAAAGAACCAGTCTTAATTTGAAATGAAGACCGGACGGAGGCTTGCCGGTTTTGCAAATGACTCCGTCTATGTCGCTTAAGGACTGATTCTTGGAGCCTTTCCTGTTCATGTTGAACGCATGCCTCTCTCTTAGTTGGTCGTGTCCGATGACCGACCCTTGAAGCCGAGTAGCTCACCTCGGGCCGGAGTCGATAAGTATAAAGTGCGCCTCGGAAGGGAGCCGAGGCGTGAGTCCAAGGGGTGATTTAAAAGTCCCGATCGTCCCTGGCGGAAGGGTAATCCACGAGAGTCTTTGTGGCTGATCGAACCCGCGAATTTGGTTCCCGAGATGTTCCAAAGGTGACCCACGGCTACCCTTGCAAAGTATGCCGGGGTGAGAGTTAGGAATATCCCTCACCTGAGTTGTAATTCGATTGAATCGCCGCTCTCCGGTTAGTGAGAACTTGACGGGCTTATCTCCAATGTAGATACACTTAATAACTTAATGGTTCGGAAATGATGATATGATGTTGTGACCTTATTATATACCGCTATGGTTAATATTGTTTGCTCCTAATAAGTGAGTGCTCTAGTATGCAGGTGCTAATCTAGTGGACCGGTAAATGATGATAAGCTTGATGCTAAGTTAAATTGGTTACTATGCTCATAAGCTCTTTCATGCAAATGTGTCAAGCTAGCCCACACGAAAAGCCTTGCATGATCCTTGGTGTCGTTTATTTCGATTTTTGTCGGGTAAGTCTAGTGAGTACCTTCTCATACTCGGGTTTATTTCCCCACCGCTTGAGATGACCGGTTCTTCTTTGGTTGTTGCAAGTCTTGCCTTCTCCCTATTTGGGGATGAAGACTAGACCGTTGGGCGCGGTCTCTACTAGTTCTCGTGCACGATAATGCTTTTGTGGGACATGACTACGATCCGGCAATGTATTTGAACTATGAAGTTATGTACTAAACTATGTTGCTTCCGCACACTCAAACTTGGTTTGTAATATTTTATTTGAACTCGATGGAGGTAATCCTAATGCTACTTGTGAAATGTTGTAACGAATGATGTGTTGTGTTGAATCATTACGATCTTGGTTTGTATGTCGAGAGTTGGTTGAAATCCTTCGTGATTTCCGGACTCACCGGGATTATGGGAGCTTAAGCACGAGGAATTGGTCGCCGGTGATTGTTTTTGTGCTTACGTTCTTATGATTTGGTCGGTTCACATTACGGTGGCATCGAGCAAGATTTGACACTAAACACGTCATTTGTGTATTTAAAACAAAAGTATTTGTAAAAATCCTAAATTAAATACTAAGTATTGCCAAAGTGGTCATATCCCTTATGCCCGAATAAGGACTCTTAGGTGGCTTATTAAAGTACTAACTTGGGGGTTCTCGCTTGTTTCGCTTTTTCGTCGTCCATACGGCGTGCTATTATATGGATGCCATCCGCTTGGGTGGTAATGTTTGGATCAAATACCTCTACGCCCGGTAAGTGGGAGTTGTGAGAGCATGACCGCCCAATCGTCGGTCTAGGGGAGAGTAGTTGTGGTTGCTCGCGTATTTACATGTTCAATCATGTATCTATGAGAGTACTTAAATGTGGGTATCTCTGACGGGTAGTTGTGATACTAGAGTATGTGCATCGGGAGATGTATGTATGAAAGTATTTAATTCTTGCTTGCTTTTATGCATTTTGGGAAATTATTTGGGCTGAAATGAAATTTTCATAGGTACACTAACAACGTATCGTTGTAGATCGACTAGCTACCGTATACGAGAAAACGTATGTATGCCACCGTATATTTCGCTAGCCTTTAAATTTTTCTAGGATGGTGAGGACGTACGGATCGTGCATGCATCATGATCAAGCATACATGGCATTTCTTGCATTACTCCCTCCTTTAAAATATGATTGTCCGGCTAATTAAATTTCGTATCCCTTAAATGATTCTCCCCTTACGTTGTAACTTTTGCTACTGATGATGGCGCGCATGAAGCGCCTTTGCTCATAAGTCCATTTGGAGGCGGGCGCCTCGTCACCGTTTAGCTCCTCGTGAGCCCGGCCCCGAGCCTACCGAGGAGGAAAGGCCGAGGACAGAGCTTGCTCGGGTGATCTTGAGAGGAATGCTGCTCAAGCACCGCTTGGAACAAGTGACACAGAAAGGGACCAAGAGACCCTTGAGGTTCAAGGTTGTTGGTTGCTGCTCATAGAATCGTGGAACGCATGTTGATTCACGTGATGAACCAACGGAATGAAGCCCAGCACACGAGGAGGATGTGTTGAGAGCACGACAGGTAGAGCTAGAGCGCAAGTGGCAATTCTTTGAGGAGTACAATGACAATCTCCATGAGGAGGTTCACTTGTTACACAATCAACTTCACCCTCTCCCCGCCACCGAGGATGAGATGGGTTACGGTGTCATCATGGTGAAGGTGATGATGGTATGGAGGTCAATGGACCTGAGGACATTCCACCTGATGAGGAGGAAGATGAGGAGTTAGAGCCTGCTAGTGATGAAGATGGAGGAGAAATCTTCGACACTGACTCCGAGGACGATGCGTAGTTTAGCTTACTACTTAGCTAATGCGCAAGAGCTAGTCTTTTGTTGATCCTCATGCATGAACGAGTAGCTTTGGAATAAGTAATCGTTGGGATGTAATATTGAACCATAAGTTATCTTTGGATGTAAGTTTGGAACCACTATGGCTTGGATGTAACCTATCGAACGTATTATGCTCCACGTATGTGAGCCTTTGATAAATTCCGTCTTTGCGGTCTATGGATCGAGTGGTTGGTTAAGTTCATCGCAATTATAGATCCATTGACGCGCTTGATGAGTTGTGTGGTTGTGATGAATGATTGTGCCTCTGTTGATTATCTCAATGCATTTCCTCCAATGGACTCAGTTTGGGCATAATTATACGATTCATCTACAAAAATTTCCACATCGTTAGTGCTCATTGGCTATACCTTTTGCAGATGGCTCATCATAACCTTCATCGCGGTCGTGGCATGGGAAATGAGGAACAACCACCTCCGCCACCGCCCACACCAGGTGAGCTAATGCAGATGCGGTGGTGGAAAGTCGGCGCATGTTGTTAGAGGCTATGCATCGGATGGCTAACCGTGAGGATCGTCATGTCCATAAGGACCCGAGCCAAACCAAGACTGCTGACTTTAAGGACTTCATGGATACAAAGCCTCCCTGTCTTTCGTGAGGCGTAAGAACCATTACAAGGTCGATGAATGGTTGAGCACGATAGAGCAAAGGTTTGGATTGCTCCGTTTGGTGACCGAGGGTATGAAGGCCACATATGCGGGGACACCAGCTCCAAGGCCCTGCAGTATCTGGTGGACACATCACAAGACCACCTTCCCCGCAAACGCCGAGATAGTTTGGGGTCGGCCAGAGTGCTTTCAGAGGACACTTTATTCCTCCTAGTCTCATGGCCATTAAGCATCTTGAGTTTATGAAGCTCACCCAAGGCAACAAGAGTCTCAATGAATACCTCCGGGCATTCAACAACTTTGGCAAGGTATGCTCCTCGAGTTTGTCGATACCGACGCTAAGAGAATAGCTAGCTTCAAGAGGGACTTTCCCTAAATTGATGAAGTCAATGGGCAAGCGCAAGTGTGTCACCTTCAATGAGTTTATTAGTGACACTCGACTCAAGAGAACAATGATAAGATATATGCCGCTTCTAAGAACCGCAAAAGAAACTTTGATTCAGTGTGCTTCTCGGTCTAAGGCACCAATGATATCCAAGGCCCAAGACCGTCCACCCAATGCTAATGTCCCAGCATCGCCCACCTCGGAAGAAGAATCAAGCTAAAACTGGTTTTCATAAGGGTACACAATTTCCTTGCCAAAGAATACTTACAGGCGAGGCGGCTCAATGTCCCACCAGCTAACACAGCCGTGTTGGGAACCAGAATCTTGACTGGTCATTGGGCAAATAGGTGTCCCCATCCTCCCAAGAATGCTCAAGGAAACGTCCGTGGGCGTGTTCATTACACTCTTGTGGAGGAAATTCTCTTTGGTGAAGTGGTCACCTGTTGGTAAGTTTCTTGTTAATGATCACCCTAGGTTGTGCTCTTTGATTCGGTGCTTCACATTCCTTTGTGAGTTCTACTTTTGCATCTAAGCATAAGATGAATGTGATTACAATTGTCAAGGGTGGTTATTGTATTAGTGTCTTTGGGAATAATATCATGACTAACCAAGTAGTAAAAGATGTAAAGCTTGAAATTGGGGATCGAGAGTTTCTTACAGATCTTGTAGTGCTACCGGGGTAGGAATTGATATAATCCTAGGAATGAAGTGGATGAGTGGGAATGGAGTCTTTGATCGACACGTCAACCCGTGTGGTAATGTTGAGGGATCCTGTGGATAAGAAGGGTTTTCTAGTGCAGTTACCTCGTGATATCTCTCTTCACAATACATGCCAATGCTACCCTAGCCAAAGCCATTGAGGATCTACCGGTTGTCCGTGAGTTTCAGATGTCTTCCCCGATGACTTGCTGGATTACCTCCGGACCGCGATGTAGAATTCAAGATAGAACTTATTAAAGTGCACGGCTCCTATATCTCGAAGGCCCTATAGAATGCCGCCCAATGAGTTGGCTGAACTAAAGAGTCAGTTGAATGAGCTATTGAAGAAAGGTTTGATTCGGCCTAGTTCTTCTCCTTGGGGTTGTCGGCTATCTTTGTGAAGAAGAAGGATGAATCTTTTGCGCATGTGCGTAGATTATCATCCCCTAAATCTTTGTTACCATCAAGAACAAATACCCTCTTCCTCGCATCGATATTACATTTGATCAGCTCTCTAAAGCTAAGGTATTCTCCAAGATCGATTTGAGGTCTGGTTACCATCAGATCAAAATTCGTCCTGAAGATATACCTAAGACAGCTTTCTCTACCCGTTATGGCTTGTTCGAGTACCTTGTCATGTCTTTTGGGTTGACAAATGCTCCAGCACACTTTATGTACCTGATGAATTCTGTATTCATGCCAGAATTGGATAAGTTTGTCGTCGTGTTCATTGATGACATCCTAGTATATTCTCAGAATGAAGAAGAGCATGCTGAACATCTGAGAATTGTCTTAACTCGATTGCGTGACAACCAGCTTTATGCTAAGTTCAGCAAGTGTGAATTCTGGTTGAACAAGATACCTTTTCTAGGTCATGTGTTATCTGGTGATGGAATTTCGGTTGACCCTACGAAGGTGCAAGAAGTCCTTGAGTGGAAGGCACCTATTACGGTCACAGAAGTTCGAAGTTTCTTGGGACTGGCTGGCTATTATCGTCGCTTTATCCCGGATTTCTCAAAAATCGCCAAGCCCATGACTCGGCTACTGCAGAAAGATGAGAAGTTTGTGTGGACTCGAAGTGTGAAGAGGCTTTCCACACTTTGCGGACCTTGCTAACCTCTGCGCCTCTGTATTAGCACAACCTGACATCGAAAAGCCTTTTGATGTCTATTGTGATGCATGTGGCACCGGTTTGGGGTGTGTTCTTATGCAGGAAGGCCGAGTAATTGCTTATGCTTCGCGCCCGACCGAAAGCATGAAGTCAACTATCCTACCCATGACTTAGAGTTAGCCGCATGATTGTTCATGCCACGAAGATTTGGAGACATTACTTGTTGGGTAATGTGTGCAATATCTATCTTGACCATAAAAGCCTCAAGTACATCTTTACTCAACCCGAGTTGAACATGCGCGCAGCATATTTGGTTAGAATTGATTAAGGACTACAACCTTCAAGTGCACTACCATCCCGGTAAGGCGAATGTGGTTGCCGATGCCTTAATGAGAAAGGCCCATTGCAATTCCTTAATTAGTGAAGACTTTCATCTGTCACACCTCCTTCATCTGTAGTACTTCACAATATCACTTTGTGGATTGCTCTCTTAGAAGTCGAATTATTGAACTCCGGAAAGACCGATGTGGGTGTGTTTCATCATCAAGCGGAAAATGAAAGAAAAAGAGACCAAGCACTTTAAGGTCGATGACAAAGGAATTCTCTGGTTTAATGATAGACTTGTGGTACCCAAAGATAAAGAACTTAGAAATCAAATTATGGTGAAGCCCATTCTTCTAAGTTGTCCATCCATCCCGGTAGTAGTAAAATGTATCAAGATCTCAAAAGTTGTATTATTGGTGGACCAAGATGAAGAAAGAAATCGCAGCTTATGTGGCAAGGTGTGATAAGCATTGCAGAGTCAAGGCTATTCACATAAGGCTCGGATGCTTGACCACTCTCTATTCTGGTGGAAGTGGGAAGAAATTAGTATGGATTTTATTGTTGGATTACCCACTACCAACAAGGGTTGTGATTCCATCGGGTTATCGTAGATCGTCTAACTAAATCCGCTCACTTTATTCCGGTCAAGTCTACCTATCACCCACACAATTATCTTTGAGATTTATTTTCAACAAGTGGTATGTCTCCATGGTGTACCCAAATCCATTGTTTACGATAGAGGACCTCGGTTCACGGCTCATTTTTGGGAGTGCTTACATCAGAATCTTGGCACTCATCTAATCCGTGAGTTACGCCTATCATCCGCAAACATCGAGGAGATCGTGGCGTGTTAATCAAATTCTTGAGGACATGCTTAGAGCTTGTCTTATTTCTTGCAAAGGCTCTTGGGAAGACTGGTTACCTCTCGCTGAATTCTCTTATAACAACAGTTATCAAGAGAGTATCAAAATGGCTCCTTTTGAAGCTCTTTATGGCGCAAGTGTAGAACTCCTTTGAACTGGGTGGAACCCGGGGAAAGAAGATTCTATGGTATTGACTTTGTAAAAGAAGTCAAGAGTAAGTCCGAACTATACAAAAGAATATGACCGCCGACAAGGCTAGACAAAAGAGCTATCTTGACAAGAGAAGGAAACCTATTGAGTTTGAAGTAGGTGATCATGTTTATCTGAAGGTATCCCCTATGAAAGGAGTCAAGCGTTTTGGAATTAAAAGGAAGCTTGAGCCTCGATATGTTGGACCCTACCGCATTATCGAGAAAAGCGGAGAGTAGCATATAAGCTCGATCTACCCCGTGAGATGGGAGCTATATTTCCGGTATTCCATGTGTCCCCGGTGAAGAAGTGTCTTCGTATTCCCGAGGAAAAGAATAGCAAAGACAAGAAAAGTCAACTTGAAATCTGATCTTTCTTATGAGGGAAAAACCCGTGCAAGTTCGGATACACAAGAAAGAGTGACTCGTACACACAGTGGTTAAGTTATACAAGGTAGTTTGGAGTAATCATAGTGAACGGGATGCAAACTTTGGGAACGGAAGATTATTTAAAGGAAAACTATCCGACTTTCTATCTTGATTGAGTACGCTTTCCAAATCTCGGGACGAGATTTTTCTAAGGGGAGGCTGTAACACCCTAGGTGTTTGGCTTCCACTAAATCGCATGTCATTTCATAAACATGTGCATTATATATGTCATCATGCCATTATTCTTGAAACATGCATGTGCAACAATTTCAACTGGGTATGTTTCATGCTTGATTGTTGAGAATAGTAGTGAAACATGTGAATGTAACATGAAACTCTCATACTCTGGAAACATGGCCATATGGTAGTAATGTGGCAATTATAAAATGACAACAAGGTCTTGAAACATGTGAAACATTGTATTGAAACATATGTATGAATTGCTTGTTTTTATTTTTCAGTATCATAGGTGATCATTAGAAGTGGTATAACAATTTTGTAAAGTGGTTGATTATGGTCTAATACACCTTAACTACACTTAGGTTACTTGTTGGGACATTGTTCATGTAGATCAAAGTGACCAAAATGCCCTCAAGTGAAGGGTTGACTAGAATTGACCATAGGAGTCTCATTGTTTGACTGTTTAAAAAGTGTAACTTAGAGACTTTGCATGGCTGTGCACTCTTTACAAAAGTTGTAGCAAATTTATCAAGGAACAAAAGTTGTTTTATAGCCAAGTCATGAAAATGTGTGGAACATGGTCAAACATGGCCCACAAGTCAGAGATACATGCTGTTTTCAACACTTAGAAAAATATTCTAAGTCATAGTGTTTCCCAGTTGCATCAAGCCAACTTTAGCTTCATGTAACTTCGGATCCATGACGTTTTAGGTGTTTATCATTGAAAAGAAATTGTAGAGGGAAGATAGGTCTACAGCTTTGATGTTCATGTCTTCCACTAACTCGTCACGGATTAGGAGATAATTATCGTCGAACATGCTCTGTCAGTTGGGACAATGGAGGACTGAATCGCGGTTTTCAGAAAAACTTCAGTAACGTTGTGGCCGACCGACGCAGAGGCTTGACGCCGCGTGTCCGCCACTCGTCGCTGGCTTGCTGTCGCGCTGGCCACGCGCCGAGGCTGGCCTGACGCCGCTGCCGTTGCCCTCCACTTCAAGCCAGCGCCTGCCGACGCCTTCATCACTCCATTTTTCATTTCTCCGCCCCCCATAGCGCAGCACCAAGCCGCCCGCCATTGCCGCCGGAGCTTCGCTCTCGCCTAGCTCCCGCGTCTTGGCAAAAACGCGTTGCCCCGTCCGCCTGTAGCCTCGCCGTGTTCCCCTCCATCACCTCCACCGTTCAATCGAGTCGATTGAGCCTCGGTAAGAGCGCATTGCCGTTTTCCCCCACCGCAGCCATGGCGGGAGCTCGCCGGAGTTGGCGCCCACGTGGCCGTTGCCCTCGCGCGCCGCTCCCATTCCTTCTCTCGCCATGCGCTAGGCCATAGGAACACCACCGAAGCTCGTAGGGTCACCGATAGGGGGAAGGTTGCCGTCGTCGATTCGCGGAGCCGGACGCGCGCCGCCGTCGCCGCCGTGTTTCGTCGCCACCCCCTCTAGCCGCTGCAATCGTTGCAATAGATGGGTCCTCTAGATGCGCATGTGTGTGGGGAACACGACGGTGCCGTCGAGTTCGCCGGAGAAGCCACCGGCGGCGAACTAAGCCACCGCCGTCGCTCCTCCCTGTTTCCTTCGGCTGACGAAGCGGGCCCGTTCGTCGGGTCTACGACGCTGTGAGGCGGGAGTCCAGCTCGGCCGCTGGCCGCCGTCTTGAGCCTTGTTGTCTTTCATGAGCACGCCGTTACGTGGGCTGGCCCAACTGTGGCTGAGTTGTTTTCTGATTTGTTTTGTTTATTTTATTTTCACAGATTTATGTACATCTTGAAAAATATGTAGCTCCTAGTATATAGATCCAAAGGCTATGGTTCTAATTTTGTTGAGTTCCTAGTATTGTCTAGTATTTAACAAAAATAGTATATGAGCACATGTTTTAGAAAAATTGGATGAATTAAATAGGAGTTTGAAATGTGTTTTTAGAAGCATGCAAACTTGTTTGAATTTTATCTTGAGTTTCTGTGGTCCAAAAATTATGAAATTTTGTGGGCAGTCTGTTATTGCTTATTTGAAGCTCTGGTAAAAATTTTAGAGCTAGTGCATGTGTAGTTTTTAAGTTATAGAATTTCCTTTTATTAATAGGTGGATCTTGTGTGAATTTTTATAATTTTTCTATAGATCCAGTGAAGGTGAAATTTTATGGGTGCTATTCTTATGCTAGAAGGATGCTAGGAAAAATGGGAAATCTGTTGCTTGACACTTTTTAATAAGGTTTCCTAATTATGCTAGAAATAGACATGGCATCTGTTATTTTGGATACAGCAAGTTATGTTGGTCCAATGGCTTTGAAATTTTTATGGTAGTCTATGTGCAGCATGAGATAGCTACTGTAATTTTTGTAGATTTTTATGAATAGTTTTACTATATATTGCTTAAATCACCTAATTAACTAAATAAATGGGAAAAGGATATTAAATAATTTATTTAGAAGTTAGCACCATACCTTCTGATGTTTCTAAGATATGAAAAACAAGTTGGTAAACTTGGTTTGGTCAAATTAGGCTTTTGCACCATCATTAAATAATTAAGTTAACAACCCCGTCATTCGGACAGATTCTAGGTCTACTGGAAATTGATTTGGTTAACTTCAGAATCATGCTTTGATGTTTACAAGTGAATTGTAGAGAATTTCATAAGCTTTCCAGAATGTCCTCTTGCAAGTCATTTGGAGTTATAGAACTCTGGTTATGATAGAATTAAGTTACTACTTGTTGCATATGAAGCTTTAATCTGTTATTTTAAGCATGTACATACTATTCTAAGTTCATGGTACTGTTCCTAGGTGTTAGGCCTTTAACTGAAGATGAGCATCTTTATCTTAGGTTATGCAAGTTAGGTAAGTTGCTCTTGTTATTTAAGTTAAGTTGGATACATGCTTAAAGTGATTTGAATAGAGCTAATTACTCGTAAACGAGTGTCCAAAGTGATGTTTTCGTAAACAACCATTGTGATTCATTCATCATGAGCATCATGTCATTCCTTATGCATCCATGATATTTATCTTGTGCATCGACATGCAATAGGTGTACCGGAAGGAGTAACCCCTGCTGGAATTGAGGAGGCGAGCGAAAGAAGAAATGACGCCGGAGATTCGGGAGGAGCGACCTTAGGAGAAGTGCGACGAGGTCGCCGTTGAGTGCCCCGACCACCGTCCTTGCAACTTTGTGAAAGGCAAGCCCGGAGCATTTTAAGCCTCCTATTTTCCGAACTGCGATTCTGATATTATTATTACATATATTGTTGTATTAAGTTTAGGTGTTGGATATAAACACTTGTTGCATTGGTTACCATTCCTTGTCCAGATATTGATACCACGAATCCTATGTAGCTCAGGCTCGAGTAGTGCTTAGCCGCTTAAACGCGGTAGAAGTCGGGTGATTTCTGTCACCTGCGAGATATAGGAAGATACATGTGGCACGGTTGGCTATATTTGCTATCGTGGAAAAAGAACCATCTTAATTTGAAATGAAGACCCGGACGGAGGCTTGCCGGTTTGCGGTGACTCCGTCTATGTCGCTTAAGGACTGATTCTTGGAGCCTTTCTGTTCATGTTGAACGATGCCTCTCTCTTAGTTGGCCGTGTCCGATGACCGACCATGTGAAGCCGAGTAGCTCACCTCGGGCCGGGAGTCGATAAGTATAAAGTGCGCCTCGGAAGGGAGCCGAGGCGTGAGTCCAAGGGCAGGGTGATTTAAAAGTCCCGATCGTCTTGCAGAAGGGTAATCCCTGAGAGTGCTGGCGCTGATCGAACCCGCGAATTTGGTTCCTGAGATGTTCCAAAGGTGACCCACGGCTACCCTTGCAAAGTATGCCAGGGTGAGAGTTAGGAATATCCCCTCAGCTGAGTTGTAATTCGATTCGAATCGCCGTCTCTCCCGGTTAGTGAGAACTTGACGGGCTTATCTCCAATGTAGATACACTTAATAACTTAATGGTTCGGAAATGATGATATGATGTTGACAGCCTTATTATACCTGCTATGGTTAATATTGTTTGCTCCTAATAAGTGAGTGCTCTAGTACAGGTGCTAATCTAGTGGACCGGTAAATGATGATAAGCTTGATGCTAAGTTAAATTGGTTACTATGCTCATAAGCTCTTTCATGCAAATGTGTCAAGCTAGCCCACCTGAAAAGCCTTGCATGATCCTTGGTGTCGTTTATTTCTGATTTTTGTCGGGTAAGTCTAGCTGAGTACCTTCTCGTACTCAGGGTTTATTTCCCACCTGTTGCAGATGACCAGTTCTTCTTTGGTTGCTGCAAGTACTGCCTTCTCCCTGCTGGGGATGAAGACTAGACCGTTGGGCGCGGTCTCTACTAGTTCTCGTACCTGATAATGCTTTTGTGGGACATGACTCTGATCTGGCAATGTATTTGAACTATGAAGTTATGTACTAAACTATGTTGCTTCCGCACACTCAAACTTGGTTTGTAATATTTTATTTGAACTCTGATGGAGGTAATCCTAATGCTACTTGTGAAATGTTGTAACGAATGATGTGTTGTGTTGAATCATTACGATCTTGGTTTGTATGTCGAGAGTTGGTTGAAATCCTTCGTGATTTCCGGACTACCAGGATTATGGGAGCTTAAGCACAGGAATTGGTCGCTTCGGTGATTGTTTTTGTGCTTACGTTCTTATGATTTGGTCGGTTCTGTTACACGCACCAAGTTGACAGCCCAAAAGCGCGCCATTGTCGGGACCACCACTTTGACGACAACGAATGGGAAGAGGATCGCTATCTTCCTCGTTGTCGGAGCGGCCAGTCTACCTGCAACATTGCCGCTCCACTTGGGGAGGAGAACTTCAGGCTTAGGCCTACTTTGGAGAGCTTGTCCCTTTGGAGAGCTTGGCCCAGACCAACACCGACTTGGACCAGACCTTGTATGAGCTAGATGCCATGGGGAAGGCATACCTGCAACTTGCACTAGAGAATGCCATGTTGAAGCAGCAGCAAGGTGGTCCTGATGTGGAGGTGCCAAGTATTCCTGCTAAGTCACCCCAAGGAATAGAGGAGGCCATGGAGACTCCAACACCAGCACCAACATCGACCCATAGGAGGTTTTTCCCCATATGTAATAAACATGCATAGATATGCAAGAGTGTGCTTAGTTTCTTTTTTCCAATGGTTGAACAATTGTCACTTAAGTGGTTGGATGCTTGTAATAGTGGTTAATGTTTGATTTGGATTTTTGACATGATTATGATGATTGTGGGCATGTCCGCAATCATTTAGTTTAAGACTAAGGCTTAAGGATATTATTAATAAATAGTTGAGTTTCTTTTTATCCTGCTATCTAGTTCTGTTTTTCTAGAGCAGTCTGTCTTAATCTGTTAATATCTCGTGTTTTGGATGTCCAATGATCATGAAAATTTTATGGATAAAAGTATACTTCTGTATATTTCTTTTGGCTCTAGAATCACCTCAATACCTATTATGCTTTGTGAGATATAGCTGTTACAAGTTGATGTTTCTGTGCTGTCAGAAATCTGGAGCAGTACTGCTTGTCATCTGTTTTTGCCTGAATAAACATCAGAATCTGGGAATATGTTCTAAATAAAAGTTATAGAGAATTTCATAAGCTTTCCAGAAACATAAATTTCATTGTTATATGATAAACATAGAGGAAGATATGTTCATTTTACTGCACCACTATCTGATCAACTCGCCAGAAAAGTTCATATTATTTATCTTCCTGTATACACTATATATATATCTCTTGTCTTGGGTCCTATGTCATCTACCTTCATCATGTTGTCATCTCTTAAACATTATATATCCTAGACATATGAAACTTATATGATGTATCTGGTACAGATGGTGAACACCAGGAGGAGTAATCAAGGGGGTGAGAACCTACCACCACCCCCTGTCACCATGGAGCAACTGATGATGATGCAAACCCAACTGTTGTAGCAGATGGCTCAGAACATGCAGAACAATGGGAATGGAAATGAGAATGCACCCCCTCAAGTTAGAGACAAGAGGGGAGAGTTTCTGAAGGGACATCCGCCCGTCTTCAAGCACTCCACTGACCCTCTCCAAGCTGATGACTGGTTACGTGCAGTTGAGAGGCAACTTGAGATTGCACAATGACAGGGAGAAAGTTTTGTATGCAGCTAGGCAACTACACGGCACTGCTCTTGACTGGTGGGAGTCTTTCTGTTTTGGCTGTACTAAAGCTAATCCCATATCTTGGCAAGAATTTTGCAATGTTTTCCGCTCTCATCATGTGCCTGCTGGGTTGAAGAAGCTAAAGGAGTTCCTTGCTCTCAAATAGGGGAACATGACTATGGCTGAGTATCATGACAAATTTATACAATTGTCATGGTACGCACCTACTGAAAGGTCCTTGTGTGGTTTTGGTAATTGAGTGACAACATAGGTGGACTAATTGTGTTTATGTGAGATACACAGGTGATTAGTCCACAGGTACATGTGTGTGAGCAACATATGCCATGAAGGAGGAAATGGTTCAGAGATGTTGCAAAGCTCACACATGTGATGATAAAGGAGCTTATTACACATGAGACATGACATGAAGTCATGTGATCAAGGTGTAGAAGATCAAGACATGACTTGGCTTGATGGACCAGTTGCAAGCGTGAAGGGCAAGTCAGAGGCTTTGGAGCGATGGACAGCGTGGCGGTGAAGCTTGAGCAAGACTTGGCGCCGATGGACAAAGGCAATGGTGAAAAGCAAGTGAAGTCAAGATCGATGAACCAATATGATCACGTGATGATATGAAGTGGATCATATCATTGTTGATCGTGTTGGTGCATGTGTTGCATCGACATTAGAGTAGATGGAATGGAATGTGCAAGGCAAAGGTATAACCTAGGGCATTTCATTTCACCGGTCATAGGTGTGTAGAGAAGTTGATGACCGGGTTTAGGATAGATGGCCGTACTATTAAGATAAGCACCTTGGGGGCTTTGTGTCCATGCTTGAGAGTGCTTGGGAGCCCTCTAACTCACTCTAGCTTGATAGTGTTCATCTGATTGACTGAGTGAGCGATTCTAGTGCGATTGCAACATGAGGTTGCATCGAGTGGCACTAGGTGATCGAGTTGCAAGCCAGTGGTGCTTGTTACTCTTGGAGGTTGCCACCTCCTAGACGGCTTGGTGTTGGTCTCCGTCGAAGCCCGCAACAAGCTTGTGCGGTGCTCCGGAGAAGAGCTTTGTGAGGGGAATTGTGCTCGCCCCATGAGAGCCGCGAAGAACAACTCTAGTTGAGCGTGTCATTAAGCTACCCTCACTTTTAGGGTAGGTTCTTGCGGTGCCCGACATGTGGGCTTGGTGGGTGATGCCAATTAGCTGCTGAACCACCAAGTGAGCGGTCGACACAACGGGGACGTAGCGTGTTGGCAAGCACGTGAACCTCGGGAGAAAATCACCGTGTCAACATTGTTCTTCCCGTTGGTTTGCAATCCCCTTACACAAGCTTGTGATTACTTTCATATGCATTTTGTGCTTGTGTAGTTTCTCTTGTAATTAGTTAGCTTGTGTAGCTCACTAGTTACCTTCTTGCTTGTGTAGCATAGAAGTAGCTCCCTTGCGTGGCTAATCTGGTTTGTGTAACCTTGTTAGTCACATTGCTTAGTTTGTGTAGCTAAGTATTTGCGCTCTCTAATTTGGCATTGGTTGCCTTGTTATTGAGCATTGCTAGTGAGCGTAGGAGCTTTGTGCTTTTGCTTACTAGAATTGTGTAGGAGCTCCCAGGTGTGCAAAATACTAGTGGCATAGGTTTATGTGACCTTGCTCCTAGGATTGGATAGGTGAGCTCTAGCTAGCCCGGCACCTTTGTTGACTAATTAGGATCTTTATAAGGTGCTTGCAAACTTCGATAAGGGGGTGGAGTCTTGGCTAGACCTATTATTTTAATTCCGTATTTGTTTCGGTTAGCCGTTATAATTAAATTTAGTAATGACTATTCACCCCCCTCTAGTCATCATCTCGACCCAACAGGTTGTATCGGAGCTAGGTCTCTCATTTATGGTCTTCACCGACCCAAGAGGATGGCGACTTATGGGCTAGATGTTGTTTGTGAGACACACATTTTTTATGACACAAACTTTGCACTTTGGAAAAATCACATGCTTGATCATTTTCGTGTAAAGGGACCTAAGTTTTGGTGGATTGTCACTAGTGGTCTCACTCATGTCTTGGACCATAGAAATCTCACCAAAGCTCAAAGAGTTCTCTATGAACTTGATTCACATGCTTGTTGTTTTCTAACGAATGCACTGAGTTTTGATTTGATGAAACAAGTAAACTAAAAGGGAACCGCTCATGAGATATGGGAATCAATCAAGCACACATTCGGTGATTCCTCCACGTGGGATGATGGCAAATTCAAGAAGGAGGATGATCACAAGGTGGAGGCACATGGGCGTGTTGAGCATGACCAAAATTTGGTGATTGTGCAAGATTGCTCCACCTCATGGTCAAGTGATAATGATGATGATGCTACCACAAAATCACTTGACAAGATTGATGGTGATGCCTCAAGTGATGCCAATGATGATGCTACTCCATGCACACTTGATGGTGATGATGATGGATCATGCTCGGGCTATGAGAGTAATGTTTCTTCAAGCTCTCCAACTACACCACATTGCTTTATGTCACAAGGTGACACCAAGGTATCAAATGATAGTGTGGTTGATCATGTTGATCCATATGATGAGCTTGTGAGTAGACTTGCTAGCATGACCATGTCTTTAGAAAATGAGAAAGCTAAAACAATGAAATTAAAAAATGAAAACTCATTTCTAAAGAACTCTTGTGAAGAACATAAGAAATTATTTGATGCTCTTAAATCTTCACATTATGAGCTAAAATTGAATCATGAGACACTACTTGTATCTCATGAAGAATTATTAGAACAACATGCTTTTCTCATTAAAATGTTTACAAAGAAACTTAAAAATAATAAGAGCTCATCACATGGATCAAATGATAAATTGAAAAATGTTGCTAACCCTTGTGATGTAGGCAAGAAGCATGTATCCACCTCTTGTGATGATTTATTAGATATGCCATGCTCTTCACATATAGATGCTTGTTCTACTTCTATGTCTTGTGAGACTAACCTTTTGAAGGAGAACAATGAGCTCAAAAATGAAGTGAAGAATTTGAGCAACAAGTTAGAGAGGTGCTACAACTCAAAAGTCACCTTTGAGCACATGTTGAAGACTCAAAGAAATTATGGTGATAAGTGTGGCCTTGGCTTCAAGAAGAAGATGACAAAGGGCGAAAGAAAGAGAGAAAGAAAGATGAAGAAGCTACAACAAAGAAAGCTCTCTCATACCATGTGCTACTGGTGTCATGAAGCGGGACACCTTGTAAATAGTTGCCCTAACCTTGTAAAAGAAGAAGAGAGGCTCAAACATGTGAAGTGCTTCAAGTGCCACACTTGGGGTCATCTTACCTCAATGTGCCCAACCAAGCAATTGGTGAAGCAACAAGTGAAGCCTCAACCAAAGCCACAAGTTGAGCAAGAGAAGACACCCTAAGAGCAAGTCAAGATCTATATTGAAGATGGTGGTGACTTGATAATGAAGAAGAAGAAAACCAGAAGGGGTGGAAAGGCAAGGCATCCAATGCAAACTCTAGATGCTAAGATGATGAGCAAGACACAAGATGAGAAGAAAGTCTATGCTTACATCAAGTGCTTCAAGTGTGGAAATATGAGACACTTTGCCTCTAAGTGTCCTACCAAGCTTGAGAAGAAGGCTCAAGCAATCCATGAGAGGCAAGGCAATGGGAAGCACCACATGAGCAAGGAAGAGAAGGCTCAATCAAAGAGAAAGTGCTACTCATACCGGGAAAGGGGACACATGGCACATCATGTCCCCAAGGTAACAATTCTAAGCCAATTTCAATTATTGATAATAATGTGCTTAGAAATGATGGTAATGGTACCTCTATGGTTGCTATTGCAAAACATCCTGCTACTCATACTAAGGCTTTGCCTAAGTATGTTGCTCCTAACTTGAGAGGACCCAAAATTGTTTGGGTACCATCAAAAAGTGGATGATTGATTGTAGGTACCATCGGTATTGGAAACTTGATTCAATTGATTTCATATTGATCATCATATGTTGAGTCAAGTTATGAAGCCTAGTGCACATCCAAACCCAATGCCATGATAATTGAGTGAAGTCCAAATGTGTTACATCATACAAGTGCTATAATTCAAGTTGTTGGTGATTCATTGGATATATTTGATGGCTTGCAAATAATTAAGTTGAAGCTTGCTATTTGGATGATCATGAGCTAACCAAGGTATATCTCTTGTTGATCAATTCATTTGGGTGCATATGAGTTGATTGAATTGGATAAATATGCAATGTTGCTTGCTATGAGAAGTTTGAATGGATAAATAGCTTAGTAATCAAGTTTGGATTGATTTGTGTTGGATAAGTTCATAAGATGACTTTTAGTGAGTGGATTGAATGGATTTATGTCTTGTAAAATTATTCAAACAAGTTGGTTTCAAGTTTGATTCACATTTGATGCAGTATAGCTCAAGTGATTGAAATATGTCCTATATTGAAAATCTGAGCTAGCTGTGATCTTAGCCATGTTTGAGTGATCAAAACTTATTGGATTGGCATAAAAATTGGTATACATGCTCTAGACTTATGGTATAATATGTTGTACCATTTTCATGAGAATTGGATAAAAGATGCTTTGGTTTTGGAGTGGATCTTGTCAGCTATAGTGCAGCAGTTTTCAGCATGTAGCAGTGGTGGAAGATCTTATTCCTGGCAGTTCATATGAGATCAAATGAAGCTAAAATTTTTACACCTGCTAGATAACTTAGTGATGCATATCTCCACCAAATTTCGTGGTATTTGGATTTGTACTTTGGGAGATATGAATTTTTATTTGAAGAGTATAAAATGTGCCAGAAAAGTGACAAATATTGGATTGATCTAGAGTCACGTTGATTGAAAGGTCCTCAAATTAGAAACATGTTTATAAGTAATTGAGGCACCTAAGTTTGGTTTTGAGATGATCTAAAAGCATGAAAAGCAAAGAGTACAAGGCCATTTGATTGTGGAGTGTACTTTACACACATTTGGTACTCAAATTGGAAGATCAAGATCAAACTTTAGATAAAGATAAAGGTTAAGTTCTAGATATTATTGGAGATCATTTGGTAGAAAGAAAATGACTTAAACAAGTAGAAAGAAAAGGACTTAAAGAAGGAATCAAGGTTACTCATCAAGTTAAGTCCTTCACTTAGATCAATCAATCAAGATATTTCAAGTGAGTGTCAAGAATGGTTCTTGGAGAGAGATCACTTCTCCCTAGTGTAGGGGCTTGCCGCCTATGTGTAGGTAAACCAAGTATGGTGCTTGGAAGGCTAACATGGAAGTGGTGATCCGAGGGATATTTGAGATGCTTAGTTGAAGAAATCAAAAGGGTTAATCAAGAAAAGCAAGCAACACCCAAAAAAGAGCTAATTATAATATTTCAAGTGGTACTCTCACATTGATGCACTCATTCAAGCAATGATCAAAAGATGAAACAAGCCAACCATAGCAAGAAAGTGCACTTGATCATAAGTGGTATTCATTTCATATGGGTGAAGAATGGAATTCAAAATGGTATCTATTGGTCTTCACCAAGCTTATAATTGGGCTTCACATTGCTATTGGAGAAATGAATTGGAATCTATGTGACTATCCTCTACTCCAACATAGCAAAGGTATCATTGTAATGTGCATGATCATTTCATCCTTTACTAGTATGCGATTAGTGCATATCGTACATGCTTCATAGGATCATGCATAACAAAGAAATGTTTAAATTCATAGCCTACCACTATTGCTTGAATGATAAGTTGATCTAGTGGTTAGTATATGAATTTGTTCATGAGCTAGTGAACCCAAGTACATGATTTAATTTGGATTGCTAACAAGTGATAAGTACAACATTGGCAAGATAACCAGAGGTGTGAAGAAGCTTGTCATTGGTTCAAACCGGACTTGGAAGCTTAGGCAAATCAATTTAGTCAAGTCAAAATTAGAAGCTCATGATAATGACGAGAGTACAAGCACAAGACAACAATGCAAATGGATATCTAGTTAAAATTGTTTCAAATGGTATCTAGACTCAAGTATTTCATCAAGAATTCACAAAGTGATGTCTAGATCAACTCACAAGTGATATTGCCGGGTTCATAAACCTAGGGTCCCTCATGGACCGGCTTCCCCACAAAGGCTCGGCCCAAGCAGACAGTGCGCAACGCATGGACCGACCCAAGAGTCTAAACAGCAGGCCAGAAGGGCGATCCAATCACCGATCAGAAGGTCTGGCCGAGGAGGAGCAGTGCCCATTTTCTGACTCTGGGCCACCTCTCCGACCGGAGCGCTCGCTTCGGTCTCCAGCCGCCTCCGCACGGTGTCTTCGACAGGAAGGCCTAGCAAAAGCACTACCTCTAACTCTGACCCCACGTCTCCGGCCGGGGTATGTAAAGACCCTGCTCACTGCTCTTCTCCGATTGATGCAACCAAAGCCGACTGAGACCAACCAATCGGGGACACCTGCTCGGAACAGGCCAGGGAACGGACGGAGAAAGCAAGGCAAGGTGCACAAGTCAAACCACATTACCAGGGACCGTCCCCTGTACACCTATAGGAACAGTACTCTGCAACCACCCTGACACAAATAGTGTTGTAGGCTCCGACATTTTCCCTATAGTATTGTGGGCGCCATTAACTCCCATACGGTAAGGCCCCCCACATGCCTCTGGGCATCGACAGTGTTGTGGGCGCCGGCATTTACCGTACCGAGTGAACATGGTAAAACTCCCCACATGCCTCTAGGCATCAACAGTATATGCAGGTACCAACATCTGCCATACCCAAAATAAGACGACATAACCTCCCACATGCATCCGACATCCAATAGTGTTGTGCATGCCTACCATCATCCTATACCTACCGGCGTGGGCAACAAGGTTTAGAAGCAAATGTACTCTCTCCCTCTCACTTGTAAGGCCATCCCCTTCATCTATAAAAGGGGATGTGCTCTCTCCCAACATGAAAGTTGATTCAAGTTCATACAAGTGATTCCAGATTCATTAGATCGACCAAGTTCACCAGTTCACAACCACAGAACCGCTAGGTTCGGACCTCAAGCACATGCTTGAACACTTAGCTCATAGCGAAGCTCCTATCACCCTTGGCCCTTCCAACCGGAGCCGACCAGACCTCTTGTACACCCCATCTTTCTCCTTCTCATTTGTAACCCCACTGCAAACTTTGAGCAGCTGGGCTCAGGAATAAAGTCACCGACCGACTCAAACTGGGTGTAGGGCACGTTGCTTGAACTAGTATGAACCCTGTGTCATTGAGTGCTAGGCCACCTCCGATCACAACGTACAGCAAAACTACAAATATTTACTTGTTGATCACTTTCTGCACTGACAATTGGCGCCGTCCGTAGGGAAGACGTTGTACGTTCAACACTTTTTGGTAATCGGATGGCCCACTTTTCCGCCACCTTTGCCATGGCGGGCTCAGGCGATACAATTTGCTTCGGCTCACTAGAGTTTCTTGCACTCCCACCTGTTGGGATGTGGGTTCCACCCATCTTCGAGCCATCCCAGGCCTTCCGCTTTGGAAGCCTAGACTTCTTCCCCGACCGGCTCGGCATACTACACCTCCACGAGGAGGCACCCATTCTGGCGCTCGTCGGAGGGGCACCCTCCACCGGCTCCAGGATGCAATGACTTCGACAACATGGCATCTGCGCTTCATTCCGAGCAAACTCTCTGCTCAAACCCCACTGTAAGTAATATGCGTACTGTTGTTTACTCTTTATTTACTATCTTCCGCCGATCATCCGGAGGGACCATATTGCCCGCCCCACGAACATCATACGATCGGTTCCCCTACAGCCTCGCGTCCCCCATGGATGCGTATGCTTGGGGGCTCCGAAGGATGCTAGCGCCATCCCCCCTCACATCCGAATTCATGGGAATGGCGAGCTACGCTCCTGCCACTCTTCACGAACTCCTGGATGACGAGGGTGAGAGCGACGGCTCCAGCATCGGCGACGTGGCACCTTGCCACCGTCCGTCCTAGGAGTGCGCTATGGCAGATGCTCCAGGACAGCCGCTGGTGGTTGTGGAATCTACATAGACTCACACCCCTCCAGACCCGCATGTGGGGGCCCTTGCGTCTGCGCAAGCGCACGCCAAGGAATTACGACAATGGCGGCAGAACCAGCCGCCGCCTGCGCCGGCGTGCTCGGTAAAGCATGTTGCACCCCATGCGCACGGCCTGGTGGGTGGCGCCCGGGGTCACGCCCGCCAGGTCCAACATGAAATCATGAACGAGGGGAATGATCTCCCACAGTTCGCTCGGGCTAGCCAGAACATCGCTGCTGCAGCAATGCTTCTGCGCGGCGTTCCCGAGCCCATCGACCCTCAGGAGTGGGTAGTCTACCAAAACCTCTGAGTTCTAGTAGAAGCCACCGCTGTTCAACAGGCAGAAAGCTCCACATCGTGACTACAACATGCGCCCACTCTCCCCACCGGGGGAACAGGGATGCGCCAGACAGATCACTCCATCCGCTCGCCGCTACAGCCGCTAGGTGCGACTCGGGAGGCAGTTGCTGCGCCTTGGTCCGACCTAGCGCTTGCTCCACACCGACTGCCAGTGCATGAGCGGCCCAGTCCATGCCAGGATGCTCGCAGCGTTGTCAGCAACCGACATTGGGCCCAGCACAATGATGACGTCCACCGGGTGGTGGTGAGAGCAAGCGACATGGATCCCGACCGAACCATCGAGGGGAGCGGTGAAACGCGCCCCAGGCATGGCTACTGATCGGACAATTGGAGTCCTAGCCCTAAGGGCCTAGGGCCGTGGGCCTTTGACCAGCGTATCCAGAGAGCACCGTTCCCACAGCGCTTTCGACCGCCCACCAACATTACCAAGTACACCGAGGAGACGAACCCCGGTATTTGGCTCAAAGATTTCTGGCTTGCCTGCCGAGCTAGAGGGGTGGATGATGACTATTTCATCATTCGGTATCTCCCCATCTGTGTGGGGAACATGTTCAGGCATGGCTTGAATTCCTCCCACACGACAGCATCCGCGACTAGGCGGACCTCAAGAGGGTCTTCGTTGGGAATTTCTAGGGGACGTATGTCCGCCCTGGGAACTCCTAGGACCTCAAGAGTTGCCAGTAGGAGCCCAGTGAGTCCCTACGGGACTACATCCGTAGGTTCTCCCAACGATGCAACTCCCTCCCTGATGTCATCGACGTGGACATCATCAGCGCATTCCTTTTCGGGATGACCTACGAGTCCCTAATCCACAAGCTTGGATGCCTGAAGCCCCGTACCACCCACGACGTGCTTGACATCGCCACTAACCATGCCTTCGGCGAGGAAGCGGTCAGAGCGGTCTTCAACGGGGGCCAAGACAAAGGCAAGGCCAAGCGCATGGACCAAGACGAGGGCCCCTCCACACAGAGGGGCAAGAAGAACAAAAAGGACCGGCGCCGATCGGACAACACCGTGCTGGTCGCCGCAACTGACCGCATAGGCAAGCAGCCCCAACAGGGCCTGCCTAACCACTTCAACAAACTCATGGATAGCCCGTGCACCAACCACGCCTACCCCGTCAAACACCTCTATAAGGACTACGAGCTCCTCAAACATTTCCTACGACAGGCTAGCGGGCCGAAAGAAGGGGACGGCAAAGAGGCGGCAGCCAAGAAAGGAGGCACAACAGGCAAGGACGAAGATGTTTTCCCTAACGCTGATGAATGCATCATGATCTTTGGCGGATCTGACGTCATCTGGTCCAAGCGCCAGCACAAGGTACGTTATAGGGAGGCATGTGCCGCCGAGATGGCCGTCCCCTCCTTCCTCAGCTGGTCGGAATCTCCGATCACCTTCGATTAGAGGGACCATCCCTCCCATGTCGCGAGACCGGGATGGAGGTAGCGAGCTCAACATCCTCTACGTCGACAGCCTTGATGCCATGCGCATCCCCCGATCGGAGCTCCGCCTGGCGGGCTCTCCCTTCCATGGAGTGATCCTAGGAGCATAGGCAAACCCGCTCGGGCAGATAGACCTATCCGTCATGTTCAGCAGCCGAGCCAACTTCCGCTCGGAGGTCCTCACCTTTGAAGTGGTGGACTTTCTAGGGTCCTACCATGCCATCTTGGGGCGGCCATGCTATGCCAAATTTATGGCAATCCCCAACTACACCTACCTCAAGCTAAAGATGCCGGGACTGAACGGCGTCATCACCATGAGCAACGCCTTCTCACACGCCTTCACGTGCGACCGCGAGCACTATGAGCTTGCCACTGCAGTCCTCAACTCGTCCGAGCTCCCACGGCTCAGGGAATCATCGATCTCGGCAGTCCCAGACTACAACAAACCAACCTCCTCGATGGCCTTCCGACCGCTCGAGGAAACCAAGGCGGTGGGAATCGACCCCACCAACCCAACCAAGACAGTTTGGATCGGGACCCAGCTCCCGACCAAATAGGAATGTGAGCTCGTTGACTTCCTTCGCAACAACCATGATGTCTTCACATGGCAGCCTTCTGACATGCCGGGCATACCATGGTAGGTCGTTGAGTATGCACTGCGCCTCATCCCGGGCTCAAAGCCCATCAAGCAGCACCTGCGTCGCTTCGACGACTAGAGGCGCAGGGCCATAGGCAAAGAGATCGCCAAACTCCTGGCAGCTGGATTCATCAGAGAGGTATTCCACTCCGACTGGCTTGCCAATCCTGTTCTTATTAAAATGAAGACCGGGAAGTGGAGAATGTGCGTTGATTATACTGGCCTCAACAAAGCGTGTCCAAAGGATCACTTTCCTTTGCCGTGCATAGACTAGGTAGTCGACTCCACCTCGGGTTGCGAGATCCTCTCCTTTCTGGATGCCTACTCAGGCTATCACCAGATCACGATGAAAGAGTCTAATCAGCTCGCAACCTCATTCATCACCCCGCATGGTTCGTACTGTTACGTAACCATGCCATTCAGCTTGAAGAACGCTGGTGCCACCTACCAAAGGTGCATGCAGCAATGCTTCGCCAATCAAATCGACCCGCTCGATCAGCCTAACCAAACCGAGTGGCCAAGACCAACGATCGCCGTCTATGTTGATGACATAGTGGTCAAAACAACTCAAGCCTGTGACTTGAGCACAAACTTGGCCGCAACGTTCTAGAACCTCTGAAGATTCAACATCAGGCTAAATCCTGAAAAATGTGTTTTTGGGGTTCCAAAGGGGAAGCTGCTTAGATACATTGTATCCGAGCGTGGCATAGAGACCAACCCCGAAAAAATCATGGCCATCTCCAACATGGGTCCCATACGCAACGTCAAGGGCGTGCAAAGGCTCACCGGCAGTCTGGCTGCCCTAAGTCGATTCATCTCCTGGCTCGATGAATGGGGGATGCCACTCTACAAGCTCCACAAAAAGATGGACACTTTCGTCTAGACTGAGGAAGCCCAGCAGGCCCTGGAGAGCCTCAAAGCGTCCCTGACGTCAGCCCCGATCCTCGTCGCTCCTGAACAGGGAGAACCCCTTCTCCTCTACATTGCGACCAGCAACCATGTGGTAAGCGCCACGCTGGTCGTCGAAAGGGAGGAGCCGGGACACCAACTTAAGGTCCAACGGCCTGTATACTTCGTTGGGGAAGTACTCACCGACTCCAAGGTCCGGTACCCCCAGGTGCAGAAACTCCTATATGCCGTGCTGATGGTGACCCAGAAGCTCCTGCACTACTTCACCGACCACAAAGTCACGGTCGTCGCTTCATACCCACTCGGGGACATCATCCGCAACCATGACGCCGTGGGACAGATCTCTAAGTGGGCACTCGAACTCATGGGCCACGACATGAGGTTCATCCCCCGTACCACCATTAAATCTCAGGCTCTCATGGATTTTGTCGCCGAATGGACAGAGGTACAGCTACCAACCCTAGATGTCACCCACGAGTACTAGACAATGTACTTCGATGGGTCCATAATGGCGCTCGGCTCGGGAGCTGGAGTGGTTCTGATCTCCCCAGACAGGAGTAGGCTCTGCTATGCCATCCACCGCCACTTTTCAGCCTCAAACAACGCTGTGGAGTATGAGACCCTCATCAACGGACTATGCATTGCCATCGAGCTCGGTGCTACGCGACTCTACATTCACGGTGACTCGGAGCTAGTCGTTGATCAGGTCATGAAGGAGTCCTCCTGCAAAAGCCCCCCTCATGGTAGCATACTGCCAAGAGGTACGCAAGCTCGAGGACAAATTCTAGGGGATCGAGCTACATCATGTCCCTCGAAGGGACAATGATGCCACCGATTTTCTTACGAAATTGGCCGTCGGGCGGGATCCATCCCCAAGCGGGGTCTTCATCAACGACGTCCACGAGCCATCCACCCGCATCCTAGAAGGTTCGATCTAGACACACCCTGACACCTAGCCGGTGCTCGGGGGCTCCGACCCCGACGCCAAGCTAGCACCCAGGGGCTCCAACCCCAACGCCAAGCCAGCGCTCGGGGGCTCCGATCCTAGTACCTCCATGATGACGTCACCCGGAAACATCGCCGTATTGGCACTCGATCAAACCGACTGGTGAGCACCACTACTCGCCTACCTCCTTGAGGAGGTTCTCCTACCTGAAAGGACTGAAGCCCAACGGATTGCTCGATGCACCAAGACCTTCATCGCGCTCGATGACAAGCTCTACAAATAGAGTCCATCAGGGGTACTCACGAAGTGCATCCCCACCAACCAGGGGAAGCAGCTCCTCCTCGAGGTCCATGCTGGGATTTGCGGACATCACGTGGCCCCAAGGTCGCTGGTCAAAAAAGCCTTTCACCAAGGTTTTTACTGGCCCACCGTGCTACGAGATGCTAAGGAGGTAGTCCGTAGGTGTGAAGGATGCCAGTTCTAGGCTCGGCAAACCCATTTGCCAGCACAGGAGCTCCGAACCATCCCCATCACCTGGCCATTCGCGGTCTGGGGCCTCAACATGGTGGGACCCCTCAAAAAGGGCCCAAGCGGCTTCACTCACCTACTCATAGTAGTCGACAAGTTCACCAAGTGGATAGAGGCCAAGCCCATCATCAACATCCATTCGGAATAGGCAGTCAAATTCTTCCTCGACATCATCTAACGGTTCGGTGTTCCTAATTGTATCATCACCGACCATGGGACTAACTTCACCGGAAAGAAGTTCCTAGACTTCAGTGATGGATACGGCATCAGGATCGACTGGGCCTCGATCGGATATCCACGAACTAACGGTCAGGTCAAACGCGCCAATGGCATGGTCCTCCAAGGACTTAAGTCATGCATCTTCGACTGACTCAACAAGTACGCTGGGCGATGGGTCGTAGAGGTCCCAGCGATCCTCTAGAGCATGAGAATGACCCCAAACTGATCCATAGGGTTCACACCCTTCTTCCTGGCCTACGGAGCTGAGGCAGTGCTGCCCTCCGACCTCGACCATGGCACCCCAAGAGTGAAAGCTTTCAACCGTGACCGAGCCATGGAGGCTCAGCAAGACGCAGTCGACCTACTCGAAGAGGCCCACGAGATGACCATCATCCATTCCACTTGCTACCAACAAACCCTATGCAGGTACCACAAAAGGAAGATCAGGGGGAGGATACTCGAAGTCGGTGATCTCGTACTTCGGAGGACCCAATCAACAAAGGAAAAACATAAACTCTCTCCACCACGGGAAGGGCCCTATATGGTAACCGAAGTAATCCGACCGGGCACCTACCAATTGGAGAACAACAACGGCAATGTTCTCACCAACACTTGGAACATTGAACAGCTACGTCGTTTTTCCCCTAAATTTTTTCTTACCACTTTTTTTAGTCAACACTTGCCCCTGTAAAGCGCCCCAGACCAAACACTTTCAGCCTGGGTCACTCGGGGGCTCCATAAGGGTACAATACTGAATACTACCTCTCTTTTTTACTCTCTTTTTTTTACTATCACATGGTAAACAACTTCGTCCCTGAACGGAAGTGCTTTCCTTTTCCTTTGATTGACCTACGTTACTTTGTTCTTACTCCTGACCGAACGCACCCCGCCATGACCTACGGTTACAAGCAGCCGAGCCCCGCGGGCCATGCCCAGGCTCTTAAAAAGCTGCAACCTACGGAACTAATGGGCAGGTGCGAAAAAGAAAGGACAAAAACAATAGCTATGCTAGGATAAAAACAAGGAACAGATAGTGATTCTATCACAAGAGCAGTACTGATGTATTCATTGATACAAAAAAACTATTCACGCGGGGACTCAGCCACGAACTCAACTATTACACTTTCTACTACTACTCCAAATACTATTGCGGTCGCTCAAACGACATCGCCTGAACGCCGTCGGACATAACCACCGCCGCTAGGGCCCCGCCCGATTCTGCTCCATCGACTTTGGCGAGCGCAACGGGTACCTCAAGGGACCTGCCCGGTTCCGCTCCCTCGACTTTGGCAAGCGCAACGGGTACCTCAAGGGCATCGCACCCATAGATTCTCAGCAGAAGAGCATGGAGCTCCTGACCTTCTCATGTAGTCGAGGCAGCTCCTAGGCAGGGACGTGGCCACCGGAGTATGGCCACCATGGCTGGAAGATATCTCATCAAACTTTATTAACTGGCCAACCTAAGCAGCTGCAGGTGTGGAACCCTCCACCGGCACGATCCTGAGCGACTTCCCCTCTAACAAGGCTCGCCCGATGAAGATCCACCAGAGAAAGTCCACACACGGCTCCATCCCGAAGAAGGCCTCACAGATAAATCCAGCACCACCCCGGGCAACCTCTAGCTCGACATTGTGCTCTGGATTCAAGAAAGGATCTGTAAGTCCTCCCCCTCGCTCATCCCCTCTCTCACTTAGGAACCACCGTGGCATACAGGCACTCTCGGTGAGGAGGAAGAAGGAAGAGAGACAATAGTTGGAGAACAGGCAAAGGACTATGATGGAGAGCCCTCTCCCTCCCCCTATTTTAGGAAGAAACACGATAGCTAAAGAGGGGCAAAAGATCAGAGCAAAAAACTCTCTCCCTTCCCCCATTCAATGCAGATGGGAAACGATGGGACACACCCGGACCGATGGGACGCCCGCTGACCGACGGAACAACACCTGGTCAGGTAGAACGCTGCCTGGTAAGATGAAACGTGGCCTAGGTATGGCCCACCACTATCGCACGACCGGGCGTGAAAACCAAAGCGTCACCACACGCAGGCAGCTCTCTGCATCTCCAGGCGGGACTTGAAAAAAACCCAAAACGGGATCTTCGCCGAGAGAGACCATCGGGCTTCCTAAGTCGATCAAACGACTTAGAAAAACACACCGAGAGATAGGTAGGGAGCGAAGGGACGCCCCATGTAGGCCACGCCGACTCCATCATGAACGACGAGCATGGGTCCTGGTCGAACATTTCTGACTGAAGCTCTCCAAACCCCGTCACTCGAGTCATCAAGGCAACGCTACCGACCCCCGCTATTTCTTTATTTAAATCATTTCATACATCCATACGCGCATTCATTCCATACGCCCATGCCCCTCGGACAATTTGGGCCCTGAACCGCCTGGGGACTCAGGAACTAAGCATCGCACATGCAGCGAAATGCATCACAAGGCTCCGTATTGCGTCATAAAGCGGCAGTTGCCTCATTCGACATGAGCAACAACAATGCCAGGGGAGAAAAACATAGATGAGCCCCATGCGGCCCTCGCCCAGTCTGGCAGATAGGGTCATCTCAACCTTCTCGTTCGATCCTAAGCCTCTGCTAAGCCCACATAATCTCCGTTGAGGGGAGGCCATTAGGCCACCTGGGTCGGTCTCTGGAACGACCTAGGCATCTGCCGGGTTGTAGGTAAAGGAGCAGTGGAATGTCACAAGAGGGCTATGCTGACCCCGTCATGAACGATGGACCCAAATTCCACTCGATCATACCCATTAGCGAACTCACCGAGCGTTTCACTCGAGCCCGAGCGATCGGGACAAGCGACAAAACTCAGCCCCTCCGGTTGTGAGGAACCGAGGACGGGCTAACGCACACAACTCAAACCGACCCCCACTAAAGCCCAACAGGGCTCGAGGGCTCAAGACACAAAACGCCTGGGTCTGCGACCCCGAACTCGCCCCATCCGGCTACGCTTCCACTGCACTCCAAAACTACCTGGGTCTACGACCCCAAACTCACCCCATCCGGCTATGCTTCGACTGCACTCCAAAACTACCTGGGTCTGTGACCCCGAACATGCCCCATCCGGCTATGCTTCGACTGCACTCCAAAACTACCGAGGTCTGCGACCCCAAACTCGCCCCATCAAGATCCACGACTCCAACTCGCCCGATCCCACGGCGCGCACCGACGCTAGGATCAGTGAGCTCCGTCTCAACCGATCTCTAAACTAACTAACTAACTAACTACCTCAGCTGCACCAAGGCTAGGATCCCTTGACTAACTACCTCGCCCGATCCCATGACGCGCATCGACGCTAGGATCCATGAGCTCCATCTCACCCGATCCCAAAAAAACAAACCGCTTCGGCTGCGCAACGATGCCTTGGTGGACAACTCCATCTCGACTGAAAAAACACACACACATATGGCAATAGACGGTTCTGCCTTAACCGCCCGGGGGCTCAGGGGCTACACCTGTAGGTGCGCTCGCGCACACCTGCCGATGAAACAAAAATGTCCCCCACTGGCAACACGGAAAACCCCCCAGACAGTTCTACCTAAACCGACTGGGGGCTCAAGGGCTGCACCCGTGGGTGCGCTCGTGTGCACCCGCCGTCGAGGCAAGGATCCCTCATAGACCGGCTTCCCCACAAAGGCTCGGCCCAAGCAAACAGCGCGCAACGCATGGGCCGGCCCAAGAGTCTAAACAGCAGGCCAGAAGGGCGATCCAATCACCGACCGGAAGATCTGGCCGAGGAGGACCAGCGCCCATTTTCTGACTCTGACCCACCTCTCCGACCGGAGCGCTCGCTTTGGTTTCCAGCCGCCTCCAGACGGTCTCTCCAACCGAAAGGCCTGTCAAAAGCACTACCTCTGACTCTGACCCCACATCTCCGACCGGGGTATGTAAAGACCCTGCTCACTGCTCTTCTTTGACTGACGCAACCAAAGCCGACTGGGACCAACCGACCGGGGATGCCTGCTCGGAATAGGCTAGGGAACGGACGAAGAAAGCAAGTCAAGGTGCACAAGTCAAACCACATTACCAAGGACCGTCCCCTATACACCTACATGAATAGTACTCTGCAACTGCCCTGACACAAATAGTGTTGTAGGTGCCGACATTTTTCCTATAGTATTGTGGGCGCCATTAACTCCCATACGGTAAGGCCCCCCACATGCCTCTGGGCATCGACAGTGTTGTGGGCGCTGGCTTTTACCGTACCAAGTGAACATTGTAAAACTCCTCACATGCCTCTGGGCATCAACAGTATATGCAGGTACCGACATCTACCATACCTGAAACAAGATGACGTAACCTCCCATATGCATCCGACATCCAACAGTGTTGTGGGCGCCTACCATCATCTTGTACCTGCCGGCATGGGCAATAAGGTTTAGAAGCAAACATACTCTCTCCCTCTCACTTGTAAGGCCATCCCCTTCATCTATAAAAGGGGATGTGCTCTCTCCCAACAAGAAAGTTAATTCATGTTCATACAAGTGATTCTAGATTCATTAGATCGACCAAGTTCACTAGTTCACAACCATAGAATCGCCAGGTTTAGACCTCAAGCACACGCTTCAACACTTAGCTCATAGCGGAGCTCCTATCGCCCTTGGCCCTTCCGACCGAAGCTGACCAGACCTCTTGTACACCCCATCTTTCTCTGTCTCGTTTGTAACCCCACTACAAACTTTGAGCACCTAGTCTCAGGAATAAAGTCACCGACCGACTTAAACTGGGCGTAGGGCACGTTGCCTGAACCAGTATAAACCCTGTGTCATTGAGTGCTAGGCCACCTCCGATCACAACGTACGGCAAAACTATAAATATTTACTTGTTGGTCACTTTCTGCACCGACAGATATCCTATAAGTAGTACTCATGAAGATAGCAAAGATTCAAGAAATGGTTTTTATTGATAAATCCAACAAGTGGTTCCATACGAGAAAATTCTTTCAAGTGGTATCACATCTACACATGGTATCAATCATGCACGACGATGGTTCCACAAGTGATCCTCAACTTTAAGTGATCATCAAATGAAGAATGCATCCCTCATCAACAAGAGCTTAAGTTTATCAAATGGATGACCCATGCTATGACATAGGGGGAGGTTTCCCACAAGTTGGTATCAAGATCAAAGATCCTATGTGTGGTATCTCAAGAAACCCTACTAGTGGTACCTACAAGTTGTATCTACAAGTGGTGTCATTCCAACTATCAAGTGATGTCCATCAAAAATGCAAGATTCAAGCCTCAACCATCTACCCCAAATGCAAACCTTTGCATCAATGAGAAGCACACCTTTTATGGAAATTGATGACAAAGGGGGAGAGATTGTACAAAGACTTTGAAAGCTTTGGGAGAGATTGAGAAGATATGAAAGCTTTGGGAGAAATTGAGACAAAGAAGTAGATGCTAGACATGGACATGGACAAAGAGGGGGAGCAACATTGAAGAAAAGAGATGGACAAGAGAAGCACACAAGTAGGGGGAGCAAGCTCATGAAATTTGATTAATTACATTTGAAATGTGCATAGTCATGTGCTTGCTTGCATTGCATAAATTTTCTTTAAAATTGATATGCATGCTTGTGTGGTGTATGCTAGTTGTAAAACTTGAATGATGATTTGATAACTAGCATGCATAGGATGGTAGGTAGACTTGTATTTTTACACATGGTACTAGAAACTTGATTATAATGTTGATCTCATGGGGTTTCTAGTATTTTTGTTGTCTAAGCTACTCATGGTGTTAAAAGTGCAACTCCAATTGGTATCACACTTTAAACGTTTATTCTATACACCTTAGCATCATTTGGTAGTAGTTACTATCCCACAATTTCAATCTATGCATATGTGCGAGCTTCAAACCAAACACTCTAGCACACATGTAGGGGGGCTAATACTACCATTTTAGGTTTATGGTACTTGTCCAAAATCATTTACACATGGTAAAATTGCTTGGGCAAGCAACATAAATCCAAAAGAGCTTAATTTCCATATCTTTGTAGAGTTGTAATCAATTACCAAAAAGGGGGAGATTGAAAGGTCCTTGTGTGGTTTTGGTAATTGAGTGACAACCTAGGTGGACTAATTGTGTTTATGTGAGATACACAGGTGATTAGTCCATAGGTACATGTGTGTGAGCAACATATGCCATGAAGGAGGAAATGGTTCAGAGATGTTGCAAAGCTCACACATGTGATGATAAAGGAGCTTATTGCACATGAGACATGACATGAAGTCATGTGATCATGGTGGAGAAGATCAAGACATGACTTGGCTTGATGGACCAGTTGCAAGCGTGAAGGGCAAGTCGGAGGCTTTGGAGCGATGGACCGCGTGGTGGTGAAGCTTGAGCAAGACTTGGCACCGATGGATGAAGGCAATAGTGAAAAACAAGTGAAGTCAAGATCGATGAACCAATATGATCACATGATGATATGAAGTGGATCATATCATTATTGATCGTGTTGGTGCATGTGTTGCATCGATATTGGAGTAGATGGAATGGAATGCGCAAGGCAAAGATATAACCTAGGGCATTTCATTTCACCGGTCATAGGTGTGTAGAGAAGTTGATGATCGGGTTTAGGATAGATGGCCGTACTATTAAGATGAGCACCTTGGGGGACTTTGTGTCCATGCTTCAGAGTGCTTGGGAGCCCTCTAACTCACTCTAGCTTGATAGTGTTCATCCGATTGAGTGAGTGAGCGATTCTAGTGTGTTTGCATCATGAGGTTGCATCGAGTGGCACTAGGTGATCGAGTTGCAAGCTAGTGGTGCTTGTTACTCTTGGAGGTTGCCACCTCCTAGATGGCTTGGTGGTGGTCTCCGTCGAAGCCTGCAAGAAGCTTGTGTGGTACTCCGGAGAAGAGCTTTGTGGGGGGAATTATGCTCGCCCCGCAGGAGCCATGAAGAGCAACTCTAGTTGAGCGTGTCATTGAGCTACCCTCACTTTCGGGGTAGGTTCTTGTGGTGCCTGACATGCGGGCTTGGTGGGTGATGCCAATTAGCCGCCGAACCACCAAGTGAGCGGTCGACACAATGGGGGCGTAGCGTGTTGGCAAGCACATGAACCTTGGGAGAAAATCATCGTGTCAACATTGTTCTTCCCGTTGGTTAGCAATCCCCTTACACAAGCTTGTGATTACTTTCATATACATTGTGCTTGTGTAGTTGCTCTTGTAATTAGTTAGCTTGTGTAGCTCACTAGTTACCTTCTTGCTTGTGTAGCATAGAAGTAGCTCCCTTGCGTGGGCAATCTGGTTTGTGTAACCTTGTTAGTCACATTGCTTAGTTTGTGTAGCTAAGTATTTGCGCTCTCTAATTTGGCATTGGTTGCCTTGTTATTGATCATTGCTAGTGAGCTTAGGAGCATTATGCTTTTGCTTACTAGAATTGTGTAGGAGCTCCCCTGTGTGCAAAATACTGGTGGCATAGGTTTGTGTGACCTTGCTCCTAGGATTAGATAGGTGAGCTCTAGCTAGCCCGGCACCTTTGTTGACTAATTATGATTTTTATAAGGTGCTTGCGAACTTCGATAAAGGGGTGGTCTTGGCTAGACTGATTGTTTTAATTCCGCATTTGTTTCGGTTAGCCGTCGCAATTAAATTTAGTAACGACTATTCACCTACTGAAGTGGAAGATGATGACAAGAGGCAGGAGCTATTCATGGAAGGTTTAAATGATGGTCTCCAGTATCAACTGTTATCCCATACCTTTGCTAATTTCCAACAGCTAGTGGACAAGGCCTTGGTCATTGAGAACAAGCGTCGTCAGATGGAGGACAAGAAGAGGAAGTTCCAAGGGCAGCGGCCTAGGAGCAACACTCGTTTCCACACTATTCCTCAGCAAGCTTATCCACAACAGCGCTATCAAGGTCAGTCAAGCCTGATAAATCACAGCCAACAACCACAGCGTGCACCACAGCAGCAGCAACAGTACAAGGCACCGGTTCAACATCAGCAACAAGCTAACCATGCTCCTGTGAGGACAATGTTCCTAATGCTCCACCAAAGAATAGCGCACCAAAGGCGCCAAATGCTATTAATGATAACAAATGTTTCAGCTGTGGTGAACCAGGACATTACTCCAATAGATGTCCTAAGAAGTTGGCTAATGTGCAGCAAAATTATGTCCGTGGAAAGATCAATTATGTGACTGCAGAAACAGCTCAGGAGTCACCTGATGTGGTGATAGGTACGTTTCTGGTCAACTCAAACTTAGCTATAGTTCTTTTTTTATTCTGGTGCTTTGCATTCTTTCATAGCATATACTTTTATAAAGAAGCATGACATCCCCGTATGTGTTATGAAGAAACTCATGTTAGTAAACTCACCTAGAGGGGAAATGAAAGCAAATTAGATATGTTTAGCTGCTAGTCTCATCATAAGGGGGGTAGAATTTCAAGCCAACCTTGTAGTCATAGACTCATCTGGAATTGATGTTATCTTGGGTATGGACTGGTTGAGGCCATGAAAGGCAATTATACATTGTGAGAATAGTTCTATGATTCTAACCTCTCCATCTAGGGAGAAATTTGAGTATGTAGCAACACAATCAGCTTCAGAAATCTATCGGGTTAACCAATTGAAGAGTACATCCATAGGGGATATACGGATAGTAAATGAGTATCCAGATGTCTTCCCTGATGAGTTACCAGGTATGCCACCTGAACAAGATATTGAGTTTATAATTAAACTTTTACCTGGAACTGCACCCATAGCTAAGAGACTATATAGAATGGGAGTGAATAAATTAGCAGAACTTATAAAACAAATAAAGGAACTACTAAATAAGGGTTATGTCTGTGTAACATCCTAATGGGCCAAAGTGGGCCCAAAATTAATCCAGTATGGGCACTGTTCACCGAGCACTGTTCACCCGAAATATGGACCGACCGATTTTCGGTGGTACTGTTCACGGTTTACTGTAGCACCGCGGAAAAACACTGTGCAACCGGTTAGTACCATACTGAAAACTCTGAGATCGCCGGATCGACTTAAATACCAGGGCCAGGGACGCGTAGTAACCTTCGGTTAACCGTTTTGAACGAAGCGAGGATGAAAGTTCAAGCGGGTTGCTACGCGGGTCGGACCACTCCTAGGAAGAGTGGGCCGGGCCATGTATGTTGGGACTGGACGTTACATTTGGTATCAGAGCCGACTCTCGAGGTTTCACGGGCACGTGGGGACAACTGCGTGGGCATGTTGTGTGCATGTGCGTGGGCCCGTCGTGGACACGGCATGGCATACACATGCACGGCACGGGGCCACACAAACGTGTTGAAGAGAGGAGGATCCTGGGGTAAATGTCCCAAAAGGGTAAGCTGATCTGGCATTCGACGGGGACGTTGATTCTTTAGGGGGGATGATTGTAACATCCTAATGGGCCAAAGTGGGCCCAAAATTAATCCAGTATGGGCCGGTGACACTGTAGCAGAACATAGGACGGTTACTGTAGCATCCGAACTTCGGGTTACTGTTCACCGAGTACTGTTCATCCGAAAAATGGCCGACCACGGAAAAGCGCTGCGCAACTAGTTAGTACCATACTGGAAACTCTGAGATCGCCGAATCGACTTAAATACCAGGGCCAGGAACGCGTAGTAACCTTCGGTTAACCATTTTGAACGAAGCGAGAACGAAAGTTCAAGCGGGTTGCTACGTGGGTCGGACCACTCCTAGAAAGAGTGGGCCGGGGCCATGTATGTCGGGACTGGATGTTACAGTCTGGCCTAGTTCTTCACCTTGGGGAGCACCAGTGTTGTTTGTAGAGAAGAAAGATAGAACACAAAGAATGTGCATAGATTATAGATCACTTAATGAGGTGACAATTAAAAATAAGTATCCACTACCTAGAATCGATGACTTGTTTGATCAATTGAAAGGAGCTTGTGTGTTTTCCAAGATCGACCTCCGATCTGGATACCATCAGTTGAGAATAAGATGTTCTGACATTCCCAAAACCGCTTTTGTGACCCGATATGGACTATATGGGTTCACGGTTATGTCTTTTGGTCTGACAAATGCACCTGCTTACTTTATGTATTTGATGAATAAAGTATTCATGGAGTATCTTTATAAGTTCGTAGTTGTGTTTATTGATGATATATTGGTCTTCTCTAAGAATGAAGAAGAGCATGAGGAGCATTTGAGCTAGTCTTGCAAAAGCTTAGAGAACATCAGTTCTATGCTAAGTTTAGTAAATGTGAGTTCTGGTTAAAAGAAGTATCTTTCCTTGGCCACATCATCTCTAATGGAGGAGTAGCAGTAGATCCTAAGAAGGTTAGAGATATGCTGAGTTGGAATCCACCTCAGGATCCTAAGTTTGTGTGGTCTAAGGAGTGCTAGGCTAGTTTTGACGAGTTGAAGAAGAGACTGACTTCTGCCCTAGTGCTCATCTTACCTGATCTTACTAAAAGCTTCTCTATCTATTGTGATGCCTCACGGCAAGGTCTTGGTTGTGTTCTTATGCAAGAGGGTAGAGTTGTTGCTTACGTATCCAGACAGCTAAGAAAACATGAGTTAAATTATCTGACTCATGATCTAGAGTTAGCGGTTGTAGTACATGCTCTCAAGATTTGGAGGCATTACCTAATTGGTCATAAGTGTGAGATTTATACAGATCATAAGAGTTTGAAGTATATATTCACTCAGACAGATCTGAATTTGAGGCAGCGCAGATGTCTAGAGTTAATCAAGGATTATGACTTGGAGATACACTATCATCCGGGTAAAGCTAACGTAGTAGCAGATGCTCTGAGTAGGAAGAGTTATGTCAACATGGCCTATGCAACTCAATTACCCAAGGAATTGTGTGAAGAGTTCGAACACCTAAACTTGGGTAAAGTGGCTAATACTATGGAGTTAGAGGTGGAACCTACCTTAGAACGAGAGATTCATAAATGACAACTAGATGATGAGAAAATTAAGGACATTGCTGAGCACATAGTGATAGGCAAAGCATCAGGATTCCATATGGATGATCAAGGAATAGTGTGGTTTGGTAAAAGGATTTGTGTGCTAGAAGTGAAATCTGTTAGGGAGTCTATCTTGAGGGAAGTTCATGGCTCAGCTTATTCTATACACCTGGGTAGTACTAAGATGTATCTTGATCTTAGAGAGAGATATTGGTAGTACGGGCTAAACAGAGATGTAGCTGAATATGTGGCCATATGTGATACATGCCAAAGAGTAAAGGGAGAACATCAGAGGCAAGTAGGTTTACTTCAATCGATGAAGATACCCGAGTAGAAATGGGAAGAAGTTGGGATGGACTTTATAGGGGGCTTACCCTATACACAAAAGGGATATGACTCAATCTGGGTAATCGTAGATCGGTTGACCAAAGTAGCACATTTCATACCTGTTAAGACTACTTATTTAGGTGCAAAGTTAGCAGAGCTATACATGGAGAGGATTGTATGTTTGCATGGGGTACCAAAGAAGATTGTTTTTGATAGAGGTACACAGTTCACATCTTATTTTTGGCAGAAGTTGCATGAGTCCATGGATACGAAGTTGAACTTTAGCTCAGCTTATCATCCGTTGATGGATGGACAGACTGAGAGAACAAATCAGATTTTAGAGGACATGTTGAGAGCTTGTGCTCTACAATACAAGACAAGCTAGGATAAGAGTTTGTCTTATACTAAATTCTCTTATAATAATAGTTACCAGAAGAGTCTTAAGATGGCACCGTTTAAAGTGTTGTATGGTAGGAAGTGCAGGACACCACTGTTTTGGAATCAAACAGGGGAAAGTCAACTTTTTGGACCAGAAGTTTTGCAAGAGCCAGAGAAGCAAGTACAAATAGTGAGGCAGAATTTGAAGGTTGCACAGTCTCGTCAGAAAAGTTACGCTGACACTAGAAGAAGGGATTTGGTGTTTGAGATTGGTGATTTTGTATATCTCAAAGTTTCACCTATGAGAGGAGTTAAGAGGTTTCATAGTAAGGGAAAGTTATCTCCTAGGTATGTAGGACCTTTCAAGATCATTAACAGAAGAGGAGAAGTTGCTTATCAGCTAGAGTCACCTGAGCAGCTCTCAAGTGTTCATGATGTCTTTCAAGTGTCACAGCTTAAGAAATGTTTAAGGGTACCCGAGGAACAATTACCTTTGGATGAGCTTGATATCTAGAAGGACCTTTCCTACAAAGAACACCGAGTGAGAATTTTGGAAACGGCTGAGAGAGTTACAAGGAGTAAGGTTATAAGAAAGTCTAAAGTTCAGTGGAACAAACATTCCGAGGATGAGGCAACTTGGGAAAGAGAGGACGATCTGAGATCTGAGTATCCCTATCTTTTTGAATCATCCGAATCTCGAGGATGAGATTCATCTTAAGGGGGTAGGTTTGTAACACCCTAAAAATTTATTTACAATTTAGTGATTAAATTTGAGCATTTAATTAATTTTTGTGCAATTTAACCTAGGTTAAATAATAATTTTTGGCTAATTAAAATTAACTATAAGGTTTAGAAATATGTTTGTTGCATTCATGCAGAAGCATACTATTTTTTGTTGAGTGTAGGGCTAGGTTGTTTGAGGTTGAATTCAAATTTTATTTGAATTTGATCAACTTTCAAAGCACTCAAAATAGAAAAGGATTTTCTTTTTTTAAAACTTTCTTCCTTTCTCCTTCTAGCCCAAGCACCACAACCAGCCCAGACCATTTTCTTCTTTTCCCCAGTGCCTGGAATTGGCCTTGAGCCGTTGGCGGCCCACTCTCGCACTCCCCCTGTCCTTTCCCTTTCTCACGCGCGTGGCTGAGCTCGGCGTCCAGCGCCCTGGCCCATACCGCGGCCTGCTCGGTGGCCCGAGTGGCACAGCCCACTCCACCCCGCATGCTCTCTCTCTTTCATTACGCTATGGGGCCCACCCGTCAGCCGCATTGGCCTGCACCCTCTCCCTCCTTTCTCTCTCTAGCGGCTAGGGCCCGCCTATCGGCACCTGTACCCTTCTCCTTCCTCGAGCCGAAGATGGCACGCCAGCTTTCATCGCTCTTCACTCCACCGATTGATGGGAGGCCATCAACGGGGCTTTCAAGGCCGGCCTTGATGCCCCGAGAGAATTGTGTCACGCCAGTTTCCACTTCTACCATGCCTCTCCACCTATAAATCCAACTACCGAGCCCTCCTCCTCTCCCTTCTGTTCACTGTTCTAAGCACACACTACCCTACTCTCAATTCGTTCATTTCGGAGCTCGTTCATCGTCATGATCATGCATGGGAGCTTCATAGTACCTCTCTGTGGTTGTAGCTTCCCTTTCCTTTTTGTATTGATCTCGAATTTCATGTTTCCGTGCTCACAGGCGGCACTTTCCTTCTCCAGTCCACCCCTGCCATCGCTGAACCTCTTGGAGCCTTCCTAGACGCCACAAACGCCTTCGTTGGAACCATGGTATACCTCTCATCGATCCCGTGCCTTTACCTTCTCATTTTATGCACTGGAACACCGTATCGGCAAGTTCTAGATCACGCTAGCCATGGTGCCGCTATGGGGCTATCGCCTAGACGTGCTTCCCCGCCCTCTCTTTATGCCTCGTTGAGTTTGCCTTGTCACGCTCGACATCCCTATGTTTTCTATTTTGAACGAGGTGGCCGGAATCACCATTTTGGTGTTCGGCTACGTGCTTGGCTCGCCACCGTTCATGGCATTGGCCATGGGAGCCTTCGTCCCTGGCGGCGGGTTCATCCCAATCGCGTGTGCACCGTCTGATCTGCTTTGGGCGGCCACGATTAGAACGTAACCCTTCAGGTGTGTAACCGGTCCACCGTGGACGGTGAACGCGGCTCACAGCCACTAGCGCACCGATCCATCACATGCGTGGTGCACCGCACCAATCGTCGTGCACCACATCGTGCCCAGTCAACAACGACGTGGTCAACACCGCTGTCAGCCAAGCCCACTTTGCAATTTAGCCCTTTAGTTTTCCTAAAATCAACTCGCTGTCCACCTCAGTTCAAATGTATTTATTTCTAGTCCTGTTTTCTTCCATTTTAGCCCATGTGTTTTTGGAAAATAGGACGCGTCGTCCAGTGAACGTTAGAATTCAGATTTAATTCAAATTCGAGTTTGGTTTATTTACAGAAATGCCATTGAATCTTGTTTTATGCATAACTTTCACGTTTTAAATCCGATTAAAGTGATTCTTTCGCTCGTGTGTTCATAGCAGTACGTAGATTAGTTTTATAAGCTTTTTAGTCATTGTTTTTACTGTCTGGTGTACTGTTCTAATAGAAAAGTATTTGTATGCATGTGATGATTGGAATGGATGCTTGATTGGTGATTTGGATCACGTTTAGAAGGCGATCAGTACGAGTTTATCGAGGAGCAGATTGCTGACTAGTACTAGGAAGGCTACATTGAGGAAGGCAAGTGTAACAAAGGCCCCTTGTACCTATGAACTCTATAATTCATACATATGCATGTGTTAAAATTTGAATCGCATTTAAGGACTTTACCAAGTTTATTTCTTATACCACATATCCTTGATACCTATGGGTTGGGATGCATTTTGGATAGATGCTGCAGCGCATAACTCAAAATAAATAATAAACATGACTAATGGTATATGCAATATATTAAAATTATGCTTTTTAGCAAATGTTTAAGGGGCTAGAGTACTGGGTTTGAGTGCTCTAGTGCCTCTCAATAAGGACTCAATCCTGAAGCGGCCACCCAGGAGGTTCCGTACAACCCCGAGTGTCAAATGGCTCTAACTTTAGCCTGGTAACTAGATTGTACTAGCTCATCTGTAGCTTTCCGTAAGGGCAAGAGGGGGGCACTAGTTGGTATGTTTCTTTTCCTACCAGGGTGTGTATTATGTTGTGACCATGAGTGCCACTCCTGGAGGAGGGCCTCATATGGCTAGACGGCTGAAACCTTAGTAGCGATGACTTGTTAGTGCGACTAGCGAAGGGTTATGTAGTGAAACCCTGCCACGCTTCCTTGGTAGAGGCGATGTGGGCTTTGCAAACCCCGACATTGGGAATCACTGCCCGGTGGGTAAAGTTGTACAAATTCTATAGAATTCTTTAACCTGTTATAACAACTGGGCTCATGGATACAAGTGGCCTAGATCCTTCATGACTAGTGGTTACTATGGTTGGTTTGGGAATGACTTAATGTTGATTAATCATTACTATAACTTGGGATGGTTCATTCACTAAAGTAGTGATTCAAGTATAATAAAACTTGCCCAACTAAAATTGCTTACTGCAGTCAAACCGTGCCAAGCCTTTGAGCCTCATAGATCCCATTGTTATACTAGCTAAGCATGGTGCGCTTAGACTTGTTTTACATTCAATGAAAATCCTGAATGGGTAACAGATGTTATATATGAGGAGTTTCCTGAAGACGTCCAGGACTACTAGTTGAAGTCCACCAGTGGGAGTCCCTGTGATGACATGGGCATAGTTTTTTTGCTTTATGTAATAATGTTGCTATTGAGCAAGACTATGTGATAACTTTGTGATGAGATATGCGATGTAATAAAGTACTTTACTTTGATATTATTGCAATTTGAGATTATATGTCTGTTTGGACCTCCTGGGTGCACATATATGAGTACTTGGTTTTGCTATGCAAAATTGGGTGCGACATTAGCGAGGGCGGCCTAGGTGCACGTGGATGGCCATCGAGAGTTCGGTCATGACTGTGGTTAGGCTATGGCGTCCTCGGTGCACTCTGGTTCGTGGTGGCCGCAATAGTGTGGGCTAGGTCTCGCACAAGCGATGGCGGCTGACATTGGTGTTATATGGTTGTGTAGCCAAGGTCGTGCCAAGGTCCTCAATCATGTGATAAAACAGACTCATGCCATTGTCATCCGAGATGTGAGTGCCACAGAAGGACATGGGTGAATGCTAGGTGTACATGTCACATATCTATGGCTATCGTTAACACACGATCGATGAGGTCCTAAGGGCTTGTGGATGGTAGGTCGCTTGATGCGGGTAGGGCTCAATGCTGGCAGTGCAGCAACATTGTCATAGACGCTCAGTGGGGTTTGGTTCAGGGCTTGTTGTAGACGAAGTAGGGTTGGCCATGCTTACGGTTCATTCGCCAGCTTCAGCTCCTTAGTCAAGGTGATGCTAGCGTCACATTGGTCATAGATTGACCTCGCAGCATAGGCACAAAGGGTTAGGAATGGCAACCGGCATCCAAGGGTGGAAGCTTGTTAGGAAGGAGGCTCACTCATGTTGCGAGGAAGGCTGGGGAAGACCGAAGCTTGTCGGGGGTGGTCGCGGCCTGCTGTGGTGTCCACTGGCCGGCTATGGACAGCAGCGGCCAAGCAGCAGCTAGCTGTGGCTAGCCAAAGGGTGGCTACAGCCAACTAGCGGCAGCTAAGGCCGGCCGGAAGTGGTTGGGCGTGGCCAGGCTCGTAGCACCGAGGTAGCCGGGGCTTGATGACGACATCAGGCACGTTGAGGTGGTCATCATGGTTCTACGTGGTGGAGAACACAGTGAGGTCGCGGTCCTAGGCTTGGAGGTAAGGTCGACGGCATGGTCATGGGTGGTCGGTGTTGTCATAGCCATGGTGGTGCGCCTGCGCATGAGCCAAGGCCATGCTCGCGAGTTACGGACGTGAGCAGCATGCAGCGGCGGTGCCACGCTCGAGCGCTCGTGTGACGATGTGCTTGTGGTGTCCCGTGTGGGTCACTATACCAGGGTTGGGCAGGAAGCACACGGCCGGTTCACCGAGATGGATCTGGCTTAGGGAAGATGATGGCTATCTGATGGTCATGGATGTGTCCACACGTCGCGCACAGCAAGGCCACAACATGGCGTCAGTTGGCAAGGAAGGGCAGGGCACTGTGTTCATGGAAGGCCATGCCGGGCAATGTGGCTGTGCGGGTGCTCGGCCAAACGATCGAAGGAGCCGGGTGGCATGGGGATGTGTGTTCCTAGAAACCAAAAGTGTAGTGGCGGTGGTGAGTTGCATGGCATCGACGTGCTGCATGAGCCGGTGATGCCATGCCGAGGTGGCGTGTCTGTGTGGTCTCGTGTGTCGAGTGCGCGCACAGGTACCATGGTAGATGCGTGTGCACGAGTGTGGGTGACCGCGGTCGTGGGAGACCGGCAGTGGCAGTGCCGTGATGGCTTCGGCCATGGCCTCCAGCAACTAGGTGACTGCAAAGACCATGGCGTGCACACTACGTCAGAATTGCACTTCACTGCCCGTTCAAAATACCCCATCATTACTGGATTTTGAACCGGCACAACCATACCGACAGTGATGAGGGTAAGCTATCACTGTCGGTTCCTACAAACCGGCAGTGTTTTTCAACTTCACTGTCGGTTCTTTACACAACCGGCAGAGTTCAGTTCCACCAACATTGTCGGTTCATAAGACCACCCGGTAGAGTTTATTTCCACCAACACTGTCGGTTTGTGTTCGAACTGGCAGTGTTATCATACGAATCACTGCTGGTTTGTGACAAGAACCGGCAGTGATGGCTAAGCCAACGCTGCTGATTTGTGGCTCCAGCCGGTAGCGCCATCACTGTTGGTTTGTTGCTAACCGGCAGTGATGTTTACGACAACACTGTCGGTTTTCTGCTAACAGGCAGTGATGTCACGTTTGCATTTTATTGTTTTATAATTTATTTTAATTTATATTTTTTTGTGGAATTGGGTTTCGCTTTATATACGCTACTTAGACGACAGGTCCATCAATATTAAACATTACAAATGTTACGGTTACAGTTCAAATATTCTTATCAAGATCTCGATCCCTCAAAATAAAAAAAGAAATGTTCTCGGACTTCATAGATTGTACAATGCTTCTCGGACTTCTTACAATAATCTGGCGAGCCGCTCTGGGCCATACTGGTCCTTGAACTTCACAGATTGTGCAATGGAAAATACTCCATCTTTTTCCAATACCTCGGCTAAGATGAATTTTGCCAGCTCCGATTGCAGCGCGATGATCTCCATGTCTAACAGCCTTTCGTGGTTATATTTCTTGCGCTGTAATTCAAAAAAGATGATATCTAAAGAGGAATCAGTAAATCATTTTGTTGAATGATTAACAGACATAAATGAAATGGGGATTATACACACCAACTTATCGGCTTCTTTGTATTTCTCACCGATGTAGCGAAGCATTGCCCACATTACATAAAACCCGCATTCATTGTTTCCCGCCGGCTGTTTTAGGTACTTCCCCTCTATTTCGACAATCTTGAATGGGACCTACGTCCTACCGATATGTCTTCTTCGGACACTGAGCAAAAAAGGAGAAACGTTAGAAAGCGGTATGTGTGATTAGAAAATAATATGTTATTAGGATCGCTTACTAATTCAGCACTGCCACCAGTGCATCCAGATGATGAAATGGTTTTTTCTTCGAGTCCCACACCTCGATCAGATTTTTAGCAACATTAACACAAATGAAGACGAAATGGTGGCTGCAATCACAGAATCCTAATTATCGAATAATCTTAACAAAAAAAGAAGCATAAAATTAAAAGCCGAGAATACATACTCGTAGTTGTAGGCTAGAAGTATGTGGGTTTTGTTCTTCATCTTGAATTCATCGAAAACAGCAATCAATCTCTGTTTTAGGTCTTCCACATCACATCCATGGAGACCTAGACATGTCTTCTCATTGACTCTCAAGGGGTCCAAGAAGCCTATGTTATCCTATTTGCTTTTTAGAATGCAAAATTTTGCTATACACCTACATGAAATCCCGGGAAGTGCTCAAAAGTTAACAATTTGTGTCCCAAGAGAGTAGTTAATTGTAATATCGTGCGTGTAGGGTACTTACATAGTCCACAGCGCCAACATTTGTGTATCGAGAGAGCGTTTTTGGTATAGCTAGAACAAGCACTCCCACTCGACATCGAATTTCTCTTCTTCAGGATAATTAAAAACATGTAGCGAACAGATAATAACCTCAAAACCAAAGTCCTCCGTCTCTATTGTTTGAGCCATGTAATATTCATGCAACTAGCGCATATATGTTATTAAATTTTTATACTCGTGATCGGGAACCAAAAGATTGCCCCGTTCATACTTCATTATCGGTGTTGTCGTCCCTTGTACATCATAATAGATGGTCGCAGCCTCTTCCATGGTTAATTAGGGGTTGTCTTCGATGAACTTCTGTATCTTCCTTAAATCTTCATTGTGTATTTCATCGGCTTTTGTTGTAGTGTACTGATTCTGTGTTTGCCTTTCGAATTCGGACTTCAACAAAAACAGAAGCAGTGAGGCACAGAGATTGAAGAAACTAATACAATCTTCCTTTGACATATGTGCTGTAAATTTTCCTTCCATCAAGTTTGTAACGCTGCCACTAAATGGCCTTTTTCTTTTTTGTTGGTCCACTTTGGGAGCATTAGCGACCGAATCCAAGGACCTTTTCTGTGACTGCGAGGATGCCTTTGATCTTGTTTTGGGCTGAGGTGGAGGAGGAGGAGGATGACGATGAGAATTCTGTTTTCCCGGGGCTGATGAAGATGGAGGAGGAGGAGGAGGAGCCTTCTCTTTTCTCAGGGCTGATGAAGATGGAGTCGGACGAGGGGGAATAGAAGGAGACCTCTGTCTTCTCAGGGGTGATGGCAAGGGATGAGGAGGGGAGTGATCTCTGTTGGGAGATGGTGAGTGATCATCGTGGGTGGGCGAAGTCTCACAATCATCCTAATCAACAGAGGACAATTGGTGGTCAAGCTTAATGAAGCGCTTGCGCCAGGCCACTTGAGAGCCCTTGTTATGACCAAGTTTCGGCCTGTCTTCCGCTACGGGGTACTCAATGTGTATCTTGTTATATTACTTATCAAGTATTCTGTCAATGGTGACACGAGCGTACCCCTGTGGAATTGGGTGGCCATTAATGGTCCCATCTCCTGTAGGCCAGGCCTGGCCGAGTGCCACCTTGTCCTTTGTCCATTCCTGACGGATGTACAACTTGACATTGACGGGTTCAGTGGTGCCATCCACCGGACGAGGCACATTCGCATCTTCTTCGTTGAGCGGGGTCGATCCGCAGCTGCTGTGGCCCCTAAACTATGGGCTAAAGATAGTAGGAGTAGGGTTTTGTGGTACTCCTGACCCCTTGGACGGCAAAATTTGCTAGACTCATGCTTCAATAGTCACCTCAATTAGTGCGTCCATTCTTTCTTCCATCTCTTTTAGTCGCCTCAAATACTCTGCCTCCTGATCCGCTCTACCCCTCGAGCGGCTCCGGTAAGTGTTAGATTCTTGGGGGAATGCTAGTATCCAAGGAACAACACCGGTTCCTCTAGTGCGACCAGGGTGCTCCTTGGTTCCGAGTGCTTGGGTAAGCACATCTTTCTCCCTATTAGAAGTGCGAGTCCCTTGCCTCACCTCTTCAGTTACCTAGGAGATCCTCTGGATGAGTTCGCTCATTGGTTGATTTGTGGAGCTAAAGCTCCCATCCTTTGCGTGGCGTACATTCCTTCCCATACAGTATATTACCGATCTTGGCTCCCAATCGGCGGTCTCAACCTGAACGCCTTCCTCTGCAAGGCGATCCATCTTTTCAAGTTCTGTTTCAAATTCTGGCATCTTTTTGGCGTAGCCACGAGAGCCGAGATGATGAGGATTCATCGCTTTCTATGAGTTCTCCTTATTCCTCCTGCTCAGTTCTAAGTACTCCTTAGATAACCTGTATTCCTTGAAATCCTGCCAGAAGTCCTTCTGCTTGCTAAACTATCCACCATCGAAATCTGGCTCTTTATTTTGGAGGACAAAATTCTTGTACAATGTCCCCTTGAAATTCTTGAAGCATGTCCCCAAGATTTCTTTTGCTTTTTTCTTGACTAACTCCTTGTCATACTCCGTTGGGAAAGTGAAATACTCTAGGATCTTGATATCCCATATGTAATCCTTCTCACTTTTGGGAACCCTCCATGGGTCATCATCTTTCCCAATCCACTTCCTGTACCTAATCGGGATGAAGTCCCTAACAAGTAACCCGAGGATAGTCTTGTATTTGGTCAAAGCTATAGGCGGTGAGAGTGGATCCCCAAATTCATCGAACTCAGTAATGTGCCAGTGTGCATTCCTACCAACAGGAATCTTTGACATGCCTTGCTTGGATCTGGCCTTCCTGCTACCCGAACCCTCTTGCTCCTTGACCGGCGGAGGCTCCTGCTAGAGACACCAAGTAAGCTATGACCCCTCGCAATTGATTAGCGTGTGTGGCTACATAGTCACATGATACCAAAGTTACCTGGCCATCTTGGTCATTTTGACCCAGATCGAGCAGGCCAAACGGGGTCCATGGCTGCTCATTCTCACCGTCCTGATTGGCACCATCACCGTTTTTCGGATCATGCGGCTCTCCCATCCTAGCGATATCAGCGATATCACCGTTTGTCGGATCATGTGGCTTCTTGTTGCCGATCTGTTCTTCGGCGACGGGGTAACAGGCGATGATGAGTCATGGCTGTGACACGATCGTGGTTAGTTTTGGCTATGGACAACTACTAATAGCATATGTTCATATATATAATATATAATATGTTTAATGCAAAGTCTAATAATAAGTCCACATACAACAAAGTCAAATAATAGCATATGTTCACCTAGAACAAATTCATTGTTTGATTGAAAACATACAACAAAGTCCACCTACTGTTCTACGAAACTAAGCCTACATCAACTTCCAAATAAGAAAAGCAATGACCATAGCCATAAATAAAAGCATGACATCTTTCCAAGACCAAGGAGCAATTCTCCTAATCTTCACATCTCCGGCGGGTGGCTTCTCTTCAATCTCCAGTACCAGCGGATGGCCATGGTTTGCATTCATTGGACCATAGTAGGCCGGTTGCCCATGGTTTGCAAGGTAGGCCGGATGACTATAGTAGGCCCTCAAAGCTTCAGCTTCTGTGTTGTACTTTTTGTGTAAATTACCAGGGTAGCGATTGACTTGAGCATAGCAATCTTCCCAGGTTCGATAAATTCCAGGAATGTGACCAACATGCACTACATACCATGCCATGGTTGCCTATACATTTAAGTAAATTAGGCATGTGGTAAGTGGTAATGGTAACTCACTGAACAAGAGTTATTATTCAAGTTATATGGTCAAACTAAATCTATTTAATGTTCTTTATCCTTGACATGATAAAAAATTACCTAAATAACAGGACTGTTTATTATTCAAAGATCAATGTGGTTTAGTAATCATACTTGCTAGCATGCAGCATCATATGTCATTGGTTAATAGTTAGCAACAGGGGTGCTCATGTGAATTTCTTAAGTAAGCAAGCATACTTTACTTTGGACAGGCATGGACACCCTAACCTGTAACAAACAAAACATTGAAGTAGGTTGCTAGGAATGTAAATAAAAGCATGTTACTCATCCTCCAAGCAATCCAGGTTACATTTCAAATGAAAATTTTGTAGGGCTGCAAAGTCTCTTTTACTAAATCACATAATGCACATAAAATACTCACTTTGCAATCATTGATCATGAGAGAAAGTAAAACAGCTTATTATGTGCATTTCTTTGCTAGTATTGCATGTCGCTACTGCAACAGTTGAGAGATGCTTTTCAGGAATGAAGATTGTCAAAACAACTTTGTCTAATCGCATGGGTGATCAGCACTTGAGTCATAGACTTATTTGCTATCTAGATAAAGAAGAAATGAAGAAAGTGACCAATGAGGCCGTGGTTCGACGTTTCATGACAATGGAAGGAAAAGGGCGTAAATATGATCTTTGATAGGTAATGCAATGCATCTACTATTAATGGAAAATTCTACAGTTTATTTGCTAAATAACTGACCTATCTGTTTTATTTCCTTTTAGGCTAGTGGGATCTTCATCATGGTCTCCTGGATCACATATTATGCTAAATGGGGCATGTTTTGTTCATGATTTTGGGATTCTATCAATGATGACTACACTAAAGTGATCAATGTTGTCTTCTTTTTGTTAAATGGTGAGTGTTATGTTTGGACCAAAATCTCATCTCTATTGCTAGAAGTCGAATTTGATATTAAAATATGGTAGTTGCACATTAGTTATGCTATTTTTGATTGAACATCATATCGGTTAGTGTAGTTATGAATTAAGTGGTGCACCCCCAATCATTTTGCTCTAGCTTCGCCCCTGACCAGCAGTACACAAATACCTAAGAAACATAATCACATACTGTCACTTAATGTAGACAAAAGTCAACTTTTTTCTTCTTAGAAGTGAATTGGTAAAAATGTGTTACACAAACGTTCCCCCTAGATTCAAGTAAGCAGCAACACCTCTACTGATTCAAGTAAGCAGCAACACCATGGGACATTTCATCAGACACATAGCGGGCAGTGAGCCACGTACTCACCGTGGGGGTGGGAAAGCAGCTGTCCACGCGCTCCTGAAGGCCTCGACGGTGGGAGTGCAGGCGTGGAGGAGGAGGGGCACGGCCGGCGTCGTGGACGAGGAACGAGGGCATGGACGGCATGGTGCTTCGGCTTGGGGTGGTGGACGGCGTGGGGCGGTGCTCTGGCGTGGGGCGGTGGATGGCGCAGGGTGGTGCTCCGACGGTGCAGGGGAGGGGTTGGCGTGGGGTTGAAATGAATTTGGATAATTTCAACCCGTGCCTCTTTTATACCAGTAGCTCATCACTGCCGGTTCTGATTGTAAACCAACAGTGATGGGGTACATCACTACCGGGTCATTCCCTAAACTGGTAGTGATGTGGTGTAGCAGTTAGGTGTTAAGTTAGGTGTTAAGTAGGATAACTTTTCATTTTGTCTCGAACTCCTCCTACTGGCACAACGGTTAAGACACCTCAACTTATCCCCCGAGACTCGTGTTCAAGTCCCAGGCGGCCCAAATTTTTTTTGTTTTATTTTATAAATTATTAATTTACTTCGGGAAATAGCTCATCACTGCCGGTTTTGATTGTAAACCGACAGTGATGGGGTACATCACTATCGGGTCATTTCCCAAACCGGCAGTGATGTGGTGTAGCAATTCGGTGTTAAGTAGGGTAACTATTAGTTTTCTTTCAAACTCCTCCTACTGGCGCAACAGGTTAAGACCCCTCAACTTAGCCCCTGAGACCCGTGATCGAGTCCCAGGCGGACCAAATTTTTTTTGTTCTATTTTATAATTTATTAAATGAATTTTCTCTATGTACCTTCTTTCTCCGTGGCCTTCTTAGCATTCCTCTTCATCTCGGCCTGATCTGGAGACTAGAACAGTACACGCATCAAGTAAATGGATCACTCAACAGTCAACACACAAGCCACAGGCATTCCCATTCACATCTCCTGGAGCACATACATCAATGATCAATGAAGGTTGGAGGAGGAATGGAGCTACTACACCTTTGCTCAATGCCGACTGTGGGCTAGGCTCCTTCGAGTATTGCGAGCAGAGACTACAAACTGGTTGGGGACCGTACCAGTGGCGCCGAGGAGCTGTGGATCCCTCACTACTAGTAGTAGCTCAAAAGAGAATGGCTGCCCCAATGTCCTTCTATCGGAAGTCTAGACATATATATTTATATTTATATTTAGCTGGTGTTTAAATTCAGAGAGTAAAGTTTAGAAATGTTACGTCCGGTGTCTAATCGAGTGTTTGAATAGTAATAAGGTCAATCTCAATGGTAGTTTTAAATAACTTTCATTCTCATTAATTGCTATGATACGTCGGCATATTTGCTGAGTTGGCAGAGTATTAAGGAGGAGGAGAGAGGAGATGAGAGTTTCATTAGGACCAAACATCCTTCATGGTTATGTGCATAATGATTACATAGTTAACAATAATCTAACTATCTTTAGGCGCATCAACAATGAGGGCCTCATTGTGATCAAGCCGTACGTAAGCAGGTTCATCACCCTCTTGAATGATAGGTAGGGGTACGTTTGCCCCGAATGGAGGCATTTCCTGATAGCCCCTGTAGTCTTCTTCGTCCGTCACTCCATCGACACCGACAATCTTCCTTTTCCCTTCTAGGACTACTTTTAGCCTTCCTTTTGTCTTGTTGTCCCTTGCATAGAAGACTTGCATAACATCTCTTGCAAGGATGAAGAGGTCGTCTCTATATGCGGTCTTAGTGAGATCAACGATAGTGAACCCTTCGCTGTCAGTGTTGATTTCCTCGAGCCAGACCCACTGGCAGTGAAAAAGAGTTGCATTCAACAGACCATAGGCTAGCTCCCATATCTCCTCTATGAAACCATAGTATGCCGCCTGCACGTTGCCATTTTTGTCGTGAGCATCAAAACGAACACCACAATTTTGGTATGTGCTCTTTCCATCTTGCTTTTTTGTGTAAAATATGAATCCATTGATCTCATACCCTTGGTACTTAAGATATGTACTCGAAGGTCCCTTAGCTAAAGCATCCAGTTGATTACCCAACTTTATTCCAAGCAAGCGACGTCGCAACCAGTTAACAAATTCCTCCTTATGTTTTTTATCCAGCCAAGCCTGTGACCTGCTCGGATATAGAGTTTGCAGCGATTGCCTATGCTCATCAATGTATGGCATCACACCCTCAGCTTGCTGGAGAACAGCGAACTGTGCCTGTCTGAAAGAAACAGGGTCATCTACTGTAACAGATTTCTCCCCAATCGTTCCTTTGCCACGTAGTCTTCCCTCGTGATGAGATTCTAGAACTTCGACCCTTTTGATGTCCAGATAATATGTGTAGAACTCAATGGCCTCCTCTATTGACCATCCTTCAACCATGCCCCCTTCTGGCCTGAATCTATTCCTAACATACCTCCTGAAAACTTACATCAATCTTTTGAACGGGAACATCTGATGTAGGTACATTGGGCCAAGGGCTCTAATTTGGTCAACAAGATGAATGAACAGATGCAATGAGATATCAAAGTAAGTCGGCGAGAAATGCATCTCAAGCCTAATGAGAGTTTCGGCTATGTCCTGCTGCAGCTGCTCTAGCGTGGACACATCAATGACCTTTTTTGAGATCGCGTTGAAGAACGAGCAAAGCTTTATGATTGGGGCGCGGACCTTTGGGGGGAGGATACCACGCAGAGCAATAGGGAGCAGCTGAGTCATAATGACATGACAGTCATGGGCCTTCATAGGGCCATAGTTGAACTTGAGTTCTCTCATGTTCACTAGCCTCTTCGAGTTTGCACAGTAGCCCATCGGGACTTTGAGTTCATTGAAGAAAGAAATAAGCGCATGCTTTTCTTCCTTCTTCAATGTCCATGACGCAACCGGAAGTTCGAACTGGCCATTCTCTAGCTCCACAGGATGTAGCTCCTTCTTGATTCCCAAGTGTTGCATGTCCAGGCGTGTGCCTAGTGAATCCTTTGATGTCCCCCCGGTGTCCATCAAGGTGTTAAGAGTGTTAGCGCACACATTTTTAGTGATGTGCATGGGATCAAGACAGTGGCGTACACTCAGAAATGGCTAGTAATGTAGTTTCTAGAAAACCGATTTTTTCTTCCAAATGCTCCCATCAGGCGCTGCTACTGCATTGTCCCCCTTCCCAAGGACAACCTCTAGTTTGTTGAGTTCTCGAAGTATCGCAGGCCCGTCTTGATATTTTGGAGCTAAGCATTTCTCAATAGTACCGTTGAAATCTTTTCTGTTCCTACGGTAAGGGTGATCCTTAGGTAGGAACCTACGGTGTCCCATATAAACTATCTTTGAATTATTTGGTAGATTTACCGCATCAGTGTCATCCAAGCACTCAACACATCTAGTATAGCCTTTTGTCTTCTCTCTAGACAATGAACCTCGACCTGGCAGGTCGGTGATTGTAGCGATAAGTACTCCCTTGATCGTGACGTGTTCCTTTTTGTACTCGTCCCAAACATCCGGCACACCCTTTTCAAACATCTCCACTAGTTCATCGATCACTGGTTCTAGAAACACATCGATGTCATTTCCAGGTTGTCTTGGCCCTTGGATCAGTAGTGGCATCTAGATGTACGACCGCTTCATACAGACCCAAGGTGGAAGGTTGTACATACAGAGCGTCACTGGCCAGGTGCTATGATTGCTTCTAACCTGGTCGAAAGGATTCATCCCATCTATGCTCAAAGCAAACCAAAGGTACCTTACCTCTCCACCGATGTCCTTATAGAATATAGTATTGATAGTCCTCCAGTCATGCCCATCGGTGGGGTGCCTCATCATTGTATCTTTCTTACGTTCTTCGCCATGCCAGCGCAACAGCTTGGCTTACTTTGCACATGCAAACAACCAATGCACCCGGGGAGCTATAGGGAAATACCAAACGACCTTTACGGGACCACCTCTGGTCTTGGTACCCTCATCTGACGGCTCTTCCTTGTACCGTGGAGCTTCACACTTGGGGCACTTGTCTAAGTCTTTGTATTTTTCTCCACGGTACAATATGCAATCATTGGAACACGTGTGGATTTTTTCAACCTCGATGCCGATGGGGCAGATCATTTGCTTGGCCAAGTATGTCTTCTCTGACAACTCGTTTTTTCCTGGGAGCATTTTCCTTATTATACCTAACAACTGATCAAAGCCTTTATCGCTCAATTCGTTTGTCGATTTGAACTCTAACAGCATGACATCGGCTTCCAGTTTGCTCATTGGACAATTCCTATACAATGATGTTTTGCCATCTTGTCTCATTTTCTCTAGCTTTCTCAGCTGTCTTTCACTAAGACATCCGGTCTCTACATTATGTAGCAGCTGAGAAATGTCATATTTATCCTCGGTGTCATCAGCTAGCGTGTTCCTAAACACATTATTAACGGTGGCCATAGGTTCCGTAATGACACCGGGTTCCTCGTCAGCATCGTGGATGGCTATGTCAGGCATGTCCACATCATCATTGTTTTCCTGCAGAACATTCACACCAACCTCACCATGCTTAGTCCATATCGTATAGTTTGGCATGAACCCCCTGGTAATCAAGTGCGATCGTATAGACTCAATTTGACGAAAGTTCCTATGATTCTTGCAATCTTTACATGGATAGAAGACAGGGTTCTCATTCACAGCATGGGCTTTGGCATCGGTGATAAACTGGCTGACGCCATGCATGTATCGCTTGTCCGTTCAGGACAGATGCATCCACTCTCGATCCATCTCTGCACAAAAAATACGGAGATAGTAATTACAAAGAATTAATAAGAAATCAAGCTTCATGAACAACAATTGTAGCTCGAAAGTACCATTTTTAGAAAACATTATTGTACACTAATTATTGAAAAATTGAAATTGGTAGCCCTGGCCCTGTAAATTGAAAATTGTAGTAAAAAACAATTATTGCGCAATAATGAAGAACATCTATTCTACTCTATTTCTAAGAACTAATTATAGCATCACATACTAACAATGATGATCTTGACCACCATGGAATAATTAGCTAGGAATTTAAATGTGTTCATAGACACCAACCGTTTGGATGATGGATTCACCATAATTTGAGCCTTGCACAAATGTCCAATTGGAAAAGTGCTCTCTAGAATGGAGAAAGAACTAGAACGAGAATCAAGCAATGTAGCCATCAAAACGAAGCTAATTAAGCAACAAAATCAAAAGAGTGGATGTTTGTTACTAACCTTAAAGCAAAAAGATCAAGCCATTCTTCAAAATCCAAGCACTAGCTTCATGGTGAAGAGCAGCCGCAACAATGGAGGGAAGGGTCCAAACGCGCACCTATGTTCTCGGGATGGAAGAGAGGAGGAAGGAGAGGACGGCTACGGCCTTTTTGTGTTGTAAGCTTATCACCGTCGGTTCTTGGCTAGAACCGACAGTGATAGAGCCCAATCACTATCGGCTCTTGGATTAACCCGGCAGTGATGAGTGGCCGCCAAAACACTGCCGGTTCAAGCCACAAACTGGCAGTGATGTGGCCCTTCACTATCGATTTTAGCCCAGCCCCAATCATTTTTTCATTTTCAAGCTCATAACCGGCAGTGAAGGTACATCACTGCCGGTTCTCACAAATTCGGCAGTGATGATGCCGGCAGTGATGTGCAAATCTGGCGTAGTGGCAGGTGGAGAGCGAAACGCTCGTGCTTCACTGTAGCGTTGGAGACACGCAGGCTCGTGGCGCTCCACTCATGTGCGTGATGTGCGCGTGTGCTATGGCTATGTGTGTGTCCCGCCACTGGCTGCTCGAATGCGAACAGGTAGTAGCGGCTTAAGGGACGGATAGACAGGCATCAAAGCAATGAACAAAGATGGAGCTCTGGGGGTTGTCGTGCTCACCGAGGGGCTCGATGGAGGTAGGTCATCTAGTGTAGGGAGGGGTCGATGTAGGTAGAATGTGACATCGCCGGCTGGTCAGTTCGAGTCGGGTCAGGTGTGGCTTGAAGCAACGTCGCGGTGCATGGCCTGACGTCGTGGTCGTCGTCTGCTCCAGCGGCAGTCACGATGATGGAGGCACCGGTGCGTAGGACGACAGCGCGGTCAGGGCTTGGCTCGGCGGGGTGGTTCATCGCGATGAAGCTCGGTGTAGGCAGAGCTCCACGACGGCGTCTTGGTGGCGAGGCCGTGTGGAGTAACCATGGTCGTGCGGTTCGATGGCGCGTCCGACTCTTAGTGGAGAGACCTTTGCTGTGGCTCTGGTTGATGACCAAGGGGCTCCAAGAGACTGCTCCTGCATCCAAGGTGGTGGCTTCAACCGGCGTGCGTGCGTTCAAGAGAGCTTAAGATGAAAATGTGGGAGCTTTGGCTTGGAGCAAGGCTCACCGGTGGCTTGGGGATGAAGGCGACATGGACGGCAGTCAAGGACTGTAGTCTCTCACATGCCGTCGCCGCCAGAGACGAAGACAGTGCACTGTAATTCAGAGAACGCACACAAGAGCAGTGGAAGACACTCGCAATTTGGTGCCACAAACTAGCGCAGCTTTTCTGACTCTGTATTGCAACTTAAGTAGACAAAATTACAAAGCTACAATGTAGCCACGAACGGCCACGACGCTGCGACCTCCACACTCCGCCATTGCCGCGCCATCCCATGACTGGAGTATGCAGATCGCCACTACTTCTACCACGCGGACGCCACGACCTCCGACTGGTCCGTGCCATCCCACAGACAAGAACGCAATGCGCGCTGATGACCACTAGAGCTAGAAACAAGGAGAGCCTCTGCATGAACACAGCATGCATCAGGCTATACACAACACATTCGGCTTGGCTAAGACCGAGTTCAGTTATTGTCTAACAGCCGGAGAGAAACTAGGAGCTGAAGTGAGCCTGGATTATCTAACAATCTCCCCCTAATTCATGCTCAATTCTTCAGGCTGACGATGCCAATCATATCACGAAGTTCACAGAACCTCGCACGCCCCCAACGACTTCGTCAGGATGTCAGCGAGCTGCTCCTGGGTGCTTGCATAATCCACATAGATCCTCCCGCTGTCCACGCAGTCACGAATGAAATGAAATTTGGTGTCAATGTGCTTACTGTGATCATATAGGACGGGATTCTTGCTCAGGGTGATTGCGGACTGATTGTCCATCTTCAGAATAGGCTGCTGGACTTCTTTCCCAGTGATGTCGCCCAGCAGCTGGATTAGCCACATGGCCTGGCATGCCCCTACCGCACTAGCCACGTACTCCTCTTCACAGGTGGACAAGGCCACCGATTTCTACTTCTGAGACTGCCAAGTGACTGGCAGCCTCCCCAGGAAAAAGATCACGCCTGTAGTGCTCCTCCGTTCATCAGCATCTCCCACCCAATCGTTGTCACTGTAGCCCGTTAGCCTGTTGTCACCACTCGGTAGCTTGGAGTAGACGATGCTGTAATCCACCGTGCCTGTGATGTAGCGCAGCAGGTGCTTAACAGTAGCCAGATGCTCTTGCTGAGGCTTCTCCATGAAGCGGCTGACATAGCCCACAGCAAAGGCAATGTCAGGACGCATGTGAACCAGATACCGCAGGCTGTCGACTAGGCTGTGGTACATGGTCGCATCGACCTCCGGTGTCGTGCTTTTGGTCGAGAGCTTGAGGCGTACCTCCATCGGCGTTGAGATGGGCTTGCAGGCCGTCATGCCTGCCTTCTCTAGAAGCTTCTTCACATACGCCGCCTACCCCAGCGTGATCGTGTTCTGGCCTAGCTTCATCTTGATCCCAAGATAATACGAGAGCAAACCAAGATCACTCATCCGGAAGAGCCGGCGCATCTCCTCCTTGAACGCGTCGATGTCCACCGAGTTCGCGCCAGTGATGATAAGATCATCTACATAGACACCGACCACCACACGCGACTTCACTGAGCCTTGCATATACATGCCGTGCTCGCTGGCGCACCGTTTGAAACCGAGATTGCGCAGACTATCATCGAGCTTTGTGTTCCACGCGCGCGGTGCTTGTCGCAGCCCATACAACGCCTTTTGCAGCTTTAGCACCTTCCCTTCGTGCACTGCAACGACAAAACCCGGCGGTTGCCGGACATAAACCTCCTCCTTCAGCACGCCATTAAGGAATGCTGACTTGACATCCATGTGATGGACAAGCCAGCCCTCCTGTGCCGCCATGGCGAGCAGCATCCGGATTGACTCCATCCGGGCAACTAGCGCGAATACTTCATCAAAGTCGACGCCTTCTTATTGCACGTATCCCTTTGCGACAAGGCAGGCTTTGTGCTTGACGATGGTGCCCATCTCATCACGCTTCACTTTGAACACCCACTTGAGTCTGATGGGCCGGTGACCATGAGGAAGGTTCACGAGCTTCCATGTCTTGTTCTGCTCGATCGAGGCCATCTCCTCCATCATGGCCTTACGCCAGAACTCCTCGTGCTGTGCTTCCACGAACATGGCCGGCTCCTCTCCAATAGCTAGGAGCAGGTCCTCGTCCACCTCGAATTCCCGTTTCGCCAGACCTAGGATTTCCACCGGCCCCACGACATTGTCCAGCTTCCAGAACCAAAAAGGTGCGTCATCATGATCGATGTCGAGGTCCAGATCGCCGGATGGAGGGGATGCGAACTCCATAGCTACGCCTGGTGAAGTAGAAGCAGGTGCCGATGATGCGCCGACCCGCCCGCCATCTTGGCGCTATTGGCGCGGCGAAGCCTGGTAGAAGCTGCCGTTGCCGCATGCGTGCATTGCTTGCAGCTGCCGCCGAAAAGCGCTTAGGCTCCCCCAACGGACGTCCTCCGCAACGTCCTCCTGTTCCACCGTTAGCGTGCCACGGCGATCCAATGCCGTCATGAACTCAACATGGAACGGCTCGGTGTCCTCCGGGCACGCATCGTCGGCGTCGACATTCCAGTCCCACGGACATCCTTCATCTAACACCGCGTCACGCGAGATGTGCGTGTGCCCAATGCCTAGGTTATAGAACGAGACTTTTTCGTGTGCCATTATAAAAGATCGCAAATATGTGCCCCTAGAAAAATTCAGCGGTCTTTGCGCCACTACTCCAACTTTTGGGTCCTCCATGCCACTTCCGTCGATTCGAGGCTTCTAACTTGCCGTCAAGCATCAGTGTGAAAAAGGCGAAAATGCCCTTAAGTTCAAATATGTTATTAATTTTTTTGAGCATCTTAACGACTTCAAATGAAAATATGATGATTTTTCTAAATATATTAATCATATCAAATCATAATTTTTTATATGAATTAAATGAAAATAATTTTTATATGAAAATTATAGATCTCTAAGATATAGATCTACAAATTTCTAGTTTTGAGTTTTTTTATTTGAAGTCGTTAAGATATGAAAAAAAAAAAATTAATAACATATTTCAACTTAAGGGCATTTTCGCCTTTTCACACTCATTGCTGCTTGATATAGAGCTCGAATCGACGGAAGTGGCATGGAGGACCCAAAAAAGTTGGAGTAGTGGCGCCAAGACCGCTGAATTTTTTTTTCAGGACATGTAAGGATTACGATCTTTATAATGGCATATAGGAAAAGTCTCTTATAGAACTCAGACGCCTTTTTGCGGCTCATATCCGATGAACACCATCGGGGTGCTCCGGTCGTCGAGTTTCTTCGGTGACCGCCGGCCACCTTGACATGGGCAACACAAACAACCAAAAGTACGGAAGAAATGTACAGTGACTTAGCACCATACCAAGCTTCGTGTGGTGTCATGCCCTCGACGCTCCTTATTGGCGATCGGTTCAAGATGAAGACCGCCGTCAGCACCGCCTCTCCCCAAAACCGGCCGGGCACACGCATCGCCTTGAGCATGCTCTGCGCCATGCCAAGCACAGTTTGGTTGTGCCATTCAACCACCCCATTCTGCTGGGGCGTATAGGGCGCAGTGAGATATCGCTGCACCCCTTTCTTAGTGCAGTACTCCATGAACGTGCGCAATGTGAACTCCCCGCCACGATCAGTGCGCAGTGTGCCCAGCTTCCTCCCCGCCTCAACTTCGATGCGAGCTTGCAGACATTGGATAGCATTGTTGGCTTGATCCTTGGAGCTCAACAACACCAGCCACATATAGCGACTCTTGTCGTCGACGAGGAGGAGGAACAACTTCTTTTCGTCGGGCGTCTCCGGCGTGATCGGCCCACACACGTCGCCGTGAACCAACTGGAGCGGGTGAGCGGTGCGGTACTTGGATGTCGCTGGGAACGGTTGCCGCCGTTGTTTGCCCGCCAAACAGTTGTCGCAGATTTGCTCGATGTGGTCGATCGGTGGCAACCCTCGCACCATCTGCCCCTTGGACAGCGCCTTCAGCCCATGGATCCGAGGTGTCCAAACCTGGCGTGCCACTGCTAGGCCACCTCGGAGCTACGCGTGGTGAGACACACCAACCTGTCTATGGCCAGAGTGAGGATGTACAAGCGACTCGGCGAGCGCGATACCTTGGCCAACAGCCGCCATCGCCGATCCCAAATCCTCAGAACGCCGTGTTCGATGAGGATCTTGTACTTGTCCTCGTCGAAGGCTGACAATGTTCATCGTCAGCTTCGGGATGTAGTACACCCTGGACAGCTCCTGGTGTTCCCCGCTCTTGAGCCTGAAGAGGATGGTGCCACGGCCCTGGATGGCCACGACCGAGCCATCCCTGAAACGGACAGTCCCGCGCACGCTAGTGTTGAGCTCGGAGAAGATGGAGCGCTCGCCGGTCATGTGGTTTGTTGCCCCTGTGTTGAGGATCCAGCGAGTGCCGCCCCCTTCGCTCTTCTCGTCGAGCTGCACAAACAGCCTGTCCTCGTTGATGTGGATGGGAGCCTGAACACTCCCTGTTGGCATGGTGACGATGGCCGCGGCCACAGCCATAAATGGCGCTGGAGTGGAGTCCTCCTCCGTGAGATCCCACCGCATAGCGTGAGCCACGATCGGTGTGGGTTCGAGGTCCTCCTCCTCGAGAACCCACCACACGCACATGGTTCTCCCTTCGTTCCCTAGTGGAACGAGCAACTCCTCCGTCACCACCTCCACCTCGAGTGACGTCATGCCAAGGTTGAGCGCCGCCTCGGTCTCTTCCTCCGCCTGCGCTGCGTGCGCCGCCTCATCGCATTTCTTCTTGCGACATTCGCGAGCCCAGTGGCCCACTTTGCCGCAGTATGCGCACTCATTGCTGGCGATCTTCTTCTTCCCATCGCCGCCGGTGGATGGCTTGGAGCCACCATCGCTTCCTCTGCATTTGGGCCAGTCATTGCCGCGGCCGCGCCTTTGTTTGGACGATGGTGGTCATCCGCCTCCGGATGCGCCCTCGCCTGAGAGATGTAGACGGGACACCACCCGCGCCACTAGCTCCTCCTCCGCATGGTTGAGGCGCGCCGTGGAAAAGCCCGCACCTCCTTTGAGGTCGTGCCCATCATCCGCGGCCTTGAGTCTCCCAGTGACCTCCTCGATCGAGAGCTCATTGATGTCAAGGAGCGTCTTGATGGAGATCACCAGCTGCCTGTACCTCGGTCAGGCGACATGCAGGTACTTGGCAACCACCTTCAGCTCTGGCTCCGGATCACCAAGAATCGCCAACCGCTGCACAAGATTAGACAGGCGCAGGGTGAAATCCTCGACGGACTCACCATCACAGAATGAAATCTGCTCGTACTCCGCACGGAGACTTTGCACCGTCGACTTGCGTACCCAATCATTGCCGATGCGCATTGTCCGGATCGCCTCCCATGCCTCCTTGGACGATGCCTTCGTCGCCAAAGTGGGCACCATCTCCTGGGGCACGCCGGAGCAGATTGCTTCAAGCGCAGAGCGATCGTCGTGGAAGTCAACATCCTCGTCCTCGATCGCATCCCAGAGGTAGAGCGATTGCATCTTTAGCTTCATGAGCAGCGACCACGTGTCATAGTTTGTCTTCGTGAGCTACGGCCAGTTGCCGGAGCCATTCGTCTCCCGGACGAGGCGCTCGACGACACCCTCCCGGCGTCGCGTTCGCGAACGGCGTGCGCCGCGAGTCCGTGAACGGCGCGTCGGTGAACGGCTTGGGGAAAACGAACGCCTTGGAGACTTGTTGCCCGAGCCGCCGCCTTTCTTCTTCGTGCCTGCCAGCAGCGGCGAGCGGCCTCGGCCCTTCGATGACCCCATCGCGACACGCTAGGTCCCTTCTCTTACAGCTCTGGTACCACTTGTAGTCTCTCACACGGCGTCGCCCTCCGCCGGAGAGGAAGACAGTGCACTGTAATTTAGAGAACACACACAAGAGCAATGGAAGACACTCGCAATTTGGTGCCACAAACTAGCGTAGCTTTTCTGACTCTGTATTGCAACTTAAGTAGACAAAATTACAAAGCTACAATGTAGCCACGAACGGCCACGATGCTGCGACCTCCACGCTCCGCCATTGCCGCGCCATCCCACGACTGGAGTATGCAGATCGCCACTACTTCTACCACGCGCATGCCACGACCTCCGACTGGTCCGTGCCATCCCACAGACGAGAACGCAATGCGCGCTGATGACCACTAGAGCTAGAAACAAAGAGAGCCTATGCATGAACGCAGCATGCAACAGGCTGTACACAACACATTCGGCTTGGCTAAGACCGAGTTCAGTTATTGTCTAACAGCCGGAGAGAAACTAGGAGCTGAAGTGAGCCTGGATTATCTAACAAGGATGGCTGTTCGTAGCTCCATGTCGCGACGGCTCAAGGCCGAGGCGGCGGCGCCGGGGCAGTGACGCGGTTGCTAGGTCGGTGGAGTCGCCGTGGCCGCGTGGCTTGACGACGCGACCACCGTTCCGTGGCTTGACGAGGGCAGGGGCGTCGGCGGCGATGGCGACGACAAGGTCGCGCGTGGTGTGGGGCGGCTTCGACCAGCGAGCGTCGTGGCCGTGCTCTGGCGTGTCGCGGCGAGGGAGCATGGATGCAGGAGAAGGCGGAGTGGCGGCGGGTCTAGGGAGTTGGTGAATGGAGAGCGACTGGTTGGGCTCTGTGGTCACCATGCTATGCTTTGGACGTGGCTAGGAGGAGATGGGCGTTGGAGAAGAACAAGGCAGTGGAGTGAGGGAAAGATGAATGGCTGTGGACAGGAGGGGATGGCGAGAGAGCGCCATGGGTCACGGCTTAATAGTCCAGCGTCTAGGGTTTTCGCGAGGAGAAGGCGGGTCGCGGTGCTGGTCTACGCGGTCAAGGGCGATCGTCCGCAAATCGTGGCGCATGGCACGGCCTTGGGCGAGCTTGCGCTGGCGTCACGCGAGGGCATCCGATAGGAACGGCTTGGCTTCATCCGGCTCCGGTTGCAAACGACGGCAAGGGGAAAAGCGACGGAAAGGAAAAAGCGGGCGTGGCTGAGGGGAGGAGGCGGCGAAGCAACGGAAGGAAAATGGCATCCTCGGTTGCTTTTCCCTAGCCACTGTCGAGCGGGTCCCGCAGACGGAGGCCGTACAAGAGCATGCGTGACTACGTGAGGGGCGTGGGCTGTTCCTTGGCGCGCATGAAGGGGCGACGGCGTCCTTCTCCATGTGCGGCGCACGTGAGGCGGAGAGGGTTTCTGCGGCTGGTCCGCTAGGCCGAGGCGCGGGTTGGGAAAGGAGCAGAGGGCGTGCTGAACCAAAGGAGATAGCGCCGGAGGGGCTGGGTTGGGCCCGCGCATGGAGGGAAAAGGAGGGTGAAGTGGGCTGACTGGTGGCTTTAGGCCCAAGGGAGAGAGGGAGGCTTTTCCATTTCTAGCTAAGGGGGTTTTAAAGCTAACTAACAATCAATCAACAACTCCAAAGAAGATCCAACTCAAGGCACTCAACATGCAACTAAATTATATGCAGTACACAAGACTACGAAGTTCTAGTCTTGGAGTTAGACCGAGAAGGGAAGGAATTTGGCTTGGGTTTGACCTAGCGTCTACATGCAACACGCATTGCATGAAAATTTTTAAAAAATTCGTATTTTTGGGTTGCACAAAAACCCGGGATGTTACATGATCCCTAAGGAAAATAATGTAACTGAGTCATTGTTGGTCAATCTTCTAAACATGATTTAATCTCATATATTTTATAAGTGAGACTTACTATGGTAGAAATATAGCAGACCCTAACAACTATATATAGTTCCATCCCACCATGTACATGCATAGTTTTATACTATCAAAACCAGCAAATCATGGGTCCATTATACGTGAAGGCACATCAAAATTGCAATGGCTCAAGGCCTAGCAATTGCTTTGGTCCCAAATCCAGGCAAAACCCTACCTTTTGTCGTCCTTTACCCTACTGCCCCTCGCGCCGCACCTTCCCCTTAGCGACCGCTGCTCCTACCTCCTATAAAAGGAGTGCCAGGAGGCTACGAGTAGGCACTTCCAACCACATATAGAATGCAAGATCCATTCCACTCACATCATGTGTTCTTTCTTTTCCCCCTTTCCCCAATGCTAACCCACAGGATTAAAAACAAATCTGGTATGTTTGTCCCCCCCTTTCTTCTTCAACACACAAGATGAAGTGGATCTCACGTCTACTTTGTGGAGAGGTCAGGTCGATGAGTTGAGCTCTACAATGCTAAGTAATTGAAGCGAGGCATTGAGCCATACGCCCAATTCCAACGTTTCAGGCCATCTGCATACAGGAATTGGCCTTTCATGTGGAAACCACCATAAATTCTACCCTTTACGATACAATCTGTCACTAGATCTTCGCTTTCTATGTGAGCCCCTGCTAGATTTGTTCTTTCCTATGAGAGCAATTGCTTGAAATAGGAACAATATCTGATCATCCAAAGGGCTGTGCTATTGGATCCGGTGTGTGCGATGGTTATCTTGATTGCAAGATGGGTGGACCAAGGACCTTTGCGGTAGCAATTTAACCGCAATATTGACATGGTAAACCATGTCGTTGAGTTTTAGTAATAATTAGTTTCAAAAATCACTCCATAACTTTTGTTAATCAAATTAATGTTCATTTATATTGGTTTACCCATCTGGAAGATTTTTTGTGAGGTGAAAACATATGTTACACGATTACAATTTTGCTTATATTTGTTTGAAAAGTTTGTTATTTTCTTCAAAAAAGTTTTGGTTATTGTATTTTCTTTATGAAAACATTGATGCCAACTGTCACGTTGCTCGTTGATGTGGGAAACTATAGAATGACAATAACTAAACAGGCTAAGATCTTATCTGGAAGTTACTTCCTCTGTCCATAAAATGATACGTAAAATCATGGTTCAGAAAAAAGTGGTGAGTGGACTTCCTAAAATTAATAAACTTAGCAATACCATGATTTTTAGGACTGCAAAGATGTAGCTATGACCAAACATTTTTGAAAACCAAAAAAACACAAATACGCCCCAGACAGGGCCTAAAAAGACTTTGGATACGTGCCCAGGTATTTTTAGTTGTTGTAACAGCCACACGCATCGCAGCCGCGCAACCACCCCCGAGGCCGCACGCGCTCCGAGTACCCGCCTCTCGATGGAGCCACCAGCCACGCCGCCCACGCGACGCGGACCACCTGGGGCACCTGGCCACCTTCCCTTTCACCCATGTCTCTGGCCTCTCGCCACACCAGCACACAGACACAACAGACAGCACTGAGCCACTGGCCACTCCCCCATTTCCTACTCATCACTCTATCATATCAATGCGGTTCTGTCCGCGACTCCCTCACACCACGGCCGGGCCGCCGCCGCCGCCGCCGTCGGAAGCAGCTAGGCTTTCCGTTCCCCGTTGATTCCCTTTTCCATTCCGGCCAGCCCTCTCCCCCTAACCCACGCTGGGGCTGCGACTCGCTCCGCTCCCACTTTCCAATCGAATCCGACCCTCCCCCTTCCATCCCGACCCGCACCCACTAATCCTCACGCCACTCTCGCCGCATCGCCACCCCCATTCCTCCTCGCACCAATGGATGCCAAAACCCTAACCCCTGAGGCGTGCGAGGACGCGGACGCAGCCGCCGCTGCGCCCCAAACCCTAGCCGCCGGGGAGCTCGTCTGGGCCAAGCCCTCCAAGCCCCGCCGGCACTGCTGGTGGCCCGCGCGCATGCTCGCCGCGTGCCCCGCCTCCGCCGGCGCCGTCCGCGACGCCCAAGTCTCCTACTTCGTCGACCCCGCCGTCTTCGGCGCGCCGTCGGCCCCTCCCGCGCGGGTCCGGCGCTTCGCCGACGCCGACGCCGACCTGATGGCCCGCGGCAGCATCTCGCGCGGATTCTTCGGGGCCGTCGAGGAGGCTCAGGCGCACGCCGTCGCGGCCCTGCGCGCCCAGCTCACCTGCGCCTGCGTCCCGCCCCCGCCGCCCGGAGCGGATTGCAGCGTCACCGGAGTCGCCAACCTGGCGCCCGCGGAGTTCCTGGCGGCGCTCCGTGAGGCCGCATTGGACGTCTCCTCTGTCGGCCTGGTGGACCGCGCCAGGCTCAAGAGCTGGGTCGGCGCGGTCGGGGAGGGGTGGGGTCCGCATGGCGCCCAGCACTACCCGCGGCGCTGTCCGGACGACCTTGTGGACAAGATCGATCTTGATGTGCCCGCTGGCGAAGACAGAGATGCTGATGATTGGCTTGCCGAGGACCAGCACAAGGCATTGGAGAGGCCGGAGGAGACACCCAAGCAGAAGAAGCGCAGTGTCAGCAAAATGATGGACAAGTGGGATTC